>VDFB02000008.1:37744473-38159473 GCA_007258455.2 Sequoia sempervirens | reverse complement strand
CTGAAAATCACGGAGGGAAACGAAACTGTAGCTGTTCCCGTGCAGATTGTTGTGGAGAAGCCAGAAGAGCTTAACAATTCGGAAGTTCTGGAAGAATTGAAGTTTCCTGTTATTGCCAAGCCCCTGCTAGCCGATGGAAGTGCTATTTCTCATTCCATGTCACTTGTATTTAACTCTAAGGGTTTGAAAAGCTTGAAGCCACCGCTTGTTCTTCAAGAGTTTGTGAACCACAGTGGGGTGATCTTTAAGGTGTACGTTGTTGGTGATTTTGTTGAGTGTGTAAAGAGAAAATCTTTGCGTGATATTCCTCATGAGCAAATGCAAAGCTCTGTTGAGGGTCTTATGCTTTTTTCGCAAATATCGAACACAGCTACGAAGAATAATGATGAAGGTACAGAGATTGAGCATGCCGAGTTGCCCCCAGCTAGATTTATCGAAGATCTTGCAAGGGGTTTGCGTGATGTATTGGGCTTAAGTTTGTTTAATTTTGATCTTATTAGGGACAGTAAGGCTGGAAATCAGTACTTTGTGATAGACATTAACTATTTTCCAGGCTATGCTAAGATGCCAGGTTACGAGGCTGTATTAACAAATTTTTTCTGGAATTTATTCCATGAGAAACATAAAACTTCTGGAAAAAAAGTTGCTTTGGGAGGTAGAGAAATTGAGGGCAAGATACCTCTTGGGGAATCGACCAAAGACATTGTAAATGATGAGAAACAAAAAGTTTTCTTCACTGCGGACACGGCAAATGAAAGGAGTGTGGGTGATGGGGTTACCATTATGGCAACAGATTTAGAATAAAGTCCTTTGCAGAGGATATTCATATTGTGCTTTTTTGTTTCAGTTTTGCAAATGCATGCTGCAAAGAGAATTCAACTAGCTATATATCATAGGGATTTGTATTCCGTAAAATATCAACCATGAAAGCTAGTTGAAACTTCTCTTTTCTTCACGTTGGAAGATTTTTTGTGGCTTATGGATGCTCATTTGGTGGAAGCTGGCAACTATTACCATCTCTAGATTTGTGTTGTTTAATTTTGAAATATATTTGAAGTTTGAACATTTTGTAAATCAAAGTCTGTGAGACAAATTCAGTTCAAGTACTAAAATGACATGTTTTGTTAGTTTTCTTGCTTTTTGAGATTTAATTTCCACGGAGGGAGAGTCAAAAAGTTTTCGTCTTCCCATCGTTAATTACCTCATGCGTGCAGAATGACTTGTGTATCAGTAGCATTTAAAAATGAATTTTAACTCTAAGGAGAATGCCAAAAAGCAAAACGCATTTAAGTTACTAGGTTTCGTCTGTAGATAATCTTTTCTATCGGCAATGTATCAATTACTATCTTTGAGTAATCTAGCATTACTTTGACATTATTTGGTTGTAGAATTACTCTTTTAGCGTGCTTCTCTGGTCTGTGTTCCTTTTTCATTTTTCTCTAATCCCATTGACCTGCTTTGCTTATTTGTAAGATTGACATAAATAACAATCCATTTTATTTTCCTTAGTACACAGTTCAGCATGAGTTCCCTTATATTGTAGGCTTTTTGCCAACTGTAAATGCTTTTTAATTTAATTGGCTTTGTTCTTGTTTTAGATTCTGATCTTACCTTCTATTGGATGCTTATTGCAATATATCTCTCATGTACCTAGAGGTATGATATTATAATGTATTAGGTAGTAACAGATAAAGGTGTGGGTGCATATGTTTTTTTAAGTCATTCCACTAATTAAAGTAGAATAAAAGTATTTATTGTACATGTGTGAGTGTGAGTGGTAGTGTTAGATTATTGAGTGCTATATATTGTAGGCAAGAGAATCATGTGAGATATGTGAAGAATAGTGTGTGTTTGGGATATCATATGAGATATAGTGATTTTATGGTGTTGCCCTACCTCAAGGGTTTATTGATTATTCTATTTTTTAGTATATTAAAGTATTTCCATTATTTTATGCAGGTTCATAACAATATCATTAGTAATTGTTTATCCCATGCACAAACATTTTTTTCTGGTATCTTTATAAGCATGGATTACTTTTGGGTTAATGTCTTTCAGGCATTTAAGTTGTTTAATGTTAATTCATTAATTATTAGGGGCTTTTTATTTTCAAAAGTGGAACTGTGCTAATTACATTATCGTTACAAATTTATAACCTTTTAACACATACTCAGTATTTATAACATTTCTAGCTTTCATATAAATAGATTCTGTGTTGATTTGTTGGGATTCACAGCTTCTTTTCCCATGTATGAATATGTGTTAGAAACTTAGATTCATGAGTTTGCTCCAAGCCTTTTGAAGGGTTTAACTAACTCTTTGTTTTTGATCAATTTCTATTGAACTGCAACACTCATAGCCACCGAACGAATAGAGTTGAGATGTGCATTAATGAAAACATAAATGAAAGGACTTTGTGATCTGATTATCATGCTAAAATATAGGCTATTAGCTTTGGACCGGTCTGAGGAGAACACCAACCTTCAGTGCCTTGAGGACTTTGATTTCTGATATGTTCTTTTAAACATGTGTATAAGTCCTCTGCAGCAGCTTACTTTGGTTTATGCCAGTGGCTTTGGCCCTCTATCCTTTGTTACGATGTATTGTGCGTTGTGGACATTTTTGTTATACTTAGGCATAGAGCAGTGGTTTTCTCAATCTGGCTTCTATGATGTTCTGTAATTCAGAATTTTGTTTTCAAAATTTAGAAGTCTCTTAATTCAATCAATATGGCATCTTCGGTGGTATCTACGACTGTAATGATTGATAGCCTCCTCATCTTGAATTAACTCAGATTTTGGATGTTTCCAAATTTGTTGTTTGGTTTAAATCAACCTAAAGAATCCATGTTAGATCATTTTCACGAATCCCATGTACCAATCAATTTTGTTACTAAATTTGTGGGCTTTGCCTAAGTTCTTGTATGCAACATGCACTCTCTGCCACGACATCAATACTAGAATTGGCGTGCTCCAATTCTGCTTCACCATCCTCTTTTGAGACTGTCACTTTGATCTACCACCTCTTGATGAGGCTGTGAATTGTTTGGTGACTTTGTTTTCATTATTATTGACAATTTGTATTCAAGTAACTGTGATAATAAAATTGGCTTTGACTCTCCTACAAAGTCCCAACATGAAGCTTGCCATGTGATTGGATGTTAGGATTGAGAAGAGTGCCTTCTATCCAATCTAACTTCTTTCTTCCGTTTAAAACTGGGCTTTGAGTACGCTAGTAAGCTAGTCTAATACAATCTTGAAGATTGACATCACAGGCAAATTAATGCAAGTACTCTTAGAATAACTATAATAAATTGAGGAACCAAGTCTAATATGCCAACATGGTGATTCATCGTCATTCTATCCATGATGTGTGGCTGCCTTTGCTTGTCTTTAATAAACAAGCATTTTTGTAGTTGGGTGGATATCACATCTTCAATATGATGGCATCTTCACATGCTGCCGAAAATGTGAATCAACACTACTTTCAATTTGGTATCATATACATGTTGGAATCTTTCTAAAATATCACAAATTTTTACAGCTATGAATATTTTGATGAAATGATGTAATGTCCTTTGAAACTCAAAGATCTATCGAAGATCTATCATTTATTTTATTATTTTTTGTGGGTTTTGATAATTTGCACTAAAGAAATGGGATTACAATAATATCACAAAATGGCCATGTAAATGATATTATAAAATAATATTATAATAAAGAGCATTTCAAGAAAAGTTGAAATATAAAACAAGGTAACTTATAATTAAAGTGTCATGTCCCCTTTTTGTAATAATCTATGTTATGGACTAATTTGTCCATTTCTTATTTTCCACATCTCCTCTAGTCTCATTTTGTGTGCATGTTTTTCATCTTCTTTCTCTAAGTGTTTATATAAGGTCCTTAAAGTCTTTGAGTTTGGGGGCATGCTTAGTCTTTTAAGTGTTTGTCAATTACCCAAGTTTCATATTTCCTAATCCATGGATGCTTTCCCTTCTAAGTTTAACATTTCCTTGGTTCTTGTAAGCCTTTTTCCTCTTGTCATGCCTTCCACCTTTCCCCCACTCCTGTGTATTTGTCAAACTTTCAAAATCGTCTTTACTAGCACACCCATTGCTCGACCACCAATGCCCCAACTTGGGTTATCTTCAATACCCAATCCCCAATATTCCTACATTTGTAGATGTCCTTTCTACAATACCTCAACATGTGTTGTAATGCCATTAATGGCCGATTTTGGCACCATAACTTTAAAAAGTGGACTTTTTCCCACCCATAATCATTGTTCAAATTTGGAGTTGTGGATTTATATTGTGGCCAACCCATTACTGTTATGACGAATATAAATAGGTGAACATGTCTATTGAGGGTGCATCATCTACACTTAACTAAATTCCTTTAAGAATCCATTTTAAGCACTTGCGTTCGAATGTGGGAGTTTTAGGACAAAAACCCTCATGATTTTCGAGGGTGATCTCATAGAGAATTCACATTTGATCTTCAATGGACATTGACTCTAGCTATTTGGTTTGCCATCATTGTTGGTATGGATTGTTGTTGTTACAAAATCATTTGAATGTAATACAATCATTATTGTAATAGGAAGAGAGCGACAATTAAATTTGTATTTGTTGTTCATTATAACAAGAAGTTTGGGTGTTAATGTTGCCATTGTTGATTGGAGTGTAGTGAAATTATTGATGTATTAATAGTAATTTAATTTTGTGTTGTCTAATATTTGATAAAATAATAGGACCAACTAGAGTTATTCAACTAATAAGTGTTTGTGAGAGGTTAATAATTATATTTGTATTAATGTTTTGGCCTAGGACATTACAATAGTATTAGAGTTGGCTTTCCCGTTAGCATGCGAATCATGTGAGGATTCTTTAGATATCTAATGCATGGTGGATCGAGTTCTTTAGGAACCAATAATAATGAGAATACAAACCTAGTTAGAGTAGGAAGCATTAGAGAGTATAATAAGATAGTTGAATACATAATAGTTTGTCACAAAAGGTATACAAGTCTTGATTTTGATATTTAGGAACATATTTCTTTAGTAAAATTTTGTGACTTGGAAATGAGGCATCCATTAAAAGGATTTCAACATAACCAACCTCACAAGAATCTCCAAGCATTTAACAAAGAATTTATAGGGAAAAATGAAGAACATTTAAAACTGAAGCCTCACAAAGCCATCAAGGGAACTATAACCTTAGAACAGTCAGTGCCTTCTTCCAGTCATAAGAAGAAGAGCTCCTTTGTTGTCAAAAAAGATGTCAGAAATGAACTCAAAAGAAAGAAACTTTGCTTCTCATGCAAATAACCTTGGGAATTGAACCACAAATACCAAGACAAAGATGAAATGATGTTTGAAGTAGAATTATAACTAAAAGTACAATGGGCTATATAGGTTGAAAGTAAAGATCCTATTAGTGAGTTCTCATAGTGGGAAAATGTTCTTTTTGATTAAGTTAATAAGAAATTAACAATGCAGGCCCAAGATAAAATAAGTGAAGAGAATTTTTTTAGTGTGTTTTAGTGATGTACAAAATATTCCTATTTAAACTTCAAATTTGGAAAAGAATGAGCCTTGGTCATATGAAGTGTGTTTACAACATAATGGTATTAATGAGTATGAGTGTGTGAATGGTGTTGAATCTTGTCCTACTAATCTTTATTCTAAAAGCATGAGTCACAAGAGTGGTAGGGTTGTTTCAAATCTCTTGGAAATCTCCAATTTGACAATAGAAAGTAAACACTTCAGTGATCTTTTACATAAGAAGAATAGTATCAGTAAAGGGTACATAAATCCCTTATATGGGGATACTACAACTTCTATTTCAAATGTAGAAATGGTAAATGACACCACTCTTGGACAAGAGCACATAAATCCACTATACGATTATGGAATTATAAAATTTGAGCACATTAAAGAAGATCCAAAGTTGCAAGGGAGTGAGAAGTAGATGGAAGGTATGGAACTTAATGTTGAAAACAAAATCTTTTTGATTTCTGATGGTGTAGATCATGTTGCTAGTACAAAGCACATAGTCTTGAGTTTGCAAGATGGAATGGTTTATCCTTCTATTCCCCAAAAATCATAAAAGTTTAATCAACTTAACTTCAGTAAAGAGGAAAAGTTTAAGAATTTTAATCACTCATGAGTACAATTTAAAATTTGAAGGAGATAGTAATAGCATAGATGCACTTGAAATTATTTCTTTCTAGCAATTTTGTCATCAAGGAAAGTTCTCTAAGAATGGGAAAAAAATTAATAACACTTGTGATTAAGGACACATAGATCCTTTTACTCAAATATAGAATTGGTTATGCACCAAGTAGTGGGATCTTGGTAGCTAGGGTGTTCTTGCAATTCATCTTGGTAGAGGATGCAACACATTGTCCTATTGGTTGTCAAAAATAACAATCAAGAACATTTGTTGCCTAGGATATGTAACCAATATGTAATAAGAAAATAGAACATCATAGTAGCTGTTAGAAACCAAGATCTGAAATGCAAACCAAAAAACCTTCCACAAAAGAGAAAAATAGAAAAAACAAAGCTATTGCAAAAAGATGTGCAAAATATTATTATTCAGGAATTCATAATTACATGAGATGATTTGCTTTATAAAAGCAAAGTATGCACAACCCTAATCTTATCTTGAGCAACAAGATAGCTCAACAAGATAAGGATGGGAATAATAAACCTAGGAATTAAAATATTACCTAAGTAAAGTTATGCAAGTGTAATTAAATATTAATTACACCAACACCCCCCATAAGTGCAACTTAGGGAGACTAACAAAGCATGCACTTAAAACTAAGACGAATGCAAGAAAGCATGAATGGGTTCCGACAACAAGGCCTGATCAGGTACCCAAGTACAAATGCAATAATGAGGTAGAGAAGGAAAACCCAGTGGGACAAAACCCCCCTACAATGAGATGACTGCTGCAAAGAAGCACTGGAAGAACACTGTGGAGTAACACTGAAACCACAATCTGACAAGCAAGGAAAGATACTTCTGTCTACAAGAAACCAAATGAGAGTCACTGAAGGACTCAGGCAGAATCATAATAATGCGACAGCAGACCTGATGCCATGAAACACTAAAAAACTTATAAACTGGAACAACCCTGGAATCTGTGAAGCAATAGTAGATAAAATGATGACAAAATCTAGAAACCGTGTATCTCGATGCCGATGCCAAACTGAGACTAAAACTCTTCCATAGGAACAAGTACCATAAAGACCTGGAACATTAACCATAAAACATGGCCCTCAAATGAGAAGGATCTGAACCAATGCAGATCAATAACATAAACAATCTAAAGTGTGAATCGATGTGAATCTAATATGTGTCAAGCTAAGACAAGATGTGGCCAAAATAAACTAAGAAACCAGATATAACCCATGCGAGTTTCCATCAAAACAAGATGGAGATGGAGATCAAAGTGCATGCACACTCTAATCAGATTATTATGCAAGAAACCCCCCTGATGGAACTTTATCTCAGTTCATTTATTACAATAACCCAACGATTGTAAAATGAGAGAATTATTAACATGCATAAACAAAAAATAAAAATAGACCTCAGATCTATGTAGAGGACTGAACCAACTTTCCAATGCCGCAAGAATGGCGAAAAACAGATAAGCGAGTCAAAAGATGTTTCATGGAGTGAAAACAACATGCGACTTCCGAGGCTGAAAAATGCATAAAAAAAGAAAAACCAAAAAATTACACCTACACCATTATGTAGAGCTCAGAACCAGCTTTCCGACGATATCTCGTTTGCGAAAAAATGACGCCGTATGCAAAAGTTATGACCGATTCCGTGAAAGTGCTCCAAAACTGCCCAAGTAGTTCTCCAGGAGCCCTTAGGGGTTAAAAAATTCGGCCCCTGGTCGCATGTAGGACCAGGGGTTGGCGCGTAGGGGGTTGGGCCGAAGCCTGTGGTCGCCAATGTGACCACACAGGGGGTTGGCGCAACGGCCGAGGCTTATCTCGGAGCTCCTGGTTCTCCAAACGACCACGACTAGGGGCTCAGATCGACGGGGTGTTGGATCGGGGCTCCCGGACTGCAACATGACCAAGAGCTCAGCGTGGGGGCTTAACATAGTGGTAGCGCTTTGGTGGATTTCGTCGGTGGTGGTGGTTGGATGGTGGCCGCCCGACGGAGATGTGGTGGCGGTAGGCTTTTACACTGGCCGCTATAAAAAATTCATCGCTTTTTGATTTTTTAATTATTTTTTGAATTTTTTTTTGAAATATGTGCCTCGTGAAGCGTGCCTGGGGGCTGTACGACCCTCAGACAATTTTTTTTGCCTCCCCAATCGACTGTGTCCAAATTGGACAAATTTAATGTGAAAATAGGGTTTTTGGGTGTTGCGAATCCAACGGCAAGGTCCGTTTAGGCCCAAAATGCCCAAAAATTAGGCGACCCCCAAATATCTTAGAAAAATCACCGAGCTTGAAACTCTCACAGATCTGGAAAACGGTGACCAAAATGAATGAAATAAAATCCATTTCTGACTTTTTCAAGCACTCTGAATCCAATGGAAAACTCCAAACTGATCCAAGACGCTCCATGAATATGCTCAAGGAATAAAACCCTCGAGGAACCCCAAACATGCTCTGCATTGAAATTCTCCAAAATATTGAGAAGGGGCTACAAAATCAAGGCTCTGATACCATGTTAGAAACCAAGATCTGAAATGCAAACCAAAAAACCTTCCACAGAAGAGAAAAACAAAAAAAACAAAGCTATTGCAAAAAGATGTGCAAAATATTAGTATTCAGGAATTCATAATTATGTGAGATGATTTTCTTTATAAAGGAAAAGTATGCATAACCCTAATCTTATCTTGAGCAACAAGATAGCTCAACAAGATAAGGATGAGAATAATAAACCTAAGAATTAAAATATTACCTAAGTAAAGTTATGCAAGTGTAATTAAATATTAATTACACCAACAGTAGCATGACCTCATTGAGTTTGACTAGTCCAAATTTTCTTTTCCTTCTTGGAGATCTAATTCTATTGAAGATAATGCATACACACTTACCACTACATGTGTGCCCAAATGATAGTTTAAATGTAGATGTAATGCAAGAATAAGTTTTGAAGTTTGTGATGAAATTGATATCATTATTCCTAATAGATTTGGCATGCCCTACACTTGGTTAAATTGTCCACTCAATGCTTCCATGAATAAACAAAAGGTATGCTGATGCTACAAAAACTAAAGTAACTATGGGTGTAGCATGGTTGTATCCTAACAATGAGTTTCTATAGATTCATAAAAATAGTGAGCTAAAGTTTATATTTGAAGGAAAAGTGACATAGATAACAAGAAGTATGGCAATGGAGAATATGCACACTAACTTGTTTAATGGATCATTATCAAATATGACTCCACTAGGCCATGGAATTATTTGGTAGCCAAACCTTTGATGATAGGGTATTAGTAGTGTAGTTTCCCATGTGAGGGAGTCGAATGTTGATGATTCAAAGCTTTCTTTGGATGGGCAACTCAAGTGGAGCACATGACATGAGGAATCAACATCAAAATTATATCAACTCAACCAAGAGTCCATCTTTCCAATATTTCATAGAGGTCTATAAAGCTATATGAATGGAAAGAGCAACTGCTAGTAACACTAGGAAAGAGGTGCTAGTTCTAATTGAGTTGGGTAGAACAAAAATCCTCATTGAAGAGATAATTGTAAGTTGTAGGAAGGATCAATTGAAAAATGAAGTAAATGGTGTCAAGAATAAACATACACTCATTCTCATAGATCTACAAATAGTGAAGAATACCTTGAAATAAATGAAATCACAATATCTATAGTTTAGTAAAGACCAGGTATGGTTATCATAATTACAAAGATGGCACTAAATGCATCTAAGGCAAAGAAGGAAAAGGTTGATGAACTCATCTTTGAGATTAAAGCAATCGATAATACTTTAGAAAAGATCCAAAGAGCACTCTTGGAGGTAGAAGAAGAACAAGAAATTTTCCTAGAAGGGACAATTTGCACTCCAATTTATTCACTCATGACTTAACACCTTCCTAACCATCCCATAAGACTCACAAATCACACAAAACTTTAATCAATACAAACACTTTTCAAATGAAAAATTGATTAACCACTTAACACAACCCAAAGTTCCTAGTGTTAGAACCTCGCTCTGATACCAAATCAAACAAAGAAGAACACATAAATTTTACTTTAGACACCAATTAACATGTCCCAATGAAATACCACTTATCTCTAAGGAAAACCACTTAATGATTAGTAAAGTTTAGACATTTATTAGCCCTAATTTTCATATTTATAAAGAGGACCCTCATTGTTAAAATGAGGTGATAAAATAGGAAGCAAGAAAATGAAGCAAGGGCTAAGAAAATTGGACAAGTAGTCAAAGAAATTGATAGGTTTCGATAATAATTTGATTTAGAATAGCTTCCAACAATATCAAAATATGTAAGTTTAGAGTTGGGCTTATTCTAGATAGCTAGGCAAGAAATTAAAGACCAACAAATGTAGCAACTTGTAGACAATTGCTAAGATTTAGGTCAACATGAAGAAAAGTTAAAGTAGGAAATATAGATAATTTCAATATCTTTCTAGTTTCCTTTGGATTCCTAATAACCCCCTATTTGAGGTGAGTGTAGGGACAACATCTGGTTTAAGTATCTCAGATTGTGATAATATTAGAATACTACAACAAAAGCCAACTATATCACAAGAATATTTGAGGATGGGGAATTTCAAATTCCTAAAATTGGGATGGAATTTGATCAAGGTATAATATATATGGGATACATATGCTTCTAACATCTTAGATAGCAATGAGAATGATGATCATTGAGTGAGCAAATGGTCTCACATAATACAAATACAACTTTCCCTATATTTAATTAAAGATGAAATAAAATATTTTGAGTGCACTGCATGATATGCCCATGGTAAGATAATCCAATTCTTGCATAAATCATAGGAAAGAGGGATAAAGATTCACACATAAGTGCTTCAAGGAGGGACTTGTCATGTAGATCAACAAGTACACTACCCACCATCCAAATGAAGAATTTGTCCTTCCTCCAAACCCACTGCCACCTTTGTTTATCCCCATCAAGTTTGTGAAAGGGTATTCATGGATTCCATTTGGAGTCTCCCCAAGGTGTATGGTAAAGGTTACATTAATGCTATTGTGGATGAGATGAATAAATTGTACATGGATTTTCCTAAAACAATTATCAATAATGGATGTAGAAATTTTTTTGGTAGTTGTTGGAAAGAATTATTTCATTTGATAGGTGCATAGGTCACTCCTAGCATTGGTTATGTGCTACAAATTGTTGGCCCAACAAAAATAGTGAATAAGTGGGTTGGAGGATACTTGAGGGAATATGCCTCAAAACATAAATCAACATGGGTTAAACGGCTACACTAGGGAGAGTATAGTTGTAATTGGCCACAACATTCATCCCTTGGAAAAATTTCATGCATGACAATGCATGTTTATAATGCACCATCTTGCATTGAATACATGTTCATGTGTTGTGGAGTGTTGTTTATAAGGGAAATGGATGCTATCATCATCACAAGGATAGAAATTTGATATGTGGATCCATCACAAATAAAATAGTTCATGGGAAGATCCTATCTACAAAGGGTGTTGTTTGGAAAAAATTAAGAGTTCTAGATCTAAATTCACATCGCTTGAGAGAAAGGAATTCTATGCAGGGCAGACTTGTCATGCCCTCTTTTTGTAATAACCTAGATTATGGACTAGATTTCCCATTTCCTATTTTTTGCATCTCCATTAGTCCCATTTTCTATGGATGTTTATCCTCTTCTTCCTCCTAGTGTTTGTATAAGGTCCCAAAAGTTTTTGAGTTTGAAGGAATGCTTAGTCTTCTAAGTGCTTTTCAGTTGCTAGAATTTCAAAGTTCCTCGTCTAAGCACACTTTCTCATCTAAGTCCAACCTTTCCTTGGTGACTTTCAAATTTCTTCATCTTATCATGCCTTCTATCCTTCCCTCGCTCTTTGTTTGTGTTTGGCAAACTTTTGGACTTGTCCTTACAAACATGCCTAGTGCTTGACCCCCAATGCCTTTTTTTGTGGTATGAGTCTTGTGGTAGCTCTGACCCTTGATCCTCAATATTCTTTCCTTTGTTTCCATTCTCTCCACAATGCCCCAACATGCATCTTAACGTAAGTAATGGTCAATTTTGGTGCCATAACTTTCAAAACTGGGAGTTTCCCCTCCCATAACCATTGTTCGAATTTGGAGTTGTGGAAATTTGCATTGTGGCCAACCCATTATTGTTGTAACAAATATAAAAGGGTGAGTGCATCCATTTAGGAGGCATCATCTACACTTAACCAAATTTATTTTAGAATCTATTTTGAGCACTTGTGTTCTAGTGAGGGAATCCTAGGACCAAAACCTTAGTAATTTCAGAGGGTGATCTTCTAGAGTGTTCACATTTTAGCTTCATCCAGGATGCAGTCCAACTACATTGTATTGATTCGATTCACCATTGTTGTTGGTATTAATTGTTGCTATTGTATAATCATTTAAATGTAATACAATCATTACTGTAATAGGAAAGAGAGTGATAATTACATTTGCATTTTCTATTTATTATAATAAGAAGATCAAGTGTCATGTTACCATTATTGATTGGAGTGTAATGAAATTATTGATGCATTAAATCTATATTTTCTAGGATCCAATTAAATAATAGGGCTTGATAAAATTGTTATTCAACTAATAAGTGTTTGTGGAAGGTTAAGAATTATATTTGTAGTGCTATTTTTGTTTGGGACATTACATAAATTTTTATTTTTAATAATTACTCTTAAATATCAATCAAGGGCCATGAAGGGAATTAGAAGAGATGTGTCTTTTGGAGGCAAACTCTATTTAAAAGAGGCCAAGCAAAGAAAAGGAAATATATTGATGGAAATTTTTATTTTTTGATTTTTACTCCTTGTTGGAACTTTATACTTTAGTTCAGTTAACATGAGGATGAAAACCCTCTAGGTCTTGAATTGGAGGATGAAAACCTACAATTCCTTAGAGTGATTTAATACAAGAATCATCATTGGGTTGAACTATTGAAATTTCAAATTGATATTAATAGTACACTTGTGTTGAAGGGGTGTTGTGATTGCTGGAGTATATCTACATTCTTTTTTGGTAGAAATATATCAAGTTTGTGGCTATGATCTACATAAGTAAGGAGTTCATTGATAGCTAGGTACCATCCACCATATAAATCACTACCATTAGATCATGATAATGTTTTCCTTATGATTTTTGGTTGTTGTTGATACATTACATCATAGGGGAAATATTGAAAAAGGTTTCATTCAACTAGTCACTTGGTTCCACATATATAAATTAATCATTATTTCTAGGGCATTGTTGCAACTTGGAACATAAATCAGATATATGGTGGATCCATATGGTTTATGCAACTCTTGCATCACTCTCATAGCAACAATTTGAATTTTGATTATGGTGCACAACCCTCTAAAATCATTGTCATAGCTAGGACATTTATCATTGTGGCAACTTCATTATTGATCTAGGTATTAAGGATTGCAATATCTATTATTATTGAGGTTTTAGGACTCCTAGGATGAACACAGGTCCATATTGTATGCTTCATATCAATCTCGTGTTATTGTTCCATAGACCATTTTTCCTATCAATCAAATTATTCCATTTATTGTATTAGTATTCTTCATTTTTATACTTTAGTTAATCTAAAAATTTAGTCCATATTTCTATTTATTTTCATTGTAATATATCCATGAAAAATCTCAATTTGTGTAATTAGAAAATGCTAGAAAGGAGAGCATAAAATTGTAAAATATGAAAAAAATAAGAATGTTATATATATTTTGAATTGGGGACATTATTAAAGAGTTTTCATGTTGAAGATACATAATAAGTTGGTTGCATCTTGAGGTCATAATTGTCTATTTTGTGTTTAGTTATGGTAATTAAGATGATGGAATGTTAATGGTGGCACTTATTCTACCAATAATAAAATTCAATAATAAAAATTTCTTAACTTAGGGAGCTAAATAATGTTAAAGCTCCCATATTATTAGCTCAACAAACACCCTAAATATATTTAATTTTGGGATTAGAAGCCATAATTGTACTTAGAGAAATAGGAGAACTTTTAGGTTATCATAAGTTATTAAGTTCTCCTTGAACATTCAAAAGAGTTAATTAGAGGCCTCTTTACCCTTGAAACATCTTTGTCAGAGTTCAAAACCTAAAAAGGGAATCAAACACTTAAATCACATACGTGTACATAGATTAATGTTGCCTAGGCTACTTTGTGCATGCATGAGTGGACAAATTCATTACCAAGTTTAAGAATCCAAGGGTAGGAGCGAGTCTATTTTGTCAAGGTGACCTTAGATAAGAATATTTATGGAGAAGGTTGGGAGATAAATCTTTCTATAAGTCAAGACTACTTTTGAACCAATAGTAACACATTATAGCTTGATGTTGCCTTGTCTAAAGCTTACCATTTTACTTATCTTGATTAGAAACATGACTATAAAATGAGACAATTCATTTGATAAAGCCATCATTCTACTATTACACATAAAAATTGAGCAAGATTTCTTCTAGAGTGAAATATAGCAATGTGTTGTGTTTAATATTTGAGATTCATTACATTAATATTCAAAAAAATTTCCCTACTTTTGTGTGCAATTTCCTTACTTCCACTCAATATGGTGTAGACTATCCTTTACTATAGAGGTAATTTGTACAATGTTTTACTTGAGCTAAGTTTAGGATGTGCACATAATCATTGATAAAAAGGAGAATTGTAGATTTTTTAGGATTGTGACCACTATCTTCCTTCAATGATGAATAATTCTTAGTATGTGGTGGTTTTGTTGATTTTTTTGCATATATATTTTTAAATTAGACATTGCACATAGATTAGTTTTATTTCTTTAGCATTGCATTTCCAATTTGATATAGTCACAATATCAACTACTTTTAGTTATTCTAGATTAGAATAAACCCTAAACTAAGAAGTCTTTGGTTTATCATGCATTGCATTAGGTAGACCTTTACATTAAGAGTTTCATGATTGTTGATATGTAGGTGGATCACTAGTTGCACAAACTTGGAATTTTTATTGAGGATTACTTTAATATTGGGTATTATGTTTTCTAAGAGGAATATGTTGTTTGATAATGGTTATAAAATAAATAGATCATTGCCTAGTTGACAATGGTTATGGCATAAATAGATCACTACCTAGTTATTCATGATAGGTCATGGGAGAATAGGGAGAATGCTTCCTCTTAGTTTTTGAAGAGGATTCCAGTTTTTCCTTTGAGGTTCACATGGATCCTTGTGCCTAGTTAGACGAAAGAATGAGGAACATGAGCTCATTAAATTTTAACTTGTGTAATGTCCATTTTAACCATGGACAAAACACAACGAAGTTAACAAAAAAAGATGTGAAAATAGTGGTACTAAACCCACTACTATTCATAGGTTATCTAGAGGATATTTTTTAGTGAAAAAGTCCAACCAATATGTTTCAATTGTGATCAAAAGTGGGAAAAAGGTCACAAATGGTTGGAACACCAATATTATCTTATCACATTGATTTTTCTAGGGAACCAAATGATTTGGAGGAATCTTTAGATGTGGAAGAAAAGTTGAGTTCATTAAAAAATGGGTCCCCTTTTGATACTAATTTTTCTATTTATTTTCTCTTTGACTTCTCTTCCACTCGCAAATGCTCAAATTTATTAAACACATTAAATACCAAAAGGTAGTGGCCTTGATTGACAATGACATGACATATAACATCATTAGCATAAAAATTGATGAAAAAATTTGCTACCATGTCCATGACTACAAAAAAATTAGATGATAGAGGCTAATGATATACTATGTCATGTAGGGGCATGTTTTTTGATTTAAAACTTACTTTGGAGGAATACCTTCTAACCATTGATATGGATTTTTTTTAAAGAAGGGTGTTTTGGCATTTTGGCCCATTTCCACTCTATGGAACCTCCAACTCATTCTATTCCTTCTCTAATGAATTTGTAATGCCTCCTAGTTCATTATCTCAAGTATTTGAGAACCTCAAAGGGTTGCCTCTCCATGGTCCCATGACTATGCCATTCCTCTCATTCCTAGTAGCTATCCTCCTAATATTTGGCCCCTATAGATATCCTTTTAACTATAACAAAGAAATTGGGAAGATGGTTAAAGAGCTAGAAGAGGCAAGTTTCATTCACCTCAATACCAATCCTTATTCCTCTCTTGTTTTTGTGGTTCCCAAGAAAGATGGTAGTTGGAGGATATGCCTTGGTTTCCCTGAACTCAATAAATTAACCATCAATAATAAGTTCCCTATTCTAGTTATTGATGACTTCTTGGATGATATTTTGGGGGTCAATTTTTTAACAAGATTGGATCTTTGCTTTGGCTATCACCATAACATGTGAAAGATGAAGATCTAAAAACAACATTCTAGACTCATGAAGGCCATTATGAATTCTTGGAAATGCTCTTTGGATTGATTAATTCTTCTTCTACTTATTAGAGCCTAATGAATATAGTGTTGCAAGACTATTTTACAAATTCATCTTGATTTTATTTGATGGCTTTCTCATCTATAATCACAACTAGGGAAATCATTTACACCATTTGAAGATAGTCCTCATGATTTTAAAGGAGATCTCTTTTTTTCTAGGCACTCTAAGCAAGCTTTTGGTGTCCAACATGAGGACTATTTGGGCCACAATGTTTCACAAAGAGTACAATTTGGGCGGAATAATTTGTAGCAATGTAAGAGTGGCTAAAATCTAAGTCCATCAAAATTTTGATTGGGTGTTTATGATTGGAAGGATTGGATTAATATTTCTATGGATGCCATTATGGGGCTTCCAATGTTAAGAGTTAAATAGGTCATTTTTGTTATTGTTGATCTCTTGACAAAATATGCTTATTTCTATGAATTTATTGACCGTTAGATAGTTGTATCTCTCATCACTTATTAGATTTTTTCTTTGATATTCAAGAGATACACCACTCCATTTTAGTGATTGTGATCTTAATTTTGTCGGTGGATTTTAGCAAGAACTGTTTTAAGATGCAGAGCAATAAATTGAACATGATTTTCATCCTATCATCCTAAAATTAATAACCAAATTGAGCTTGTCAACAAATGACTTGAGACTTGTGTGTTTTTTTATGTTTGAGCAATAGGGATAATGGGTTGAGTGTTTGCCTCTTATTGAATGGTGGTTTAATACCACTTATCATAATGTTTCCAAGATGACACTTGATGAGTCCCTCTATTTTAATCCCCCACCTTCCTTGGATAATTATATTCATAGTTCTTCCAAAATCACAATAGTTGATAGTACCCTAGCCAAGCAAGAGGAAAAGTATCACATCCTAAAGGATAATCTAGTTCTTCTAAGTATAAAATCACATAAAATAGAAAGTAGATTAGCAAAGGATAGAGTGCACATTTATCATTGGAAATTGCATATTTTTATGTTTCCAACCCTACACACATATTGTTGTGGGACAAGTGCAATCATAATTTGGGTTCCAAACTTTATGGCCCCTTATCAAGTGTTGCAATGTATTAGTAGGTGTTGTACAAGCTTGTAACCACCTCTTCTAAGAACTGCATAGTTTTTCATATCTCTTGACTCAAGAAAGTGATTGGAAATGTTACTCAAATATAAATGAAGCTACCAATATTCTAGATGAGGAGGCATCCATATTTTATAACTTGAGGTTATGTTGAAAAAACACATCAAGCACCTTCACACTTTTTTTTTTGAGGAGATTTTAGTCCAATAAAGGGGTCTACTACTTGAAGATCCCATATGGGAACTAGGTAGCATTCTCTACAAATTTTATAATTTACATCATTAAGGACAAATATTTTCAAAGAGGCAATGTTATGAACCTTAGTATAATAATGTAATTACTATTATCTGGTATTACTTAGGTGCATATCATTTTTAAGTCACCTATAGATAATAGTTAAAAGATGTTGACACATATACTTTGTAAGTCATCACACTAGTTAGCTAGAATAAGGTGTTTATCCCACATGTATGGGATATTAGTTGTTTTCTTTAGTTAGATTCTTTATATTGAGATAATTTCCCAACTGGAAGGTAGCTTAGATGTTTGTATTTGGGTATAAACTCTATTAGGAGGTTGCCCCCTAAAAGTGGCATTGTGAAGATAATATAAATAATTCTACTTCTCTCTATTTTATGTATATTTACATATGTATTATCTTATTTTCCTTCTAGGTTCATTGATGAGCCTAGTTTTTGGTCCAATTTTGGGTAGAATCTATAGTTTATTTGCTGGAATTTTTCATGGACTTTGATATTAAATGTTGATATTTTCATAATGTTTCCTTCAAACCATAAACATTGGGCTTAAATCCTATCTTTGCAAGATTTAATGACATTGGCATATTATTTGGATTATCTATATTGATTTTGCATGTGGTTAATGAATGCTCCTTAAGGTGGTTATAGATGTGCAGTTATTGTGCATATTGACATTTCCATGCAGATTTAATATGCTAAGTTGAGGAAGACACCGCCAACTGGGCGTGCACCATAACGTCCAGCAAAGGAATCGCTTAAAGTCAAAGGAGGTCGATGGCAGAAGATTCCTCGTGCAACCAAATGTAACCGCCTTGTAGTGGACTTTAATGATTGAGCATGCACGAGCATTACTACTATGCTAAATCTGCTTTTGGACTTGCATGTCTGACCATATTCCATGCACACGTAACTGCCATCACTCCATTTTCTCTGTTTTCCCTAAATGGTGTCCTCCCAGTGGTGGATTTAACTGCCTTGTTTAGCTGATAGTATAAATAAAGATATGATACTCCTTCCTCAGGAGGTTGCACGATTTGATATTGTATACACCTAAAAATGGTCATCACCTTTAATTAATTAAATACTAGCTATTTGATTAATATTTCAACTATGTATAAATAAATGCTCAATTTATTTATATTGTTCACCCTTCTCTAATTCTCCAAAATCTAAAACACTTTCTTCTAAATTAATTAAATAAACAAGGTTCCCTAAACCTGTTTTATTTAATTAATCTTCACTAAATCCAATTAGGAATTATAGCACATTTCTACAACTTTTTGTGTGCCACCTCATCAAGGTCACATGAAAATAAATAACTCTAATTTTTAATTAGAATTATCCTCAACTCATTTCAAAAAGCACATGGCTCATTTACTCCCACACTTCCACCAAATTTGGAGCACATGGTCTTCTCTTCCCACACTTCCACCAATTTCAAAAAGTGCATGACTTATTCTTCCCACACTTCCACTAATTTTGGAACACATGACTTATTCTTCCCACACTTCCACCAATTTTGGAAGCACATGGTGTTCTCTTCCCACACTTGAATCTTCCATCCAAATGGCATGTTTCCCATTGGTCAAGAGATTCTTACACACACATGGCATGTTGTCTTTGGTCAAGGGGACAACATCCTGATTCTCTTCATCTTCACCATCCATTTTTCTTATTCGAATATGGACCGTTGATTATTGCCACCTCATTATATGCTTGGAAAAGGCTATAAATACAACCCTTGGGCCTTGTATTTGGCATCCACATTTGAAGTAAAGTTATCATGCAGGTTTATCGTTGGATCTTGGAGTATTCTTGGAGTCTTATATATAGTTTTTATATCATGTTTTGCATCATGTTTAGATCTTAGATTAATAAATTGCATCATAGTTGCATTTTATAATCCATCTTGCATCATAGTTTCATTTTAGATTAGTTCATTTTAAGTTTGCATTTGAGCATATGCAAAATCATGCATAGATAATTCTAGATCACTACCATAGCATCCACCTCCGTTTGTGTATTTATCATCAACATCATCCTTCACCCACCATAACATTCATCATCATTGTTTGCATATAGTTTCATGTAGGCATATAGTTGGCTTGCATGTTGAATATCAATCTCATTTCTTAAGTGTCATTCTAATGACCTTTTTGCACATAGAAATTTGAGGGCCAAAAAGGTTAAAAAGAATCATTTAAGAATAGAGGACAATGAGACATTCTTGGAAGATTTATCTTTATTGCAACTTAGAATAGTTTACTTTGCTTTGAATCTTTCAATATAAATCATTTCATTAAGGTTTGTGTTGATACCAAATTTGCACATTTAACACACACACAAAATGGTGCCCACCGTGGGGCCTTGCCCCGTTTATTACTAACATGATTGAAAATTTATGTTCATGGGTACGAACGTGAGCCTCTTGGAGCCACTTGGAGTCTTTTGTACCCGTCTTGGAGCCTCGTGCACTCGTCTTGGAGCCTTTTGCACTTGTTTAGAGCCTTTCAGAGCCTCTTGGAGAGTTTTGGTGCCTTTTGTCTCTGTTTTGGCGCCTTTGGTCTCTGTTTTGGCACCTTTTGCACCATTCTGGGCTGCTCTATCTCTGTTTTGCCGCCTTTGGTGTCCCAAGTGGTGCCTTTGGTCTCTATTTTGGCACCTTTTGCATCATTCTGGAACCTTCTATCTCTGTTTTGGCGCCTTTGGTGTCCCAAGTGGCACCTTTTGTCTCTATTTTGGCGTCTTTTGCAAAATATGAGAGCTAATAATTTGTGTTGTTGATTTGCAGAATTCCCAAAAACGCTTGTCAAAGACATTCTTATCAAACTACTAACATATTGCAGGGGCTAGAATTGATTTACTTGGTTTCCTTTTGGTTAAGATAAGAACATAGCTTAATTAAAGGGTTAACGAACATCATGTTTCCTTTTGGTTAAGATAGGAACATAGCTTAATTAAGAGGTTAAAGAACTTCATGTTTCCTTTTGGTTAAGTTATGAACATAGCTTAATTAAAGGATTAATGAACCCCATGTCTTTTGTGCTTGATGGATGGTAGACATATGATCTCCCCTTAACTGGGTGACCAAAAAGCTAGATCCATTCATTTTTCATGTGCGAGTGTGAGTTGAGTATATTGCATGTGTTCTCTCTTTATTCATGTGGAATAAAGATTGATCAAACTATGGGTATACTTGCTTGATTTTGTTTATCTTAGAGGGCCTGCCTTGTGGGAAAAAGTACTCACCCAAGGGAATGACCCAATAGGTAACACGCTAAATCCAAGCGCATTTCCAGTTGGTATATAAGTGTGGTTACTAGAACAAAGGCCAGTATCACGAGGTTGGTTCCGACGAGAAGGGCAACAATGGTCTCTTGCCGCATGGATCAACCCCCATGAATGGAAAGTCCTTACTAAAACCCTTGTTGTAGTTTGGCCAAATCCTTTATCTCTTCTTTGGTGCAACAACGTTTGTTGTTGTGAAGACATCCACATTCTCGCAATTCTTAGTAGAGATGAAAATAATGCCATGGGAGATTCATGGGTATTGGTGCTTGGCTGCCCTGAGAAGTGAGTGTCGTGGAGGGGAGCCAGTGGGGTCAAGCATCTAGTCATTTTGCTAAGAAAAAGTGTGGTTGGGGTAAAACCTGCATGGAATCCAAAAGAATATAGTCTTTCACAACCTTAGGAGTGTACATTTCTTGATGTGTCTTTATCAAAGTGTTTTCAAAACAAACAAAACGTCATGTATCGAAAGTGAAAACCATGATTCATAATTTTAACTCTACAAATATTGAGAAAAAATTACACCATTGTGTAGCTTATGAAATTCTTCCCCATTTTAAAAAAAAATCTCCGAAAAAGACCTTCGTATGACCAAGATACAACCATTTTAAGGAAACTTTCAAAACCAAGTCTGGACCTATTTTGGCGCCTTTGGGGTCCCAAGTGGTGCCTTTTGTCTCTATTTTGGCGCCTTTTTCAGAACACAAAACAATCACCTAGGTTCATTTCTTGTCTGACAATCAGTCTCATCTTGGGAATCCTCAAAATTATTCAACCAATCCTTAGGTAAAACAGAGTCTAAACATCTATGTTACCAAATGATTTCATGAAAGATCAAAATTTAGAAACTAAGGTCCATACCTCTTAGTCCAAAAGAACACCATAGACGTCTATCAACACTTTACGAATTTAGAGAGAGGTTGACCTTCAATTTCTACAAAAGAGCTTGCAAGAATAATCCTGAATTATACATCTTTTACTATTGTCAAAAACCACAACTTTTCTGAAGATTTGAATACCTCATTTAGGAAAAACATTTACCGATGATTTCACAGTTTCAACCACAATTTCAAAACTTTCCAAAAGTCCAAGATCATTCCTTAGATACCTTAGAATTCAATCTTGTTAAAATTGACCTCTACAAGTGGAATTTTCCAACCTAAGCCAAGATTTAATATCACAAAGTACCAACATCATCAAATTTATCACACCTTTGATTATTAGGCCTAGTTTCATCATCAAGATTTATCATCCTCTCATCACGAAA
The DNA here is from genome assembly GCA_007258455.2 of Sequoia sempervirens. Lineage (NCBI taxonomy): Eukaryota > Viridiplantae > Streptophyta > Pinopsida > Cupressales > Cupressaceae > Sequoia > Sequoia sempervirens. The sequence goes on along the minus strand of VDFB02000008.1, from coordinate 38,136,957 downwards.
CAAAGCTATATAGTCAAATCCAACCTAGTCACATTAGAATTTGTCATTCTATTTGACTTAGTTGTAATCCTTGGTACTTTTCCAAAACCTAGATCAAAGTTTAGTCAAAACTATAACCCTTGTATGCCTATCCAAACAAGGTTTCAAAAACAAAAGCTTGAGGAAAAAGGACTTGAAAATTAAAACATTGAAGAGCCAAACATTGAAACTCCAACCATTGAAACTCCAAACATTGAAATTATGACCATTGAAACTCCGATCATTGAGACTCAAAAAACCGAAACTCAAAATAGTGAAACACAAAACACCATGGAAAAGGCTGAAGAGAATCCTTTTCATGGACTCAACAACACTGATAGAGAAGAAATAACCGAAGAAGATATCCAACACGTTGAACAAGACCCCAATTTCCACAAGTGTTTAGAAAATATTTTCAAAAGAAATGGGGAAAAATACCTCCTTATGCTAGGCAAACAAGGTGCTAAATTACCATAAGACTTTGATATGAATCAATTGAAAGCGCCTCCTAAAAAGCCTAAAAATGATCCTGAACAAGTGGTTGCTCTCACTCAGGAAATGAAGAACATTCAACAACAAATTCTTTATATGCAAAGAGGGGCTTCAAAATGATACTTGATCCAAGACATTTTTCCTTATCCATTTGATCAAAGTATTCATATGATACCCTTTCCCAGACATTGCGAGTTCCCAAAGTACGACAAATACAATGGAAAAACTGATCCGATAGACCATGTGAGAGAGTTTAGGACCATGAGTCTTGAATTTGCATATGAGGAAACATATTTGATGAGGTTATTCCCAAGAAGCTTAGGTGGACATCGTCTTGAATGGTTCTCCAAACTCACCCACCCCACCAATTAACAACTTTGAGGAATTAGTCAACAAGTTCATCACCCAATATTCCTACAAGATCCAACATGGCATTACTATGAAAGATCTTTGTAACTTGAAACAAAAGAAGGGTGAATCGTTCCTTGTATTCTTGCAAAAATGGAGAAGGTTATTTGCATGATACTCTCATCCTGTACCAAAAAAGGAAAAGATATAAATCTTTATTGACAAGCTTAATGACGAGATGAGTTATAGATTGGAATTACAATGTTTCCTAACCTTCAAAAAATTGATTGAGAATGGGTTCAAAATCGAGGATGCCTTAGTCAAGAGAGGAGTCATCAAGATATACAATGAAAACAACTCATCAAACTCCTCCAACAATTACAATAGTGGCGACAAACCCAAGTTTTGGCAATAAAACAAGAACGTTGGAAACAACGATGGTACAGTCGAAGGTCAAAATGCAAAACTTGTATTCAACCTAACTGCAACAACCACCAAAACTAATCAGAATAAAAATACGCCCAACAACCAAAGAAAAAACCAAGGCAATAATCAAAGCAACAACCAAGGCAACAATTAAAATGTCAACCAAAGCAACAATCAAGGTAATGTTGGGTCTAGGACACCATCATATCGAGCATCCTCAAATCGAAGGAGGTTCACACCTTTTGGTAAATCACCAGAATCAACATTAAAAGAAATTCTTGAAGCTAAAGTCATAACTCTACTAGAAGCCAAAAATTGGGAACCACAAGTTAAACCCCCATGGTGGAACGAGGCCCATTTTTGTGGGTTTCACCGCAACAAGGGACATAAAATCAATGACTGCATGCAGTTGAAACACTTGATACATGATCTAATTGACAACAAGACAATATTGGTAGAAGAACTCCAGACAAACAATGACCATGGGGCATTCAAGAACCCTCTACCGAACTATGAGAAAGGAGAGTCTTCATCATCAAACAACAAGGGAAAAAACATAAACTATGTCTATGACATCACCATTCTACATATTGAGGTGGTTGATGATCCAACCCATGAAAAATCGGATACTATTGTCAATGATAACCCAACAAACGATGACACCATTGGACATGAACAAAACATCATTGAAAATCAACACCATAATGTTGACACTACCTCACATCAAATCGGTGTTATCAAAATCAGGCAACAACACGACAACACACCCGTCAATGCAATCACATGAGGACAAGCGAAGGTAACATTGAAATGAGCTACCCCTTCCACGTCCAAATCAATTTCTATCCTTGCAACCCAATATTGGAACTCCTCAAGATTTCTCCTTTCCACAAGGAAATTTCAGAGCAAGCTCTAGTTGCCACCACGGTACCCAACAATCTGGAGGTTTGTCAATTCCAGACTATGGTGGAACATTTGACCGCACCACACTGCTTATCCTTTTCTAAACATGATGATGTATCTATCAATCATCCCCACAATTCTGCCCTATACATTGTGGTCCTAATCCACAAGCACCATGTTAAACATGTCCTAATAGATGGAGGAGCTGGCCTGAATATATGTACTTTGAAACTTGTCCATGCACTAGGTTATTCAAAAAATACTATTGATCCTAAGAGGAAAATCACAATAAAAGCATATGATGATGAGGAGAGATCTTCACAAGGATTGATAGTACTACCTATTCAAATGGGACCAGTTGTCAGAGATATAGTATGCCAAGTGTTAGAAAAAGAGTTAACCTACAACATACTCTTGGGAAGACCTCAGATTCATGACATGCAAGCAATACCATCCACATATCACCAGTGTTTGAAGTTCCTGTTCAATGGGCAGGAAATCACTATTGCAATTGACTTAAATAACCCCCACTATTGTAACACCCTCAAGACTACCCAAGATACTTTTGTACCACACAACAGGGAGGCCCCAACTCAGGGTCTATCAAATGATGGGAAACAACTAAATTCCTTGTCAAAGTGGGTTGAGAAAAAGGACCAATCAAAGGATAAGGATATCGACGACTCCAATCCCTCAAGTAAAGAAATTATATCAAAGCCTATTCCAAAAAATTAGGAAATTCAATTTCAATCCTTATCAAAACAAGTTGCCAAGATCCAATTGAAAGACAAAGGCATGGGGGAATACTCATTTCAGCAATCCTTATGTTTGTCACAACTGTCATCTTCTCCAAAGTCATATGGACAACCATCGACATCAAGACAACAATCATCACAACCCACCACATTGTTTGATGGAACCTTTGTAAGAGCATGCACATTAGTGGATGAGTCAGACGACAAGGAGGTTTTAAACTGGTTGTACAAAGATGAAGAATCATTACAAGAATCCACTTCAAGTGTACAAACAGAGTAGTATGGGAAAGGGAAGACAATTATGGAAAAGATGAGATACGAGGGAAAAGGTCCTATCAGTAAAAGGAAGGAAGGCATCATAGAACCAATACAAACTTTCACCATGCAAGCCAAAGATAAAATAGGACTGGGGTATAGAGAAGAATCTAGAGAAGAAGCCAAACAACAAGTTGTTGAAAGAATCCTACAACTAAAAGCTAGTGACGCTCATGAAACTGATTCAAATGAGTATGAGTGGGATTCATTATTTGAAGAGTCTTGTCAAGATAAGGAAATTGATGTGGTCCAAAAGTATACACCCATACGTGAGGAGGATCAAAGTTCAGGTCATAGACCACTTGAAATAGGATCACTACACATTGATGATTCCAGTGAGGATGATCATACTCGAAGTGAAACAGATAATTCAAAGGAGAGTTACCTTATAGACATCGATTTTGCTATTGGATAGTTCGAAGACATTACCATTGGGACTCTTACTGCATCTAACTTTAGCCAATCCAATGACTCCTTACCCCTGATACATCCTGAACTAATAGATTGGGATCAAAATGATCCATCTGATATCCCCCTCTTTTCAAACGATGAATCCATTGTCAACTTCCTCTATTCTACCTATCCTGAGACAGATTCCACCATTGAACATTGTAACAAAGCTTCCAAACAGGAGAGTGTCAAATTTTCTAGCTGCAAAATGAATAATACAAGGAATAGATCTGATGGTGAAAACCATTCAATGGCAGTATCAGATCCAAAAAAATTAAAAACAAAGAGTGTATCCAACAGTGAAAAACTCTATGAGGCGCTAAAGGATGGAAGATTTGACACACTCCCCGAATAGTTTCAGGAACTATCTAGAATATTGGTTGAACCCACCCAGTCTATTAATATTGGCAATGAAGAAACAGTGAAGATTGTCCATCTAGCAAAATCCTTGATAGATCAAGAAAAGCTAGGCTTCATCAAATTCTTCATAGAAAAGAAAATAAACTTTGCTTGGTCTTATGCCGATATGCTAGGATTGATCCAGAACTCATCATGCACCACTTGTCACTACCAGCAAGAGTAAAACCATTCAAGCAAAAATTAAGGAAAATGCATCCCCATATTGCCATCTTGGTAAAAGTAGAACTGAAGAAGTTATTAGATGTGGGATTCATCAGACCTATTGACTATGTAGAGTGGATTTCTAACATCCTACCCATGTCCAAACCAGACAAAAGCATCAGAATCTGCACAAATTTCAGAGATCTCAATAAAGCTTGCCCAAAAGATGACTTTCCCCTGCCTAATATTGACATCATTATGGACTTGACTGCTAGCCATGAAATGCTCTCACTTATGGATGAATTTTTAGGGTATAATCAAATCAAAATTGCTCTTGAAGATCAAGATAAAACTGCCTTCACATGTCCTTAGGGCACTTTTTGCTGGAACGTCATGCCATTCGGGTTGAAAAATGATGGAGCCACATATAAGAGAGAAATGACTACTATCTTTCATGACATGATGCACACCTTTATGGAAGATTATGTAGATTATATGTTGGAAAAGTCCTACACCAGAGAAGGACACCTAGAGATCTTAAATAAGATTTTCACCAGATTAGAGAAGTTTAATGTGAGACTAAATCCCAAGAAATGTGTATTCAGTGTGACATCAACTAAGATTTTGGGGTACATTGTGTCAGCTAAAGGCATTCAGGTGGACCCTTGCAAAGGTCAAAGCTATCATGGAGATGCCTCCTCCTAAAAACATTAGCCAACTTATATCCTTACAAGGAAGATTCCAATCCATCAGGAGGTTTATCACACAACTAGTTGAAAAAACTCACCCCTTCAACCACTTTCTTCACAAGAATGTATCTTTCCGATGGGATGAAAAATGCGAAGGAGACTTCAATAAATTGAAACAATATCTGACGAGTCCACCTATCTTGATACCACAAGTAGAAGGAAAGCCACTTTTATTGTACATAGCAACAACTGAAATATCATTGGGAGCCTTGTTAGCGCAAGAGGATTCAATAGGGAAAGAAAGGGAAATATATTACATTAGAAAAACCTTAAACAACTATGAGATCAATTACACTTTCATTGAAAAGGCTTGTCTGGTAGTAGTGTTCGCCACCCAACAATTGCGACACTACATGCTTACCCATACCATCAAGTTAATAGCCAAGATAGATCCACTGAAATACCTTCTGGGCAAAGCTAATCTGACTGGAAGACTAGCCAAGTGGGTCATGATGCTGAGTGAATTCGACATCCAATATGTTGATAGGAAAATGACAAGTAATTGCAGACCAATTAGCTGAAGCACCATTACAAGACAATCATCCCATGAACATTGAGTTTCTAGATGATGATGTTCTAACAATATCCACACAACAATGGGTCTTGTACTTTGATGGTTCTTATACACAACATGGATCAGGAGCCAGAATATTGTTTATCTCACCACAAGGACACATCATTCCTAAGTCCTATAGATTGATGTTCCCTTGTACCAACAACACAGTCGAATATATGAATCCTTGATCATTGAAATCAAAGTAGCAGTTGAGTGGAAGACCACCAAGTTACATGTCTATGGGGATTCACAACTAGTCATTAACCAAGTAAATGATGACTATCAAACAAAGGATGACAAGTTGATGCCCTACAAAAGAATGGTTGATGACTTCAAAAAGTACTTTGTAGAAATCAGATTTGAGCAGATTCCTCGAAGTGACAACAAAGCCGCTGATGCCATGGAAACCATTGCTTCTCTCTTGCAGATTTTGAAGAAATGAGCCTGTTACGAGTTCATGGTGGAACAACTGTTCAACCCATCTTATGACAACCCTGAGTCCCAAGTTATCTACCATCTAGTTGAAGCCGACACTTCCCTCTATGGGAAAATTTATACGTACCTAAAAGATAAAACCCTTGCTCTTGACTTATCTCGTAATAAAAAATGAAACTTCATTCACCAAACCGCCTGACACACCCTTATCACAAATGTCCTTTATCGACGAGGTCTTGATGGAACTCTCCTCAGATGTCTGGAATGTGACAAGTCAGAATCAAATTTATGAGAAAGTACATGAAGGTGTTTGTGGCACTCATTCAAGTGGTTTAACCCTAGCCAAGAAACTCCTCCGTTTGGGAAAATTACTAACCAATTATGGAGAAGGATTCTTTTTAGTTTTTCAAGAAATACCAAAAGTTCCAGATTTATGGAAATCTCATCCACACACTAGCATAGGAACTTCACCCTTTTGCATCAACATGGCCCTTTTTTCAGTGGGGATTGGACCTCGTAGGCAAGATTCGTCCATCTTCGTCCAATGGAAACAAGTTCATTATTACAGCTATTGAGTATTTCACGAAATGGATTGAAGTGGTCCCTCTAACTACCATCATAGGAAAACAAATCTTGTCCTTCATTCTGAAATACATCATCTGTAGATATGGCATCCCTCAGTCCATCATCACTAACAATGAACGACCTTTCAAAATCAATACGTTGAAGAACTTTGTGAGAAATTTCACATCCAACATTGGTTTTCTACACCATATTTATCCTCAAGGAAATGGCCAAGCTAAGGCCTCAAACAAGACTATCGTGAAGATCCTGAAGAAAACCGTCAATGATGCTAGAAAAGACTGGCACATTCAATTGAACCTTGCCTTGTGGGCTTATAAAACCAGTATCCGAACTCCAATAGGAGCTACACCCTATGCTCTAGTCTATAGATTAGAGGCTATTCTTCTTATCGAAGTTGAAATACCATCACTTTGGGTGTCAATAAAAGGGATCATTTCAAATGAGGATCATAGAGTTGCTAGATTACAAGAATTAGAACTCTTGGATGAACACTGTTAGCATGTAGTGGATCACCTGAAGGTGTATCATCATTTAGAATATCTAGAAGCTACAACCACAAAGTCAAGCCTAGAACATTTCAAGTTGGCGATTTAGTCTTGAAAGAGAACCCCTAAAATCAACAAGATCGAGAAATGAAGGGGAAATTTGAACCAAACTGGCTCGGTCCCTTTTTCATTGTCTCAGCCTTCAGATTAGGAGCATATCAGTTGTCTACACTAGAAGGGGATTTGTTTGATGAACCCCTCAACAACCTGCATCTCAAGAAGTTCTACACTTGAATCATCCAAGTGCATTGGGAAAAAGGTCCTGAAATATACCAAAAACATTAGAAAATAACCTAAAAAATGGTTGCCTTGATGAAAACTTTGCAAACAGGCGTCTTGGTAACAACAAGAAAAATCACAAAAACAGAAAAATACAAAAAAAGTAAAAAAATAAAAAAGATAAAAAAAAATCATAAAATCTAAAAAAGTGCAATAAAAACAAGTAGTGAAAACCTGACAACAGGCAATATTTGTGATAGGTTAGATTTTCCATCTATTTGAGCATGTTGACCAATTGATTTCGCCATCTATCTGCCTATCCTTTGAAAGCACCATGTACATATCCTGGCATCGCGGTCGTGTCTCATCATGGACTGGGGGAAAAATATTGAACTCACTGGTGGCAAACAAACTTTGAGCTTGAACCAATAAACAAATAGCAGGAAGACAAACACAACAAAAACAATGATTAAACACAAACAAACACTGAACATCAATCACCATTTGAAACACATCAAATATCCATATCATATCAAAATCCAAAAACAAGTCAAAAAGTCAAAAAGTCAAAAACAGAGTTGTCCAATCGAACTACATTGTCTCTGAGCTTAAATGTAGGCAAGGCTAATCTTTGATCACCCCCTGAGACACCCTAGGTCAAGTCCTTTAGCGGTCCATTGTAATTAGTTTTCATCTCTTGTCTGTTCATATCTTGGTCCTATAAATCAGTTGGGTCAGTCGAACTACGCAATCTCTGCGTGTATAACATAGGCAAGGCTAATATTTGGTTATCTCTCAAGGCCCCTAGGATAGGTCTTTAGGTTAGGTTATTGGTCAAAATCTCAGAAAACACCTAAAAATTAGAAAATCAAGAAAATCCCAAAAACATCAGAATATCGACCATAAAATCAAATCAAAAGGATGATGCTCTTCTGAATCATGGGTTTATCACGTGAAACACAAATGTGCAATTGTTGTAATTTGATTTTTGTTATCGTCTCTAGAGCCCCTCAATGATGTATTGAACTAGAGGAGCTAGGAAGGAGTATGATTTTTCTTTGTCTATTGTCTATGAGTTGATCATTATTACTATGCAAATTTTCGTGAGATGTGTGCTACGAAGTATCACTGATGACATTCCAAATTTGCATAGGAAAACAGTTAACTCTTGTCTATTTACGCAAGCAATACTCAAGTCATCTCGGTTTAATTATACTTAGATGCTTGTGTTAACTTGCACTATCAAACATCATGGAAGTAGTACTCTGGTCATCATGGTCTAAATATACCATTGATGCTTGTACTCACTTTCAACATTTTAAAGGCCCAATGATGATAAAAAGCACGAAAAATCGGCTGTTACGAATGACAACCTTTGCATACGAGATTTCCATGTTTAGAGTAGATTGCATCCATGTTAGTTTGCATTAGTTTGCATTAGTTTGCATTACGAGATTTCCAAAGCTGCAACAATGATGTTATCTCTCACATTAATGGATTCATGAGTACACTTGACATTTCCAAAAACACATCATCACTTGCATTATCATCAATTAGAAAACATTCTCATTTATTGGCATCATCATTTGCATACATTAGGAAACATTACACCATCATTCATCCATTTATGCATCACATCCTAATATTTCCATCTAAAACAATGTCCATTGCATCTCATGTCCATAATCAAAATCATTTCATTTACTAGTATTGGGGAAGTGGTTCACTAAGCTTAAATGAGTGACTCTCTTCAAATTTCCAAAAGAATTGGGAAATATGTCAGGTTTTGTGAAGCTTAATGTAACAAAGAATCAACTGACGAAAATCTTCCCACAACTCTTGGAAGATGGATAGATTCACTAATTTAAGCTTAAGACCCTAGAATACAATCATCTGCATCACATAAACATCATTCATCATTACAAAACATCAGGCATCATTTGCATCGCATCCATACATATTCAACATAATCATCACATGGAACATCATACATCATTTGCATAATCAAATCCATCATCCATAAGGCTTATGAACTCATCATTACGTATACCACATATAAACATCACATAAACATCAATAGAAATATGCATCATCATGTGATCATTTCATATACACATTCGCTCATCATTATATCATTTATTTGCATTAGAAAAGAAGAAAAACATAAAATGTATTACATATCATTGGCATAATAAAATCCATCACATACATCACATATAAGCATCATTCATAAATCAACATAGACTCATAACACATCAGTTGCATCATCATTTGCATCTATAGCATATCATAACATCAAGATCATCATCATAACATGGAAATTAAATGCATCATGGACATCTATCATCATCATAATCATCATTGCATATCATATAACCTCAAAAATCATAATATCAAAGTGTACAAGGATATCCCACAGTATGACGAGATACATCAATATAAAAAATGGCAGTGTATTGTAAGGTCTGAACACAAGAAGTATATCATCAATGTCACAACAGTGTATACATCATAAGATACTACGTCGAACTCCCCCCAGACGGTGTTGGCATCATAGAACTCGTACCCCCTCCACCTGACAGACTTGCACCAGGATCTCTCCTATCTCTAGGAAATGACTGTGTCACACCCATGCTAACAGTTTGAGACCGACATTTTCCAGATCGAGATGGTAAAAATATCTCTCGCTGATCAAAAGGAACCAACTCATGATATTTACCCCTGTAAAATTACAACTCCTGAGCAGCGTGGCGAATCTCTCTAAGGAACTCCATTGTACCCGTAGACGCTGTAGCCTGCTGTAATCTCTCAGTAATGCCCTCAGCCTGCTCTGGCTGATGTCTGAAGGCATCCCTCTTTGCAGTAAGTATGAAAACCTATTCCTGTACCTATTGTATCTGCTACCTATCTGCACCTCTCTCAGTCATTAGTATCTGAATCTGCACCTGAGCCTGTACTAACTCATCTTGAAGTGTCTCAAATTGTGCCAGAGCCTGCCCTAACTCATCCTGAAAAGTTTGAACCTATGCCTGTAATGTCTCTATCTACGCCTGCTGCTGATGAGAAGGGACTCCAATCCAAATCCTAGGGAGCACTACTTGAGGTACATTAATACTCCTCCATCTAGGAACTACAAAATCTAGAATGGGATTACCAACTGCACCCGATGGCCCTACACCTGAACCACCACCACCATCATCATCACCCCCACCAACACCACCACCAACACCCTCGTCATACCCTCCATCCCCAACATCACCCTCCTCCTCCTCTCCTTCCCCACTTTTTCTCAGTGCCCTGCCATCATCATCAACTAGCGGAACTGGCTCATCAGGACTAGATAACCTCAGAAAATGATGTGGATAGGAATGCTCAGAATAATCCTCTGTCATCCCTGCATCTCCCACCTGTGGAACATAATCCTATACACATGTCACCAATGTATAAAACTCGGTACAAGCAACATCATAAGATAAGCAAGGGCCCCACTCCATCACATCCTATTGTCGACGTGCATAATGGGAAACCCCCTGAGGAATTCCTGAACTCGTCCAAATTGCCAAAAAACCCGCAGATACAAATATGTCTCAAGCACAGAACGTGTCTGACCAATCAAGTATTGTGATAACATGTATGGAATCTCCACCTGATCCTCTGACCACATCTCACATTCCAAGTACGGGCGCCATGTCACGACCTCCAAATCATCTAGGGCACATCTCCAATAAGCTAATTTTCCCATCTTATGCTGAACAAATGGACCACTATAACTGAACACATAGGGTCTACTTTCTAGTCGTTGTCTATCCCCCAATGACCAAGTGATCGCTATATGTCCCAAGCCCATATCTATAGCAGTGTCACTCCCGCCGATAAACTAGCTCCTCTCAGATAAACAACATGGTGAAGATCACTATATAAGTAGGCTAACATGCATGAGCCCCATGCATATCTGGTCCCTGACAACATCATACGCTCCAATAATCGACCCCAACCCACTGAAAACCCCTTTGATCTATGCTTAGGACAAAGGAATCAACCAAAAAATCTAAAAAGAACACACAGTAGAGGGTCATATTTCCTAATCATCTGCTGCCAAGGGACCCAATGGCCTAACACATGCTCATCTCAAAAAATACTACGCAAAGCATCAATCCCCCCTACTCTACTTTGTCATAAACAACTATATCACCCATCACTAGAATGTGTAGGATCCGATAAACATCCTTGGGAGTAATTGTCATCTCCCAGTTGCGAGATGAAAGGTATTGTGGTCATTGTGCCACCTCTCTACTAGAGTAGTTAGAAAACCCCTATTAATCCTATATTGGGCTATATCTATCAAAGATGTCAACCCACAACAGACGATAATATCCAAATCCGCCTTACTCAACTGATGAAACATCTTCCACGTCTTTGGGAAACGTTCCCAAAATTGGAGCACATCAAAGTCCTAATCATATTATGGAAAACAAATCAGCATTACATCAATCAATCTATCAAATGTGGTCCTAACATAATATTCAATCAAGATCATAAGTCAATCAAATCATGTTCAATCAAGATCATCAGTCAATCAAATCATGTTCAATCAAGATCATCAGTCAATCAAATCAATCAATCAAGACCATCATCAATCCTATCATCAATTCTCACCTATCATGAGGTCGATCAAGCATCATCAATCTTACCATCGATCCTCACCTATCATGAGGTTGATCAAGCATCAGTCCTACCATCAATCCTCACCTATCATGAGGATGATACATTATCAATCTTACCATCGACCCTCACCTATTATGAGGTTGAAACATCAATGAATCTTACCATCGATCCTCACCTATCATGAGGTCGAAAGATCAACAAATCCTACCATCGATCATCGCCTATCATGAGGTCCAAACATCATCAATCCTATCATCAATCCTCACCTATCATGAGGTTGAAACATCATCAATCCTATCACCGATCCTCACCTATCATGAGGTCGGCACATCAGTGAATCCTACCATCGATCCTCGCCTATCATGAGGTTGATACATCAATGAATCCTACCATCGATCCTCACCTATCATGAGGTCAATCAAGCATCAGTCCTATCATCAATCCTCACTTATCATGAGGTCGAAACATCATCAAGTTATCCTATCATTTTACTCTCACCTATCATGAGATCAAATCATCAACTATTTTATCAAACAAACAATGAACATCACACAATCAGACTAAAATCAATCAAAAGCATCACTGAACAACACAATGCAACAACTAACATGATTCATGAACATTATACAAGCCTCATCGAACATGAACAATGCAAAATTTGACATAACCAGGACTTTAATCAATCAAACATCATCAAACAGGCAAAAAAATAGGGTATTTCATTTGGAATCACTCAAGGAAAAAACCCTCAAGCTTACAAAAGGCGCTATTTGGGACCCCAAAGGTGCCAAAACAGAAGCAAAAGGTGCTATTTCAGGTTTAGAAGGATCAAAACATAAATTTAAGCTTCTTAAAGGCTCCATTTGGGACCCCAAAGGTTCCATTTCAAGGTTAGAAGGAATTAAAGCATGAGGTCAAGCTTACCAAAGGTGCCAAAACTCCCAGAAACTCCCAAAAATGACTTAAAAACAACCAAAAACCCCCCCAAAGTGCAAAAATGACTCTAAATGACCTACAACACCTATCTACCAAGTTCAAAACATCATAAAAAGGTGGGAAAATGACTGAAGGAGGTTTCTCATAATGCGTACTATATGTCCAGCTGCAGTAGGGTGATCGTGGTGGCGAAGGTGCTCAAAACGATGCTTGTCAGAAGAGATCTCCATCTTCGTGTAACTCTCCACTCTCCAATTTCTCCAAAATCACAATGTGCAAATGAATTCACTTTTCCCACTTTTTACCTCTTTAAAGGAAAATGGAGGGAATTATGGTGGGATTTATTATAAAAAATGGGGTTTAATTAATCAAAACTGTTTAAGGAGAGAGTGTAGAATCAAATTTCTAGAGATAAATCACATTGGACATCGAAGTATCATTGGTTTAATAATGGATCATCATCACATCACTACAACATCATCACACAATCATCGAATCCTCCACAAAACATCAAAAATTCTACATTTTACCAATTTATCTCTCGAGGGGGCATATATCCGTCAATACCTAAAAATCAATGTTCTGGGGCATTGTCTGGGGCATCGAAAAATTTTCTGAGCATCAGTATCAAATTTTTCTTTGAAGCAATGTGTAAACACATTACTTCAAAGAGGGGAAAAATGTATACACCTAAAAATGGTCATCACCTTTAATTAATTAAATACTAGCTATTTGATTAATATTTCAACTACGTATAAATAAATGCTCAATTTATTTATATTGTCCACCCTTCTCTAATTCTCCAAAATCTAAAACACTTTCTTCTAAATTAATTAAATAAAAAAGGTTCCCTAAACCCGTTTTATTTAATTAATCTTCACTAAATCCAATTAGGAATTAGAGCACATTTCTACAAATTTTTGTGTGCCACCTCATCAAGGTCACATGAAAATAAATAACTCTAATTTTTAATTAGAATTATCATCAACTCATTTCAAAAAGCACATGGCTCATTTCCTCCCACACTTCCACCAACTTTGGAGCACATGGTATTCTCTTCCCACACTTCCACCAATTTTAGAAAGCACATGACTTATTCTTCCCACACTTCCACTAATTTTGGAACACATGACTTATTCTTCCCACACTTCGACCAATTTTGGAAGCACATGGTCTTCTCTTCCCACACTTGAATCTTCCATCCAAATGGCATGTTTCCCATTTTTCAAGAGATTCTTAAACACAAATGGCATGTTGTCTTTGGTCAAGGGGACAACATCCCGATTCTCTTCATCTTCACCATCCATTTTTCTTATTCGGATCTGGACCGTTGATTATTGCCACCTCACTATATGCTTGGAAAAGGATATAAATACAACCCTTGGGCATTGTATTTGGCATCCACATTTGAAGTAAAGTTATCATGCAAGTTTATCGTTGGAGCTTGGAGCATTCTTGGAGTCTTATAGATAGTTTTTATATCATGTTTTGCATCATGTTTAGATCTTAGATTAATATATTACATCATAGTTGCATTTTATCATCCATCTTTCATCATAGTTGCATTTTAGATTAGTTCATTTTAAGTTTGCATTTGAGCATATGTAGAATCATGCATAGATAATTCTAGATCACTACCATAGCATCCACCTTCGTTTGTGTATTTATCATCAACATCATCCTTCACCCACCATAGCATTCATCATCATTGTTTGCACATAGTTTCATGTAGGCATATAGTTGGCTTGCATGTTGAATATCAATCTCATTTCTTAAGTTTTATTCTAATGAACTTTGTGCACATAGAAATCTAAGGGTGAAAAAGGTTAAAAAGAATCATTTAAGAATAGAGGACAATGAGATGTTCTTGGAAGATTTATCTTTATTGCAACTTAGAATAGTTTACTTTGATTTGAATCTTTCAATATAAATCATTTCATTAAGGTTTGTGTTGATACTAACTTTTCACATTTAACACACACAGATATTGTACTTGCACTCTTAATTTTTTAGTAATATAGATACATTACTCTTTTGTACTCATGATTTACAGTGAATAAAATAAAGTTCTAAGTTCGAACATCTAAGTTCTCATTAGTTTTAGAGGATACTTATCCAAGGGGGCCCACTTGGTGAGTAATCCATCCTATTAGTTTAGTACTACTTAATGTTTAGTAATTAGTTAGAAATATTGCACCGACTGTTCCTACATCCACTAGAATCCCATTCTGTGACTGTTCGTGCAGCCAAAGAAAACATAGTAGTTCCCTGTTTGTTGCTCAGATTTTCATTCCTATTATGAATTTTAGTTTGATGTAGTTGTTGATTGATGATTGGTATTTATGGTATTCCCTTCTAAGCAATTTACTTTCAACATTGTGTGTTTCTTAGCTGTAGAATGAAATGACTACTTTGAGTTCCTAGTGCACATGTTGTGCTGACCCATTTCAAGTTCACATCCTTGGGTTGACAAGTTAAATGCACCTTCATGATGATTGAAATAACTATTCAGGTTAGATGTCTAATCTCTGAATCATTGCTGTAAGGGATTAGTTACTAAATCATTGTAGGAGGCCAACATTTTTGGCGCTGTTGCTGAGGATGGTGTCAAACTAGGGAGTCTTTTGGAGTCATTGGTAGTTTTTCTTACTGTAGTGTTTTTGGAAGTTGTTCTTAGTATATCCTCATTTAGGAAGTAATGACCCCCCTTATTCTTTACCCATTCTTTGTGTGAGCTGATTGATAGTGAGTGATACTGCATGCATAGAGGAAGGAGACGAGATGCTTATGGGAGATTCCTTCCTAACAATCCTAATCCATTATAGTTAGTTGACTATTGGAACCTACCAAGGGAAGAAGAAGAAGATCCACACCCCTTTGTTGATACAAATCTTGATCTGACTAGCTCTGAAGTCTACTCTGAAGATCAAAATCAGCTTGAGAACCCCTTTGCTTTGGAACTACATGAAGCATGCATGGGTGATGCAAATAGGAATAGACTTAACCAACCAAATTTTCCTTTCCCCATTTCCCATTAAAATGAAGTTGACAACATGAAGAACATTATGATTATACTATTGATGCCCATAGGCTTAAGCTATTTCCTACCACTCTGAAAGAGGTTGCATTAAGATGGTTCATGAGCCTACATAGAGATACTATGGAAACTTGGGAAGACATGAAGACAAAATTCCTTGAGAAATACAAGGAATATTGCAGGGGAAGCGATATGAGAGGAGGTGACATTTTCAGGATGTAGCAAAATGAAGATGAGAGCCTAGAAGATTACATTGCAAGGTTTTTGTTTTTCCTACAAAAATCTCCACATCATACACTTAATGAAGACTCACAAAAGTTGCTTTTCTTGAGAGGAATCAATGATTGTTGCATTGATGCCTTGGACCTCATGGAAGGAGGAGTTATCTCCCAAGTTCCTTGGGAATATATCAAGAAAATATGTTAGAACTACTCTAGTGAAGCTTCAAAGAAAGGGAAAGCTTACCAATCTTCCATGGGTAAGTCAACTACCAGTGGAGTTTCAAGAATGGAGATTACTCATTTGCTGGAAGACTTCAAGAAAGACA
This sequence comes from Sequoia sempervirens, assembly GCA_007258455.2. NCBI lineage: Eukaryota > Viridiplantae > Streptophyta > Pinopsida > Cupressales > Cupressaceae > Sequoia > Sequoia sempervirens. The sequence goes on along the minus strand of VDFB02000008.1, from coordinate 38,120,415 downwards.
TTATAAATAATCTAGCAACTCAACTAGATACACTTCAGGACAAGAAGAAGCAAGAGAAGGTAGAGGCAATGTTGACAAAGTATTGCCCCCACTATAGACAAAACAAGAAGGACTGCAAATGCAAGATGGTAGCTAATCTTGGAAGCAAGCAGGTTCCACCTGAGTTCAAGACAATCCAAATTGAAGAAGACCAAGTCTACTATGTTGTGCAAAGGAAGCCTTGGGCTCCAAGACAAGGTATGCCACCAGATCCACTATCCTATGTTGGGCCATAATTTAATTTCTATTCATCTGGTAACCAATGGAAGCCCTATATCCACCCAGTTATGGAGGATATCCACCGTAGCCTTCAAATAACCTTCCAAATGCTTGGAACAATCATCAAAGTTCTCCACCCTAGTGGTAACAACCATAGGGAAATTGGTAGCAATTTCAAGGGCATTGGCAACCACCTCCAGGAAATTGGCAGCAAATGAATCAATGGAGAGGAGGACAACAATGGCCTACCGAGAAAACTAGTTACATGCAACCACCTTCTCAACCCCAACAACCTGCTAATCCAAGCTAAAATGCACCTAAACCTACTCAGTTACCAGCTCAGCTCACACTCAATCCAAATAACAAACCACAACAATAGCCTGTATACTCTGCTAATTCAAATCAATTCCCTACATATGTTGTGAGTGTAAGTGACATCTACTTGTGTTTAGGTATTACTCTACCAACCCCTTCCAAGCCCATTATCACTGAACTTCCTATGGAAGAGGAAGAAAAAGCTCTGAATGATTCCATTCAACCAAGTGTACCTAAAATTCCTGAACCAGTCAAAGCCAAGCAGATTGAACAAGATCCACCATTTCCTTAGAGATTGGAAGTTGCCAAGAAGAAGGAAGAAAATGAAGATACAACTTTTGATATATTGGATCGACTGAAGCATATATGTGTCTAGATACCTTTATTTCAAGCCATAAAGGATGTTCCAATCTATGACAAGGCAATCAAGGAGGCATGTCTCAAGAATCAAGGTAGGAAAAAGAAGGACCCAACTACAGTTCATGTGGTGGGACAACTAGCTGACATCATGCTGGGAAAAGTAACTATCCCCAAGTATAATGACCCAGGTAGTCCTGTGGTAGCAGTTGTTATAAACGGGGTCCAAGTAAAGAATTCTCTGATGATTTAGGGGAAACAATAAATGTAATGACCAAATACATCCTACAACAACTAAACATTGCAAGCATAAGATCTACTCCTATCTTGCAGCTTGCTGATAGCTCTACTGTTAAGCCTGATGGTGTAGTGGAGGATCTCTTGGTAGTTTTAAACTCCTAGGAGTACCCAACAGACTTTATGATTCTTTCTCCTAAAGCTACACTAGGTGGGTATCCCATTATTCTTGGAAGGCCTTGATTAGCAACTAAAGATGCATACATTGAATGTCGGTCAGGTGACATGACCATTTTAGATGGAAAGAGCACATATTTTTTTTTCTTTATCCGCCTACTCAACCATCTCATGATGCAGATAATCCCGTATGGCCACATGTTGGTGAAGAGGCCGAGGAAGTTAATTCTGTGGTGCAACTTATGATGCTAGGCAGAAGCTATTTCATACAAATCCAAGATGAGGATGAAGTATTGGATAACATCATTCAGAACCATTGTGAAGTGGAGGAAACATCACCTTCTCATTCTGCTACTCCAATCAAGACACTTTTGTCTGCTCTTCTTGTAGCCACTATTCTTGTAGACTTTCTTCCAGCAACCACTCTTCCTACAGACAGACTTCCTGTAGCAACAGGTATGTCCCATACATTGCTTCCATATGAACTAAAGGTACCATGTGTTAATGAAGCAGCCATGATAGAGTTAACTACACAAGTACAAGTTGCAGAAGGAAAATATCTAAATGTTAATAGTAAATTAAATGAAGAAAAACAATTGTTATTGACAAACCTATTAAGGACCCATCAACATGTATTTGTGTGGGATTATCATGATATGAAGGGATTGGACCCTAAACTTTGTACACATAGAATTTACATAAGAGATGATTGCACCCCAGTAAGACAACCACAAAGAAGAATTAACCCTACACTAAGAGAAATTGTGAAAGGAGAATTGCATAAATTACTAGATGCAAGATTTATCTACCCCATTGCAAATAGTCAGTGGGTGTCTCCATTAGTGATTGTGCCCAAAAAAGGAGGGAAATGACTAGTTTGTGTTGATTATAGGGAACTTAATGCTGCCACCAATAAGGACCACTTTCCCTTACCCTTCATTGGTAAAGTTTTGGATACACTTGTAGGAAAGCAATACTTTTATTTTCTAGATGGATTTAGCGGCTACAACTAGATCCAAATTACACCAGAGGAATAGGAGAATACCACATTTACCTGTCAATGGGGGACCTATACCTATTTGGTACTCCCATTTGGCTTATGCAATGCACCTGCAACTTTTTCAGAGGGAAGTCATTAGCATATTTTCAGACATTTCTCATGATTGCATGGAAATTTATATTGATGAATTTACCACTTATGGTGTTGATTTTAATCAAGCATTGGAAAATATCAGGAGAGTCCTACAGAGATGTGAAGACCAAAACTTGTCCTTAAATAGTGAAAAGTGCTTCATGATGATGTAGGAAGGTGTAGTTCTTGGCCACTACATCTCCCACAAGGGAATTCAAGTAGATCCTACAAAGATTGAGGTAATCACAAATCTGCCCAAACCTACAAAACATAAGGATGTTAGGAGTTTCTTGGGTCATGCACGATATTATAGGAATTTCATTAAGGATTTTAGAAAGGTAGCAACACTATTGTATACCTTTCTCACTAAAGATGTTGAATTCAGTGGGCTGAAGCCTATGATAAGGCATTTTCTGACTTGAAGGCAACCATTAGATATCTCATGAATAAAACTTTGATCACAGGTAGATTGACAAGATGGTTATTGTTGATGCAAGAGTTTGATATAGCCATAATGGATAAGCTAGGGAAGGCCAATGTTGTTGCAGATTTCCTTTCAAGGTTGACTACATTAGAAGACAATCAGCCCATAGATAACTCTTTTCCTGATGAGCATCTATTCTCGCTTAGTGTAAAAACACCCTAGTGTGCTTACATAGCCAATTATTTGGTCACAGGTAGAGTTCCTTCTCACTTCTCTCCAAAAGAGAAAAGGGCACTCATTGAAAAATATTTTCCTTTCTCTTGGATTGCTGGATGTTTTTTTATATTGGACCAGACCATGTCATGAGGAGATGTGTGAGAGAAGATGAGACATATGACATTTTGCATTCATGTCACAAAAAACCATGTGGAGGACACTTTGCAGCCAAGAGGAGAACAATGAAGGTTTTGAACACAGGGTATTACTCACAAACACTCCACAAGGATGCAGGAAGGTATACCATAAAATGCGATAGATGTCAAAGAATGGGTAGAACAACCAGATCTAATGAGATGCCACTGTGCCCTTAGGTAGTAATCACTCCCTTTGACAAGTGGGGATTGGATTTTGTGGGAACCATTGACCCTCCATCAAATGGTAAGTCTTATATATTGGTATGCACTGATTATGTGACAAAGTGGGTAGAAGTTAAGCCCATGAAGCATGCAAGAGATAACAAGGTTGCACAATTTCTTTATGAGGAGATATTCACAAGATATGGAGTCCCAAGAGAAATAGTGACTAATCAAGGAGCTCAATTCATATCAACCCTTGTTGCAACACTAGTTAATGAGTACAACATAAGGCACAAGAATTCTACTCCTTATCACCCCCAGGCTAATGGCCAAGTTGAGGTGACCAATAGAGAAATTGAAGCCATTTTGACCAAAAGAGTAGCTATTCATAGAAAGGATTGGGCATACAGATTACCAGAAGCTGTTTAGGCCTATAGGACAACCTAGAAAACAACTAAAGGCTTCACTCTATTTGAGTTGTTGTATGGAAAGAAAACTATAATGCCCGTTGAATTTAAATATAAGACTTTATAGATTGCAGTAGATTTGGGGATGGATATTTTTGAGGCAAAAAAAGAGAATCATGTAGCTAAATGCTTTGGATGAGATAAGAAGAGAAACCCTATAGCATACATACATAGTGCAGAATTAGAGAATCAAGTGGCATGACAAATTTATCAAGGACAAGAAATTCCAACCAGGAGATTGGGCCCTTCTCTATGACTTAAGATACTAGGACAATGCAGGAAAATTGTAGACAAGGTGGCTAGGAGCATATGAAGTCGCTGAGGTCTTTCCTAATGGAGCTGTTCAGCTTACAACCATTGACCTTGTTAGGTTCAAATTACTTGTCAATGGTCATCGTCTCAAATTGTATCACAAGCCATCTTCCAAAGAAGAGTTCTTGCAACAATTCACCCAACATTCAACACCCGAACTTCCTGCAACCGAAGGAAGTGGACCTAGTGTCCCTCCTTCTGGCTAATTAAGGTACGTACTTCTCATAATAAATACTTTCACTTGCGTGGAAGTCCATTTCTTCATCCATCTTCCCATCCACCCATCCATCACCACCTTTCTCTCTCTTCCATCACTTCATTCTACCTCACCTCATTACACTTCATTTTCATTAATTGCTCAATATACTTTCTCCACAATATTTGCAAAAAATCCTCCACGCATTCAGGTATGTGCGCATTAATTGCTATCTTTTAATCATCTTTTAAGTGCATTCATTTAATCACTGTACGTTAGTATAGATGTTCACATAAAATGCCATTATTTCCTTTCAAATCACCACTCCCATCTCGCATGTACAGACACATGTCCAAATTTAGGTTGGGGGAAAAAAAAAGATGCAAATATATTGCCCATGTGTCAATTTATGCTAGGCTACGTCAGAAATTTAAAATGAACTAATTTGAAATCTGAGTCAGAGGACAGCTTGCATGTGTGAAGTGACATTAACTGCAACCACCATTTCTTCCCATCATAATTCTCCTTTATCACTCATTTCTTGTCATTATTGACTCTGTCATAATCTTGAGTTGCAAGCAAAAAGGTGAAACAAAAGAAAAGGAAATTTAGTTAATACCAACACTGGAAATTTAGCAGGTATTGTAGGAAAGTGAACTTGATTTTCAGACGGGAATTGCAAGAAAGAAATTGAAAAGCATTTATTTGATTGTAGACAATGGGAGGAGGGTTAATTCAAAATGAACTCACGGTGCATGATGTTTTATTGCAAGATGCACAATGCCTGGTCAAATTTAGAAACTATGGATGGTTAGATTACTTCCTGAAGTTGGATGGATTTGATGAAAGCATTTCCCTTGAATTCACCCAAACATTTTCTAAAGGAAAAGCCACAGTAAAATGGTTGGAAGTTATGGCAACTGAGGAAACAATTGCAGAGGTCATAGGGTTACCGATTGATAGTGAAAATTACCCTGCCTCCAAAGGCACCATATCAACTAGGGCCGAATTTATAGAACCGAGCAACCATAGATAAACAAGGTGCAAAGAGAATGTCTTTGCCTAAGCCATGGAAGTAGATAGCCATTTATGTTATCAAATACATCACTTGTGACGGTTGCTAGTCAAATTTGTATTTCATACACTTCAAGCTTTTGAATCACATGAGGCACAAAAGGAGGATGAATGTGCCTAATGTGCTATACAATCTTCTCTCAATCATGGTGGCCGAGACCCAAAAAGGTAGGAATAATTCTATTTCTCACCATTGTCTAATTAAATTGCTAGTTGAAAAGTCTCTGCATGATGTATCTAGAGTGACCCGAGAAGAATTTATAAATGTTGATCAAATTAGACCTAAGCACTTGCAACCTAAGGCTTTACCTCAACCCTGCAGGTCTAGTAGGAGATTGAGCATGACTGAAGCCCCTCTTGGAACTTCAACCTCTGGTGCTAGCTCTAGTGTGAATCCTGCTGTAGCAGAAGAAACCATAGAAATTAGTTCTTCTAGAATAGAGCACTCAGAAAAAGAAATATCTTCATCATATTCTGATGATGACATTCCACTTGAAACCTTGATGAAAATTAGGGCACAAAAGAGAGAATTAGAAACGAGAAAAGGGAAGGCTAAAACACAGCCTGTAGAAAGAAAGGTGCCAAGTTCTAAGAAGAGGAAGGTTGATACTGTTCATCCTGTAGCCAAAGGAAAATGTGAGAGACCTCTGAGGAAATCAAGACTAGTTGGGCCTGCGATTGGTATGCCTCCACATGAAAGCCCTAATCTTGGTGAGACATCACATGAGGACCCTAAAGCTCCAATGGGGTAGGAGAATGTTGAAGAAGAAGAAATATTTGGGAGAACATCAAATATAAAACTGGCCGATCTTGCTAACATTGCAGGAGTTCGTGTAGCCAAAAAAAAACAAGAACGAGGGCCCATGCAACAAGAAGTGGAAGAAGAAATAATACCCTACAACTAGAGATAACTGGACAACCTGAGTCCATGCAGATAGTGCCATATGAGGAGCCACCATTGACAAAAAGACTAGTAGGAATTCATAATCCTCTTGATTTCACAGTACATATGACAATTTTGAATTTATGGAAAGAAATACAAAGGAGGGAAGAAGAATGGAAAAAGGAAAAATAGAAATTGAAGAAGGAAATTCAAAAGAGGGATGAGGAGATTGAAGATAAGGATGCAAAAATTGCCACCCTGAAGCAGAGGGTGGATGATATGGAAACCTTGGCACCACATATTTTAGAATGGAGGACCCCTCCAAGGGTCTATGCTATACTCTTGAAAGAGAAATATCTCTCTTTTAAGCTATCAAGTATTGCCTCAGGTTTGAATCCTTCTATTGACACCCCTGTTGAATTTTTCAATGCTTATAGGATTGCCTCACCTGAAATGAAGAATTTGTTGTGTGAGTTTTATTTGCATAATTATGTTGTAACTCAAGACCATGATTGGAATCCGTTGTTGTATGTTGGGGATGTCCAACTAAGGGCATTTATGTCTTGGGTACAAAATGAGATTAGTTGGGGACAACAAAATGGGGATTATAAGAAATTCAAGTCTAACATCCCTCTGCCCGTTAGGGCTGAATCAAGCAACCCAAGTGATATTTATAGAGAATGGAACAAAATGCTTCTTAGACCTAGTTATGGCAACAAGATTATGCCTTGGATTGAGGCAATTTATAGTGAATATGAGGTAAAGACAATAGCAAAGGAGGAAACTATGAGAAAATGTCTATCACAAAGATGGAATAGCCTAACTGATAAGCTGAAGCAAGCTGAGCCTCATTCCATCCACAATTATGTTGCAACACTAAAAAGGATTGATAGGTATATTCAAATTGGGAGAACACAGGGGCGATCGTGGCTTCCCATGACTTTCCAGCCACCCATGCTCATGTGGCCCATGCCAAACTTCAAATTCTATGAGTATGACATTGCTGCAGAAAAAAAAAGATGGAACATATTTGACAGATTAGGAGGATTCTATTGGGATCTTGATTCACGCACAATAGCCACTGATTTTGGACAACTATCAGTTGCAAATTTTAGATCTTTGACCAAGAAGAAGAACAACCCTTCCCCTATTGGAGGACCAACAAAACGTTAGGTTGGGGGGAGTGATGAGCCTAGTTTTTGGTCCAATTTTGGGTAGAATCTATTATTTATTTGTTGGAATTTGTCATGGACTTTGATGTTAAATGTTGATATTTTCATAATGTTTCCCTCAAACCATAGACATTGGGCATATTATGTGGATTATCTATATTGATTTTTCATGTGGTTAATGAATGCTCCTTAAGGTGGTTATAGATGTGCAGTTATTGTGCGTACTGACATTGCTAGGCAAATTTAATATGCTAAGTTGAGGAAGACACCGCCGGCTGGGCATGCACCATAACATCCAACAAAGGAATCAATCAAAGTCAAAGGAGGTCAACGAAAAAAGATTCCTCATGCAACTAAATGTAACCGCCTTGTAGTGGAATTTAATGATTGAGCATGCGTAGACGTTATTGCTGTGCTAAATTTGCATTTGGACCTGCATGTCTGACCAGATTCCATGCACGCGTAATCGCCATTACTCCATTTTCTCTATTTTTCCTAAATGGCGTCCTGCCAATCATGGAGTTGACTACCTTGTTTAGTTGATAGTATAAATAAAGATCTTATGCTCCTTCCTGAGGAGGTTGCACGATTTGATATTGTACTTGCAATCTTAAGTTTTCAGTAATATAGATGCATTACTCTTTTGTACTCATGATTTATAGTGAATAAAATAAAGTTTTGAGTTCAAGCATCTGAGTTCTCATTAGTTTTAGAGGATATTTATCCAAGGGGTCCCACTTGGTGAGTAATCCGTCCTCTTAGTTTAGTATTAGTTTAGTACTACTTACTGTTTAGTAATTAGTGAGAAATCTAGCACCGACTGTTCCTATAGCCACTAGAATCCCATTCTGTGACTGTTCCTGCAGCCAAAGTAGATAGAGTAGTGTCATGTTTGTTGCTCAGATTTTTATTCCTATTATGAATTTTAGTATGATGTAGTTGTTGATTGATGATTGGTATTTATGGTATTCCCTTCTAAGCAATTTACTTTCAACATTGTGTGTTCCTTAGCTGTAGAATGAAATGACTACTTTGAGTTCCTAGTGCACATACTGTACTGACCCATTTCATGTTCACGTCCCTAGGTTGACAAGTTAAATGCACCTTCATGATGATTGAAATAGCTATTCAGGTTAGATGTCCAATCTTTGAATCATGGCTGTAAGGGCTTAGTTACTAAATCATTGTAGGAGGCCAACATTCATTACAAAAATTGTCAAGGTATACTACATGAAACATGAAATTTACATGTGCACATAAAATTATAATGGTTACTTTATTATTGCAAAAAATAATTGATGTTGGTTCAAAACTTAGGAACACCACTTAATAGGGTAAAATTGCACATTTATCTATGTGCCTTGATAAGAGGATTAGTGGCTTGATTTTTTGTAGTGATACTTCCTCCTCACATTCACTTATGGATCTTATTCATTGGTTTTGTGTAGCTTAAGCACACTTTCAAATTGTTGCATGTAGCACAATATATTTTGAAGATCACACATTGTCATTTCAACAACATCAATATAAAGGAAATTTTATATATGATTGTGTAGGGGTGCACACTCTAGTTTCAACCTAATGTGAGACATCTACACAATTGAATGCACTTTAATTGGTAAAATCAATAATTATATGTGTGTTTTTAGCATGCATATTTCTCAATCAAAGTAAAGATATAAGGTGCACTTTAGAAACACTACAATTTTAAAGGTCATGAAGTAGTAGTTATTTCATGGAATTAATGAAGGTAATTTTTTGAGCTTCACCATGATTATTTAATTTGATTGGAAAGATCACATGAGCCTATGATGCAAGAAAATCATAAGAGTTACAATAGACACCCTTTCATCGAACAATACCTATATGTCTTTATGTTTGAATGGATTCTCATATGGTGGCAAGTATTTTGGTTGATCTTTGTGATTATTCCATTCTTATTTTAATTTTTTTTATTATGAATAGTTAATACCCTCTCCAATATAGTGCGCCTATATAAACCACAATTTTAGAATTAAAACCACAAAGTATACAAAGCTCATAGCGATAGTTAATTTCTATAGAAATTTCTAATGCACTAGCACTTGACACTTTAAATCATCCCTAAAACTCCATTTAGACCATGGCTCTAAGAGGTTTTGAAAGAATTCACATAGACATTGCATAGGAAAATACTCAATAACACAATATAGGTGATGTCCAACTAGCCTTTGATCTTTATATCACAATAATTTAGGTCACACCAACTTGTGATGTGAAGGATGCCCTCTATGGTACAATAAAATATTGCAAGATTAGAGGCAAACCTTTTTTGCAGTGACAAAGTTTATGGGTCATTCAAAAAGTTACTAGGCAAAGATGCCATTAATGAATCAAATGAAAAATACAAATGGAAATGGAACCCAATTGGCTATGATATTCTCAAAAAAATTGTGTTATGTCTTGACCACATACCTTAGTTCAACACCCTAGACAATCTTGTTCACTTTCTATATAGCTAGTTCCAAAATGGGGTTCTCTACCTCTAAGGTAAGTCTCTATTTCATAATAATGTTAGTGCTTGAAATCATAAAATTTTGATGTGATTAGTCTTGGGAGGATGCGAACACACCATGCATCAAACTTAGAAATTTCTCAAGGAAAATTGATCTAGATGATTTTTTTTCCTTAGTAAAAAGCCACAATGGTGGCCATCAATTCAAAGTTGTAGACATACCCAATATACATGTTTGTACTACTTGTGAAGAAGATGAAATGCATGAAGGAAGAGTGTTTTTGAAGGTGAGATGAGAAAAATAACCATATTCGGGTTGGTTGGTTGAAGAGGGGCGTTACAAACTGACCCCAATGGGAAGTGTAACACCTTTTCCAGCTTCAGATGCAAGAATTTGTCAGGGATATAAGCATGCCGCATGTGTGTCCTCAAAAATTAATCTTCTACCAATGCAAAAGAAAGATGCCAAGTGGAATGAAGGCAATAGGCTAATGTGGATTTTCTCCTTTGGATTTGGTTTTCTAAGGTGAGGAAGTGTAAAAGGGGAATTTGCATATGGGGTGCAAATTCGTGCCTATACAACTGGTTACAAGACACTTGTAGAGTCTAAGCCTTCCCAGGAGTACACCAACATGATATTTAGAGAAATTATGGTAGAATAAAAATACCTATAAAACTCATTATATCCAACCCTAATGCACATGTGAATATTAATAGGCACATTATCAAGTATATATATGCAATACGATGGGCAAGAAAATAAAGAAAAAACACCCAAAAAAATCCTATTTTTTTAGGGGCCTTACCCTCAATCCTCTATTTGGGGAGGGGGGAAACACTTCCACTAAACCGATTCCCTTGGGGGAGCCTTTGAATCCAATTAGGGAGGACCTTTGGGTCCAATTTTCATGAAGAATATATATTTCATATAGAATTGCAAGGTTGAGACACATTTTCTAACATTCTACCACTTTTTGAAAACATAGCAAGAACAAAGGGAGTATCAATATTATAAACTTATTTATATGGGCTAAGAGGCACATAGACTCACAACACCACTTCAAATTTTCTATGCTCATTGGCTTGGTCAATAAATCTACATTTTGTAATTTGTTAATTTTCTCCAGCATCAACCTCCCATCCTCTACCCTATTTTGAATAAAAATGGTAGTGGACATTAATCTTCTTTGTCCTACATGAAAGGTCAAATTATTTTCCAAACATATGACACTCTAATTATCCCACTGAATTATAATAGCTCTTTGACTTAGCCCCTATATGAATGCAATATCATAAGCCAAATTAACTCCTTACAAACATGAGTAGTTTCCATCTACTTTGTCTCTATAGTGGACAAAGTGACCGTAATGTGCTACTTGCTTAGTCAAACCACTACTCTAAAAAGGCATAACACATAGTATATCTCCTACTATCAACATCCCTTACCTAATTTAAATCCATACAACCTTGTATGTCCATTGAGCATTGGTCCCCTAAAATATCACTATGATAAAAAATGGCGTACATGGAAGTACCCCACAAATAATTGTAGACCCTCTTCATTATAACTCAATTTTTATGTCCAATATTAGACATATAATGCCTTAATATTCCAACTACTTTGGAAATGTTCTGTCTTGTGTAGGCCATAGCATACAAAAAACTACCAACTACACTAATATATTGTGGGTGTTCTATAATACTAATCAAATAAAAGATTAGTTCCCATATAAATAAGAATAGTCACTGATCTACTATCTACCGTGCTAAAATGTTGTAATACAAAGTTTACATACTTACTCTATCCCAAGAAAATATTTCTATTCAATTTATTCCCTTTTTGTCTCCATTCATAAGATATACTTATTGGTCCCCAAGTCCATCTCAAGTTGTGCTTTTAGGACTTCAAGTCCCTAATCTCATCCTTAGTGTTACTAAAAAAATGATATATGTACAATTTGATGACAAGGAAATACTTATGATATTGTTAGTAATAAAAACAATGATATGATTTGAAACTAATAAATCCTAATGGAAACAAAAAAGAATCAAACTTCTTGTATTACATTTTAGGAGACTATTTAAGACCACACACAAAATTTCTAATTTACAAACCAATAACTATCTACGTTGGATTTATGAAAGAAATCACATGTGAAACAATCTAATCAACAAGACCAAAAACCTTCCACAAGATATATATTTAATGAAAATAATTTCCATATTACTAGAAATTAATAAACAGAGTATGACTAAAATACAATAACATGACCTAGCCATAAAGGTAAGGATAAAAACCTAACCTATCTAAGATCATGAATTTTTTTTGAATCCTATTCCATGAGATAAAAAAGAAAGCCCTTCTTAAGTTTGATTAATTAGGTGTGAATAGGTCCTAAAGTGAAAATAGCTAGATAATATAATCTATTCACACTAACACCCGCTCTTAAGTGCAACTTAGGGAGGTAAAAAATAATGCATAAAAAGTAAAGATAAACCTTGACAATAAGGATTGATGACCCATGTATAAGAGATCTCACAAATTGAGTAAACCTTGTGGGAAATATCCTCTCCAGAAGAGAGAAACAATCTTGAAAATAAAATATATACAAGTGAAGGGAGGACTCAATAAGACGTCTCGACAAATTCCTTCACCCAAAGTATCAATTGTATTCAAAGATAATGAGATGATTCCAAATGCTTAGTGAATTTTCTACAACTCACTCCTTTGTAGGAAAATACTCCAAGAAAAGACAATAATATGAGCATGTAAACTCTCATAGAACTCTCATACACTTGCTGCAATTAATAGACAATAATATGAACATGTAAACGTATAAGAGTTGTACAATACAAGAGCATAAAGCTCCTCACAAAAATATACGCCTAGATTGGGAAAGTAGAGTTCCAAAATGTAATTTGAAGTCAAACCAAAGTCTTCCTCAATTTAGGCACCCCAAACTAAACACTTAACCAAACTTTGGTCAAGAAGATATCATGCAAATTTCACCTCAAAGTTGGCACCCAAGAATGGGCCCACTTGACTGAGCCTTGTAAATATCTTCTCATGCAAAAGGTGTTAACTGAAAGATGCCAACTTGGGTGCCCAAGGTGGTCCCAAGTCAATCTTAGTTAACTGAAACATATCTCTCCACCAATTCATGCAAACATTATGCATGATTGATCATCCCCACTTAACTAAAAGTATCAACCTATTATTTGTCATGCAACTGAAGTCATTAGTCATGCAACTCAAGTCAAATAGCATTCAACTCAAAATAACTACATGCAATTGAAGATAACTGAATGATAACTGAAGTAATACTGCCAGTCCACTCATGTAAATAGCAATCCCTAATTTGTAGGATCAAAACATGCATTACTGAAGTGTTATCAATCCTCCAAATAGTTAACTGAAGCAAGGCCGGTTCCACCTTCCATGTGGGTGCCCCACATGTTCATTTTATTTAGGAATAATCACAAATGTCAATTTACATGTTCATTTCATTTGAATTTAATCTCTTTCTAATCCTAGTGTTGGAGAACACTTTCCAAGGACTTAGGAGATACATGAAATATGTTTAGAATTGCAATTAAATGGAATCCTATTCCCAACACAACTAACTTGACAAGGCTTGTCTAACCTAGGTAGTGAGTGTGTGCGTCTACTCAGATAGTTACAACAGTTGCTTCCATACCAACTCCTCTCTTGGGTGATACTCTCCCTCTCCTCATTGGAGGGTTTGAATCTTTCCTGCATCCAACTTAGTGCAACATAAAAAAGTTAGCTAATAACATGAAAATCATATTCATCACATATCATTTGCATCATTAAAGCATTTAAAAGGCAATCTCATCATATCACATATTCATACATCTCATTCATTGAAACTCATCAAAACATAATCATGTATTAAAAAATATTTATTCATAAAAAGGTAATATTAATTGGTGAATACACAATGGTGTGTAACAACTCAACTGAATGCAATAAAAATCATGTACATGGGATACTATTGGCCAAATCTATTCATAGATTGTCATAATTTGGTTAGAAAATGTCCACAATGCTAATTTTTTGTTGGCAAACATACAAATTTAGTTATGCCTTTAAGTCCAATCATGGTCAATGAGCCTTTTGCACAATGGGGTTTGGATTTCATCAGAATGATCAATCTGACATCTAGCAAAATTCACAAATAGATCCTCACTACCACAAACTACTTCATTAGATGGTCAGAGGTGGTCTCTCTAAAAGGTTCTACAGAGAATGAGATCCTTGGCTTCTTAGAGGGGTTAGTAATGAGGTTTGGCCCCTCGAAAAACCATAATATCAGACAATGCAAGAGCATTCATTAGGGCGAGGATGTATGAGTTCACCTTGAAGCATGGAATATTTCTAAAGACTTCCTCCAATTATTATCTGCAAGGAAATGGACTAGCAAAGTCCATAAATAAGAATTTGATTAGGTTGATCAAGCGGATTGACACAAATCATCAAAGATAATGGCATAAGAATCTAAGAATGATGCTTTGGGCTGATAGGATCACCCTGAAGCAGATCCTAAAGGTGTCACCATACAAATTGGTTTATAGAAAGGAGGTTATTCTGCCAATCTCCATGGAAATACTTGCATTACAATTGCTTACATCCACTAAAATATACAGGAGAATGGGGCCAAGGAATTAAGGATGGATGAGTTGCTCAAAGTGCAAGAAGCCCAAGGAAAAGCTCATAAGGCTATGATAAACTGATAAGGAGTATTGAATAAATGATTTGACTGAAAAGCTTCAAACCTTAGCTTTCAAAAAGGGGAATTGGTCCTAAAGTATGACGAGTGAGCCTTGAGGTCAGGTCAACATGCTAAGTTTGACTCACTATGAAGGGTCCTTTTCATATCATCAAATGCAAAGAGAGCAACACTTTCAATCTTTAGAATATGGAGATAAATGCTTTAGAGATTTTGATAAATTGAATCTACTTAAAGCATTTTTATTAATTGTTGGTTGAACTCGTGGGGCTTCCTTTATAAATAGTTAGTTTTCTTTCCGACTGCACTTTCATTTCAATAAGTCTTTTTCACACATGTTTTTTAGTCTCCTTACCAAGTTTCTTGTTGTCCCTGGAATTCCTTCTGAGCATATCTTGAGAAATTACCCTTAATGCCCTTTGGGGATGAATTTAATGTGAAACGTAGTCAGGTTTCCTTTTAACAAATGCATGCCAATCGAGGTTCCCAAAAAGACGACACAATGAGTTGCTCATGCTTATTTCCATTAAGGGGTGCAATTTTCAAGGGAATGATTTGGCATATTGATAGTGGATAAAGTGCTATTTTGGTAAGCCTGTCTACTTAATTCAAATAGTTGAAAAGGAATTGGTGAAGTGTTTTCATAATAGAAGAGAAAATAAAAAGCAACTATTGTACCCGTGTAGTTATACATGTCCCCAAATAGTGAAGCAAAAAACAGAAATCTAGAGAGAAAAAATCCATGGACCTAGTGGAAACAACTTCTGAAACTGGTCAAGAGCAAGTAGTAGCATAAGAATCTTTCCTTAAGAGTAGGTCATACACCTCGACTCCTATACCGACAATGTCTAAAAAAATCAATACCAAAGCCGTGAAGAAGGGGCATTGCAAAGACCCTTTGTTGGTGTTGGATTTCATTGATGAAATTTATGATCCTAAGCTAAACAAAAATCCCAAGAGCCTCCATGAAGGTGTACATTCTAGGATGATTGATAAAGCTAAAATGATGGAGTTCAAATCTCTTGGGTTTATGATTTGGTCCTCAACACTGGATCAATACATGGTGTTGTTGGTGCATCCCTTTCCAGAATTAGTATCCAAATGCACTTGCTTGTACACCCCCTAGTAGAACTTTGGTGGGAAAACACCTTAAGCTCATGATCAATTTTGCAGCTATCCGAGACATTCTCTACATCCCTTATGATCCTTCTATGGGAGTTTGTTCGATAAATAAGCTATAAAAGTTCTGGTCGACAAGAGATTCCTAGCTCAAGTTTCTCAATTATGAGCTTGAGAGGGACCAAAATGAAACCCAAATGCCTAAGTTTTCACTCGCTCACAAGGCCTTTCATCAAGATATGCAAGATGCATTCTCTATGCTTTCTTTTATTTTCAGTCTAGATAAAGTTGGTCGTGTCTACGAATCCCAACCGGGAATAACTTTCCTCTCTAGAAAGTAACATTATTTCAAGATGGAATTTATAGATGTGATTGTAGATAACATGCAACAACAATTGGAGGCATACAAGAATGAGCTAAAATTCAGGTACTCATCTTCCTTAGCACATCTACTTTTTCAAAATGTAGACTTTTTCAGTCCATATATGGCCTTGGAAATCATGGACTCTTCCCAAGTCCCCAAAAGTATCCCAATATTTGTGTGGACCCATCTCTTATTAGTCACACATAATTATTAAAAGTTTTCTGAGTCATTTTTAACTCCTACCTTGGTAGATTTGAGCCCTGAAAAGATTACTTTCTAAATAATGAACTGCTAGATGAGCTTGCTAAAGAATCACAAGCCATCATGTGACTGGTTCTTTGGCACTCATTTCTCTTTTCCCTGAGTACATGTATTCAAGGGGGAACTAGTTATGCTCCCCACATATTTAACAAACATGATTCTAGTGTTGGAACTAGCCCGACAACTGAGTGTTGTTGATTCTATGTATGGATCTTGCCGAAAGAAAAAGGTCATTTACGAACTCTCATTCACGATGGGAGGGATATCAATTAAGAAAAGGCAAGTGGAGTATCTGCTTACCATGAAGCTCATATAATTGGGGCTAGATGCAATCTGTGATCATGGAACTATGACCCTGATGGCTATATGGCAGACCTAAAGGTGACCCCATAATTCGTTCATGAGTTGTGCCCATTCTAGGAGGCCCACAAGTCTCTGGACAATGATGATCTATATGTTTACATTGACTTGGAGAGAGTTACAAGGCCATAGAGACTCCCATGGATTTCCTTCTAATTGCCTAAGTGGGATTTCAATTCCTCATTAGAAATTTGCAAAGGTCTCTGACTTAGACTCAATAATGAGGATTGGGAAAAGGAGAAGATCATAGATTTCTAGGTTTATCGCTAGGAAAATAATATTTTAAATGTAGAATATGAAGTTGTCCCGATAGATGGAAAATTTGAAAAATATTGGGATGAGGTGCATCCAAGGTCATCCTTTCCGGTTGATACGTCATATCCACAAAGAGAATTCATTAGAAAAGCGACTGAAGGAGAGACCATAGGAACCCCAATAAGCCAACTAGAGATAATTTACTATGTCACGGGATGAAGGTGCCAACACTTTTCAGTTGCTTGGGGATCTTTGAATCCCTAAAAAACTCAGGAATCCACGAGTTCAATAGGTGAAGGGTCCTTATTCGGAACCTCATCACATCCCACAAAAAAAAGAAGGTGAAAGTATATTGACCTTTGCCAACAATCAGATGAAGAGGAGCAAGAAGTTTCCACCATGACACAAGCTCTAGTGGTTTTGACTATGCAGGTATGCTTCTCTTCCCCTTTGCTCTCTTCAATATCATTGGTCAACCCCTTTGTGACGGTAGTCCCTACTGCATCCCAATCTTTAGCCACTACAATTTCCACCATTTCCCAACCTTTGGTTTCCCCTTCCATTTCCACACATGTGTTTGCATCAATTCCTACACTTTCGCTATCTATTGAGTAGGTCATCACTCCTCCACCTCGTCCTTTTTCCTCTCATGCTCTACAAGGCATCCCTCCCTTTTCCCCATCTAATTTAAGGTTCCCATCATTTGCATTGGGAGGAGAAAAAGTAGTCATGTCTCAAGTTGTAATCTCACTTAGCCTCCCTCCTGAAACCCCTTTTGTAGGGTAATATATTCAATCTCCTTCTAGTTACTAACAACATATTGACACCACTCAGAAGGCTTGAGAGGAAATAGCCTTGAAAAGAAGGAAAGATAGCCTAAAGCATACTGCCTCGAGAATTGAGACTGTTTTTGATATTGTAGATATTGATGGTAGTTCACAAGAAACCCAAGGTCTTTAAGCCAAGGGGGAGATGAAACCAAATGATTACTTAACCAACATAGTAGGCCTAAACTTGAGTCAGGCCCATCCCCATGACAAGGTTGAGCTAATGGAGGAAACACAGGAGGTGGTTTCCATTAATTTTCTAAAAATTCATAGACAAATATAGAAAAAGGGGAGGAGATCCCTTGAGTGAAAGTTACAATGGAAATCTTGACTTGCTAGTGTCAAGGCTAAAGATAATGAAATCTTATAGATAAGAGCCACCAAGGAATCCTTACAAGATGAGTAAGTTAAAAAGTCTAGACTCTAGAAAAAGCTAGATGAAGCCCAAACCCAAAATTTAAAGGGGTGCGGAGGAGAAGGAGTTGGTCACATCCAAGTTTCAAAAAGAATTGGATGAAACTCGGGCTGTAAATGACAATGCAACAAAACAACTAGTTGAGGCTTTGTCCCAAAAAGTGTAAGAGCTAAACATTAGCTCTATACCCAAGACCACTTGCAAAAATAATGAAAACCTTTTACAAGAGGTTATGTAAGAATATGAGCTTTCTTGATATTAAGACCTATCAAAACGATGATAAGGTATGAAGTATTATGAGTACAATGACTTTCCTTATATAGGCAAGGTGAGGAATAGGATTGAACATGATTGTGGCATGTGTCTTAATCCTATGACAGGTGACAACTAACAACCTAACAATTGAGGAATCACTAGATAAGATAAGTTATATAAAATCCAACTAAGACTTCTAGAAAAAATCTTATATCCTAAGTAAACTTAATCATGTGAATAAGTCCCCTAAGTCCCTAGCAAGATAAATTACTAGGTATAAGACTTTATTTTCACACCAAAACCACCCCTTAAGTGCAACTTAGGGAGAATATTATTATGGAAATGATGCAAAAAGATGCAAAGGTGGGTCCTGACTATAGGGCCATTTTAGGTACCCATGTACAAATGCAAATGAAATCTCTCACAAATGAAGAAAAGGAGAAAACATAGTGGGACAAAAATCCTCTCCAAAAGAGAGAAAAAAGAAAATCAAGTGATGAAGGATGGAGGACTCCATGATACCTCCTAAGTACACTATCCATCGCATAGATATATTACAATCAATAGCCCCTCCATAAGAGGGAAATAGAGAGACTATGTAGCCCCTCACAATGTATAATCTCCTACAAAAATGGTAAGTTCCTGAAGACAAAACATGATCCAATGTCAAAAAATAACTTGTATCCATTTTGGAAGAAACAAAACCAAGTACAAATGCAAGAATGCTTCCCATTTCGGATAGGGATTAAAAGAAAGAAGCATGAATATGTATGATGATAATGTCTCTAAAAACTGGTCATGTGTCTCCTTGTCCACTGAAGATGAAGATGCCACTATCAAATTAGGTACATTCCCTATCAAAGAAGGTGACAAACCAAGGCTATGTGGAAAAATGATGTTGAACAAGATCCAAAGACAAATATGGTTTGACAAAAGTTGTGCAATGACTGTCATCAAAGAGGAGAGATAACCTCTCAAATGTGTCCTCCAAATTTGAAATGTGAGACTCCACAAACAAAGATGCAATGTTTGATAAATATGAATCCCAATCAAGAAGATAATGAGATACTTGTTGCAATGAATCACTGGAAATTCTTAATGAATCATCAACATAAGATGAATGGTCCTACTAAACAAGAATGATGGAAGTATCAATCAATGACCTTGCACAAGGAATCAATGAAGGTGAAGGTACATCAAATATCTCTAAAGGAGAAGGAACATCTAAAGAACCTTGTCATCCGCATCTGAATATTCAAAGTACTCCAAACATTCAAAATATTGCATAGTAGCATAATCATAGGGTATCTTGTTTAAAAAATGAAGAGGGATAAGATAATCTAAAATAGGATCATATGAGAATGGTTGAGTATTAGGATCTCCATATATCTCCCAAATTTTAGTCCAAAGAGTATGAGGACATTCAAAATGATCAATAGCATTCAAAGTGTCATCATCACTATGCATTGCAATAACTCCTAAGACATGATCCCTTTTGTAATTCCAAGAAAATTTCTTACTATAAGTACCAGGAGGGGGAGCAAGATCATATAAATGTGGCAAAAAATTAATCCAACATAGATGTTTGATGATGCCATCTCTCCATTGTTTATAGTTTCCCATTTTCAACATAATCACAGAAGGATGAAATGCGAACCTCATAATGAACTATAAGAAATCTCCAAAATTACAAAGATATTAACCTTCAACAACATTTAGAAACCCCCAAACATGATGGATACTGAAAATGAAGCCTTCCCAAACTGAAAGAACCTCTCCAAGGGTCAGGATGTCCAAGTAATAGTCACAATGCCAAATGTGCAAAATACTGAATAAAAAATACATGGGGCTGAATCTAGAAAAAGTGCATGGGCACAATGATGGATCTCTTGAATACCTTCCAATTGCAACTTGAATCACCAAAAAAGGATAAATTGGCAAAAAGTTGTGAAATCGAAGGTCCAAAGGGTAGATTTGATTTCATTTTCCAAATAAAATGTACTTGCAGAAAAAATTGGCAAAATGATCTACACCACTATGAAGTACGTGAAACCAAATTTTAGTCAATATCTCGTTTGTAGAATTTTGATATCTTGGTGAAGAGTTATGGAAAAATGAAAAAAATAGCTATTTAAGGCCCAGGGGGACAAGTTAGCTACTATTAAGGCTAAATCAACGCAATTTTGTGGCTCTCGAGGGTTGGCGCAGGGTCACCCATGTGATCGTGAGTAGAGGGGGAAAAAAGAAACTACCCACTACTAGGAGGGCAACAGGGTGGCGAATATAACAGGCGGCGGCTAGGCTACATGACATCAAACTTTAGCCCCTGAGAACCATAGTCGGGGCTACATAGAAATTGGGGCTTGGGATAGCTATGACCGGGGGCTGTGAGAAGCTGACAGATAGACTTGGTCAAATGAGTACAATCAACTCAAAGTAGATACACACTACAAAAAATGTCGACGATGTGACGGGTGAGGCTGATTGTAGTCGGCCTATACAACACTGTAATAAATTAAAACCTCCGCATAATTTTTTAATTTAAACCCGAATAAAAATATAAATTTGCCACAAAATATTAATGCCACTTTATAAAAAAATTTCCTGATACAAAAATTATTTCTTGGAATGTTTTAAACAAAATATTTTAGCTCAATAGCAAAATTTAATTTTTAAATAATTTTTTTGCGAAATAGTAGTACCATCTGTACTTGGGGGGTTGTACGACCTACCCAAGTAATTTTTTTTGCCTCACAAACAATCAATGTGGAATATAGGCATATTTTATATCAAAATTATTCTCTCAGTCCTAAAGACGATGGCGAGGCTAGTTTGGGCTGAAAATGCACCTGAAGCTCTGTTGCTGTAGATCTTGAATTTCTTCAAACCCTCATAACTTTGGAAAGAAATGTTAGATTTAGGAAAAATAAAATACGATCTTGACTTTCTCAACTACGTTGAACTCAAATTTGAGCTTATATTTCCTCCAGCATGAGCCAAAAGTGACTTTCCTTGAAAACCTACATAGAGAAACCCTCTCAATTTGGTATTTTTTTCAAGATTTTTGATTCTTGGGTTCACCATATGGTGCAAGGGAAGAGCATACTCAACCTTACTAAAAATAACCTGCATCTCTCACTAGAAATAGCTCAACCCTCAAGTCTGAGAAGGGTTTTCCAAGGCTTGGCTCTGATACCATCTAAGAGCTGAAGATTAGCTCTATTCCTAAGACCACTTGCAAAAACAATGAAAACCTTCTACAAGAGGGTATGCAAGAATATGAGATTACTTGATATTAAGACCTATCAAAATGATGATGAGGTATGAAATATGTTACATATAAGTACAATGACCTTCCTTATATAGGAAAGGTGAGGAATAGGATTGAACATGATTGTGACATGTGTCTTAATATTATGACATGTGACAACTAACAACCTAACTACCTAGGAATCACTAGATAGGATAAGTTATAGAAAATACAACTAAGAATTCTAGAAAGAATCTTATATCCTAAGTAAACTTAATCATGTGAATAAGTCTCCTAAGTCCCTAGCAAGATAAATTACAAGGTGCAAGACTTTATATTCACACCAACAAAAAGATATTGAGGAAGAAGTGAGGAAAGCGGTTGAATCCAAGATATAGGAGATGGAAAAGAGAATGAAAATGTTGTGTATAGAAGTCTCTATTGCTTTGGGCAAGCAAGAGTGACTCCAACAAGAAGTTCTAAGTAAAGACCAACAACTCCAACAATTGAAAGACAAGTTGTCCCATGACTCACAAAAGTTAGTATTCTTCCCATGATTCGACAACTTTATACATCACATTGGGAGAAGATCAAGGGCATATTTGCTTCTTTGAAACTTGCACTTAGGTTTATTGTGGATTCCCAATAGGCAAGTGTAAAAATCAGTACTATGGTGGACCAAATGCTATCCTTCACCGCTCCAAAAGTAGTAGACATCTAACTGTTGATTAAAAAATTATGCAATGCGACCGACAATGCCTTGAACGATGTAGGAGTGGATAGCAAGAGGTTATTGGCCGAAAAGGCCCATGAAATTCTCAGTTGTAATAAGACAGTCCTCAAATGTAAAGCATGTTTAAATACTTTAGACCTAACAATCACAAGCATGAAGGATTGAGCAACTTGTCCATTTAGGACTTCCTTCCCCTTTCCTCCCATATAATACCATCATGTCAGAAGATTAGATGAAGCAAATATTAGAAGGGAAGCAATATTACTAAGCCACTTTTCAAGGCCTCAGTCAATCCCCAAGTGTTTCGAAGGTGGAAGGGGTTTTATTGCCACTCGCCCAACTAGAGTAGCATATGAAGGTTGCTGCACAAACCACAAATAATTTCTCTTTTAAGGAGATGATCAATTTGGATAAGGTCTCTAGAGTGCTAAAGAAGAAGGTTCCACCATCCAAGGAACAATGGCTGTCTATAAAATCCACTCTTCAGAAGCTCTAAGAGTGGTGCATCTTCCCATTTTTAGTTTTGAGAGTTTTTATGTGCGAAACCAAAAATTTTGGGTTCCCAACTCCGCAAGCAGAGTTCCCTAGAAGTCACCAAAAGTTGTAGACTTTGTCTATCACAATCTTATTTTGTGAAGGGTTCTTTTCCAATGCATTATTTGAAAATAATTCCTTTTCTTCGAAGCTTCCATGATTTTTATGCTTAATTTTGAATTTTGTACAAAGGAAAGCCACATGTTAAAGTCACACAACCGCTACCAGATCTTAGGACTACACTTATGGCATAATAAGGTGCCAGGCTGCCATGTGGTGACTTCACATGAAAATTAAGAATATATGGCAATGTTTGTGTTTTATCAAGTGCCCACTCTCACCCAAGCCACGTGTCAAGCTAGCCTAGCTCGAAGGGGTCCCTATACACTTTGTGACATGTGATGCAAAGTTGGCCTAGGATTTTGGTAGGTCCATTGTGAATAATGACAAAGGTCGACATGTGGAAAGGCCGCATGTATCCTGAGGAATGAATCCCCATCACTAGTTCTCAGTAATGAGGCTCGCAAGTGGGGCGGGGGGCCTAGCTCGATTGGCTAAAGCATCCTGTTGCAGGCAAGAGGTCACGAGGTCTAGTCTCCCCCCAAACCTGTGGTATCGGAGGGCGTGTCACGCCAGCGCCACCGGTCACGTGAAATTTTTTTACCAGGCGCATTGCAGTTTATAAGGGGACGGATACTCGATAGATTCCTACAGTCTAAAAAAAAATAAAAAATGAGGCTCGCAGGTGGTTGCAAGGGGATATTGTGGAGGAATAGATGACATCATCACCCCTTATAGGGGCTGCTCATGATTGCCCAACCAATCCATTTCAATTGTATCCATGATTATGAAACTCGTAGGCATAGGAGGGGGAATATTTTCTATTGCTACAGTTCTCCTCGAGGAGGGATGTTTTCTATTTAAGCCTTGGGTGGCACTTTTTTGAGGGTTCATCATTTTACCATGAGAGACTTAGAAGGATAATTTTTAATTTTCTATAATTTCTTAGACCTTAACAGTTAGTTTTGTATGAGAAAGATCGAACACTAGTAGAATTTGGCAAATAAATGACTACGTGACTAAAACTTTTAGTCACATGACTAACACTAGTAGTATTTTGAAAATAAATGACTAATTTGGTCATTTATAAGTGACTAATTTGGTAATTGGGTAAAATCACAACTACATGACTAAATAAATGACTAATATCAGACAAATAAAAATGACTAAATAAATGACTATTATCAGAAAAATAAAAATGACTAAATAAATGACTAAATATATGGCTAAATTAATGACATAATAAATCACTATTACTCCTCTATTATTTTTTCTTTCAAATTTGATCATAATCCATAGAGCTTAAGCCCCCTTGATGGGACCCCTACCAAAGTAGGTCATTTGGCCGCCTAGGTTGCTTGGTGCACCAAAAATACCTATTGGGTGGAAGGCATTGCCTTTCGATGCAGTCTTAAAGCCTTCACATATTTTATCAATTTTTTTAATAGTTACATTCTTTAAATTTTATTTTTTATTATAGAATACAATATATAATAATAATATAACCTATATATACTATTAAACATAATAATAAATAGAATTATATTATATATAATTTAATCTTATTAATTTTATATTAAATATATATAATATATTAATTATATTTTATATTATATTTGTTATATTAATTTTTTAAGACTAAATGAATCTTAATGATATCAAGTTTCCACAATCCATATAGATTATTGTTAGATGATTTCTAGATTTGATTGTGTAATAATTTTTGCATCAACATTTCATATCACACTTTGTGATCCATCATCAGGAAGATGAGAGCTCAAGGAGAAAAATGATAAGTTGCAGACCAAGAATTAGCTCAAAAAGGCCAAGAGAAGGGATGAGGGAGAGAGGTGGCATGTATAGCAAGGACAATAGTAGATAACCAATAGGCCACTTGGGCCATAAGGAATATTCAATTAAAAGGATACACTACAAATAAAGAAGAATACATAAAGAAAAATAAAACATTCAATCAAAAGGCTATTGAAAATTAAAATAGTAAGATAATACCAATGAGAAAAAAAATTAAAATTCCTTTTTAAGTATGAGACAATTTAAATTAAATTCAAAACAAAATAAAATAAAATAAACTCATTTTAAATATTAAAATATAATGATAAATTGTCTCATATTTATATTTAAATAAAAATGTCTCATATATATATATATAATAAAGATAGAAAAATAAGTAAGAGACAATTGAAATTAAAAATAAATAAGAGAATTGAACGAATCTTAGTCGTTCATCATTTTTTGCCTTTTTTTGGTTGTTTTTCACCATATTTTGCTGCTTCTCCCACCACTATTGGTTCCCGCTCCTCCAAACTCTTCCTCACTAGTATTGACCTTTCACTTCTCCAATTTGGGGAGCTGCAGTCTGAAAATAAGGATTCACCGAGGGTTCAAGGTTTTCCTGTTTCAAACTCAAGAATCTAAGTAAGCCCTTACACCCTAATATTTTCAAATTTCATTTACTGTGAATAGATTGAAGCAAACATCTATAGGTGTAATTATTAGTGTTTAAGAAAATTTGGTTTAATTTGAACAGATTAAAGGTTGAGGATTTGGGCTTTACACCCACTGGTTGCATTTGCTTAAATTTTTCTAAGGAATTTTTAGAAAGACCCATTTTGAACATATCCTGTAGGGTGGATGGAGGTCCATACCTTGTTCCAAAGATCTCATTTGTGCAGGTGGACAAAATGCTAGCAAAGGTTGTGGAGGCGGGTATTACACCTGCCAATAGCATTTGCTTGAAGGTTTCAAAAGCCTTTTCAACAAATTCATCCTGCGCGTACCCTGCAATCAATGTATTCTATAAGATCACATCCCTTTGAGAAATTATGTTTAAGACTCCACAATTTCCAGTAAGAGCAGTAAGAAAAAGTAAGAAAATATTCCCTACCAAGACAACAAATTGACAATGCCATGTATATTAAGAAAGACTTTGGAGAGAAACTAGTATATTATAGAAGTTGAGATTGTTTGCCATTGTATTGCAGAAGAATGTCTAATTCCTTTTAGTGTGCCACCCTACTGAATATAAATTTTATGTGAAGTTTGTGGAATCTCCTGCATTGGGTGATTGTATGTTTGATTGATGAGGAACCATGTTGAAGATCAAAAACTCCATCAGGATACCATGCCACTTGTGGATAAGATGTCTTTGTGAAATTCTTTGAATTAACATAATCTATTGCTGTTGTTATAATGTTAAAGGTGGGCAGTTTTGATGCTTTTAAGTTCATAAAACCCAAGCATAGGGCTTTGTGCTCCTTTCAAGTAGAGTGATGGAATTTACAAACTCTTGGGAATATCCCACTCTACAAGATAACATTGTTGTGGTGTGGTAGTAGTCGTCAATTTATTCAATCTCAAGCTCTTCCTTAAGAACATGTGTTGTTGGTTGTTTTTTAAATAATTTATCAATTTTGTCCAGGAAAGAAAGCCTGTTTGGCCCCATTCCATATTCTCTGGAGAAAGCAGATTTATATCTTAGAAAAAAACAATAAAATATTTCTGTTAGTCAGTTTTACTATATCTTTGATTAATGAAATTTTGTGTATGATTACACAATTCTTCCCTAAGGATAATTTTAGGGAGAAGACTAAAAATATTTTGCAGCTTCATATACTCTTTATATATTTGTTATTATATCCAATTGTATACCTGGAAGAGGTGGTTCGTATTGTTAAATATTTAATTATTTTTTGTCTTAACTCAACAATCAATTATTGTTTTAAATTTAATTTACTGTACAAAAGTTATTTCTTAGAGCTAATATGTAGATAATATATTAAATTCTTATTCCAATTTATACAACTGATATTCAAAAAATATTGATTGTTCTATCAGTGTTCTCCATTTAGGCTTGTGGAATGAAACTTTTGAAGAAAAAGGATAACCCTGACTACAAGGTAACTAGTAGTTTTTTGTGCATGGTCTGATTCTCTTTGAATATAATATATAAGTTATATTGATAATATTTAATAAACATGTTGGATTTTCCATTTTTTTTGGGAGTAAACACCCTTAATGGATTTTAAAATCTTGCAATATACAATAGCAATGTTGGGATATGTGAAAGAGGAAGAGACAAATGTTTTGGAGCTAACATATAATTATGGTGTTACTGAATACACCAAAGGAAATGCATATGCACAAGTAAGAGCATATCATATGAATAACACAAGTCATGGGTTTTGGAGACTATTCTTGTTTCTTAATAATCAAATTTTTCAATTTGTGTTTGTAGATTGCACTTGGCACAAATGATGTATACAAGAGTGCAGAGGCTCTTCGTATAGTTATACAGGAACTTGGTGGGAAAATAACCCAAGAACCAGGACCAATACCAGGGATTAATACTAAAATTACTTCTTTCCTTGATTCTGATGGATGGAAAATGATGAGTTGTCTCTCTTGCTTATTGTTGCTTGTAGCTATAGACCTTAATTTTATAGAAGTTATCTAGTGAAATTGAGAAAAATGACTCATTAAGAATGAAAAAACATATGTCACTATTGATTTCTCACATAGGAAAAGGAGATATTGTGGTTATAAGTTGTTACTTTGCTTTGATAGGTATAATCAATCTACCATGGCTATTACAAGTCATGATTCCCTCATAGCTGGGACAATCTATTATACTATTGAGAAACATTGTCATATTATTGTTGACTTGCTTTGATTTTCACATAGATCCACGTGATATATAGCAATTTGAAGTAAATTATTGAAGGAATATAGAAATTATATACAATAACAAGTCTTCAAGTGGCATATTCTTGTGTAAATTCAGCTCATGACATCATTTTATCATGATCCCATCATCATTCAATCCTAGAGATTGGTCTCATTCCCTAGAATCCCCTACTCACCACCCAAGTCATTTCTGCAGTCAAGGATTTAAACCTTAAACATTAAAATAAAATTCAAATTTACACCTCACTAACCTTTTCACTAGCCATTGCAAACTAGCCTAGTGTACATTTATTTTGAATGTTTCTATCCTGTGGCCTCTGGCTTTCCTTGATTGATGCCATGTAGTAGCAGCCAACAGTGCCATAATCACCTTTGCTATGATAAGATTGTGCAAGATGATAATATGAATGAGATTTCATGAGAGGGTGGTCAGTTGAAACAGGAGCTATCTCAGTCAACTGTTACACAAGAAAATGCTGCCCTGTGAAGAAAAAATGGTTTGCTAAATGATTCAATGCCATTGCACAGTACGGGTATAATTCAAAGGCTCTACGCATCTTTTCCATTCCTTCATGAACATTACCTTTTTCACTAACTTGCAAGAACCCAAGCTTCAACATTTTCAAGTTCTAGCTATAAAACACATTCAAATGCTTGTTTGGATTTTTAAGCTGACCAAATTTGTAGCAGCACAAGCTTAACCCAATTCTTACTGTTGTAGGACAACCTGGATAAGCTTGCAAATCCTTCTTGTACAACTCCAATGATTCGATATACTGTCCACAGTTGAATTGCACACAGGCTTGACCAAGAAGTGTAGGAACATCATCAAGTTGTCCATCTAGCACAATCTTGAATGCACCATATGCTTATTCATGGTCTCCTCTTGCTAAAAGTAATTGACCTTTTCCAGCCCAAGTCGATGACTCAATATTATCAATTCTAGAAGCCTTGTTATAGTAAAATGTTGCACGAACGAATTATTCTTCCTTCTTTGAATGCTTTGTCTTAATCTTACCAACATTTCTGTAGTATGCACCAAGGGAATTTAAAATGGCAACTCTGTCACACCTCACATCAACATAGTACTCATCAATTTTTGGACTAGCACCTTCTCCCAGTATTTGTCGAAACTCCTCAATTTTTCCTTGCTTGAAATATTCTCTTGCTATAACTAGCCATAAATTGAGAGGACCTTGCTATGCTTTCAGGATGTCAAGAATGTTAGTGGCATTTCTTGATAGTTGATCTAATGCTACTTTCACTTCTTCCTCTAAATTTTGCATTGGTATGTACACACACCCCATTCTTCCAAGTAGATTCCTTCTCTGACACAAATTCTCCTTATATGCACCTACAAATGTGAAAATATATGACTTCAACAAGTATATATGCAGCTACAAATGTGCAAATATATGACTTCAACAAATGTGCAAATATATGACTTCAACAAGTATATATATATATATATATATATATATATATATATATATATATATATATATATATATATATATATATGTATTCAACAAGTAAAATATAAATATATGTATATATATGTATATATATATATATATATATATATATATATATATATATATATGACTTCAACAAGTAAATATATATATATATATATATATATATGAGTTCAAAACATAGAAGAAACATAGATCTTAAGAGTTCTCTCTAAAATTTTGAAAAGGTTTTGGAGGTCCACCCTGAGAAATGTGAGAGCTTAAAAGTTGTAGGCCATATATATTCTCAACAAGGGCAGGCAAAGAAGAATTTGGAAATTTTAAGAAAGGCAACTCACATAGATCCACATGATGCCCATGCATTTATCAAGATGGGTGAGTTATTGATATCTCTTAAGACATCAAAGTCTCTTTTGAAGAAGAGCAGAGAAGAAGTACCCATTGAATTGTTAAACAACATTGGGGTTCTTCATTTTGAGCGTGATGAACTAGAGTTGGCTCAACAAACTTTTATGGAGGAATTAAGAAATGGCATTTGGGTTGAATTCATAAATAAAATCCCTAGTTCTAATTCTGCATTTTTTTTGTGCGCTTTAAGGATATGAAATTCTTCCATCGACTAGAAGAAGGTGGTGTTTCACTTGAGTTACCATGGGATAAAGTCACAACACTATTTAATCTTGCTAGGTTGCTTGAACAACTACATGATACTGAAAATAAAATCTTTTATACAGGCTCATATTGTTCAAGTTTCCTGATTATGTGGATGCATATCTATGTCTTGCAACCATGGCTCAGGCTTGGAATGAGATCAGACTAAGCCTAGAATTGATTGGGGATGCACTTAAGGTGGATAAAAACTCATCTAATGCTTTATGTATGCTTGGAAACATGGAACTAAAAATAGATGACTGGCATAAACCAAAAGAAACAATTAAAGTTGCACAAAGTGAATAAGATGCGATTAAAAAGTCTTCGTTCTTTCTTCTTAATTTTCTGTAAACTTTCCTTCTTTAGTTTGGGATGTAGTTGATTAGGATTAGGCCTGATTAGGGCCATACAAATTCTTATTGACAAGGTTCTAATTCTATAGAAATTGACCAGTTATTTTCCCCAGATTAGATTAAAACATAAACTTTGGTCAGAGAGAACAAAGTGGAGTGGAATATTGTTTTAGAGGGATATTGTTGTTTGACAAATTGATCTTTGAGATACGAGAAAAGAGAATGGGTTTTTAGGGCTGGCAGGTTACTTATTTCCAGTTGGAGTCGTTTTGTATTATTTTTTACTTCATTTAAATTGTTTCATATCATATTTATGTATCTTAAGAAGCAGATAAGCAACATAAAAAATTAGATCATTCATCTAATTATTTTTTATTGCTATTATCCTGACTGAATCCTTGAACTAAAGAAGAATTGGACAACAAAAAATGTATGAATGATGGTGCAGTTGGGGGAGGTCTACATATTTATAGTTACACTAATAACTAAAACCATGATGACCTAGAAGAGGATTGGAAATGGTAGAATAATATCCCATAAGAGAAGTTACTGACAGGTACTTAGTTCTGATACAGAAGGTGATGTAAATTCACAGTGTCTTCCATTTTCTTTTTGATAAAAGAGAAGAATACATCTAAAACAAGAGAATGTTTTACAATGTTTGGAACAGAGGTAAATCTATTTACATAATATATATTTGAAACCTTATTTTTAGGTTGCAACTCGCCAAATTAGAGAAGTGAAAGGTCAAAACCAACAAAGAAGAGTTTAGAGGAGCCAAAACCAATAGAGGCGTGGATAGCAACAAAATCCGCACATAAAGGATGCCTTAATGTTAAAACCTAAATGTGCTCAGTATTAGGATCTTGGCCATAATTTTCAAGGATAGTCCATAACAAACACATCTCAAACCATGGCATGCTTATTCATAGCAGAGTATATCTATTAGTTTTAATCATTGAGTTAGCATAAAGAATCAGTTCAAACTAAACTAGATGATTAGATTAGATTGCATCGATTCATGAATCAACTATTATTAGTTTGAATTAGTTTGTATCAACTAAGGGTGAGACAGGCCTCTCAACTACTATCGGTATCTGCTATTGAGTTAGGTCATTCATCCATTTTTTGATTCATAATGGGTGGGTTGGCAGGGTAGCCCAACCGTTGAATATTGAGTAGTAGTTTAGTAGTAGAGGCAAGACCATCCAATTCGTAATTCATGTTGATTAGTCGAGTACAAGAAACAATGTGTACTTGAGCTTATGTTGAAGCAACTAAGGAT
The DNA here is from genome assembly GCA_007258455.2 of Sequoia sempervirens. Taxonomy (NCBI): domain Eukaryota; kingdom Viridiplantae; phylum Streptophyta; class Pinopsida; order Cupressales; family Cupressaceae; genus Sequoia; species Sequoia sempervirens. The sequence goes on along the minus strand of VDFB02000008.1, from coordinate 38,088,690 downwards.
TTCCCTCCCCAACAAGGACTTGACCAACGACAGAGGGCCTTTAGGGATCAGGGTGGCATATTGGTTTTTTTTCCATACACTTCACTTGGATCTATTATTATGCTACTAGTTAATTGATCCTCTCACAGATAGGAAACAATGATTCACAAATCTTATTCATGTTCGAAAAAAGTTTAGTTAAAGGGTCTATTCAACATGTTGGAACACTAACTACAGGTTTTTCTATTTAGGTACCCAAAGTAAAACTATTTGTCAATGTCATAGTTTGTTTTGAAGGAAAAGGCCCTCGTCTGATGCCCCCTGTAACCTCATAAGAGCTAGTCTGTTGCTCCACTATCAATTGATATGTCTCATAGGTCTTGGAATTATGATTTTTGTTTGAACTTTCCTTTTGTATCAAGTTTTGTGTTCCAATAAGCATTATAAACTTGTATAAGACATCTCTTCCCACCTTATAAAAATCCCATTCTTTTTTGGATGAACTTGAGCTTGTGGCTCAATTAGGTGTACTGTTGTGTAGTTGATACCTTAATTACATCTATCCCCTCAATCTGCCAGCTTGTGGCTCCCTCAGATCCATCCATGAACTTTAGAACAATGTACAGTTGGGTAATGATGTTATTGAGGGCTAATAAGCTGACCTGGATTATCAAGAACTAAAAATACAAAGGTAATTAAAATCTTACTAGAATAATAATATTGGGACAATCTTGATCTGCAGATAAACATATTGAGTTCAAATCCATTACTTCTAGAATGTATCTTGAGATAATGCATAGTTTTTCTAGAGCAACAAACACACTGTACATTTGAATTGATGCTTTGATGTAAAGTTGTTGAGTGGGTTTATATTTCTCCAATTTGGGATGAACTGCTATACAAAAAAAGGATAAAATTCTTTAACCAAACATGTTAAGGGAAAATTCACTATACTATTTCTTCTATGTTATACATGGAAGTCAACAATTTTTTTTTTTTAAATGGAAATAATTTTAAAAGTATCATACATTTTTGTTTGTCTTGTGGTAAGCAACGAAGGTTGGTTGTCTTTGTATCACAATCTCTTGACTAGTAAGATCTAAAATGCATTTCATTTAGTAAAAATGCACCCTATTCACCACAAAAACAAAACTAACATCTTCATATCAATCTTTGTTGTTTTGGAGGATGTGGAGGTATAGGAGCATGTTTTCTGGGAAGGTCCATTGAGATAAACCTCTCCAAAAGTAAAGAAGGTTTGGTTTTCGGATGTCAATCCCCTTTGATGCCTGTGACTCAAGTGATAACTAGACCACCCAAACATCTCTATGTCATTGGCTTGCCTTTATGTATTGGAGTTTCTTGAACAAAAATACAATCACTGGGTGTCTGCTCTAGGGTAACTTCTCAAAGTATGCAAATTTTTACTCCATTTCCTTTTCCATTTTTAATCTTGGTTTGATATATACATTATTTTTTGATATTTCAAGGTAGATGCAAGCCAGTTACTAGAAAAACTTGACTGTTGTACAATGCTAGCTGGTTTTGTGTATTTTTGGTATTTACGAATGTTCTGAGCAGGAGATAATTTATTTTAATTTTAGAAATTTATATTATTTTCATTTTAGAAATTTATAGTTATCCAAACATTCTAGTCCACAGTTGTTGCCTAATGTTGTCACTTATCATGTTAGTAATTGGAAACAAGAAAATGGAAAATGACTTAAATGTTACATTTATTGACCATAGATGGTACAAAGTGCATCATTTGAGTTTCATTGGATACTATTGAATGGCCTTTCTTTCAACTGTATGAAAATTTTGCATCCATCCATTCTACTCTTAATTGACATTGAGAACTATGCATACATTGAGGCATTGAGCCTCTTAGAGATTATCCCTGTGTCAAAAAATGCTCTGTTCAGGAAAACTATAAGTCTTAATATTAGCTAAAGTTCTCTAGTTGAGTATTGCCTCAAATATCTTCATTGTTTCTCATAAAATATAGAAACTGTTGTTCTCTATCTCACTCATTTTTATCCACATGCCCTTTTCGACTAGTTTATGTTGTTGTTCAAAGTCTCTGTCATTGTGAGACCGTATGATAAGAACTTTACCAATTTTCTTCTTCTTTATACAAAAAATTGCAAGGATAATGTGTTCAGTAAACTGTAAACCACCATTCTCTGTGTGTAATGAAATATTTGAAAAAACTATCTACTTGTCTTTTTTATTTAGTATTAATTGTATGATTCATGAATTTTGTTGTAGTAAGATTATACTTCCTTTAACATATGATTGATAAAACTTAAAAGTTTAAATTATTTTCAGTCACTTTTTTTGGTTAAAAATATGATTCCATTACTTAGAAAGGTTTTTTAAGTTTAATGGGAGTGCACATATCACAGGGGAATCCAAGGCCTTTGGAAATGCACCTTCACCAAGCCTTCACATCTTGCGTATGAATCTGGTTCGTTTCCCCCAAAAGGTGCATTTCTCCCATGCACAAATGTTGAAGCCTAATGGGAAAAGGGATCTAATATTTTCTTTTTACTAAAAACCAAGAAAAAATAAAAATATAGTAATAAATGCAACCCTATGCCTTGAACTAATTAAGAATTTTAGATTGATCAAGGTAATAGTCTTGGACAGGATGCCAAGGGGTCTGAATCTAGATATAGACCTATTGTTGTGATTCCTAAGTAAACAACAAAATATTTGGGGTTTAGTTAGCCACAAACTGTAGAGTGCATATAAATGTGGTAGGGTTAGCTAAAGAAATGTGCCTATCAAATGGAGTGTCAATGATGTTATATAAAAATTTGGCTCAAAAAGAGATAAAAAAGACAGAAACATGGAGTGCATACCATCGAGTATATGAAGAGACGTAGATGAATAGGCAAATCTTATTGCAAAGTTTCCTGCATGGAAAACATTGAAATTCCTTAAAAGTTATGTAGACGTAGATGAATAGGTCAGTCTTACTGCATGTCTTGATGTGTGAAAAACATTGAAAGTCCTTAACAATTATATGGCCGTCAGAATCTTAAGTAAAAAAAAAATGTAGTAGTTAAGGTACAGGTTAGCCAAACAAACATTTCCTCTTGTTGGAATTACTAATTTTGGTATATCCAATGAACAATTCATAGGTCATAGAGCACTTTTCCTATATCAAAATATTCCAAATATTTCCTAGCCACTCCTTTGCTTTGGTCGTTACTAATGCTACTCACTGTTGTATTATTTGTCTTGAAGGACATCTTACTTATAATTGTTTCTCTATCAGAAGTTGAGAAATCCAGTTATGTGTTTTTCAATCCACCTTGTTGTAGTTCAGCCTTAGTCAAACATTTTATGTATTCAACATTGTCTTGCAAAAATTTTCAGCATCTGTCAGATTGCCAATAGTTCAAATGGGCAGGTTTCAACAAATTCTTGGAGAAACCAATGAATCATCTCCTCATTGTAAAAAATATATGTCTCAGATTTTGTGGCACTATTTTGGGTGGCCCAAGAGCAACCGATATGTAATGGGTGGAGAAGGAAATGGTTGTGTAAGAGGTGTATGGAAGAATGTAGTTGTGAGATTGAAGAGAAATTGTAGAAAGTGGAAAAGAAATTCCAAATTTGGAGTGTTTCAGTATGACCCTCTCAATTATTCTATGAATTTTGACAAGGGTTGTTGGATTTATGAGGATTATCACCCTTTCCAATGCCTTGCAAAGCTGAGGCAAGTCAATTGAAGCTTGTTGTAAAATGAACAACTCTGACTTGTTGTTTGTAGTTTCATTATCAGACAATTCAAATTTGCTGATTTCAAAAAATCTCTCCCGCTCTATCCCTATCCTTGCCCCTCCTCCACTCCATTCCACTCCCTCTCAGCCACTCCCTCACCATCCATCTCTCACTACTTGCAAACATTCTCTCTCCCAACCTCCTCAAAGAATCTCTAAGGATTTGGAATTGATAATTCGTATCCTTGCAATGCCATGAATAATCAACTACTTTGAGGAAGTAAGGGCCCTCTATACATGTGACCATTATGTTGATGAAATTGTATTCCTTCTATTTTATTTGGTGAAAGCTCTCAATTTTTGGTGAGTTTACCTTTTATAGTATCTATTCTCATATTTCAGAGGTTACAGATCAAGAGGATGAGTTTAGTGTGGTGAATAATCATTGCCCTAGTCTGAAAACAAGGTTTTATGAGTAAAGATGGAGGTTAGAGTCTAGGGTTTATAAAAATACCTTTAGAAGTGGAATTTACATGGAATAATAAGCTTGTGTAGACCAAATAAAGAGTGATCCAAGTATTGGTTGTGAGAGTTTGGGTTTGGAGATAGAAGAAACTAAAGACCTCTATGGTAGCCAAGGCCTAAAGAGGCATAATTCTGACTGAGACAGTCAGTTTTGAATCATTTGGTCCAAAGGACCTATACCCCACTTTGACATATGTTTTAACTAAGCCAAAAAGGTATCTAAAGGTGTGGTTAGTTTTGGGTAAATGTGTTTATCCTAGGAGAAAAGCCCTGACATACCGTTTTGCAGACCTACAAGCTTTGCATTCAGTTTATGCTTCTTCATTATATATGCTGGCAAAGGTTGCAGAGTCTGGCTTTAAACCTGCAAATTGCATTTGCTTGAAAGTTTCTAAAGCCTTTTCAACAGATCTAATTTGTGTATATCCTACAATTATTGCAGTCCATGAGACCACATTTCTTTGAGGCATTTTGTCAAACACTTCAAGTGCCTTGTCTATGATCCCACATTTAGCATACATGTCTACAAGAGAAGTTGCAACTACAATATCTGACAAAATTCCTCTATCCTTTATGCTTTGATGGATGTCCATACCCTATTCCAAGGCTCCCAATTTGGCACCTAGAACCCAATTTGAAATTGATTCCATTGACAACCTATCATAGCTGCAACACTTGAATATAATAGAGTGTGGAGGTTTAAATAAGCTCCCTGATTCCATTGGCACGCTGTCACAGTTGCAACACTTGAGCATAGAAGGGTGTAAACGTTTAAATAACCTCCTTGATTCTATTGGCAACCTGTCGCAACTGCAACACTTGATCATAGAAGATTGTAGAGGTTTAAATAACCTTCCTTATTCCACTAGAAACCTGTCACGTCTGTAGTACTTGAAAATAGTAAGTTGTAGAGGTATAAATAACTTCCCTGATTCCATTTTCAACCTATCACAAATGTAGAACTTGAACATAATAGGAAGTTTCAAAGGTTTAAATAAACTCCTTGATTCTATTGAGAATCTATTGCAGCTGCAACATTCAAAACTAAAATATTGTCATGGTTTAAATAACCTCCTCGATTCCATTGGCAACCTGTCATAGCTGCAACCTTGAACATAGAAGGGTGTGAACGTTTAAATAACCTTCCTGATTCCATTGGTAACCTGTCACAACTGTAACACTTGAACATGGTAGGGTCTATAGATTTAAATAACCTCCCTCATTCCATTGGCAACCTATCACAGCTATAACACTTAAACATAGAAATGTGTAAAAGTTTAAATAACCCCCTTGATTCTATTGGCAACCTATCACAGTTGCAACACTTGAACATAGAAGACTGTAGAGGTTTAAATAACCTTCCTGATTCCATTGGCAACCTATCACATCTGCAACACTTGAAAATAGAAAGTTGTAGATGTTTAAATAACCTCCCTAATTCCATTGTCAACCTCTCACAACTGCAACACTTGAATATAATAGGAAGTTTTAAAGGTTTAAATAACCTCCTCAATTCTATTGAAAATCTATTGCAGCAGCAATATTCAAAACTAAAATATTGTCATGGTTTAAATAACCTCCTGGATTCCATTGGCAACTTGTCACAATTGCAACCTTGAACATAGAAGGGTGTGAATGTTTAAATAAACTTCCTGATTCCATTGGCAACCTGTCACAACTGCACCACTTGAACATGGTAGGGTCTATAGATTTAAATAGCCTCCCTGATTCATTGGTAACTTGTCACAACTGTAGCACTTGAACATAGAAGGGTGTAAAAGTTTAAATAACCTCCTTGATTCCATTGAAAGTAGAATGTTAGGATGTGTTCCAGAGTGCTTCATTAATTCAAATATTTTGAGAGGTTCCTTGTAGAATCCATTTTGTGCACATTCTGTAATCAATCATTTCATTCCATGAGATGACATCTCTTTGAGGCATTTTATCAAACAATTTAGGTGTTTTGTCTACGATTCCACATCTTGCATACATGTCTACTAGAGCATATCCAACTATAACATTTCACAAAAATTCCCCTACCATTATGCTTTCATTGGTCTATCGGTGGAGCTATGAGGGGAGTTCCCCCGATGTAGTAGTGTTAGGCTGATAGTGTCACTATCGGCCTAACACTACTACATCGGGGGAACTCCCCTCATAGCTCCACCGATAGACTGATGAAAGCAGCTAACTTGTTCATATATCCTATTGGCATAACATTACTACATCGGGGGAACTCCCCTCATAGCTCCACTGATAGACTGATATATGAACAAGTTAGCTGCTTTCATCAGTCTAGTCTATCGATGGAGCTAAGAGGGGAGTTCCCCCGATGTAGTAATGTTAGGCCGATAGTGTCACTATCGGCCTAACATTACTACATCAGGGAAAATCCCCTCATAGCTCCACCGATAGACTGATGAAAGCATATTGGCAGCACTAGAACATATCAGCGGAATATAACACAACGTCCCACTAATTTTTTGCCACTCAAAAAATCATGAAAATGAGGTGTGCCATGGAGTTTTGTATGGTTTTAGAAGCCTTAAATTGGTGTTGGCGGTGGGGTTGCTGCCACTTGACCCTGCCTTGTACCGTGATAGGGAGCACACCAGGGGCATTTCCCCCAAACCCCGCTGGGGGCGCTGCCCCTCGACCCCGCCCTGTACTGTGACAGGGAGCACACCAGGGGCGCTGCCCCCAAACCCCGTTGGGGGCGTTGCCCCTTGACCTCGCTGGGGGTGCTGCCCCTATACCCTTGAGAGGGGCGCTTCCACTCGACCCCACTGGGGGAACTGCCCCAAACCCCTACAAGGGGCGCTGCCCCTCAACCCCGTTGAGGGTGCTGCCCCTTGACCCCACTGGGGACACTTCCCCCAGACCCCCGCGAGGGGTGTTGCCCCTCGACCCCGCTAGGGGTGTTTCCCCCAAACCCCCACGAGGGGTGTTGCCCCTCGACCCCGCTAGGGGTGTTTCCCCTAGACCCCCACAAGGGAAGCTTCCCTTGACCCCCATTGGGGGTATTGCCCTCAAAATCCCATTGAATTCATTTGATTTTCTAGGTACTCTCCAAGTCTAAGTTTCCAAGTTTGCCTACAAGTCTTCATTTTTACAAAAACAATTTTCTATTTTCATTATGTTTCATAATATCAACATCAACGTATTCCAAATGAGGATGCCATTTTGTACCCAATTTTATTTCAAATAAATCAAATACAACTAGACTCAACTTGTTTCTTTTATGTACTCATTGGATGCATCTTATCATTGAATTTTGCAAAAAAAATGTATTTTTAGTGAAATTTATGCAATTTTTTAAGTTGTCTCCTCAGTTTTCTAGTGGAGGTTGCCTCATGTAGCCCTTGTCTCTACTCTTGTTCTAATAATCTAATAGATTGTTTAATTGTTTGGTCTATTTTCTTATTGGGCTCTTTCTCCCACCTTTGTTTGGGATCAATGACATTATCACTTTTTGGTTCAATGTCTATCTTTGAGTCTTTGTTGTCATTGCAATTCATGGTCACATTTGACATGAAGGTTTTGTGCTACAATTAAGTGCTTGGCAAGCAGTTTGGGTAAATGATCAAGTTGTCGATCAACATCTTTGGTTACTGCTAAGTTGTTGTAGATGGATCTTGGAAGCACTTGGTTTTTGCATGATTCTTCCTTGATGTGATCATGTATGGATAGGTTCCTCAAATGCTTGGAGTCTTTTATGATTATCTTTCCTTTCTTGGTTTGTTTTGACCACTTCTTCAATTGGTCAAACCACCTATATTGCCATCATTTATGTGGTGTCCTCAATAGGTATTGGTGATTGATGTATCCTTTGAACCAATTGCAATTGACCTAATTTGCATGAATGTAATGGCACCAAAATGTTTGTTAATATCTGCTATGCTACTAGAGAACATCAATTGCAATAATAACTCAAGTAATTGTAAAACAAAAAAATATATAATCATCAAATCTTTCATAAACTGGTAATGTTAAAATACAATTTACTCATAATAGGGAGGACCCAATACTTAGTGCACCTAATTTGACATAATTCTTGCTATTTGAATGACAAGACTTACAATTATTGGTAACACAACTGCCATCAACTAAACCTTAACTCATTACAACACTACCTATGCCCACAATGATTAACATAATATTTCAGTTTACAAAGAAAACATTGTTTATCTCATGTTCTACATGGCTTCTATTTGTTTTGCTCCAAAAAATTAGCATGAGGAAATTCAATTTAGTATGATGAATTATGTTGTCTGTGTGAACTTTATGATGCCACATTTTTTAACACATAATTTGAAAACAAAGCTTTGTCATAAAGCCTTAGATTTTCCCATGTAAGTTATGGGGACCAGTTTAGAATCTTAGATATCATGTTCAACCATAGAGCCTCTGTTTTTTATTATACATGCTCCATAGAGTCAATTCTTAGGTGTGGTTCTATGGTTGTTAATTCTGGCCTTTGTCTTAAATTTTGGGCCTTCTACTCAGTTGTTTATGGATTGGCTACTATAACCATAGTTATCCAGATCTAAATATGGTTATTTCACTGTTATTTGTAACTAGAATTACTTTCCTCTTGATCATATTTCTACTTTTTGTATCATTCATTTTGATCTGAGAGACAAAATCCTGACATATTTGGTAGAAAATGAATAGGGAAATTAGTAAATTCTCAAGAAATAGTGTTTAGGGACCCTACAATGAACACTGGGTAGTTGTTTATTATTTGTACAAGTTTTGACATTTGATGGCTGCCAGCGTGTTGGTTCAATTCATCCTTTCAGTTTATGCAACTATTATATCTTGTAAGTGTGGTTGAAGTCCAAGCCATTTATAATGTAAAGTTTAGAGTCATAATAGTGCATTCAAGGTTTTCATCTCTGTTTTTGTTGCATGAAGAATTTTGAAAATGTTAATGAAGACCTTCTGAAACTTGATTTATGACGCAGGAAGTGCAAATGGAAATAAAACGAGTCCAAGCTTCAATGTCAAGATACCCATTTCTATAAGCCTTGGGAAAAATGATATAGCTATATTGAGTGTGATGCTTGGATTGTCGAAAATGATTGAAATTTGATTTAAATATTTCACTGAGGTTTTTGAGCCTTTGTTTGTACTTTTATGACTGTGTTACTGAATATGGAATTGAAGTTAGGCTTTTGATGATCTTGGCTGTGGTTTACTTTGAATGTTGTAATGTGATGAAACATAAATTTGTTGTTCTAATGTACACTTGATAATTGAACATCTTTTAATCTTATGTATATTCTATAGTATATTTATTTTTTGAAGTGCTTGCATGAAAGAAGTTCTTAACATGCCCGCTTGATTGCTCATATTTTGAGGTAAAAGAATTTGGGGGCGCATTTTGAGCGAAAGAGTGCAGGATTAAGCTATGTAGCAATCCAAGGGTTTAAAGATGGCACTCATGACTTGTCACAAGAGTTATGGACATATCAGGTATGTTTTATGGACATATCACATCTCTTAGAAAAATTTCTCTTGCAACAATCTTAGAGATGTCAGAACATACTTTAACGTCCTTAACAACTCTAATAGTTGTACCAGGGGCCATGTTTAACAAACCAAATGCAATTGCTAAATTTTCACTATGGTGGCAGATACATGATTCTTTATACCCTACTGCCTTCATTTTCCAAGCCAATTTCTCCTACTTTACATTGCTCTACCATGTTTGTGGATGTGATTTGTCTCCTACACAGAAAACATGTACCAGTTTACAGCCTTCAATCCAACTGCATCCAGGTATCTTTTTAATTCCTCTATCTTTCATCAATCTCTTTACTATTTAAACCTCATACAAATGTTTTAGAGAAGAACATAAGTTGCAACATTTTTAGGATCCAACTAAAAAAGCAGTGTTGCTGAAACTACTTAGCCTATATTCATATATGATCCACAACCTATGCATTGGTGAAGATTAGTAATGTCCTTGTCACACAACTGTTTTATTCTTTATTTTTCTGCTTTCATTTGTAGTCATCTTCAGGTTTATTCTCGAGCATTGATATTGATATTTGACTGATAACATATTTTCCCTTGTTTTTATGAATGGATATTTGCATAGCAAAGCTACACTAACAAACACCATTGTAGATCTCCCTAAAACATAGCAATGAGCAATGCAAGCAACACAACTACAATAGCTACCAAATTTGATGGTTCTATAGCAATATTTATATATATTTACCTCAAAACACAATTAATAACAGTAATTCATATCATTTGGCCTTGCTTTTTATAGATAGATATATGAGTAGATAGTTGTTATCATAGCTATTGTTTATATTTTTTGTTTTACAGTGATAAAATTTCAATATTTTTTTCCTGTTGTGATGGTTTTCAGACTCATGGCAGAAAGTGGGCTTTTCAATTTGCATACTTCATACTCTGCAACATGGGACTCCTACTACTTCTGGGAGAGCTCTCAAGGTACTTTGTTTCATTTGCCTTTTAACCTGTATAAATGCAATAATAAGGCATAAATTTCAATTTATTTATATATGCTACTAACTCAATTGAGATAGAATTTGTGATCAGCTTTAGATCCCCATTTTGATATTAGGTGCTTTATCTTGATATTAGATGTTTTTTCTGATAACATGTATAATATAGGATTATTGTTGACCATAGATGTTCTGACTCTATCCAGTATGGCTATCTTTTTGGCTAAATGGCTAGCATTGTATCTTTGTCTATAGCTTGATGGGTATAATCCTGTATTAAAACATAGCTAAATTCATTTACCATGAAAATGGTTTTGAAAAGAGTTATAGGTTATGGATTCTTTAAAATCTTAAAGATGAAAGGCATTGGTTAAAATTTTATAAAATTCCAAAGTGCTTAAAATACTTAAATAAAACCAAGACTCATCTCTAGGTATCTTCTTAACAATTCCTAACTGTTGCAATCACAACCTTCATGTAGAGTTTATCCCCATTGAAATTATGTATCAAACTAAGCATATTCCATTATTTAGTATATTGATCCTATCCCCATTGCCCAGTGATATATCAAACTAAGCTCGTCCTGATTGCTTTGTGTAATCAACAATTCACAACTTTCCTTGGGGATGCACATAACTCAGTTGATGAACCAAGTGGGAAATTATGTCCATAACATGACAACATTTTTTGGAGGTCTTGCTGTGGGATTCATAAACAGTTGGAAAGTTTCCCTTGTAACTCTAGCTACTAGTCCATTTATTGTGGCTACAGGAGGAGCTTCAAATATCTTTCTTCATAGGCTTGTTGAAAACATTCAAGATGCATATGCTGAAGATGTTAGCATTGCAAAGTAGGTTTGAATGGGGGGCGGGGGAGGATGTAGTTCGTATAAATTAACTTGTTAAGTTTTTGTATTTTGTTTGTAAACTGACTTTATGCTAATTCCTTGTTGACTTGTGGGTAGTTGCTATGATTTGGCTTTAGGTAATTGTTGATGGTTGTGTTATATTTGACAAATGTTAGGCATTTTATACATGTTTTTCGTAGTCTGGGAAAGTAGTCCAATCTTGATAGATGTTTCTTGGTCTATATTTTGTGTACAAGCACTACTCCTAAGCTGGTGGAGGTGGTGACAAAGTTTCCATAAAGAGCTACAATAGGTAAGAGAGTTTGAATATCTTTGTGCATGGTTAGTTTGAATGAGGGCCGCCTACAAATGATTGGATCTTTATCACAATCATAGAATGAAAGTTCCTTTGCAAAGATGTATCATGTACTTATGCATTACAAGGTAAGGGACTGTAGGTTATGATGTAAAAGAACAATCATGTTCCTATTCTTTTGTAAGTTGTTGAACAACATCAAGGTTTTGGAGCAGATTTCAACTAGTTATTTTCTCTCTCAGCAATGTATTGTAATCTTTTCAAGTTCTTTTATGTTGGGACAACAAATTGTAACTCCATTTTCAAGCTTACACAGTTGAATGTAATATCTTTTTGATTAATAAAATAAGTTATTTTTACCTTCTCATTGTTGTTTTATTGTGCAAATATTTTAGATAGTTGATAAGTAATTTTTTTTATTAATGGAAACCAGTAAATAAAAATGACTAAATATATGACTAAATGACTAAATATATAACTAAATCAGTGACTAAATTAATGACTAAATATATGACTAAAATAATGACTAAATATATGACTAAAGTAATGACTAAATTAATGACTAAACAAATCACTACCATGACTAAATAAATGATTAAATTAACCACTAAATCAATTACCAAATCGATGACTAAATAAATGACTAAAATAGTTTAGTCATAAATTTGGTGGTGTTATAAATGACTACAAATAAGCCATTAAAATAGTCACGTGACTAAAATTAATGACTAAATAAATGACTAAATAAATGACTAAATCAATGACCAAATTAATGACTAAAATCAATGACTAAATAAATGACTAAAATTGTTTAGTCATAAATTTAGTGGTGTTATAGATGACTACAAATAAACCACTAATAGTCATGTGACTAAAGTTAGTCATTTATATGCAATTTTTAGTAGTTTATTTAGTCATATATTGTTGTTTGTGTACTAGTGGAATGTGTAATTTTGTGCTCTATTGGCCTTTATTGTGCATTTTATTTCCTTTGTCTAAAATATAATTATGCTCTATGTTTTCATTGAGAGATTGTAGTCAATTATTATAACAGGATTTTATAGTTTCAATTTCACATATGCAGAATTTTGGATCATGTTTTAGCACTCTTTCAAACTTTTGTAAATTACCATAAGCCGAGATTATGCTATTTTGTATGATGGACAACACCATTAGCATGTTCTAGTGCATTGGATTAGAATAGGTTACTTGTATGTTGAAAACTGAGGTGATTATGTAGCTTAATACTTTGTAAAAATTTGTGATTACTGATCTAAATATGTATTATTTGTTATAGATTCTTTGTGGACGATTATCTAGTTAGATTCATTTTACCATTTGTAGAATGAAGACAAAAGGTTGTAGAAGAATTAGATAGAATATTAGAAGTTACACAACATATATTGTGGAGAAACCCTTTCGGGAAAAAACTCCACCAAGAATCAATGTATTATTTAATCTCAAAATAAGATTACAATAATTCCAATCCTTAATTGAGATGCTTCTTTTTCCTTCAACAAATCTTCTTCACAACTTGCAATAAAAATTGATAATAACTCTCTTCAACTTTCTTGAGATAAATAGACAATAATCAACCTTATAAACTCTAACGAGTTACAATTACAAATCTCAATGCTTATCTCACAAAAGCTATGCTTATCTCTTGCAAGTAGAGTTCTATCGTGAAGAACTAGGCCTGGAATTTCACGACCACCCCTACTTGTCATATGAAAATTTTGTGACGATTTTTTCATTTAAATGCCTATCACTTTACGTTTTATGAAAAAAATTAACTGTAAAAAAATATTTAATTTATATTTTTTATATAAAATATTTTATATTAAAAAAAGTTCAATCCTCAAATTGATCTATCTAAAATCATATATAAATATCAATTTCAAACCTATCTAGAAGTAATTATATAAAATTAAAAATAGTTTAATCCTTATTCAATTCATTATCTAAAATTTCAACATGCTCACTAATAAAACACAATGTTGTATTATCTTGAAAAAAAAGAAAAACTCACGAATCACCTAAAAAAAATGCTATAAAAGAATGTTGTTGAATTTTTTTATAGCTTAATCCTTAAATTCATCTATTTAAAATATAAATTATTTGTAAAAGACAAATAAAATTTCAACATGCTCACCAATAAAACCAAATGCTGTATTTTATTACTGTAAACAAAATGCTAGAAAATATTGATAATTAGAAATAAATGTAAAAATATTAAATTTATTGTTACAATTAACAAGAAGTTTCTAAATTCATATAAAAAATAAATCTTATTAAAATATTCAAAAAGTTTAAAAACAATTATATAATATTTTGAAAAGATTTTGAATTAATATACATCTTTTATAATAAATATTATAAATCATATATATTAATATAAAGCAATGATAACTATTAGTAAAAATGTCAAAATCTTTAAAAAATTAGAAAGAACTATATTTGATCTTGAAAAGATTCTATTTTGAAAGATTTTGAATTAATAAGTATATTTATAATCAGGGCTTAAATTTGATGGCCGTATGACCGTATTTAGAGATTTTTGCCGTAAAATACAATCAAAATTTTAAGAAGATTGTATCAGATGAAAGGAGAGATTTTGGATAGCTTGTCAAGATTTATATAGAATTATAATGATATATATAATTTTACTTACACTAAGGTATATCATAATGTTTTAAGGGCACCTTTGAATAGATAACCGTCATTAAAAAAATTGTTGACAGGCAAGGTTGACCGTCAAATTTAAGCCCTGTTTATAATCAATAATATATACTAATATAAAGTGAAATTAGAAAAAAATATTCCAATTCTAAACTAATTTATATTATATATATATGCCTACAATCAATTTTTACGGTTTAATAATAATTTTAAGTGTCATATTTACGGTTATATAAAAATATAGCAAGTCAAATAATACAGTCTAATAAATTTTTAGGTTGTAATATACGGTCCAAAATGAAAAAAATGGTCAGATAGACCATCAAATTCGAGGCCTGTGAAGAACAATGTCAAAACAAGTGCTTCATCCATTTGGGTGTCCCAAACTGAAGTCATAACTCAACCTTGATTCAGAAGATATCTTCAAAGCTTATCCTTAAAGTAGGCACCCAAGAATGGGCCCACTTAACTCAACGTTATAAAATATCTTAACATGCAAAAGTGTTAACTCCAAGAAGCCAACTTGGGTGCCCAAGGTGGGTCCAAGTCAATCTCTATTAACTGAAACATATCTCTCCACCATTCATGCAAGAATGATCATCCCCTATTAACTAAAAGTGGTCACCTGTTATCTGTCATGCAACTCAAGTATTTAGTCATGCATTCCAAGTTAACTGAAGTCAACTAGCATTCAACTGTAACTAACTACATGCAACTGAAGATAACTAAACCATAACTGAATTGAACTGAATTGAACTGAATTGAATTGAACTGAATTGAACTGAACGGATACTGAACTGAACTAAACTGAATTGAACTGAACTAAACTGATCTGAACTGAACTAAACTGAACTGAACTAAACTAATTTGAACTGAACTAAACTAAACTTCATGCATGTAAAATTCAATCCCTAACTTCTAGGATCTTTACATGCATTACAAAAGTGTTATCTTTTTCTCCAAATAGTTAATTTAACTCAAGGTGGGTTCCACCTTCCATGTGGGCGCCCCATGTGTTCCTATTATTTAGGAACTCATATTGGACGCCCTCACATGTTCCTATCATTTAGAATTAATTACAAATGTCAATTAACATGATTATTTCATTCAAAATTAATCTCTTTCTAATCCTAGTGTTGGGGAACACTTTCCAAGGACTTGGGAGATACATGAAATAATGTTTAGGATTGCAATTAAATGGCATCCTATTTCCAACAGTATGCACTTTATTTTATCTCTTCCCTTTTCCTCCCCCCATTAGTTAAAATGAAGAGCCATATACTAAAATCCTAGAGGTCACTCTGGGGATAGCAATTCAGTCCTACATGCTCAAAACTTCTCAAAACTGCATCCCCTTAAGCATTAGCTTTTGGGATCAACAACTTACAGGCTAGAAAAATTATTCTTGATGTAATCTTAACAAAGTCTACAAAGGGATGACTGGATACAACATAAAGGTTGTAATAAAAAAATTGGTTGACTATCACACTCTAGTAGAGAGGTAGCATTTTTGTGGAATTTTGAGATGATTAACATGGTAGTGCACCCTAATCTTTTATGCCTAATAAAAGTTTTGCATTGCTCCTTGTTTATCCTTATATGCAAAACCTTTGTCTTGCAATGTTAGACTAAAGGAACTAAAACTTGGAGTGGAAGGAGATGTAATTCCACCTCAACAAGACTAATGATTTAGCCTTTTTATATCAGAAGTTTAATGTTCTTTATGATTTTGAAAAATAAGTAACTTGTTACTTATTTCAACTAGAGGTTAGAAAATTGACTCTAGTTTTGGAAAAAAAAGCAACATCTAACCAATAGAGTTTATTCATAATTATTGTATTTAAAGAATATGTTACAATTTAGAAAGTTATAGATACTCTCAAATGTAACATAAAAAGGGAGTTCAATTCTTGGCTAGGAGAAACTTAGGGAGTTCTTTCACATTGTAGAGGAAGGAAAGAGTCAATGGAGCTCTTTATTTTTGGATTGATAAAAGATAATATGACTAGTCTATAGCCAATATGTTACCTTTTATACTGTATTTTCTTCATATATCAAATTATTGTCTTTCTTTTGAATATTTTTTGTCATGTGGTGAATGCAAAATTTTCTCATTAATATATGTGTTTATTTTATGCACCTAGTATGAAACAATGTGTTGTTATCTAATTTGTGAGTCATGAAATCATATGTGGATATATCTTTCTTATGTTAAACTGCATTCTATTTATGGAATCTTGATTACATTTTTCTCACTTTGATAACCTTTTTCGGGGAATGAACCTTTGTGTTTATTCCTCTTCTTTTCCATATTTCTTGTTATCCTATCCCATTTTATTTTTTGTTTCTTTTCCTTTCCTACTTTTTGGTCAAAAACATACCCCTTGAAAAACCCTAAAATTATATCTTATGAGAGAGTTGACCCTCTCAAACGTAGAGGAAGGTCACTAATCTAATAACGGTCTCTCCAACTATTTGAACATTTGTTGTTGTCTATTGGGCAAGTCTAAGTTGTTTGCGGTGAAATAAAGTAGCATAAAATTTGTTTATCAATAGAAATAAAACTATAGAATATGGTAGACCAGATCAATCAAATTGTGAAAGAATCTAACTAGCTCTCCATCATCTCTATTGTCCTTCATAGTGATGGATGAATTAATAGGGTCGCTTACCACTATCTATGCAAAGTAAAAAGAAAGTTATTTTCCCATGAAACAACTCTAATAATTAAAAAGAGAGAAAAATAAAGGTTATTATGACTCTTTTGATTAAAAGGGGAATAATAAAGAATATTTGTAAAGATCCTTTTATAAAGGGAAGAATAATTGTATTGATTAAATACCGATTAAAGATAACCTCTGTGAAAGGGTATGATGATTTGGAAACCTCCCCTTAAAAGATATAAAGCATTTTATGTAATACTTGAAAACGGCATGAAAATCATGTTCAAGGAAGAAAATGGTTTGCTAAGTAGGTTATAGGGAAAGAAGAGGGCATACAAGTGTGTCTAACTCAAGTTATAAAGTACAACTTGAGATAATCTTGGTCAGGGCTTGTGGTGCATAGACAAATGCTATATTTTTACATAGGTACCTTTAAACTATACCATATATATGAAGAACAAGACCATTGACATTTTCTTAGGATGAGAGTGGCATTTCCAAGAGATTTGAGTTAGGTAAGTATTGAAATTATTGTTATTAAAAGATGTTCAAAATATATATAAATGAGTTGGAGTTAATCTAATTAAATTAAAGTCTTAAACTAGTTAATTTTTATAAACAAACAATTTTTTACATTTCTTCTAAACTCAAGATATACTTAATAATGTTTAAACTCGGATAATAACATTGGTAAATCTACTACCATACTAAATTAACTGTGATATATTAAATCTTCTCAATTTTACTTTGGAGAAAAAGTAGCATTATAGCTCTCCGCCATCTTTATCACCATTCATAATGAGGGCGAACTACCACTATCTATGCAATGTTCAAACAATAGTGAATTGTATTGCTAACTTTGCTTGAATAGAAATTGATTGACTCATGGTTGAGGAGTTTGATCTCTAGTTGTCTTCTTTGTTTTGATGCTTGAGTAGTGGCCACCTATCATTTTGTTTGCTAGTATTTCTATGATATGGACGACTATTACTATATATGTACTTTTTTGTATGATTATTTCCGATTGAATATTGCTTGCATGCAACCTCTCTATTATTTTTTTTCTTTTTCTTTTTCTTTTTCCTATAATTGTTTATATTTAAATGTTGTTGGCATGCAACCCCTCTATTATCTTTGTGAAATTATTCTTATACAAACAACATTATAAATATTAACTATTTCCTTTTATGAAATTAACTGAATTATTAAAAAACACATATAACCAATATTTAATTTTTAATTTTCAATGATAAATAAGACACTTCTACATTGAATACAAAAATATATTACACTAGTGAAAATGGATTCTTTTGTAGTTCAGATATGGACTTTTGGATCTATAGAATATATGGTACTACCTCACACCCAACTGTACTACAAATGAAATGTACATAACCTAACATGCACCTACTTCACATCAAAACCAGGGGTTAAAGAGTCGCATTCTCAAAAATCAATGGAAGATTCCTCAAACAAAATAAAACTGATCACACATGGATGCAACTATTGGGAGAAGAGACGTCTCTCTCTATTTGGATCGACTGAACGGTTAGATCATCCCCACTTGGTAACTCTGCTCTTTGAACTGTCGGATCGCAATCACTCCCCAAAGTACTGAGCTTTTCGCTTCTGCAGCAACATGGAAGATAATACAACAAATTAGAAAACCCCGAATGACTGGAGGGACCATCGAGCGGAAATTGTAAGCGGTGTTGCTGAAGGCATCCAATAGGAAGCCCGTTTTCTGGCCGCAGAATAGTCCGGGACAAAATGCGATTGGACAACTTTGAATAATTCGATTTTTGTCCGTTGAAAACTGATAATGCAGCATAGAAGACAGAATCAAATAAATTTGATATAGTCGAACAATTTTACAGCTTCGAGAATCACATACTGCCAAAGATTGGCCAATGCTGAGCCTCGCGAACCAATTTGTGCTTTACAGTAAGTGATTTCGCCAAAAAATTGTGCGGATTAAATGATTTTGCACAAATATTTGTTTTTCCTTTAGCTTACTTCCATCAGTAGGATGGAATTTAGCTGATTGCAAGCGTACAAGAGACTGTGGCGGTGCCGAAGATTTTTTTGGGCGGCGGAAAATTAGCCGCCTTTTAAGGATTTTTTGGTGGTGAAAACTAGACTAGAATATAGGGCAAGGAACCGGTTTGATGGCTTTATAAGCAAATCATTCCCTCAAGAAAATGATATAGCCATTGAGTAGAAGGGTTTTAGCGTAAATTATAGGCGTGTTTAAGGAATTAGGGGATTTTGAATAAGGGGGTTTTGGTGTTCAATCTGGGCTATTTAAGGAATGTGGGGGTTGTAGTGTAGATTTGGAGCTGTTTAAGCTGTGAGGGGGTGTTAGTGTTCAAATTTAGAGCTGTTTAACAAATGAGTGGAATTTTGAATTCAATTTATGTCTGTTAAGGAATGAGGGGATTATAGTGTAAAAATCAGGACTGTTGAAAGAATTTTTATTAAATTGAGAGGTGTTTAAGAAATGGGGGGATTTTAGTGAAATTTGGGGCTGACTGAGTAACGAAAGGGCTTCAGTGTTAAATTTAGGTCTGTTCAAGGGATTTTAGTGGCTAGAGAGAGTCTTATAATCAAGATGTCGGACAAGTTACACTACAAGATTGGTTGTGCTCTATCGGAGAAGATGCGCCAGAGTTTTCTGCTCCCATCTTTGGTGGAACTTGCTAAATCTAGAGGCATTGATCTCGTTGATGTAGATTCTACCAAACCTCTTTTGGACCAGGGGCCTTTCGATGCTATTCTGCACAAATTGTATGGCAAACAATGGAATGAACAGCTCAAGGAGTATTGTGAAAAATACCCTCTTGTGATTGTAATTGACCCCCCTGAAGCCATTGAAAAGCTGCATAGCCGCATTTCCATGCTACACGGAGTAGAAAATCTGAAAGCCATGGACGGAAATGAAACAGTTGTTGTTCCCATGCAGATTGTTGTGGAGAAGCCAGAAGAGCTTACCGATTTAAAAGTTCTGGAAGTATTGAAGTTTCCTGTTATTGCCAAGGCCCTGCTAGCAAATGGAAGTGGTATTTCTCATGACATGTCACTTGTATTTAACTCTAAGGGTATGAAAAGCTTGAAGCCACCACTTGTTCTTCAACAGTTTGTGAACCACAGTGGGGTGATCTTTAAGGTGTATGTTGTTGGTGATTTTGTTGAGTGTGTGAAGAGAAAATCTCTGTGTGATGTTAGTCATGAGAAAATGCAAAGCTCTGCTGTGGATCTTATGCCTTTTTCACAAATATCGAACATGGCTTCGGAGGATTATGATGAAGGAATGGAGATTGAGCAAGCTGAGTTGCCCCCGGCTAGATTTATTGAGGAGCTCGCGAGTGGTTTGCGTGATGTATTGGGTTTAAGTTTGTTTAATTTTGATCTTATCAGGGACAGTAAGGCTAGAAACCAGTACTTTGTGATAGACATTAACTATTTTCCAGGCTATGCTAAGATGCCGGGTTATGAGGTTGTATTAACAAATTTTTTCTGTAATTTGTTCCATGAGAAACGTAAAATTTCTGTGAAAGAAGTTGCTTTGGGAGGCAGAGAAATTGAGGACAAGATACCTCCCCGAGAATGGAACAAAGACATTGAAAATGACGAGAAAGAAAAAGTGTTCTTCGCTGTGGACAGGGAATCAGAAAAGGAAAGCAGTGTGGGTGATGGAGTTACAATTTTGGCAGCAGATGTAGATTAAGTTTCTTTGCACAGGATATTTATATTGTGTTCTTTTGTTTCAGTCTTCAAAATGCATGCTGCAAAGAGAATTCAACTAGCTCTGTATCTGGGGGATTTTTTGCCACAAAAGATCAACCATGAAAGCTTGTTGAAGCTTTTCTTTTCTTCACATTGGAAGAACTTTTCTGGCCTATGGATGCTCGTTAGGTGGAAACTGGCAACTATTTACATCTCTAGACTTATATCGTTTATATTTTTAATATATTTGAAGTTTGAATAATTAAGTCATACTTTGTGAGCCAAATCCAATTCAAGTAATAAAATGACATGTTTTTGTTAGTTTTCTTATTTTTTGAGAACTAATTTTCAGGGAGAGATAGAGTAAGAAAGTTTTAATTTTCTCATCGTTTATTACCTCAAGAATGCATAGTGGCTTGTGTATCATGGCAACTAAGGAGGATTTCAACTCAAAGTAGAATTTAAAAAAACAATAATCATATTAAGTTATTAACTCATTTCTGTACACAAAATTTCCTATCGTTAATGTATCTATGATCCTTGTTCCTTGTTTTCCAGCCCTATTAACCTGTTTTGGTCATTTGTATTATTGACATCAATAATATCTTCATTTTATTTTCGTTTGTATACAGTTCAGTATGAATTCACTGATAGTGTAGGCTTTACCTACTGTAAATGTATTGTTATTTTATTGCCTTTGTTCTTGTTCTTGTTTTATATTCTGATCTTACCTCCTTCTGGATGCTTGTTACAAGATATATTTAGGAATTGTTTATCCCAATAAGGAAACACTTTTTGTTTAGTATCGCTCCAAGCATGTAATAGTTTTTGGGTTGAATGTCTTTCGGGCATTTAGGTTATTTAATATTAATTCATTAATTATGAGCGGTGCTTTGTTTTCAAAAGTGGGACCTTGCTAATTGCATTATTGTGACAAGCTTAAAGTTTATAACCCTCAACTCATGCTCAGTATTTATAACATTTCTAGCTTTTATATAAATAGATTCTGTGTTAACTTGTTTAGATTCACACGTTCTTCTCCCTTGTATGAATGTGGTCGAGTTGATGTATCTGTGTTAGAAACTTCGATGCACCCAGCCTTTTGAAGAGTTCACTAATCTCTTTGTTTTTTAATCAATTTCTGTTGAATTGCAACACCCATAGACATCTACTGAATAGAGTTGACACATACATTAATGAAAACATAGATGAAAGGACCTTGTTTGTGATCTGATTATCGTGTTAAGATATAGACCATTAGCTTTCGATTAGGCTAAGGACACCAACCTCAGTGTCTTGAGGACTTTGATTTCTGATGTTTTTTTTAAACCAGTGTATTCAAGTCTTCTTCAGCAGCTTAATTTTGTTTATGTCAATGGCTTTGGCCTTCTATCCTTTGACATGATGTATTGTGGGCTGTGGACATTTTTGTTGTACTTATATGCTCAGGCATATAACATTGATTTTCTCAATCTGGTATCTATGATTTTCTGTAATTCTCTATATGGCAGTTTTGCTGCTATCTAAAACTGTAATGATTGATAGCTTCCTCATTTTAATTTAGCATCTGTATAGGAAGGATGTGCAATGGTCATGCTGACAGAAAATTATATGTAAGCTTAACATGCTAAAGAGTATAATTTGATGTGTGCACAGAAGATACATTAGTTTAATTTACCATTTTCTGTGTATAAAATATTAATTTTTTGTTTATATAAATCTCTTTATATGAAATACAATGTTGAAAACACACAATATTGTTTACAATATTTAAAATATTCTTTTATTGTATATTTGTTTATTATCAATTGGAAAAATGATTTGAAACAATTTCAATTTTGTTTGGAATGCAATTCATAATTTCTTTTGCTTCTATCAAACAATCCTGTAATGAGCTTTCTACTTGTTTATTATCATTTTTTATATAGAAAAAATTGAATATACAAAAGAGTAATATGCAGTCTAAGACTGTAAGAAGATACATAACATAAGGAGGACAATCCAGAAAAGATTAACTAACACAAAATTTACAAACAAAGAGACAAAAAGACAAATATATAACAATGACTTCCAAGAGAATCTTGAACAGCAGCACAATATCCCATTGACTAAATCTGGAACAACAAAGATGAGCAAAAACCAACTGATCACCAATAGCAAAAGGAACTGAGAAGCAACTGTTAGTTCTACAGAAGAGATCTTAGTCCCTGAGCTATATAAATCCTCTTATTATTCAATAACTGATCCACTTGAAGTTTGATTTGTTGAATTTGAAAATCTATTTTAAAATTCTTCTTGGACTCTGTGTGTAGTCATTTCTCCATAAATGCAACAAAATAACATATCTAACACTATCAATAATAACAGTATTATGAAGCCTAGCCTTGAGTAAGGCCTCTTTCCAACTTAGCTTATGTTAAAAAGTAATAGACAAGTCATTAAACTGTAATGTCCAATTTTATTCCTAAATGTCTGCAGCCTATGTTTCAAAAGAAATTAAGATAATTAATATTACACCAAACTAGCATTAAATAAAGATTAAGTAGTTAAGAATGGTCAACAACATACAAAGGGTTGTGTCCTTTGAGCAAGATAAGGTATATAAGGAAGGTAGATTTCAAAGGAAAGGGAATGGGAAAGAATTATTATGACTAATTACAAGTAATAGACAACAACACTAACAAATAACTCATTTAAAATTAAATTATTATTCTCCAAATGCAACAATGAAGAGTTGTAATTATTGCAAAGGCAATAGAGGTGAGGTGTGACTCCCTCAAACTTGAGATATAAAAGAGGGAGCATTTCATTTGTGAAGACATTCATAACATCATTCAATTAATCAAATTAAGAATAAATATTATGTGACTCCTTTTAATGTGAAAGCTTGTGACTCCTAATATAAAAGGTTGTGACTCCCTCAACAATAAGATGTAAAAGGGAGATCCTTTTTCTTGTGGAGAAATCATGAATCAAGAAGAAATAAAATATAAATATAAGACATCAATTTGGGGTAGAAATTGAGAACAACAATTAATAATATTCAAAAATATAATTGGTGGCAGTCATCTAAGAATAAATTTATCATATCATCAAAGAGGTATTCTATTAGAAATGTTCTAGCAAATTTCTTGATAAATCATGTCTTGAATTTTTGAAGTGTCTTGTAAATAGGAAGGATGGTCAACCTTCTGAGTTCATGAGAGGTGAAAGGAAAACCAACCTTCATGCTCTTATCAAGTATGCCAACTAAAGATGGAATGGACGACCAACCTTCTATGCTTGTGGGCCAGGAGGTGGAATGGACGACTATCCTTTCATGCTCTTGGGCTTGATCAAGGAGAATGACCAACCTTCAAGGTGGATTGAGGGATGGTAGGGTGACCAACCTTCCATGCTCTTGGCAAGTCAAGGATGGCCATCCTTGAGAATGGTTTGTAAACGTTTCTAAGAATTTCATGACATGATTGGTTGCAAGGAATATGTTGTGATGCATTGATCTAAATATTAATGACGTTATGACTTATTGATCTAAATATTATGATGCCTTGATGTATAGGATTTGAATATTATCATAGTTTCTTATTACTTATTATTATATCAATTTTTAGTATTGTTTGCAAGTGCAAAATTAGGAATTTTCCAAATAGGGATATTACAACTGGTATCAAAGTTTTGATCCTGCCAGCTCGAGGATCAAAAAGAAAATAAGTATATGCAATTGAGCCAAAGAGCTCAAAGAGCCTAATGATCATGCCTTCCTATCTTTGATTTTGGTGGTGAAAATTCATATTTCTAGTTGAAGGTACCTTTGAGTGACACTCATCTAATAGCAATTTAATTTTGTAAGACCAAAGGAATAACACAAAATTTATCTTTCAAGCATAAAAACTTATTCATCTCATGCACCTCTTATGTTGGTTCATCATGTGAAATTTCCAAATAAAATTTCAATAGAATAAGGACAAATGGAATATTATCCCACATACACGCAATGGTATCATATAAATGACTAAGACAAAGTTATTATATAAATTTGAAGCCATTTTCTACAAAATTATACCTCTACCCCTATAGTGTGTATAATGTTATGAGTAGTCAGCTTGTGGCTATCTTAACTCTTAATTAAGTCATATTATCATTATTATATTGTTATTTAGTTATTTGGGTCGACCTAAGGCTTATATAGGGTTATCTAGGTGGGCTTGGGTGATATCCTAGGCATAATTATGGTATATATAGGAGGTATATGTAGGTTATTATCAAGATGTTGAGTATTGAGTTCTTATTGAAGACTATTATCAAATGTTTGCATCATATTTCCTATTATATCTTCTATTATGCAAGTTATTTCATAAGAAGTGGTATCAAAGCATGATCTTGGCACTATGACAACAAGACATTTTATTCAATGTTGGCGGTCATTTTGTGAAACACATGTCTCCTAGATTTTGGAAAATATTTGTTTTATTTTTAAAGGGTTTTTGAAGAACATATTAAAGAAGCTATAGTCCAAATTTCAAAGGAATTGGGGTGGAATTGAGTGAGTTATTACAAAATTAGGGTTTCTGCCCAATTTATTTGGAAAGTGCATATCTTCCAAAGCTTGTTGAATTTCTTCTTAATTTTTAGTGGGTTTTTGGAGAAGTCAGAGAGGAGCCTATAGTAAGAATTTCAATTATTGGAGCATAATTAAGTGTTATTGCAAAATTAGGGTTTCCAATAAATTCACTCTCAAGACTACAAAACACCTAATTTTTGGGAGATTTTTCCAAAAAGGTGCAACCAAAGACTTGGTAAGTTACAAAAAAAATTCAAGGTATTTTGACTTCATTTGTGTGATTTATCACAAAATTATCTTTCTAGAACTTCTTCACAACAAAAAGTAGCCATAGAAAAGAAGAAAAAGATCAAGAAGTAGAACAAGAAAAAGAGAAAGAGAAAGAGAAAGAGAAAGAGAAAGAGAAAGAGAAAGAGAAAGAGAAAGAGAAAGAGCAAGAGAAAGAACAAGAACAAGAACAAGAGCAAGAACAAGAAGAAGAAAAAAAACAAGAATAAGAACAAGAAGCAGTAGAAGAAGTGAAAGGAAGAAAAGAGATGAAAAAGAAGAAAAATAAAAAGTTAGCATTAAGGACAATGCTTTTGTAAAGTGGAGGGTAACGTTATGCCCCTACCCCTGTAGTGTGTACAGTGTTATGAGTAGTATACTTGTGGCTACTTTAACTCTTAATTAAGTCATTATCATTATTATATTGTTATTTAGTTATTTAGGTCAGCCTAAGATTTATATAGGGTTATCTAGGTCAGCTTGGGTGATATCCTAAGCATAATTATGGCATATTGGAGG
Organism: Sequoia sempervirens; assembly: GCA_007258455.2. Classification (NCBI taxonomy): domain Eukaryota; kingdom Viridiplantae; phylum Streptophyta; class Pinopsida; order Cupressales; family Cupressaceae; genus Sequoia; species Sequoia sempervirens. The sequence goes on along the minus strand of VDFB02000008.1, from coordinate 38,062,389 downwards.
TATAGGTAGGTTATTATCAAGATGTTGAGTATTGAGTTCTTATTGAAGACTATTGGAGGCATCCCCCTCGAAGTGGATTAGGAGGATGCCCCCTTGAAGTGGCACATTATTATCAAGTATTTGCATCATATTTCTTATTATATCTTCTATTGTGCAAGTTATTTCATAAAAAACTATTCTAAAAATTTAATAACCAAGTTTGATGAAGTATTGAATGCCATAATTTATAATTAAATCCTAAAGAGCTTAAGCATGATGGAACAAACTAACTTACCAATGATTCAAGCCAGCATTGCAAAGAGTAGAGAAATATGAGTCTTACCATGAAGAATTGCTTGAGTTAATAATATAGAGTGAGAGAATTATAAGATATGAACTGTTGTAGGAATTTATCATTCCTTTCCATATCACCATTAAACTCATTCATAATTTTAGACATTCCACTAACTATCACAATGGCCACTTCATACATTTCATTTGGTCAAGGCTAACTTTATTTAACTTTTCAATTGAATATCATCCATCATTGCAGACAATCACCAATCTAGTTCTAAAAATTTATTCTAACAAAAAGTAGAAAAAAATAGTTACGATGATCCCTGGACTCCAATGTTTATTTATTTTTCCTCACATATTTGTTTATCATATATCTAAGATAGATATCATGTATTTTACATGTTGACTATAGGAGTTCTTAGAAACTAGGGATTGCGATTATTACATTTATGTTTAGGTTTCCAATGAAGCACTACAAATTGTGCTAAAGATTAGCACTACTGATAAACTAAGACTTGATCTAGTCATTATATATTGAGGATTGAAGTGTGAACTACTATTCATGATTTGGTTACGTGTTCTTCCACCTTTTCCTGTCTCAATTAAATGTATGGAAAAAAATATTGTAGGTATTTTAGGAGAGATAATTTGAGGAATAGTTACAAAAGCCAAAGCAGTAGAACCCAAAATAAGAACCAGAAATACAATTAACGCTATTGTTATAACATTTACCAATTACATCAAATAAAATTAGGCACACCAAAGTCCACAATGGTTTATAGTAAAAATGTAGACTAAAACATTTGTACTTTGTAAGAAATTAGGAGTAGAATGATTGAAGAACTTATGATAAGCACGACCATGTCAAACAACATAGCCAAAAAAAGAAAAGAAAAGGGTGTGCAAATTTTGGTAACAAACACCCCATTAACACACAAATGCTCACTCTCCCACATAGAACATGGAACCCATCATAAACAAAAGTATATAAAACACTACAATTATCCACAATATAATAGCCATTATAATAGCCATTGTCATAAAAATAGGAGTAAGAAAAGTTCAAAGAAATTTTAAGGTGTATCATAAATTGAAGTGAAAAGAATAAACTATGAGAAATATGAAAAGGAGCTTATATGGAAATTTTATAAAGTAATGAGTAGGAAAACAAATAAGGTAAGTAGAGGAAATAATATAAGTTTTAGGAGATTGAGAAATGATTTATAATATTTATTATTCGTTGATCATTAGGAGTATTAGTATATAATAAATAAATTAAATATTTTTGAAATTATTTTATATTAGTGTTTTAAAGTTTTTCATATAGATATTTAATGAGAGTATACCCAAGTCAAATAGAGACATTTTTATTTTAAGTTTTCTTTGATTGTATTTTAAATAAGAGTTTATTTATTAATGTTTTTAGAGTGAAAATTATATATCCATACTAATTTTCAATTATTTTTCTATTTATTTCAAGTGATTTTACTATGCTAGTTATGTTTATTCAAAAACATTTATATTTGTTTAATGTAAGTTACATTGTGGGCCCACAACCCACAAATCCTAGGATCACTTTCACCTCTTAAACTTTGGAAAAAATTGATGTTGTTTAAATGAATCAAGAGAATAAAACGATACTTTTCCAAGATATGGAAAAACATCTTAGTGTCAAGCATGGAGATATGTCAATTTTTTACAAGAGGAGTGACAACCTCCAATTGATTTGGAAGTTGGATAAGAATTAGATATTAGTGTAAACCTATAAATTTAAGTTCTTCTATGAAGTGTTTGTGGGTGATAATTGTTTGCTATGAATTCTAAGATTTTTGTACATCTTTTATTTTATTGTACTTGTTATTGGTCTTGATCAATCCAATAATTTTATACTTGATTATTATCTAGGAATTATATACTTAGAAGGTTATAACATGCCATAAATTACCTATAAGTCTATGGCAAGGTGATATATGTTGAAAGATGTTTTGACTAGTTTAAGTGTTACAAACACCCTATAAGCTATTTTATATTACATCCTCATTAGATTCAAACTTTCCTCAAAACTTTGAATTATTATGTGAAATGAAATATACTTTATTTAAGGTAAATTATGTACTTGTATCCATTTGATTGTTTAGGAAAAGAGGATACAAATTGTAGTAAAGTACACTTAGATCCTTTTACTCAAATGTAAAATTGGCTATGAACAAAGGAGTGAGATCTTGATATTCACAACACTCTCATAATTCATCATGAAGAATGCAACATTTTTTATCATCATGTATTTCAACAATGGCAATCAAGAGTTCGTATTCATTGCCCAAGATCGTTATGGATGATGTGGAATATTATTTTAATGTACTTATTTAGAAAATAATTTCTTTAATCTTCCATTGAGTTTCAACAATCGTTCACAATTCTTATTTTCTTTATCTCAACAAGCATTAGAAAGTTTCAATCACATGCTTCTGATGGATGATATTATACTAGTTGATCCATATAAAGATCATTATGATTTTGTGAACATCAACATTAATTCTAGTGAATGATTTTTTTATGTAATGGATTATTATTAGAGTTTCTACCTATTCAAGTTGTTGTGCATGTTAATATCCAAGAAAAGTAGTAAGATATATGGATGACCTTTGATTTGGTCCTCAAGATTTGGTGACAATATGTTTTTATTATGTAATGTAACTAAGCTATTTTTTTATAAATCTCATATTTTGTCACATGTTATGTACTTGAATATTTAATTTCATGTTTCAAAGATGAAACATGTCTAAGGGGATGGAATGTAATGCACCTTGGCGTATAGTATTATATTGTAATAAGTAATGTATTGGGGTGCATATACCTTGTAATTCATCTCACTAGGTAGTTAAAATAAAGTATTTCTTCCACTTGCATGGGATGGTAGTAGATATTTTTAAGAAGACTATATATTGTAATTACTTCCCAAGTGAAAATCATCTTGAAGATTGTTATTATATTTATGTTCCATTGAGATGATTACCCCCTTCAAGTAGCATTGGGAGGTTTTCCCCCTCAAAGTGGCTATTGTATGGTGTTTCTCTACCTCAAGGTTTTGGTCTATTTTCTAAATATGCAATTTTTTATTATTTTATGTGAGCTTCTTAATAGGAACTTGATGATAACCTCATTTTAGGTTAATTTTAGTGAAAAACACACTCAACAAAATTGATCAAAGAGGTCATTGATGCATAAAAGGGGTCCCTTTTTTTAAAGATCATATTAAGTGGCTAATAATCAATGTACCCACCACACACCATAATTTTTAGGTGAGTGTAATTGAAATACCCAAAGGGGACAAACTTGGCTAATAAGATCTTTCCTTGATTGAAAAATTATTGAGATTGACATTGAATTTGATGATTCTCCCAAACTTATCTATATTATAAATAAATATTAGGAAGGGAGATTGGAGAATCAAGTTGATTATGTGTTGCATTGTATGATGTGTGGGGATTCCTAAGTGATTAGAAAAGACTTCATTGTACTAGTGCAAAATAATGGGGAACCAATATTTCTTTGTCATATTAGGCATGATTTTGCATGCTATAAGAGCATGCTTTCTTGTTTGTGCAAGTTTCTCTATCCAAAGAATTATAATTAGTAACCTCTATTTATGTGTGATTGTTCTGCTACATTATTTAACTAATAACATTTTTTTTTATTAGAGGTAAAAGTGGGTTTTGATGGGGCCTGGAACCTAGTACAAAGAAAGGCAAGCTGCAAATAAGATAAACCCTAAACCAACAACAACACCACAACAACCTCTAAAAGATGAACATGACTACACATGCTGCACCAAACAGACAAGCAAGGACCTGAAACCCCCTTTACTACTTGGTTTTAACTAGGACCAAAAACCCTTAGAGATACAAGGAAACCGTTTGCATCAACTAGGCAGCAACAAACTAGCTGTTCATGGAAGACACCATAGAGCCAAGAAGATAACTAGATTAATGGTGTAGGACACCATCAAACCCCAAATCAACTCAGCTTGCTGGGACATAAAGATAAACTTAGAATACCACCTAGCCTGTAGCAAAAAAAGAGAAGCCAAGGGGCCCAAATCATCCAAGGATAGCTCCAGCAACACCAACTCCTTTGAAATAATTTGGTAACAGGAAGCCAACTCCAAAACCACCTATAAAGGAGTGAGCTCCCCTCTATTGGAGAGGATGCTACAAGCAACAAGACCACTGCAGCCAAAAATCACCAGCACCCTCCACCTCCACCTCCATAGGAGCACTTCCCACCTCAATAAGAACAACTGAGGGAGGTCCACCTCCATAGGACCAGAGGAGAAAGATAACACAATATCCAAGCAAACAATCGTAGCATCCTTTTGTAAATACTGCACCAGAAACAAACTGTGGACAAGGATAAAAGTCTCAAATAAACACCATCAGTCCACCTTAACAACACTCACAAAAGAACTCATCTGGGCTTCCATAGAAAACAACCCAACAATAAGCCTATTGCTCACCAACATCTGAGCCTTCACAGAAGGCCAAAACAATTGAGCAAATAGTATATGAACATGAAACAACTCAACCCAATAGAAGACCACAAACCCTAGCATCAACCACCTAACAACAAAAAGAACTGCATGCCAAAAGACCACCAGAGGTAAGGTCCCAGTCCTAGAATGAACAAGATCACCCAACCCCCAAGAGGAATAGGGGGGCCCAAATAGGATGGAAATCAAGAGAAGAGCCAACATGAAAGAACACCAAGCAACCCCAACACGCCATTCATAGCCAGAGATAAGCCAAGACTCCCAACAACCAACCAAAGGGAAACACCACCACTCCTCAGAGAGGGGACAAGAAGAACCCAAAACACTCCAAGAAAAAAAAAACCCAAAACAAAACCACCAATCGAGTAGTAGGCAGAAGCGAGGGACAGCCCAGAAGAAGCCAAAAGCATAATAGAGTAGCATGAAAAACCACCAAGCCTTCCTATTACACCGAATAGGAACTAAAAGAGGCCCATTCTACAACTAGACTTCCTCAGAGAAACCCACACTCACCAACTGCATGGTAGGCAGCCATAAAACCCAATCCTTAGTCACTACATAAGGAGCCAAACCAAAATACATGGGAAGCATGAGAACCAAAACCCTGCACTTACCATAAGCCCTACACCAACCCCCCAAAAAAGGAAAGTCAAGAGGAGAAAGAAAACAGGAAGTCAAAACCCTCCACCACAGGACAACAGAGCCATCAGCTCCGAACCAAACAAGGCAATCCATGCAAGCATAGAGAGAAGTCTATGAATGGTGATCCTAGACCTGCACAAACATAAACAACAAACACAATATTATTCCATTATGCAAATCAAATCATCATTCCCCATAAGATTCATTTGAAATATCAGGAACAAGAAATAACATGAAGAACACAAATAAAAGTTATCTAATCTTGCTCAAAACAAACAAACTCTCAATCCCATGGGAGAATTGGTGCTATTTTGATGTGGAAAATAGCCCTTTCCCAATTCCTTGTAAGCTTGGTGATGATCAATGATGAAGATTTGATGCTCCTTGACCTAGCTATGAAATAATGAAAAACTATGAAAATGGTTGAACTTTGCTCAAAGTATGAAGATAATGATGTTGCATGAAGTTGTGTATCCAAAATCAAAATGTGAGCCTTCTATTTATAGAAGATAATGATGGAAGAAAAATCAAAAGGGGTGAATGTGGGATCAACACCAACCAATAGCACAATGCCACTTGTCAACATGTGAGTGGATAGAGGTGGAGCACATTTGGATGAATGTGCACATTAATGCCATTAGGTGAATATTTGAAATTGGAGAAGTGACATGTTGGAGGGAGATGAAAGAAGAATTAAATGCCACTTGGCTCAAGAAAAGGACATTTAAGAGGCCTTTAATGCCTTGTTGGATGGACAAGTCCTTTTGGGGGGAGATTTTCAAATTTGAGAAATATTCCAGTAAATCAATTAAATTGGTTTTCATGTGCAAGTTGTACAATCTATAGGATTTGAGTGATTAGTGTTAGATTAATCATGATTTGATTAATTTTAATAGAAATTAGTTGATTTGACATTTTGATTTAGATTTTAGGATTTAAATAAATCAAGATGAAAGGAATAATGATTATTGACTTAATTAAATAAAGTTTGATTTATTTAATTAAAGAGGATGGTGTTAGACTTAAATCAAATAAATACTAATTTATTTAATTTAAAGAAAATGACTTAGAGGTTAATTAAATAAAATTGATTTATTTAATTAAAGAGATGACCTTAGGATTGATTGATGACTTAATTAAATAAAATTGATTTATTTAATTAAAAAGGAGAATATGATGATTTAATCAAACAAAATAATTTATTTAATTAAAAGACGAAATATGATGAATTTAATCAAATAAAGATTATTTGATTAAATGGTTAGTAAAGGGGATGATTCGAGATGAATTGGTGTGAGTAAATTGGGATCAAAAGCACGCGATCAATTAATATATTTTACATGTTTACAAAGTCCAACACCAAGCTCGAGCATCCTCCAGCCATCGCAAACCAGGTTTCAATCAAAAAACACTAGGGGACGTGACATCCAAATGCCAAAGAGACCATCCACGAAAAGGCTTCCATAGGCCAAGCAACACTCGTGCCCTAGAAAAGCAGCAAATATCATAAAGGGCCCTGCCACAAGCAACAGGAAAGAGTCGTCATCTGCTAAGAGAGGACGCCTGACCAATAGGCCTCCAGAGAGAAGAGAACAAGGCATAAAAGAAAACCGTCCTCGAACCCGAAGACCTCTGCCCAAACACAGAACAATCCGCCTCAAGGATGCCACTGCAACTACTAAGGCCCAGGAAGAAAGAAGGACCCAAATGCAAAGGGCATTCAGCCATATCCCAGATCGAATCCCCATCATCGTCGTCCTCACCATCCTCCTCTGCATTGTTCAAACCAATGCTCCCGCCTTGACTCCTGCCACTCATCATGTCTAGTCTACTACTTGTTCAAACTAATAACAATGTTAATCTAGATCATAGTAACATTTATCATAGTTTGAAGTACTAAGCACTGACATTAATTCTCCAATATTGGGCTTTCACACTATAGGTAGCCTCACAATCATAGAAAAAAATCCTTCTAATAAAAATATCATAAAATTCTAAGGGTGTAACATCACAAGTGGCTATATCACATATGGGTTTAGTAACATAATTAAGTATGCATTGGTGAATTACTCATATCTCCTTGTCATGTTGTGACTATACTAGAGAGTAGGGAGTTAGATGATAATTAGCGTGGAATCCAAGGTTTTGCACTATATTTTGTGTGATGATATTATTTTAGCTATCATTGTTAAGGATAACACATGTGTTAGCTTGTGATTAACACAATAGTTCTTTCAGAAAATTTGTTCTCATTCTTCTAAGTATTTATTGGAGTACTATTATTGAGGCATTAGATCTCTTGGTTGGTCTCTTCATTATCACCAAGATTTGTTGGTCTTGACAATCAAAGTCATGGTGAGAGTGGGGGTGGTGATAGTTACACCATAGTGAACTTTGTGATCACTTTCCTTTATCCTTGACTAGTGTGAATATCTTAGGACACTTGGGGTTCGATGTTGTTGGCCAAAATTTCTAAGAAAAGATTTATAATATAAAATATAATGGTAGAGGGAAAGCAACTTGTCATGTGTCATGACCCCCATGAGTGGAGTATCACATCACCCCATAGGGCATGAGCCCCATCGGGAGTGGGGCTAGGGGGTTGGGTGGAGCCCTTTCTAGCCACAACCACTATAGTGGTGGGAAAATTATGCCCACCTAGTTATAATAGGGGTTGCAACTTAGTTTAGGCCAATCCCCCTTCCTAATAAAAAAAAAAAATATTTTTTAATTTCATTCTATCTAATTTTTGAAAAAAGTGAAACCTTATCTCTTTTACCATGTGATGATAATAAAAATAAGATTTTTTTTAACAATATATATGTATATATATATATGAACCAAATAATAAACTCTTTTATATCCATTTTATTAATGAAAGTTGTTCAATAATATATGTGTGTATTTACATGTATATATACTCTTACACATTTAACTACATAATTTTTTTGTAAAATTGAAAACTAAGTTTTCAAAAGACATTAGGGTGAAATCACAATATTGTGTCTCACTTTTTGTCCAAGATGGACATTTACATCAATATTTTAAACTGAATCTTCATCTTTTGAGACCTATAGCAGCTAAACTGTTAAGAATTTGAAGATGATGTGAATTGGTGATTTGTGGCAATTTGTGTAGATTCTAAATATATATATTTTAAAAAAAATTGAAATCAATCATGAATATTTCAACATCTCCTTGAATAACTAGTTTTAAACAAAAAACAACATTTTAAGAAAGTAACGTTTGTGTCGTACTATATAACTTTTTTTCTATAAAGGATAAAATTCTAATTTTTGGAATATAGATTCTCAACATCAATATCTAGGTAATGGATATTTTTTCATAATTTTTTGTTACATATATATATATTTTTAATTAATTTTTGAAGTCACTGTAGCTATAATTTGGACATGTGTGTGTGTCCTACAACCTAACTTGTTGTGTATATATCAAAATCCATTTTTTTTTTTTATTGAAACAAGAACATCAATACCTTGGGAAAGGGTATTTTTGAATTTTTTTTACAATGCTTTACTAATTTTCCACCTCTGCAAAACGAAGAGCCTGATGTTCGGAGAAAAAACTATGTTTAGTAAAAGTTGAAAATTAAATACAAGATAAAATGAAAACATATCAAAACTATACTTGTTGGAAAGCTCATTTCGAGGGCTAAAATGTTGCAAAAGATCATTTCTATATGACATTATTTAATCCCTCAAAAGGTAAAGTAAATGTGTTTTTTTGCCAGCATTTTGATAGGTGCGAAGGAGACTCCATTATGGATATGATTTAATACTAGAGGGGTTCTATCCAAGGGGGTTTGATCTAAGGGGGTCTTATATATCCCTCTTCAATTAAAACCCTTTTGATGGAACCTCTTAAGGCTAAAATCAATATTTTTTCTAAAAAAGTAATTTTATGCAAAAATCAACATGTCCCAAAAGTGAGACACACTATTGTGGCAGCACCCATCATTAATAAAGGCCATATATGTGTGTATGTCTATATATGTATATGTGTATATATCTATTGTAGTGCCGAAAAATGTACACCTTTACATTTTCACACTATGTTTGCATCCCCTTAATGAATTGGACTTAATTAATCCTTTAATTGGCCTAATTATGCATTCACAAGCCTAATTCATTTCGTTTTCGAAAGGGAAACCCACATTTTATCAATTCCTACACTTAATTACACATCTTAGAAAATGTGTGTCCTAGGTTTAGGGCCTAGGACCCATTCGCCCAAGGGCGAATAGGTCCTCCTTAAGTCTTGGGACCCATTTTTTAATATATTTTTGGTTGCAATTTAATAATCTAAATTCAAATTGCAAAGGTAGACTTGTGGTGTTTAATTGTTAGGTAATTAAGGAAATACCTATATATACAAGGTCTTTTTATCAAATTTCAAACTTAAACATTATAACACACTTTATGCAAGTGTTACAAGAGCCAAGATTATTGTCAATAGCATTGGAGAGTAGATTTATCAGTCATTTATTGCAACATTCAAGATCCTATCATGATGTCAAGATTTATGTGTGTTCATGCATGTTTTTTGAGCTAACATTGTGATGTAGGTTTCAAGTTTCAAGCAAGCATTCAAGTGTCAAATCAAGCATCCAATCAAGCCATTTCATGCAAGATCCAATCCTTAGAGTGATGTGTTTCTAGTTCTCTAAGTGTAGCCATTAAAGGGTTTGGTGATGTGTAACAAGCTTTGTTCATTCATCAATTCCTTCATTTTATCATTATTTCATTATCAAGGTTTAATTACCAAACTAGGGTTTGACCAAGGCAAACCCTTATCCACCAAAAATGAACATTTTTCTCCTCTCTTTGTGTGTGTGGGTTTATAGGTGAAGAAGGATTAAATTGGATCAAAAGTACAATTTTTCAAAGTTGTCAAAGTTGTCATCAAAGTTGTCAAGACACAAAAACTCACCTACAAGTTTTATTTTTGGCTTTTTGATAGTCAAGCCTGGGGGAATTAGAATCATAGATCTGGGATCCGAGGATTGCAAAAATAATTTTTAGACCCCTATACAGAGACCCATTCACCCCTAGGCGAATGTCTTTCAGTAGAGCCTAAAACCCACTTTTGGAGCCAAGTAAACACCATTCTAGCCTTCTTAGGTCTGTTGGTTAATGGTTGTTTCTGTTAGTGTTATAATAATACTTCGTGTTTCAAGTGTTAGATCTCATAAGTCTAATTGTTAATGCACTTTTATTCTTCTCCCAAAACTATTGTTCAATCATTTTTGTTATAAGGAAGTTAGGGCAACATAGTGTCCAAACCTAGGGTTGATTCACCTTGAGGGTTGCAAGTCAATTCTAATCATTTGTGGCATTATCCCTCTTCCTAATGAACATGGAAAAGGTGGATTTGTGATTAGGCATACACCCCCTTTTCCTTTTGGCGTAGATCCCTCATTTCACATCCCATTTTTAGGTCTCTTATCCATCTTCCCCCTTTTCTGTCATTTCATGTATATATAGACATATATATGTATATATAAATACACACACATATGCATAGACATATATAGTAGATTTTGAATACCTTTTATGGTCATAGGTAACCTTTTTTTTTTTAAGTAAATCAAAACAATATTCATTTACTTTTACAATACTTACACATTTAAAGTAAGACAAATATATCAAAATGTGTCTCTTTTTTTTCTATCCTTGATACAAGTAATAATAACAAATTTTCAATTTTTGAGCAATTTTTTTTCTATCTATACATGTTCAAGATAAAGCAACCAATTGATATTATATTATTATTTTTCAACTATAAGAAAAATTAAGAATTATTCTTATTATCACATCTACAATAAATGTTCATTGCAATTAATATGCAAAATTAAGAATTATTCCTTCTAGACAACAACAAATTTGAGAGAAGTAGATATAAATTTACCTGCTAATGAGCTTGTCCAATGTGGTGTGGAAACAATAAGAGAAGAGGCAAAAGGGAAACCTAGTTTATTCAATTTCTTCCATTTTGAAAGAATTTTCTATGCTCATCTACCATACAAATTTTCTCCTTGATTCATGCCATCATAATCTATAAGCAATTATAAGATTTAAAATAAAAATAAAAATCACTACTATTAATTGTAATTAAAACGTTTGATTTCTTCTTAAATGATTTTTTTTTTATAGTTTCTCTTCAAGAGAACATGACATGAATCACCTATTTCGTAAGAATGGCTTTTTTTTGTAGGTTCAAACTTGACAAGTCTATAGAATCTAGGGATGATGGATTTGTTGAAATGGTGATCTACGCCAATAGGGGAGAGAGAGAGAGAGAGGGGGGGGGGAGGGGGATTGTATATAAATTAATAGACCTTATAAAAAGAAACAAGTAGCAAGAGGTGAATGCTGAGCTACATGAATGATTTGTTTTTAGATTTACTATATTTAGATGATATTTACAAGAGTGAAATATGAAGACTTTCTCAAAGAAACAACCAACTTTCAAGAAATCATTGTATTTGAAAAAACTTAAAGTTTTATTCCTACACAAACAATATTATCTTAGTTGTGTATACAATTTCTTAATTCTATTTGGAAACTTTATACATGCAAAATAAATTTTATGAATTGAATGTTAAAATAATAGAAAGATCATTATATAAAAACTAAAAAACAAAAGTAATGGAATTATGATTTGTGGTTAGATATAAAGCTCAATAGGCTTTGTTTCACACCATAGATAAAGTTTTAGGAATATTAATATTTTATCAATTGTGGTCCTAATCCTTATACCACAAGGGCTGAGAGGCATAATGCACACTAGATATAAGTAATAAATTACAATAAAGCCCTTAAATTATGAAGATTGGTTATAGCCGGTGGTGGGAAATCGGGGACCTGGGATTGAGGTCTATCTTTACAATATTTTAAAAACAAACGCTCTCCCGTTATTTAATTTTTAAATCTCTTTGAAGAGTCCGTCCAAGTCGGTGTGGTGCTAGACTGACACGTGTGAAACTGCACTACATATTAGTTACACAATGTGTCGGCGCTATGTCCTGCCAATGCATTATGTGTGTTAATTACAAATTTATTATTTATTATCTTTGCCATTTTTTAATGCCATGAGGATGATTTTAGTGGATTGTAAATTCTTGCTTTTGTCTCCAAAGTATTGCTATTGTTTATCCATTGGATGCTCATTTGTGATATTTATTAAAAATATATAAAATATTGAAATTTTAAAGATTAATGTTGTTAAGATAAGTTTATTAAAATAGTTTTTTTTTGGGTTTTATTTTATTTTTTATAAGATAACATACAAGTATTATTAGTTTTTTTTTTTTAAAGAAGAGAGCAAAAATTTAATGAATCAACAAGAAATATATATATAAAACATCCAGTATCAGACCAAACCAAGAAAACACCTTAGCCTAACATCTGAGGTCCCCCCAATAGGGGAAGTCAAATCATTGCAGACTCAAAGGTTGTAGCCCATTAATTACTCTTGTCCTCAACAACTAGCCTACTAAGACTCTGGAATTGATCCAAGGATAAGTGTGCCCAATCTTCCACTCTCTAATCTCCCATGTGCTCCAAAGCCCATTTAGCCAAACAGTTTGTCGCAATGTTTCATTCCCTTGGGATGTGGATAAAAGAGACCCACTCAAGAGCAACACTTAGATTAAGAATTTATCAAACCAACACAACCAATTGCTAGTTAACTCCTTCCAATCTATGTTCATTTAGCATATTCACCAAGATTTGAGAATCTGATTCACAGATGATCCTATGCCATCCAAGAACATAAGCTTTTTCAAGGGCAATGAGGATAGCAAGGTCCTCCATGAGATTGTTAGAATACTAACCCTTATAAATGGAGAAGAGAAATAACACATTACTAGAACTATCTCTTCCCACTCCCCTAACTCTAGCATGCCCTGGATTACCCCGTGAAGAGCCATCCATATTGATCTTGAACATCCCTGAGGGGGCGAAGACCATCTTCCAACTCTCTCAGTCTTCTTTTTGAAAAGGTGCCCATGTCTCCTTAAGAGAGTACTCAACCTACTATCAAATAAGCCCAAACCTTCCATCAGCTCTACCTCACCCTTTTCCAAGGGGCACCATCTCTTGAATCATGCCCCTAATTTTTTACCATAACAATTGAACCACTTGCTTTTGCCCCTGAAATATTCTTTAGTTTCTTTCCAAACAAATCTGCCAAAGGATGCATGAGGGCCCAATGCTCCAAGCCACTTGTAGAAAGAAAACCTTAGCCAGAGGCCTACCAAACTTCTCCAGAACTCAGTAAGAGAAGAAGCATGGAAACAAGCATGTTTCCAAACTCTCCACCATAAATGCCAGAGAACTCTAGAAAAGACACACTAAAAAAGCAAATGGGAAAATGATTCCTCACAATTACCACAAAGAGTACACATAGACAACCCATGAAATCCTTGCTTTCAAAGGTTATCCCAAGTGAGACTTTTGTTCCTAGCCACTAGTCATAGGAAGAAGTTACACTTGGTCCAATAAAACTTATTCGACACATTTTTCCACCACGAGACTTCAACTCCTCCATATTTTTGGTGATTTAGCTCACGATACCTTGAGGCCATAGAATACAACCCCCTAGGATCAGGACCCTAGGCCAAAATATCTCTCCCTCTTAGGGAATTGCAAGCTCTCTCAACAAAAATCATTTTTAATTCTTCTCGATCCTTAGTAGAACCCCATGGTGGCCATTCCATTAGATCCTTCCAAATATACCTCTCCACAGGTCCCAAAATTTGAACACTTTTAAAATTCGCCACTCTAGACCATCCAACCTCCAGGAAGTTCTAACAAAGGTCCAAAAGATGGGGATACATAGACATGATAGAGGAAACCCATCCCAAGAATCAAACCGAAACAAGGCATCTGAACCACTGTTACAAATCCAAAACAAGCCTTGCTTGATTAAATTGACTCCCTTTTTTAGAGTATCCCAAATTTTTGACCCCTTCCCAACCAAGTTGATTCAGGGAACCTCATCAGTCACAACTCCCCTAAGATATTTGGATGTAAGAATCTTGGCCCATGCCCGATCCTGATTGGTGCACCATCATCAGTAAATCTTAGCTGCTAGAGCCTGACCTGTGAGGCTAGCTTGACACAACCAAAGTCCACCTTCCTGTTTCAACCTACAAATAGTTTCCCAATTAACTAAACTCCACTTTGACGAGGCCAAATTTCTATCCCAAAGGAATTTCCTTGAGAGAGAGTCTAATTCCTTAATAAACCTTGTGGGAGCCACTTGAATCATACACCTAGGAAGGGCCTGGATCACAAATTTCAAAAGAAAAACTCTCCCAGCGAAAGAGAGCCACTTGTGGGTCCAATTGCTGACCTTCACACAAAACTTATCTAACATCTTTTGCTAAATCCCACTAGCTAGGGAACCTACTGAGAGGGGAATACCAAGATACATAAACGGGAAAACTCCCACCTAAAACCTGAGAATTTGAGCAATTTGATGTTGAATCCTGGGATGACTGTTGAAGAAGAAGATGGATGGTTTTTCCTCATTAATTTGTTGTCTAGAGGTATCTAGATAGAAATCCAACGCCCTTATGATGTTAGTGGCCTCCCTAAGTTTAGCCACACCCATCAGTGTAGTGTCATCCACAAACTGAAATGGAATACATAAATGTGTCATGGGTGGGGCCACCTCTACTCCACCAGTCAACCATAATATTCGATGGTAGTGGATCATACAACCACATAAGCTAAAACTTGAAGGACGATTTCTTCATGTTATCCTTCAAACTAGTTGAGAGCTTGATGTGCCAATGATTTGATCCCCACCACTCAAGAATTGGTAACCTAGTTGATGCCAATCCAAAAGATTGTCCAGCCTCTCTAATATTGCCTCCTTACCACATCTTCTATTGTTCTTGGTGAACAAACCACTACTTGGCTTAATATCCATCAAATTCAAGGAATTGATATTGTCTTTTAAGTGAAAGGAAGAAGGATCAATCCTTTGCACACCTCCTCATTTTTCCTCCAAATTAGTAATAGCATTGAAATCCTTGGCTAAGATCTAAGGAAGAAAAGGATACAATGACTGAATATATGTGATATGGACCCAAAGATTGGTTTTATCAAGGACATCAGTAGGGCGTAGACATTACTCAACAAGATTTGATCACCAGTTTTGAAGCTAGTAGCCACTTCTGAAAAGGAGAATTTTCTTGAAATCCACCAAAGAGGGGTAACTTTAAGCGGGTTCCACAGGAAAGCTACCCCCTAGAAATTCCTTGAGTTCTAATACACTAACACTAGCTACCCCACCACAACTTAGGAGACAACTTATACATCCCTCAACAACCAACTTTGTCACCTACAAAAAATAATGTTTGGAAACTAAGTCTTAACCAAATCACGAACAACTTTTTTTCTAGGGCCATTGTTCAAGCCCCTTACATTCCATGAGAGAACAATCATTTCTGAGAGTTGGAGAAGTTGTTGCAATGATTTTGACTGACCCCGATTCCACCAAATTCTCCCCCATTAGTTTGATTTTATCCTGATCTTTCTTCCACCCAGCCTTGGGTTGTTTTTCCCTAGCTCCCCTCTTAAGGTTTTTTTGTTGCAAGCCTAGAGTGGGAGAAGGTCTACTACTTTTTCTAGAATCCAATCCCTCTTTCTCAAGCTGAGAAAGCAACACAAATTTAGATGATGCAACATTTCTCTCAAAAATTTCACTAACCACCAATGCACTTGAGTCCCCGAGGCCCAGATTGATCTCCATCTACGCACTCAAGGGACCATCCTACTAAATATCCTGACTACCAACCTCTCTAGCTAATCCCCGAGACACCTCCAAGTTTCCATCCTCGAAGTTCTCGACATCTAGATTCCCCTCAAGAAGGTCAAAGTCATCCAACACATCAAACTGGTTAAAGACTTCATCATCTTTCCTATCCTTTAGAGATCTCTTCAAACCTATGCCCTTATTGTGAGGCTTTACTGGAGTAAAACCATCCTTATCCACTCCCTCTCCCACAACCAATTCTTTCCCTTTATCCAACTAGGAAAGCTATAATGACGACATATTGGGAGTGGATCTTGCAGGGGTAATTTGAGGACACTTATGCTACAAGTGGCCATATGGATGGAAGATTCAACATCAAAACATAAGGGCTTCATAATCAAGTTGTTGGGGCCAAGAAGAAGAACCAATACAAATTTCCAAAGAGTCTAGGAAAGGGTTATTTAAATCTATTTTAATGCAAATCCGAGTGCATAATAAATTACCTTTCTATCTAGCATTTGTTACAACAAACCCATTGGTTTTCCAAGAAACAAGGCAATCATGTGTAATATGTCATTCCTCCAAAATTCTAATGGTAAACATGGGATCCTAATCCACACTAGAACCCATATCGGAAGCTCCTCTACAAGATTATAACCAACATGCCTTGGCTTAATAAATAATCTAGCCTGGTTATGAAAATAGGGTCCTCCCTCAAATGCCTTATTGTGGTCAGCTAGATAGTTGCAAACCACCAAAAATTAGTTATTCACAACCATCATAATCTCAAGTTGATCCTCAAGGTTCTAGTTCTAACGTGCCCACGATTCTAGAACATGGAGATTAACTCAAATACCCATAAATTTGTAGATCATGGCATGATTAGTCGGGTAGTTGACATCCTCCTCAACAGATTCTGGTTGGATCACTAAAGTTGGGTGCTCTTGATTCCTTTCCAAGTAGCCATTCACCTTTGGGATTTAAGGACCTCCATGAGACGATCCCTCACCATTCACAAATTTGTTCAAAAAATTGACTACACTTACATGCATGGAAAAAGACGAGTCAAAACCAACTATAGTTTCATGGAAGGAGACATTTTGATTGAGACCAAATCCTCCTCCGGAGGCCATACCTCGAGAGGAACAAAACCACCCAAACATAGAAAAAGGGTAGAAAAAATAAAAAACCAATGCCAATACCAAGCGTACTCCACAACAAGACTGACCCTTATGCAACAAAAACCCCCACCCCTCAATTGATCTGCAAATAGCACAAGAAAAAGGAAAAAAAAAAGGAGGGTCACGACCAACAACAAACAGCTGGCCGCGCGCCTCAAACCCTCACACCACCATTGTGCAACTCTCCTCAATTCAATTCACACCGTATTATTAGATCTTTAAATTTCATAATTTTAAATTTAAAAGTTTCTATTAAATTGTGTGTATTAACTTTTAAATTACATTCTTGATCTCTCATCATGAATAAGAGAGCTTTGTAAAAGAAAATGACATGAACGTTTGTAACATTAGATAGATATAAATAAATAGAGGGAATAAATAGAAGGAAAATAAGAAAAATAATAAATAATCCAATATTATTGATAAGAAAATTTAAGGAAAAAGTTGGTCAAATGGACAAGAAAAATATCAATAAAAAGATAGATAAAAAAAAATATCAATAAAAAGATAGATAAAAAAAAATATCAATAAAAGAAATACACTAAAAAGAGAAAATAATAACTAAACACAATATTATTAATGAGAAAAATTAAGGCAAGGAAAGAGTTGATATGCTGGACAAAAAAATATAAATAAAAACAGTGTAGTTAAAAGAGAAAATAATAAATAACTTAATATAAATAAAAACATTAATAAAATAAAATAAGAAAAATAAACATAAGAATGAATAAATTAAAATTATTCAAAAGCAACTAGTAGAATACTAAAAAATAACAAATAAATTTAAAATAATATATATATGTATATATATACACACACATATACACATATATGTATGTATGTATATATACATACATACATATACATACATATATATGTATGTATATGTATATGTGTATATATATACACACACATATATATATATATATATATATATATATATATATATATATATATGTATACATATATATACATACATATATATTTATATATATATGTTATATATATATATGTATTTAGACACACACACATATATATATATATCACATATACACACATATATATATACATACATATACATACATATACATATACATACATATACATATACATATATATATATATATTACATGTATATATATATATATATATATATATATATATGTATACATATACATATGTATATATGTATATGTATACATATACATATGTATACATATACATATATACATATGTGTATGTATGTATGTATGTGTATACATATATGTATGTATATATAGATATACATATATATAAAAGAAAAGAAATAAGAAATAGATTGAAATTGAATAAAAATTTGAAGATATATCGATATATTATACATGCCAACACTTGGACTAGGGTTTCTTAAGTGAGTGAGGAAAGGCCACCAAGTTTGACTAAGACCCCATCCTCCATTTTGGTTTAGATTTAATGAATGGATATTTATCTCTATTTCCTTTTAAAGCTTCCTTTTGAAGTAGTTATCCTCTTTGTTAAGGATTAAGGGACTTTCCAAGCATATGCGATTTTTGGTGGAGAAAAAAGTTCCACAAGACCAGAATTGCATATACCTTCATGTCTAATATTTGCACAATGATCCTTAATTCTAATATTAAAAGAGTGGTCAATTTTCAATATAGGGTACCACATGCACATTAGATCTTATGGACATCCAAGCATAGAAGAGGACCTAAGGGGTTTTTGAGAGTGGGAATAAAATTTCTAAGATTTGAAACAAGTTTGAAAGCACATCTAATACCCTTTCTTTGAAGAATTTTATAAATTTTGTTTGAAATTACTACAACATGGAGAGAAAAACAAATGGTTTTGAAGGAAGTTGAGCTAAAGGATTGCTAACAAAATGAAACCTAACTTGGTTGAAATCTCTAGAGATAACTACTATTAAAGCCATTTAGTTTTAAAACCTTAAAAGATGGGTCAATTCATGTTCCAAGTAATCCTTGTCATAGATGCGACAAGCTTTGGTGGTAAGAGTTTTAAGGATGCCAACTTATAGGAAGGTTGGTGATGGGATAAATAGTGGAGATAAAATTCAATATGGGTAGCTTTACAAAAACATGGTAAAGGAGTCATATGAATTTATCAAGAGAAGAATATCAAGGAAGGGGGTTGATTATTAGATTCAAGTTCTTTAGTGAAGGAAATGCTCTTAACAATTGTTAGTCTATTTTACTCCTTGATTTGAAATAACCTTTGAAAAAATTGATATAGTAATTTTAAAAGGGGTTGTAGTCTTGATTGAGGGATTTTGAAAAGAAGCACGCTTGGAAGCCAAAAATTATTAAATGTCTTTTGTCCATTTTTAGGGATAAGGTCATATCTTCTTATTTTTAAAAGGGGAGTTTTATTTATGATAAGCTTGTAGATAGCTTGATGTTGTGAAAACATGTTCTAAATTCCTTATTTTTCTCAATTTCCATGAGAAAGAGTTAAAAGGGGAGTGGTTTTGAAAAGGTCAAGGATTTTAAGAGAAAGTTTGTTAGGGTTTTGCCTCTTTGAAGAGCACGTTGAGAATGAAGGAGAAGAAATAGGTCACGTTTTAGGAGGAAAAATGAAATGTCAAGAGGAAGAAAGGGCAATTTGCAACAACACATCAAATCACTAAGAGGTAACACAGATTGAAGAGATCCTAAATGTTCAGATAGAGGCACTATTCAAGAGTTGAAAGAAGATCACTGATAATAGTTGGTTATGGTATTTGAAACTCCATTAGAAGGCTTTGTGTAGGAGGTAAGACGATATGGTTTGCATACAAATTTCTTTTTGTTTTGACTATTGAACATTTCAATAAGCTCCTGTAGTATCTTAACTTTGCATTAGCTTTGAGGAGCCTAGTCAAGAGATTGAAAACATATCTATACCTATGTTAAAGTCTTCAAGAGGATATTATTTGGTCACCATGTAGTCTCCTCATTAGATCTACAAGTTTCTTTTTCCCTTTTCAAATCCATAATGAATCAAGCCATGCAAACCTTCATCATAAGGCTTGTAAACCCTTATCAAACCCTACATATGGTCATGTTCTGTATGGTATTGTAGTGTAGGAAAAAGTATCCCTTTTTCACACTTAATTTGGGAATAATTAATAATAAAATAAACTAAATATTGACTTAAATTAGTGTTGTAATATGATTTTCATATTCACATTAAGTTTAGGGCCCTTTTAATTTAAATGAACTTAATTATGCCTTATTTAAGTGTTGTAAGGTGTACCTTTACACTTTCACACTAATCTAGGGTTTTATTAATTTATTGAGGTTAGTTATGCCTTAATTGGCCCCTTTAATTCAAATACAAGCCTAATTAAATACAAATTCTGAGGGATAAAACCCGACATTCATAAATTTCATCACACAACACTTAACTTTGGAAGATGTGTGTCCTAGGTAAGTGACCTAGGACCCATTCGCCATATGGAAAATGGGTCCTCACTTAGTCCTATGACCCTATTTTTACATGACATTTCACCTTGTCCAATGTGTTCTAAGACTCCTCTTTTGGATATGTTTTTGGCAGTATTTTAATGATTTCAAATCTATAATTCAATGTCGGCTTGTGATATTTGAATTTTGAGAACTAATGTTAAGACTGTTGCAAGTATGAAGAAGTTGTTGCAAGGTGTTGTCATTGATGTCAATTTCTCAATTGGTTATCAACGGTTGCTATTGTCATTAATGTCATGGATGCAGGTTATTGGCTGTATATGTCGAGGATATTGAGAAAATTGTATTGAAGGAAGATTGTAGGTGTTTAATGGTTGCTTTGGGTTTTTCTCCAGGATTTGCTTCTATGTGTGTGTGGTTCAAATATGTTGATCATAGTTGTTGGAAGCTGCTATATCCAGATTTTTGGTTTTTGATTCGTTGTACAGTGCAAGTTATGTTCACTAGTTGTGAACTATGGTTTTTTGTGTATTTGGCTAAGGTCTGGGAGAAATGTTGTTGGTCCATATTTCTCTTTGGTTAAGTATTATGACTTGCAGTTCTAAAGTTAAGTTGTTATGATTGTTTTGAAGATAATTTCTACATTTGGAAGGATTGTGCTTAATTGTTCTATGTTTTTTACACTGGTTTGGTTGACCTTGTGTTAAACACTACCTTCAGAATTGATGAAGCATGTTGGGACCTATTTGGGTCCTCATCAAGTATGTGTTTGGGTCGCCCTCAATCTAATTCCACCCTAGGATGTTTTGGCACCAACCTAATTTGAATTTAATGATGGATGGCTGACTTTGGATATGTTTCAAAGTTGAAGATGGTATAAATACAAGATGAGTTAGTGGTGAAAGTAGAATAGAGAGATAAGTGCAAATAAATAGAGTAGATAGATGTGAATCAGGTGCAAATCAAGTGGATGAATGTAATGTGAGTGTGGCAGATCAGTGCGAAGTCAAAATACTGAGTTTCTAGATGCAGTGAGCTGAAGGTGGACTCTATCATTCATGTATGTTTGCAAGTGGTCGAGCAAATTGTGGTAGATTTCTCTGCTGCATTGAGATTGTCTTCTCCCTGTAACATATATCTTCTATCTTCTTTGTATCTCTATGGCAGTGAGCCCTCCAAGTGGTTAGCCCTGTTGGATAGTGAGTCCTAATCTGGATAGCGAGTCCTTATTTTGGAAGTGAGCCTTTTGTAATCAGTTTTGATATTTTCTATAGTATGAGTTAATCCTCACCATGATTTTTCCCTCATTGGGTTTTCCACGTAAATCTGGTGTTATTGTGTTTGTGTGATGGTTTTCAATTTCTGCACTTGCACTTAATGTTTAATCATTTTAGGAGAGTTAAGAATTGTGATTGATCTAAGTTGTGGTGAATGTTATAAAAGTGAAATTTGCTATAACTGATTCACCCTCCTCTTAGTTGTCTTGTTCAACAAAGATATGTATAAATACAAGGTTATTTACTATGTTTCATAACTAAGATCCTAAGAATTTCAAGAAATAAAGAAAATTTCAAAAGAGCATTATCAAGAGAATTCAAGAGAAATTCTAAGGCATTCAAAGGGAAAATTTGTAGAAGATTATTGCAACAATCAAGATTCCTTTCATCATGTCAAAGATTTGTTGCATAATGCATGTTGTTTGAGCTAATGTGTTGATGTAGTGTTCAAGATCTATCAAGCATATCAAAGGCATTGTTTCAAATCAAGGTTCATGATCAAGATCTACATTCATTGAGGCCACTTCATGCTAGATTGTAGATTTGTTATCCAAGGTTCAAATAGGGACTGGTGAGTTGTGACATTGCATTTTTTCATTCATCATTCCTTTCATTCTTTTATTCATTTCAAGGTTTAATTACCAAAACGGGGTTTGACCAAGGCAAACCCCTATTCCCTAACAAAACAACATTTTTCTCTTTGATGTGTGATTGCAGATTTTAGGTTGAACATCTTTTGGAGAAGAAAATTGCAAAAAGTTGCAAAGTTGTCAAAGTTGCAAGAAAAGTTTTCAAATCATAGAAATTGAGCTACAAGTTTTATTTTTGGCTTTTCGACAGTGACCAACTTGAATCTGGGAGTGTAGACTGAGTAGAACAAAACCCAAAAATTGATTTTTTGGAGCCCTAGCCAAGACCCATTCACCATAGGACGAATGAGTCCTCAATGAGGTTTGAAAAAGAAACTTTGGTGACAGGTACACAACATTTTTTCCCTTTATAGATCTACCTTTTGACTGGTAGTTGGGTTAGATTTAATTTATTTTCCTCATTTGCATATTATAGCTTGCATATTGAATGAAATTAGAAGAATGGTTGCATCATAATCAATCCATTTTTCACCCACACCTATTTTCTTTGTTTCATCTTGGTGAACCTGAGTTGTATCATTACATTTTTTGGTTTTGGAGTCCTCTTTCATCCTAGATTTAGATCTTTCATTCATTTGCATGCATTTGCATTGAATTAGGTCTCATTTAGGGTGTCTAGTTTGCATTCAACTTTGCATTGCATATATGGTTTTAGGATTGCATTGTTTGAATTCTTTAAATCTGAAAAAATACAAAAAAAATCAGTCATATTACATATCATTTGCATATCATTTACATCATATTAACTTGCATTTGAAAATTGAAACAAAATTGCATATCAAATTAGGTGTTTTGGGTTATCATTTTGTCACAGTTTGCACATAAATTTCACATTGCATTCTACAAAAAATCAAACTGAAACTTGTTGTAACAAACTAGAATTTGAAAATCACTGAAAAACACTTAATAATTTGTAAAAAATTGTTTCAAAAACCTCATCTAGGACCCATTCACTCGAGGGCGAATGAGTCCTTGATCAGGTCGTAATCTTATTTTCTAGGCATTAAAATATTCATTTTTGCATTTTTGTTTGTTGTTAATGTTTGCAGAATTTTTGTTTCATCAATTTGATAATGTTTAGCTTAATTTGGTACATTTAGTGCATTGTGTGATTTCAAAATTGCATTTACAAGACTTCATTTTCGGGTTTTTGCATAGTGTAATCAGAAAATTACCTTGTTTAGAATCTGAAAATTGCATTTACACATTGCATTCTAGGTCATTGCATTGCATTTTACCCTCTTTCTGTTTTGGGTTGGCATTGAGTTTGTGAAACTTGTAAAAGCTTTACAATTTGGTGTCCTATTAACAATACTATTTTGAGATGTAGTTTGAGACTCATGTCATCCCGCGATACACCATTTACCATGGATCTTGGGTTTTCTAACTCTCTTTCTAATAGTGTTGATAATCAACCCCCTATGGATCATAGTATGCATACCTCATTTCCCATGACTTCCTTACCTACAACCAATGTGCATGATGTTAACAACACCATCCCTACCATGAATAGTTGTACTCAAGATTTAGAATATACCCAAGGCCAAGGTAGAACTTCAATTCCTCCTTCTACAATACCCATTTTCATTCCTGCATACACTAGTACTCAAGTTACCACAACCATTTAGCCTACTAGCAATGCCAACACTTCCTTAGGTATTTCCATAGGGAATCCTTCTAGCTTTGTGCATTCAAATACCATATCTCCTTAACCATCCTCCCTTAGAAATTTATAATTCACTTGCCCTCCACATACATACACCACTCCACCTTACAATACCAACAATGATGCCATCATTAACACACTTTTGCAAAACATGCCAATCCTTCAACAACAAATTTCCACCCTAAATCAAAAAAGCAATGGTCAACCTTCACAATACATCAAAACCAACCCGTTATACCTGGAGATATTGAGAACGCAAATGCCACAAGGTATAGAAGTTCCTAGATTTGAGAAATTTGATGGGCCATGTTTCCGCTTATTCATCCCTATGTAGTGATTTCATCTTTAAAGATAAGCTCTTAGCTAAACTATTCCCTAGGTCATTGAAGGATACTGCTTTAGAGTGGTTTTTCTCCTTATCGAATAACTCAATTGGTTCATTCAGTGAGCTTATTGATGCCTTTTGCGACCACTTCCACATTCACATGGGTCCTAAGATGACCCTAGATGATTTAATGACGTGCAAGAAAAAGGATGATGAAAAGATTATTGATTTCATAGGACACTATCAAATTCTTTATTCATAAATAAACATTAAAATTCCTAATGTCAACCTTCAATGAATGTTTATTGCCAATTTACAAAGAAAAATCCAAACCAAACTTGAGATATTTAAATTCCCATCCTTCACACAGTTATGCATAACCATTCATGATTATCATAATTTAGCTTATGGTCATGATGTGAAAAATCCTCCTAGCCATCATGAAAATTTTGAATCCGCACCTCAAAATAGTTACCAAGTTTTAAAGAAACAAAATAGGGGATTTTTACAACTTAATTCCCCTCAACCAAATCAACAAGTTGATAACCAAGTGGCTACCATAAAGATGACAAATCCTTTTCTCTTTGGGGATAGGAATAGAAAATTTACCCCTCTACCCAACACCTTTCATAATATCATGATGCAACTCATGGAAGAGAATATGCTTTCCCTACCTCCTGTCAGAGCTCTTGATCCCAATAAACCATTACTTGCAAACTATAGACCAAATTCATATTGCCATTACCATCGAAAAAATGGACATGATATGGAATATTGTGTCTTAAAAATCTTGTGTAAGACTTCATTGATTCTAATCATCTTCAAATTGGAGGTGTGAATGATCAAGGTAATAAGTCTATAGCTCCTCCTAACCAAAATTTACACATCTTTACAAATCCCATGCTGAAACATACTATTTCATTTGTCAAAGCTAGTGAAACAAAGAATGATGTGATGAATGTTGACACAAATGATGAAACTACAAAAGATGAAAATATAGATGAAGCAGTTGAAGTAGTGGAATTTATTGAAGATAAACCTTGTAAGGGCTTGTTGTGCCTGCAACACACACGCCCCATTCATAATGGGGACCCTCTCCTCTTTCACCTTTGCCAGTTGATTTTTTCCTTCATCTCATTTTGCGTGCCCCTATTTTGAGTTCCAAGTGGTCAAGGAGTCCCAAAGTCGTCATCTTGAGTTGACCAAAATTTACCACCCGAGAAATTTATAAGTATTTTGCTCCTATGGAGTTCCATTGGCAGTTTTCCCTTCGCTTTCAAAGCTAACATCCTTCGCCTAATGTGGGTCTGCCCTTGTGGGTTTCCATGTGCGGGTTTTTGCCTTGTGTTCGCTGTCTCATTGGCAACCGACTCGGGACATCCACCCGCATGGCGGGGCCCACGTCCCCTATCTCCACCCTCTTTGAAAATCGGTCTGGTGGCGATCATCTGGCTTCCTTCCGCACTGCAGGCTTTGAAATTTCCGATGCCAGTGCTTTTGAAAGCCGCACCCAAACTACCCCGCTGGCTACTGTATGAGCAGTTAATGTAGATAATTAATGCCAAAATTCTTATAAATAGGTCTTTTGACCTATCATTTTCATTTTTCCAGTTAGAATTTGTCAGAGCTCCAACCAACCTTCACCGCCTTTGCGCCCGCGCAACCCTTTGAACATTTTCAAACATTGCAGTCATCGAATTCCTCAATAGTTTCTTTGGGATTTTTCGGGTAAGTTTGATGTTGCCACCCTAGCTTCATTCATTATGTTGGTTTTTGAATATTTGCTAAAATCATAAGAAGGAAACCTTAGACTCTCCCTGACACCAGTTAAAACATTGAAATCCGCACCTACCCATTTCGAGAAAGCCTAGAAAATCATTTGAAATCGGACTAGTTGGACTTGGCAAAACTTTGTCTCCCAATCGCTATTCTTCACTAGGGCATTCATGCCCTTGCGGCCCACAAACCTCTCTTCGCCAATGTTTGGACCCTTAAAAAATCCAAGTGTAAAATTTGAAGCCTTCGCCTCTTACGGATTTGCCTCTGCGGGTGTACGTTGACCCTTCGCTGTCACTGTTGGAACCAGAAAACTAAGGAAACTAAGAAGCCAAGGTCCCTTGTGGGTCTTCTCTTGCAGACTTCTGCGTGCAAGTTTCCATTAGTGGAAGTCTATGCTACCTTTGCCATTCCCAAACGGCTATCCAACACCGACACCCCGCCTCGTGAGTCCCGCCAAACTTGTGTCAACTAAACCTATGAAACACTGAAGTTTCCCTTGTGGCTTGTGCTTTGCGGACTTCTGCTGCCTTGTTGCCACTGTTTTAGTGCCCTTCATTTGTGGTTGAGTCTATTCGTCTCCCAACACTACGGATCCCACGGTTTCTATCACCCTCTGACACTTGCCCAAAGAAAACCCAAGTCTAAACCTCTTTGTGGGACAATCCATGCAAGTGTTCATCTACGGACTGCCCCACTTTCTTCACTGTTCATGAAATGACCAATGACCCACATTCATCTACCTTGTGGATCCTAATGAAATTGGCTAAGTAAAGTACCTTGCAGGCATTTCTTTGTGGGCCGTAGCCTACGACCCATCATCATGTGACCGTCGTTTGTGATTGGCCATGCCTTGTCGTCCTTTCGCATGGTGGAACCCGAGCTCCTCTTCGCTGACCAACCTTCCTCAAGAAAAATGCCCCATGACGAAGTCCTTTGCGGACCCATTGATGCGGGTCGCTTATTGCGGGTTGTCGCCTCGTCTCTGCCGTCCCTAAATGCCATTCGGATGACGGCCCTCTGCAGCTCCCTGCCAGAAATTTCCTGAGAGACCATGCCTTAGGGAGTAAACTCGAGCTATCTGAACCACCTGCGGGTCCCGCCATGCGGGATTCCCTTTGTAGGTTTCCTCCTCTTGAATGTTGTTTCTTAATGGTAGAGCTATAACAGCCTTGATGTCCCCTACCTCTGCATGCCTTTTTTCCACATTGCTAAGATGATCCATCAGATGCTTTTGAACGGCTTAATGGATGGCTGCCCAATGCTCCAAATGCCTTAATGCCTTGACCAACCGTTGAAATACAAGTGCAAAAATTTGATTGCGGGTGGCCGCCTGCGGGCCGTTGTGGCCCCGACACTGTTCCATTATAAGTTGCTCCTAATGACTGCTAGCCCAGGGAAACCCACATCCCTGGGCCCACATTCCATCAATTAGCCCAAACAAGTGTTAAACGATGAGTTTTAATGAATTTTGTGATCTTTGATGATGAATTACCTGATCTAACCATCATTTTTGTAGGATTTCACTAACGTTTCACTCAATTTTCATATGAATATGCTTACTGCATCTCTGTCTGTAGGATTTATGGAATTGGTTGTGGGACCATCGAGAGCATCTGTAGAGAAAGAGAAAGGAAAGAAGACCGCCAAGATACCAAAGGGAAAGGAAGATAAGGACGAAATAAAATACCAATTTTAGGGAGCGGATATCACCTCTAGGGTCACTTCTGATTGGGGCACAGTCTCAGGTACCGACCTTGGGCACATAGACATAGATGAATTCCAGCAAAGGGTCATAGTCAACCCAACCACCGAAAATGCTAGGAAGATCCAAAGGAGTGATCTCACCAAAGCAGTTGGCTTTCCATCCCATCTTGTAGCACTAGAGCTAGTAATGACATGCAAAGAAGCTTACCATGGGGGCAACAGGGAAATCATTGACTATGAGGGCAGGATATTAGCAAGCTTGTCAGCTAAGTCTATAGGCAAAACATTTCACATTCCCACATTCGACCCTATGGAAGAAACAAAGAAGAGGTATGCAAAGAATATGTGGAAAGCAAGCCCCCCCCAAGGTTGTAAGAAGTTGATCAACCAACACTAGTTGAAAGAAAAGAGGGGAAGTGCCACCAAGGTGCCCAAGGAGCTGTTATGAAGTGATTTCTATGAAGATTATCATGACCTAGTGATCTTGTTGAGTTGGGTGATGGGTATTCCCACTACTATTTACTTCCAGGAGTGGATGTTCTACTTCATTGAGGAAATTATCCGTCGAAAGACGAAGTTCCACTGGGCAAAACTAATTAGTGACAATTTGCACAATCAGCTCATGGTCGTGAAGAAGACATCTCAGTTTTACATTACTTCTTACTTGGTGTACCTCCTGGTAGAGCCGTTCCCTTACAAAGGCCTATTTTTTGCTCAAATTCCAACTCTAGGAATGGAACTAAAGGTGTATGATAGGTACCCGCAGCTGCAATACCGAAACTTCAAGAAGGAGTATCATACAATAAATGATGCCTTTATTGGGCATATAATTAGGATTCTTTGAGGGGATTTCGAAAGAAGAGTTTCATACAGTACTCATGCGTTTATCCATAGATTTGAGTACTTGTTTATAAAATTCATAAAATTTACTTACATCAGAACATAGGGCTTTTCTGAAAGGCCTTATAAGTTGCCCCGGTACCCTAATGACCAGATGATCATACTGGAAGTTTCCTGACAGTTGCAGAATGCTCATACTCTACTGAGCGATAAACATTGGGTAGGAATTCCCTACCCTCTCACCTTTGGTCAATTCATGTACACAATTCCTGTGGCACAATGTGGAAAATATTTGGAAAAGGAAATAGTGGAGTATAATTTGAACCTCCACACAGCCAAACTCGGGATGGATCCCTACGACAAACTAAAGAAGTTTGTCAGAAAATAATACACCCACCTACCCCATATTGAAGACTTTTGGGCTAATTGCGAAGATGATAAGGAGGTGCATATGAGACACTACATGCGTATGATTGCTCAGTTTGTGAAATCAATCAATCTGTTCCTAGTGCTTGACTAGGTCATGGAGGATGAAGACACTATTCTGGATCCAAGATTTGATGTTGTCACTAACTTGCCACTACCACTGATAGACTGGGATGAGGAGGAGGTCAATGACCTTGATATTGTTATCAAGCCATTGGAGAAAAGAACAAGGAAATGGATTGATGCTCAGATCACTCAACTCAATCTATAAGGGGTTACACTGACATATGGTGAACTCAAAGATGAGCTCGAGAGCGAGACCGACAGTGGGGCAACTATCACTCCGATTGAGGAAACCTTAAAATCTCCTCTAGTGACACGATCAAGGAAGAGGAAAGAAGTATCAGAATGACAACCCAAGCCTAAGGTATACACAAGGAAGGACGCAAAAGGGGAATCCTCTAAAAAGGAAAAGAAGTCAGGAGGATTTACTGAGATGCCAACAATTGAGGAGGACTTGCAACATGAAGGAGAGGAAGAGGCTGAGTGCCCACAGTCACCACTTGCCGCCTCTGCTCCTCCCAGTGCTACCACTGTTGCTACTACTCCACCTCCCGCATTTTAGGCACTACCTGTCTCATCCCTGCCTGCTATGGACATCTCTATCTACCTGGCTTCCACCTCGCCAACAACCCCAGTTCTGGTTCGGGATTCCTCCTCTGCCACAACCTCTTCGCTATCATCCTCTTCACTGTCTGCCTCTACTACAATCCCCTTAGCTGCTACAACTACTATGCCCTCTCTCACCCTACCAAAATATTTTGTGAGACATATGTAAAAGATACTCGTCGAACTCTCCAGGGTGTTAATGAATCTTGTTATACAAGCTGCAATGGCTCAAGTTGTAGCTGGCCTCCCCATCCCTCCTCTAATAGAGCCACCAAAAATGGAGGCCACAATGCAAATATCAGAAGAGATAGAGAGACACTAGAGAGAGGCTTCCAAGCGAATATCTGAGGAGTCTAAGGGTCCTTTTAAAGATGACTATTACGAGCACCCTGAAGGTAGAGTAAATGCGACTATAGATGAAGTAGCTTACGAAGAGGAAAGGGAGTCACAATCTTTAGAGGAGGATACAAAGGCACTCAACGAAAGATATAAATCAAAACCTCCAATCATGAGTTCAAAGAGGAGCTATCCCAATAGCTCAAGGATTTTGGAGAAGAGGTTGAACTTGAAAAGCAGCCCCCTAAGGAAAGGACAACATTGGTGATGATATGGAAGCACCAAAAGAGCCTCCCTTGGTTGGGAAAGACAAAGGCCTTGTTTAGGATATGGAGATTCCCCCTGAAAAGGAAGTTGAAACAAAAGAAGAAGAAGACAAAGGTAAAGAAGAAGTTGATCCTAAAAAGAGCTGCGAGCTAGAACATCACGTAGAGCTCAAGAAAGAAGCCAAAAGGGTACCACATTCATAGGGTTTCACTGAGGAAAACGTAGCCATTGCTAAGCCAGATAAAGAAAATTCTATACTAATTCAGGATTCTGAGGAAGAAGAAGAGAGGATAGAGCAAGAAGCGCTAGGTCATGAGGAGAAGCAACCCCAACTTGAACAAAGAGTGGAAGGTGATCATGATTCACCAAAAGGGGAGTCTCAAATGCCTGATTAGCTACAAAAGAAACTACAAAATAAATCCCCTGTCCTCGTTGATCCAAAAACCAAACTTGAGGCTATCTTGGCACGAGCACAAACAAGGACTAGGAATGAGAAGAAGCCAAAGGTTTGTTCCCATATAACAGTGGATTCATCTGGATCAAGTACCATGCAGATTGCCACCCCAATGATGGACAAAGGAGAGGGGGTCGGTTACAATATCTCCACCATCAACTTGGGCATTGCTATGAGAGAGAAGAAGATAGATGAATTCCAAGGATCAGTAACCACGATAGTTGAGAAGATGAACAAGGATCAATCCTCCAAGGAGGAACTGAAGGCACAAGAGGCAAACCTCAACGCCTACATTTAGTAGTGGACATCTCTGGAAGAAGAAGCCCTAACTACATCCTCCACACCCAAGTTTCTCTCCCAAGATGAACTCTCCAAGATGGAGAAAATGAAGAATTGGACCAAGGTTACCATAGATTGGTTCAGACGTGTACTGTATAACAGTGATATGGGCATCAACCATGCTGTACAAAAGGCCAATAAATTATTGAAAGTGCAAAAGTAGCTTGAGGGCATGGAGAGAATTTGTCATTGCTTCCCCAAGATGTATAGGATTACCTATCCTAAGCTTGAGGCCATCCTCAAAATTCCTGAAAAGAAATGGGAGAAGGAGTTGGTCCTTGTGAAGCACGACCATTGGCTGGTAGAGACATGGAAGATGGGCCTGGACCATAGAAGAGACATCCTAGAAAGAGTGCTACATGGAGTTGAGCTTGACCTCGAATGGGTCAAAGAGCACAAGATGGACAGTGAGGAGTATCTGAAGCTAATGACAGATTATGATATGCCCACTATAGAACTGGATCCAGAGAAGATTAGGCCATACTTCCACAAGAAGATGGAATAAGGAGCAACAGATTCACTAACATTGGATTTTATGGATTTTTCTGCCAGAGCATTTGTCTAGTCAGAACAGGTGATCAAGGCTACACCAAAGTGTATGAAGAACTGAAAGCTAATCACAGTCAGATCCAGGAAGCTAACCTTTCAAGTGCTTCAATCGGATATCATGGAGTGGAATAAACTTCAGGTGCTGATGGGTAAATTTGTGGAGTATTCTACTATTTAGAAGAATGAGGGAAAGCCTGTAATAGATGATGAGTTCTTGAATGCATAGCTGCAGCCAAAGAGCAAGTCACTATAAGACAAAAATGCTACAGTGTCAAGGCACTATAGGACAAAATAGGGAAAAAGACAAGAATGTATTTTATATTAGTAAATTTTGGGGTTATGTGAAACCCTAATGGAAAATGAATTTGGGCCACACAATGTAAATTAATCTTGGCCATTCATTTCACTTTTTGGAAACTATAAATAGGGGGTCTCCTCTCATTTTCAAGAGAGAGTTGAGTTGTTATAATGAGACGCTACAAAATTTTTAATAGAACTTCATTGCTTTTGGTGGATTCTTGAGTTTCTCTCATGTTGTATGGTTCATCTCCTCATGTTTGGTAGATTTAAATTGCTTTAGCTTGTTGTTCTATGTTTTTTCAAGTAGTTTTGATAGTTTAGTTGATGTTGTCCACTATTTTTGAAGAATGTTATGGTGTTGATGCTTTCCATGTTCATGCTTTTTGTTGGTTATTGATGGTAAACAATTGTGTAAAGCTAGTCTAAACATAAATTCATTGTTGCACTCAAGTTTCATCTTTCATTCATTCTTTATGGTGAATGAACAGTTGAAAAGTCTACAGACCTTAGAAGATAACACTAGTTTCATGATACTATATGTTTTGGTTAAGTGGAACTCAGTTATAGGAAGGTTGTCCACTGTAGCATCCTCCATTATCACTGTTCATTGGTAGTTACAGGTCTAGGAACTTCGTCCTCCCCTTTCCCTTTTTACCTTTTTTTTTAAATAGTAGTTTAGGCAAAGTTCTAGCATCATTGTAAAGCCAAATCTGATGTTATACATGGAGTTTTAGATTGTTGTTTTGAACTTGCAGTAGTTGCACATCACTCTTAGAACCTCATAAACTCCATTAGAGGATCCAATCTCCTTTCAACTTAATAATTGTCCATGCCCCTTGTGATTACCAACGAATCACATCAATCCACTGGGTTGTTTTTGCAAGTCATGACCTGACACCCGAGAGACCTTGGGATAATTTTTTGCAACTTGTTTGTAGCAAGTTGTCTTTCAAGAGAGGTAGTGCACTTGTGTGCTGCTTGAGTTGAGAAGGTGAAAAAACACCCATCAACAGGGCTCAACCAAAATTCCCCTTGATATTACTTTCTCAAAAAATTACATAATCAAACATGCACTTGATGGTCCTCTTTACATAGCTAGAAGAATCAATCACAAGCCTACTAATAGGATATTAATTGATCTCATTTGTGTTGAGAACATGATCACTGAAGAATTCATATTTGTGCATGAACTTTATCAAGATACATATGAAAAATTAAAAGCATGGATAAAAACACATAATGGTTTTTCTTGCCCTGCGATTGGCTCGCCAAATCTCCCTTTAAAGGTCGGACCGAAAATATTAAATGTCTTATTCACCATCATCCCATCGTCAGACCAATTTTGTGTTAAGTTAGGCTATCCATGGCTTCACTCCATGAATGTTGTCCCATTGGTTGTGCATAAATGTTTAAATTTTTCCTTTGGCCATGAAATCTTTACTATACATCATAGTGGTTTTAATCCCGTGTCTTCCCAAGGGAACTTTTCTTTGGATTTATTTTGGCCCAAGCCCATTGAACCTATTAGAGAATAATTTTTCTAAGCATATCAAAAGTTTAAGGCAAAGAACATAACATAATTATCCCTTAGAAATATACCTCAACCCATGATTGAGCCACCTATCCTTGACGAACCAATGAATGAACCAAAAGCCATTCCAAATATCTAAAAGAAACCTATGACAAATCCTCCTACCATTTCCTACAAGAGACCATGAGACAACCAAAACAATCCCATTGTGCCTCCTAAATTTAAACAAGTTTACAAAGCTAAAGATAAAGTGGTTGAACAACATCCTATGGTTCCTTCCATCCCTCCCCCAAGGGAAGAAAAGAAGCCTATGGTTGACAAACCTGCTCCTACACAAACCCAAATTGACAACAGATTGAAATGAAGTTGAAATCTTAGAGAGCATAGGCATAGACATCGTGCTATTTCTTGTATGTTACAAACTAAAGAAGAAAAGAACAACATAGAAAATCAAAATCTGAACTTTCCTAAAGCAATGCATGATGACTCTATACCCTTGCCACAATGTAAACACGAACTGCTATAGGTTGACTCACATGTTCCTTACTAGTATTTTGCTTTGTTTTCATTTTCATGTTTATTTATGTGATTGCATGTGTGTAATTTGATCCCAATACTCTTTCATTTGATGTGTATCTCTCTCTCTCTCTTTGTGCATTCCTCTATATGTACCTACATTCTTCTCTATAAAGCTCAAACATTTAAATTTTACTAGCATTATTGTTCATAAGTGTTAGCATAATGCATCTTGTTAGCCTTATGAAGCTCGAAACCCTAAAATTTAAGGCCACCAAGCATAACACACCTTGCTTTCTAGTGGAGCCTTTCCCTTGTTCTTAGGTGTTTAGCATAACACAACTTGTTAAACCTTATGAAGCTTAAACTCTAAATTCAAGGCTACCTAGCATAACACACCTTGTTTGCCTATGAAACCTTGCTTAGCATTGTGGTTCCTTATTGAAGTTTTTAGGTGGATAGCTTTGATATGGTATAGGAGCCTAATATGATTCTCTCATTTTCCATCCCATTGGAAGACTCACCTAGTGGAGAGCTTGAAGTTCCACTACCCTAGAGTGAGCATGAAAAAAAAAACCAATAGCTTAGATGTGTTCCATTGGATAGTCTAGGCTTGATCTTCTTGGTATTTGATGTTGTATGATTGTGTATCTTTTTCATTGTTGCATACATAAGTTTCTTTAATGTCTAGTTTAGTGTGAGTTTGACATGGGATCATACTCTCACTAAAGTGGGGGAAAAATTTAGTGTAGGAAAGAGTATCCCTTTTTCACACTTAATTTGGGAATAATTAATAATAAAATGAACTAAATGTTGCCTTAATTTAGCGTTGTAATATGTTTTTCATATTCACATTAAGTTTAGGTCCCTTTTAATTTAAATGGACTTAATTTTTCCTTGTTTCGGTGTTGTAAGATGTACTTTACACTTTCACACTAATCTAGGGATTTATTAATTGATTGAGGTTAATTATGCCTTAATTTCCCCTTTAATTCAAATCCAAGCCTAATTATTTATTCAAATTTTGAGGGATAAAACCCAACATTCATAAATTCCATCACACAAAACTTAACTTTGGAAGATGTGTGTCCTAGGTAAGTTACCTAGGACCCATTCACCACATGGCGAATGGGTCCTCACTTAGACCTACGACCCCTCTTTTTGGATATGTTTTTGGTGGTATTTTAATGATTTCAAATCTATAATTCAATGTCGGCTTGTGATATTTGAATTTTGGGAATTAATGTTAAGATATGTATAAATATAAGGTTATTTCAGTATGTTTCATAACTAAGATCCTAAGACTTTCAAGCAATCAAGAAAATTTCAAAAGAGCACTATCAAGAGCATTAAAGAGAAATTCTAATGCATTCAAGGGCAGATTTGTAGAAGATTATTGCAACAATCAAGATTATTTTCATCATGTCAAAGATTTTTTCCTTCATGCATGTTGTTTGAGCTAATGTGTTGATGTAGTGTTCAAGATCTATCAAGCATATCAAAGGAATTGTTTCAAATCAAGGTTCATGATCAAGATCTACATTCATTGAGGCCACTTCATGCTAGATTGTCGATTTGTTATCCGAGGTTCAAATAGGGATTGGTGAGTTGTGACATTGCTATTGTTCATTCATCATTCCTTTCATGCTTTTATTCATTTCAAAGTTTAATTACCAAAACAAGGTTTGACCAAGACAAACCCCTATTCCCTAACAAAGCAACATTTTTCTCTCTTTGATGTGTGATTGCAAGTTTTAGCTTGAATATCTTTTGGAGAGAAAAAATGAAGAATATTGCAAAGTTGTCAAAGTTGCAAGAAAAGTTGTCAAATCATGAAAATTGAGCTACAGGTTTTATTTTCGGCCTTTTGATGGTTACCAAGTAGAATCTGGGAATGTAGACTAAGCAGAACATAACCTAGAAATTGATTTTTTGGAGCCCTAGCCAAGACCCATTCGCCATAGGGTGAATGAGTCCTCAATTTGGTTTGAAAAAGAAACTTTGGTGACAGGTACACAAAATTTGACCCTTTCCAGATCTGCCTTAGTTAGTAGTTGGGTTAGATTTAATTTATGTTCCTTATTTGCATATTTTAGCTTGCATATTGAATGAAATTAGAAGAATAGGTGCATCATACTCAACCCATTTTTCACCTACACCTATTTTTCTTTGTTTCAAGTATCATGGATGTAACACATGCAAAATGAAATTGTTTGAGATGATAACATGTGCATAACATTGTCATTACTACTCATACTCCTCTTTGATATGGTACAATTAATATAGAATGGTTTGGTTCTATATCTTGCTTGGAAGTTTTGTGTCTTCAGAATCTAGCCAAGAAATACAATAAAGTTGTAGCACAAATTGCATTGCGGTGGGATCATCCAATGTAGTATTTCCTTCAACCTAATCTAGGAGAATTTCAAGGTGTTGCTCCAATACTTTTACTTGAAGGGTCTACACTAAGCATTGGAAGCTCAGCTCAAGGGTCAAGAAGTTGCAGGCATTGTAGGGGAAGAGGAACTAGAAGATCTAGAAGGGGGTAGTCAACTATAATAAATAAATATGTTCCATGCTTTAAAAAAATATTCCAAACAATTAAAAGATAAGCTTACTATCATAAAAAATGATCCTTTGCAGCAAAGATATAGCTAATAGCAATGTATGGGGTTATAGTGACCATTTGGCTACAATTGCAACATTTGATCCCTAGAAGCATGCAAAGAATAGGGAAACAATAGGATTGAATTCTCAACACATTGATATATGGAGATTAAGGAAAGGGAAACATTGATCTCAGTGGGAATTATTAGGGTTGCATTGCTAGATACAAAGAAACCTTCTAGTTGAATACTTGACATTAGAGCTAACCTTATAAAGCTATAGGATTCACTAAAGACTGTACATGTGGATCAAATGCCTGGTGCATCAACTAATATTTTTACATTACAAATTGATCATGGAATTGCATGGGATTCTACAAAAGAGTTGGATCAAAACATGATGAATTTTGTAAACTAGGCAGATGCTGGATTTTACATGGCCTTGTCTAGATTCAAAATCAAGACGCTTTAATTGAGGTATCAATTCAAGGTTGATTTCCAACCATATTATCTTATTCCTAGAATGGAGTAAAATATCATGCAAATGAAAATCCTCGATGTTTGATTCTCTGGGATCACATTGAAGTAGAAAGGAATATTGAGTGTTTGAAGATACTAGAACCTGTAGTCTAGTCTATTGTATAGATTATTTCAGCCTTGTGTATTGATCTAATACTAAGGTTCTCTTAAAATAAGTTTCCTGAAAATTAGCTCTCATTTCCTCAGATGCTTTATGTTAAGCTAATGCACAGGCTTGGGAAAAGAAGCACAGTGGTATAAGGAGTTTGAAGAAACCTCTAAGTATGATATTTGTAGAGTTATCTTGAAGGGAAGTGTCTATCACTACCATACAAATGATAGTTTCTTTTGGTAAGTAAAAGTTAAAAGAGATTTGGAGAAAGGAACAATTAGTATATGATCAACTGTTGAAGTTTGACATGTAAATAGAACAAAAAAATGAATACCAAAAGAGCTAGATGAAGACAAAAGATGGCAATGATAGTACCATCAAGATAGTGATAGCCCCTATGAAGGAAAAGAGGAAGGTTATAAAGAATATTAAAAATATTTTGTAAAATGGACAATGAACTGGTAAAGGGACATATTGCACTAACAAACATACGAAATCCATGCAAAGTAAGAGAAGTATCAAAATATGAGGTTGGTAGGTTATTTCCTAGATTCAAGTCATGCAATGAATGATATGGTGGAGGATAAGAATTACACCTCTACCACCATAGTGGGAAGTTATCAGTTGTATATGGATTGGGTTATATTATCCCTAGATCAACCAATATAGTTTCCATGATATGAGTTGATTTCCACACTATAACCAAGTTTATCTCCAATATTGTTGTAAGGAAAATTATTGTGAGAGATGCAAACTAGTTCCATATTTTTAAAGGGACAATGTTGAGGAAAATAACATCTTAGAGATATATGATTAGTGAGCCTAGAATGAGGTTTTTTTATCCTAGAGATGGTAGGGGTATTAAAGATGCATACTTGAATGATGAAATTAGAGGTTTAAGAGACACAAATGGACATATGGCACAAACCATAAAGTGTCACAACAAAAATATCTTAAGTTTCTTCCTGTAGACTAGTCAAGGGGTGTTATGACCTCGAGTATGCCTTGTGTGGTGGTCTAAGTGGTGCATTAAAAAAAACTAATATAGGTCATTGGTTAGAAGCATTGTATCAATCTTATGGTAAGATTTTTGATGTTAGAAGCACTCCAATGAAAGGATATATGCATGATGAATAGTGATTCCTTGTAAAAATGACATTGTTTTGGTCAAAATTGGCAAAGAATAGGGTTGACAACCAAAAGGAATTAAAGAAAATCTCTCAAAAATGAAGTGTAATGCACAATGAACATGTGATGATGGTGTAATAGTGACGAGATAATTTGATCACAATCCTAGTGACTATGCAGTGGGTAGCTATAGTCATTCATAGGGCTTGAATGGAAGTTAATGAGTATGACAACAAGTTAGGATGGTCATCATGACAGGGATAATATTCTTGTTGATTTTCAATAACGGTGCATGCAATTTATGAATGTTGATATGAACAATAACATGTGCATGATATACAAATGGAAGCTTGCTGAGAAGGTTGTGATAGGATAGAAAAGAACAAAATGCATAGTAAGGTAGCAATGACATTGGGAAAAGAAAGGACTACCATAATAGTAACAAAAGGATTGTGCATAGAGACTTACAGTCTAAAGGTAGTCAAGGGATTCAAAGGTATGAATGTTGAGTTGAGTAAATTCAGTCATGCTTTCACTATAAGGCACAGTTTCATAATAACATAAAGATATTTTTAAGATTTTATACCATGAATATTATGTTCTTAGTCTAAAACCAATAGAGGATCAAGAAGGTAGTGCTAAGAATTGGTTAAGGTTTTCATTTCAAAAGGAGCAAACCTATTATGAGTG
This sequence comes from Sequoia sempervirens, assembly GCA_007258455.2. Taxonomy (NCBI): domain Eukaryota; kingdom Viridiplantae; phylum Streptophyta; class Pinopsida; order Cupressales; family Cupressaceae; genus Sequoia; species Sequoia sempervirens. Next base: position 38,022,845 of record VDFB02000008.1, on the reverse strand, counting down.
ATCTAGTATGAACCTAGAAGATAGTCAAGGCATGAAGAAGGTTGTCCAACAAAGGACAGTCTAGAGCATTAGGCCAGGCATTCATAGAAGATTGAAAATGAAGATCTAAAGTCATAAAGATCATATGAAAATGATAGGTTTGTGAAGGGCTGAAGGATGAGACAATGTTAATGATATAATGTGAAAAACTTGTAACAAAGACAGTGACACAAAGTTCAGTATCAATGGCATAAGTGTATCATATTTCATAACATGTTTTTGAGTTGAGACTAATGATAGGTTTGTAAAAATATAATAGTAGCCATGTGGAAGAGTCGATATGAAAATGTATGATGTTGATATGTACAAAGATTGCAATGTATGATGAAAATTCTAGGAATGATAGTGGCAAGAGCATAAAGGAGTGACAAAGGTCAACATAAGGAATTTTTAGGACATGAAACATGTATCATTCCTCAGCCCTATAATGCTTCCCAAGGTCTTTTCCACATGTCCTATAAACCTAGAGATAAATTCAAGATAGTTTGAGGGAAGTAATGAGTAGTTCCAAGTATCTAGGGTAGTTGAATGAGGTGTGTAGAGGTTGGAGCTTATCTAGGAGGTAGCTTTGACTCAATTTGGAGCACCTACAAGCATCTAGGAGCTATTTTAGGAGCCTTTGATGGTGGATAAGGTCAAGGTATGAAATTTTCTTCTCCCAAACACCTTTTGGAGCACTTTAGAGGGCTGCAAAGTAGGAATTTTTGTTTTGGACGCCCAAAGGAGTTTGATCTAGCAAGATGAAGTGAAGAAATGTCTTCCATATCTCAAACACATATTTCTATTATGTAGGAGTTGTTGAACAACATAAAGGCAAGCCTAAGGGAAAATTTTAGACTAGTTCTTTTCTCTCACAACAATGTATTGTAACTAGTTTTCAAGTTATTTCTAGTTGGAGCAACATATGTAACTCCACTTTCAAACTTGTACACAACTATATAACACTTCTTTTGATCAATAAACTTGACAAGTATTTTTCTTTCTCCAATCTTCTTTTTGTTTGCAAATATGAATAATAGATGTATTTTTCTATGATTTGGTATGATCCTCATTGTATGTCTCATTCCTTCAACACCTTTTTGCAGAGATATGCATACCTTACACAAGTCATAGGTTATGATAATAGTTTTGGAAACTTCTAATTGTGAAGATTGTTGTTTTTTGCTTTTAGAGTTGAAAAATGCATTATCTTTCCTATGAAATATTGATGTGTAAGTGTGTAGAAACCTAAGTTGTGCATGAAAAAGCTTGTTTCATTTGATCATGTTGTGAGTTCAAACTATAGTATAGGTTTGAAAACTATTTTGGTGTTAGCCACCTTAGGAGTTTAGGTTTCATTTCATGTTTTCCTTCTCTTTTCTCAAAAAGAAATATTAGCATAGGTTAGATTAGGTGATTAAACCAAGGGAACCAACCCTCTTTGGAGGTTGATCTCCACTATCTGAGCCCACACTTAGGGAGATCATCCCATGTTTCACGAGGTTTTTGAGAGATTTACAACTCAACAAGGGTGCACACTTTCGTGACAACAATTTTTGGCATGCCCAGTGGGACAATTTAAACTATTACAATTCAAAACTTGTCCTTTGCATTGTTGATTTTGGTGTGTATGTCAACAATTTTTTCCTTTGGAGCAATAAAATATTCACACACCTAGAAACTCCAAGTTATTCAATTGGTTTTAGAAGACCAAGTGCTGGTATGTGTTGATGTTTTAACAAATAATCAATCTTCATTATTTTTATTTTTTAAGCATATTTAGATGAATTTCCAGCTCTTTTAGATTCTACATAATGTCTTCATCCCATGAAGATATCTTTCATCACCCTCCATTCCATGAAAAGGCTGCATATACATTCCTATGGTCCATATCACAATAAACATGTATCTAGTTTTATGCCAAATATCTTTGATACACAAAGAAACCAACATGTTCATTATGCTTGCTACCCACCCACCCCTACTCAAGGCTCATGAAAACCTACACATGTTCAAGCTCAGCCACAAGAAGGCCATTACAATTCAAGCAAACATAGCTATCCTCATAGCCAACCTTCAAATGTTGGTAACCCAAGCATTAAAGATATAATGTTAAACCTTCAAATACAACTCAAGGAAATTGAAAGAGATCAAGAGTATAACTTACAACAAGAGGAGTTGGCTTACCAGAGGGAAAGGCATAAAGAGTCTCTTGCAAAAGAGATCACTTCCAAACAAGAGTAGATGAAGCTTTTCCTTGCTCAAGTGCAAAGGTTGGAAGAACAATCAACTACTTTCATTCCAAATCATCCTATGAGGGAAGAGCTTCTTGTTGGTTCCCAAAATTGTAGATTACAAGCCATAAGAGGATGTCAGGATCTATGGTCAGGTTTGCAATGTTTTGGCCAATGAAAGAAGTCAACCAATGTGGTTGATAACTTCTTGCACTTTAGGTTCTGCTAGACCTAGGCAGGTGTAGATTTGGAGGTTGTGTGTAATCTCTAACTTAGGAAATCTATCCACAATGGCATGTAAAGGTGAAATAGATGCAAAGCTAATAACTAATCCTACTGCAAATGTTTGAAGGTGTAAATAAGGTTTGTATAAAGTTTTGTTTTGAAATGATTAGTGCCTATTCCTATTGGGTAAATGGAGTCAAGATGTATAAGATATGTGGATCCTTTTCCTTGGCTTAACTCGAACTGCTCGACACTTTTGGATGTTTATACTTTGTATAAACATGCAAGTTTGTTAGTTATTTGGAATTTTCTTATAGATCCTAGTGTTATCTTCCTAAGTTACTGTGATGTTTAAAAGTACTTTTAATTCTAATGTGAAGGAAACCAACTAAGATAATCAATTCAAAAAGAAATTTAATTTTGGGCAGAATCCTATTTAAATATGATCTCTTAAAGGTATTTTAATTCTCTCATCATAGAAACCAATTAAAGAAATCACACAAGTGCAACAAATGTGTCTGGACAAGTTAAATGTATATTTTGATATACTTAATTTGAATAATAGAGAAAAACCACTCCAAAGACAACCAAATAACATTTAAGAATTAATATTAACATAACAATTGAACACCAGAAATTGGACCACCAATTCAAATTTTCTCCTCCATTATATTGCTTCAAAATATATTACAAATCATACTAGAAGTATTTTATGCTTAATGTACTATGTCTAGATGTTAATAACTATGATCATATCAAAACTTGGCCTTGGTTTCCGTTATATACGGGAAGCAACAAGCTTCAGGCCATTACATCAAAAGTGGTGTTGTTTCATTTATGTTTTTCTAAAACCCTAACAAATGTAATTAGCAATAAGCAAGAAATAACTAAGGAAGTTCACAACAATTCATGACACACCATAGTCCGTTAATCTTCATCAAGTACCTGTGATCACTAAAGATCTGTTCAAGGTCCATGCTCCATGATAATGTCTCAGATATTTTGAAACTTTGATGACTTCTATTCCATATGTTACCCAAATAATAAACAGATTCAAACCAAAAAGATGCTTGATATATCATTCACTCGCATATGTATCTACGTTGGAAATTATATCTTTCATAACATATTCCATGTGAAGCATCCCTTCAAGTTGTATATGGGTATTTTCCATCACTATCAACTCGTCATTTATCAAATTGAAGGCCTACAACAATAGTTGCGCCAACTCATCTTTCCATTCATTATGGTGTTTAAGATCACCTATATCATCAAAGAAATATGGGAACGAGATGGCTATCATCTGGTCAAAATCATTAAGCTCCTCTATAATTGCAATTTGAAATTTATTATGTACGTTCATTAGTTCATTCAAATCCTCAAGTACTTGATCATTCATATTTTCTTTGGCCATCAACTCCTCTTTTTTCTCTATCATTCAATGCAAAAATCTCTTGTACTCTTGAAAAACACCATATTTAGTGTGAAATGTCCAAAATTGATTGGCCTGTCCTAATACCTTTTCAAGTATTCTTATGATTAATTATGAGGCCATCTCAAACTTGGTGATTTTCATCTTTTTTTCCAATTCATCACATTACTTTTGAGCTATTTTAGTTTTACGTTTCCAGTATACAATTTATGACATAGCTTCTAGTACCTTATTCTCACATTCCACCAGTGGAGAGTAGGTGCCAGAAGAAGAAGGTAATTTATCCTTATACTTGACCACTTCCTGTGTAACCTCTCATTTTCAGAAATGTACTTATTATCTTTCACTAACTTTTCAATTTGTGCCTTGGTAAACTTTGCAACATTGATATTTAGATCGACAGTCTCCATGGGATCAGTTTCTCCCACTCTATGTACAAGAAGATGGTCGAATACTTGTCCTGGGTCACTAACAATAGTAGGCCTAGCAGTGGGTATAGGGCCCAGATTAGAAGAGTGGAATTGTTAGGGTTGTATCCCAAACGAGTATAGATATTGTCACTTGCCTCAGTAGTCAATTGTAAGGATTTATCCTGCCTTTTCTTGAAACTATCAAATACAATTGTAGAGATGATGTCCCATCCTAGTAGAAGCATAACTCCTACCTCTTGTAACAACTCTCATCCCTTTTCTAGAGTAATTTTCTGCATTTCTTGATCCACTTCCTTTTGAAACTCATGTAGGACCTCAACCTCTCTATCAGGAGGGATTTATTTTACTCTTTCTCTTATTATCTTACCCTTGTATTCATAAACAAATGCTTTGAACTCAGGAGACTTGACAAAAGTATCATCTAAAGTAAACTTTTGGATTGCACTGTGCCTAACATCATTAGAGAGTTGATTAGATGCTTTGAATGCAATAACACTCCTTTTAGGTGGAGGTTCATACCTCTCAATAATTGGTTCATTTTTCTATGCAAATTCAACTTCATCCTTAACATCTTCCTCGCTTTTCATATGTGTATCAACAAAAAAATGATTTTTGGGGTAGGTTGTGGTGATATGTGACAAAAGGGTGTTATATCCTCAGCTTGTGTTACTGTGAGATATCCTCTTCTCTTGAATGTTGAAGAAGGTACATCCTTGGTCAATTCATTTTCATGTTGAAGCATCATGTCCATTCTCTCTACTAGGTCTTCAATCTCATGAAATACCCTGGAGTATAGTGGGTTGCGACTCCTCTTCCATGCTTCAACCATCATTATCCTATTATACATATCCATTTTTCTTGATGCATGGCATTCATCAATGTTCCTAATTAAATCATCATCTACAAAGAGCTCATGTTTATACCCTATCAGTTTCTATGTCAACTTAGCATTGTTGATGAAATGCTTAGGATCAAACCATTTCCTTTCATTCCCTTTGGGTAGATTGTAATGATCTAATTTACCATCAATAGCTTCATATCCTTTCTCAGAAACAACAGTAAAATCACTGAAATAAAGAGTACTTGGCATAAGGGACTATTTTCTATAACTTTTCAAATGTAGGAAATCTGAATAAGCCAGTTGTCTAACTATTTCCAGAGATGCTACTCTATCTAAAACTGTCCTTGGCAAGAGGAATGGTGCTCCTTCAAAACCATAAACCCTAATCTTGGTATAGTCCTCATAAACATACCATTCACCCCAATTGTGGTTCACTTTTCCTATATGATCTTTATCTTTGGGTGTTAAAAACCTTTGTATTTCTAATGAAAAGTTATAATCATAAGGGTGACCTAGGACCTTGTAGAGTGGCTACACATAATATTCTTTAAAATAAAGGTAATGCGATCTAGTGCATTTTCTATCCCATATTGAAGTCTACATCTGTACTAGCCTAACATTTCCATCATTGTCAGTGTCCCTTATTTATAAGTGATCACTCCATAATTGAATATATTGTCCTTAATATAATATAATATGCATAAGCAATAAAAATTGTTTAAAATAGATGTTGTTATTCTTAATGGAATTTAGTGCATCATTGAGATTTTTTTCCAAATATTCTACATAGTCAAACGGTCTAGCACCCTAATTTTATGTCTTCTGCTAAGACCATTTGGGCTATGGACATTAATGTGGGTACATCTATTCCCAAGAATTGTCCAACATAGTAGTATGTGTATTGAAAATATTCTTTGAACAATTCAGCTAAAAATGGGGGATGCTCTCCTTCTGAAAATATTTTGAGTCTATCCCCTTCATCCCGAGGTTTATGCAAGGGTAATCTCCACCTTTTATAGCTAACATCCATGTTGTGGTATTCATCCAAAAGGTCTTTGATCCTAAACTTCATAGTAATGCTCAAATACAGTTGAAAAACCATAAATATGTAATTTCTTGTAATGGGTACAAAGGACGATCCATCTACTAAGTAGATTGTGTGATTCTGAGGGTTATACATCTCCACCAATTCCTTCATCAATTCTACATTGATAAAAATGTTAGGTACTACTAGTTTTCCCAAGTTAAGCCTCTATGGGTTAGATACTAGCCTATGTCTATACATTTTCTTGGAATGGTATATGAATAGGTCGTAACCCCTTTTTTTGTCCAGACATCTCCCAACCCCTTTTTGTTTATCCTCTAACTTTTCGGCTCCCAGGTTTAATTAGACATTTCTTCTAGACCTCAGTCCATAACCAGGACATTGGTCAGTTAAATCTTGATTTAAATTTCTAGTGTCTAATTTTTCTCTTTTAACTTTGGAAGTTTCTAACGTATTTTCCATTTACTTACATAATGATGCAAACCTTACTTGATGCTTATTCTTCAAATGGTCTGAATAGAATGAATTCAATTTAGGCTTGGTTACTTACTTGAGCTAGTCGTGTTCCTTCTGGTTCTCTACGTCCATAATCACCATTAGATTCCTAGTCTCTTTCCTCCTTAGGTGCAAGAGAATTCCTCCAACTAGAGCTAGATCGATTGTCTATCTATAACTTGCTCAGCTCTGGTCCATAAATTCTAAATGATGCCAACTTTCATGTCACTACTGCTATTTTTGAATATCAACCGTTGATTTTCTTTCCATCTCCACCAATTTCTTTCTTCGAGATATCACTTGTCTTGCCACATTAAGTGAGTTTTAATGTTTTCGCTTCATTGAAATGACTAATTCCATACCCCTTTTGACATTCATTTCTTTCCTCGATAAATGTGAGGTTCTTTTTAATCTTTTGGTACTTCAGAGAGACCCCTTATGGCTTCATACTGATATCATCATGTCTTCCCAAAACCCATTTTGTGAATGGTTTCTTCAACATTTATGGAGGCAATAAATGTTATCATTTTATTGAGATGATCGATATCCTTATTCCTCCGAAATGTACCCTTCCTTTCGATGGAATCCTTGGTTAGTTGTTCACTTCTTTTTTTTAGGGCTATCGAAGGGATTGATCCTTGACTTTCATTGACATAGGTCCTTCTCATATATTTTCCTCTTAGTTTATATGTTGTCCTTGGTTTTTGGGGAGATTAGGAATCAGTTGCTCAGATGTTTTGGAACCTTTTCATGTCCCTTCTTTCTTTTGTTTTCTTTCATAATGGAGGCTATTGCTTTATCGAAGAGACAACTTTCACTATCCTGTCGATATACATAGTTCCTCTCGATAAATTCTTCCCTTTTCACTATATTGAGGGGACTTATAAAGTACTCCCTCTGACATGCCAAATTCTCTATGATTGTCAAGTCCTAGTATTGTTCCTTCAATATTCCATTGCCATCTTGACATATTCTTGAATCACGTCCGAAAGGGAGCGCTGATGTGTAATTACACATTGAAACATTTTACTCCTTGATAATCAATGTATCAGGTTGTCAATGAGACTCGAAATATTACTCTTCGATGTATCAAAGTGTTTCCAATAAGATCTTGATCGGATTGTCGGGGGAACACAAAAATAGGTCTCCTCAACATGGTATACTCTCTCCAAAAGTGTTTATGTTTTTTCACTTCACCGCTTCTTCGAAGATATCCCAAAGTGAGTCCTACCAATGTGATGTAGTCTCGGCGACATGACTTACCTCTTGCACAGGTATGATGAGGAAAATTTATTAATGTGATGGATTGGAGGGTGGGTAGATGAAATGTTTTGAAATTAAAAATGATAGTTTGGGGAATGGGGTATTTTAAAGAAATGAAATTTTTAGGGAAAATTTAAAGTTTAATTTTTCTAGTCCTAACACTTCCCAAGTATGAAATCCCAAGTTTCAAGAAAGGTATGCCTCTTAAGTCTTCAAGTATATCTTTTAAGTTTGAAATTCCAAGTTTTAGAGACCATCCTTTGAAAACATTTGATAGCATCCTAGTATCCCTCAAGAACAATCTTCTCCAAAACTTATACTTCCTCAAGAAACCCAACAAGACCTTTATAATCAACCTTCTTTTCCTATCATCATTCACTTTTGCAAAGATGGGCCCATTTTCTACTAAGATAGTTGGTTTAGTGAACAAGAAGAGGAGGTTTTTGGGAAAAAAAATGAAAAGAGTTCCTTGTTGTTCACACCCTTGAACATGATGTACAAAATGAAAAATCATACATATTTCACGAGAATGATGAGCATGACCAACTAGGGCGGCAGTTTTAAGAAGAATCAAGAGGTATTAAGTATGAAGCTCTCATTAATTTGTTTAATGAACTCCCATTGTTTATTGAAGAGAATGGTCAGTTGGGGAAGCAAGGTACACAATTTACAAGAGGTGATGAAAATGAAAATTTGAAATTGTCATTTGATGAACTTCATTCTTTTTCTTGATGAAAATGAAAGGAGTATGCAAGTTTCAATGTCATCACAAGTTTTGGAGCAGATAGAGGATGAGAATGAGCATGAAAAGTTGTTGGTCTATGAGAATACAAATGATGATAGCTTTTTTTGCAAAAAATAGAAGAATTTGATACACACAAGGTTGTTGGTCAAACTAAATATGATGTTAAAATCAGTTCTCTTATACAAAAAAGCAAGGAAGAGGTAGAAGAAGACATGTTTTGGGATGATTTGGAGAAATTTTGTTCAAATATAGATGCCAAGCCAACACTAATGGAAGAGGAAAACCATGACTAGCAGGAGCATAAGGAAAAAATCTCTATATTTTTTCCAAAACAGGCACAAGAAGTGGTTTTCACAAGCCAACAAAATGATAAAGAAGTAGCCCACAAACAAGTAACCAACAAGGAAAGATCAAAGTTCATCCTTTCAAGAGGATGTCTATAGATACCTCAAATTGTCCTAGCCTACAAAATAGCATTTTAACACTAATATTCATCTTTTCCTAATTATTAAATAATGTTCAATTATTTAATTATTGTTTAAAATCATATTTCCATTATTAATTAAATGACTTTGTTATTTAATTAATTAATTTTAATTAATCTTCTTGATTAGTTAAATAAATCCTATTTATTTAGTTATATCTTAATTCTTTATTCTTCTTGATTAAATAAATAAATCATATTTATTTAATTATACCTTAATTCTTCATTCTTCTTGATTAAATAAATAAATCTTATTTATTTAAATATATCTTTAATTCTTTATTCTTGATTAAATATCTAAATCCTATTTATTTAATTATATCTTAAATTAACATTCACCCACTCTTCCTAAATTAAGTAAATTACTTTAATTATTTAATTATCCCTCTTCTCTCAACATTATCCATTCATCATGAATAAATAAAACATTTTATTTATTTATCTAATTCCCACTTGCACATTCCTCAAATTATTAATTAATTTAATTAATTATTATCCTCTCATGCAAATCTAAATTTATCTTCTAACACACACTTTCTTTCACTCCACTTCTCATGCAACTAGTTAACTCACACTCAGAGTTTACTTCCACATAATTAAATAAATTTTATTTAATTATGTCACTATTAATTAATATATTCTCCCACCTCTAGATTAAATAATTACTTTAATTATTTAATCTTTCACATTCACACTTCTTCTAAATTAAGTAATAATCTTAATTATTTAATTCTCCTCTTTTATCTCAAACATCATCCATTGATAAATAAACATTTTATTTATTAATCAATCTTATCTTCCACGTTCCTCCAATAATTATATCATACATTATTTTCTCAAATCTTAATTGACACCCTTTCTCAATCAACTGATATTGATTGACCACTCTTTTGATTGATCAATTCTCTTAACTCCCACTCACTCGAAGTCTTCTAATCAATCAATTGACTTAACACTTCAATCAATATCTCATGCAACAGTTAACTGGAATCCTATAGCTAGTTGCAATTAGTTAACTGGGCAATCGATTCCTCCCATTCATTCTTAGTCTTTGATCTCAAATCAGCACCTCTTAATCTAGATCGTTGATCTCATTTCCTCAAATCTATAAAACAACGCTTCACCCTTCACATTCCTTACCTAGAATTTTAATAGCTAAGAATGCCCATTTGAATATTTATCTTGAGCAATTGAGAGCATTATCATAGCATCTAGGTCATCACATATAATGCTTTTTTGTAATTTATCATGGAGGCTTTGTGTTGAAGCAATCTAACATTTCAACCAACACAAGTTACTCCACAATGGGATGGTAAGATTGTTCTTTTTTTGGATTCAATTATGTCTTTGATTTGATTAACCTTTGTTTGAATTCATATCTTGATAACAATTCAATCTCATTGGTATGTGGGTTTTATCTTATCTTATTGGTTTCCTTGATTGAATTCATTGTTAATAACTCATTCCACTTTTACCCTTTACAATGTCCTATTAGACATCTAGCCAGGATGGAGGCCAACAAAACATCAAAATTCATGCTTGCACCTAAGCATAAAGTGGCAACTGAAGAAGAAATCATTCAATCTACTTATCTACATCAAAACAATAGTTTACATGACCAATATGAAGAGGTAAGTAAATTTTTTTTGTTCTCCAGAAGTTATTGCAGCAGCTGGTTAAAAATTTGCCATTTCTTCACCTCTTTTGGGATGCTCAAAAGCATGCCAAACCTTGCAAATTGATGAGAAGAGGAAGCTACTTCAAGGAACCACTCAATGGTTTTGTTTGAGCAAGTCATGTTGTTAGTTAGGGTAGGTTAGGATAGGTTTCCTTTCAGGTCAATAAGTGTTGTTGCACAATGTTAGTTTCTCTTTTCTCCAAGTGAAGGCACAATTAGTTAGTTGTTTAGTTGTTCTTGAGGTGTTACAATTGGTGGTCAAGTTTGTTTTTAGTTTGTCCCATATTATCTTGACTCCTATGCCCAATGGATATGCTAGGATATTGGTCTTATTGGTTTTAGCAAGAAAAACCCCCTTAGGGGTCACCAAAAACGGTAATCTATTTTACTCCTTGATTTAAAATAGCCTTTGGACAAATTGATATAGTAATTTTAAAAGGGGTTGTAGTCTTGATTGAGGGATTTTGAAAAGAAGTATGCTTGGAAGCCAAAAATTATTAAAGGTGTTTTTTCCATTTTAGGGATAAGGTCATATATTATTATTTTTAAAAGGGGAGTTTTAGTTATGATAAGCTTGTAGATATCTTGATGTTGTGAAAACGTTCTAAATTCATTATTTTTCTCAATTTCCAAGAGCAAGAGTTAAGGAGGGAAGTGGTTTTGAAAAGGTCAAGGATTTTAAGGGAAAGTTTGTTAGTTTTTTGCCTCTTTTAAGAGAAAATTGAGAATGAAGGAGAAGAAATAAGTCACTTTTCAGGAGGAAAAAATGGCATGTCAAGAAGAAGAAAGGGCAGTTTGTAGCAACACAACAAATCACCAAGAGGTAACACAGATTGAAGAGATCCTAAATGTTCAGATAGAGGGACCATTCAAGAGTTGAAATAAGATCACTGATAATAGTTCGTTATGGTATTTGAAAGTCCAACAAAAGGCTTTGTGTAGGAGGTAATATGATCTAATCTGCATATATCTTTCTTTTTGTTTTCATTGTTGAATATTTCAATAAGCCTCTATAGTATCTTAACTTTGTATCAACTTAAAGGAGCTTGGTCAAGATATTGACAACGTATCTATAACTATGTTAAATTATTTAAGAGGATATCATTCGGTTTTCATGTAGTCTCCTCATTAGATCTATAGGTTTATTTTTCCCTTTTCAAATCCATAACGTATCAAGTCATGCAAACCTTCATCATGAGGCTTGTAAACCCTTATCAAACCCTACATATGGTCAAGTTTTGTATGGTATCATGGATGTAACACATGCAAAGGGATTTTTTATGAGATAACAGTATGTGCATAACATTGTATTTACTACTCATACTCTTTTTGGGGATGGTACAATCAATATAGAATAGTTTTGTTTTGTATCTTGCTTGGAAGATACATGTATTTAAACTCTAGCCAAGAAATACAATAAAACTGCAACATAAATTGCACTGTAGTGGGATCATGCAATGTAGTCTTTACTTCAACCTAATCTAAGAGAATTTCAAGGTCTTTCTCCAATAGTTGTACTTGAAGAGTCTACACTAAACATTGGAAGTTTAGCACAAGGGACAAGAAGTTGCATGCATTTTAGGGGAAGAGGAACTAGAAGATCTAGAAGGGGGGCAGTTAGCTATAATAAAGAAATATATTCCATGCTCTAACAAAATATGCCAAACTATTAAAAGATAAGCTTATTGTCACAAAAAGGGAGCCTTTCCAACAAAGATGGAGCTAATAGCAATGTATGGGGTTATAGTGACCATTTGGCCATAGTTGGAGCATTTGATCACTGGAAGCATGCAAAGAATAGGGAAACAAGTTTGAATGCTCAACAATTGATATACGGAGAGGAAGGAAAGGGAAACATTGATCTCAGTGGGAATCATTAGGGATGCATTGCCATATACAGAGAAACCTTTTGGTCAAATACTTGACATTAAAGCTAACCTTATAAACTATAGGGTTCACTAAAGATTGTACATGTGGATCAAATGTCTGGTGCATCAACTACTCTATTTACATTACAAATTAATCATGAAATTGCTTAGGATTCTACAAAAGAGTTGTTGGATCAAAAGATGAAGAATTCTATAAACCAAGAAAATGGTGGATTTTCAAAGGTCTTGTATAAATTCAAAATACAAATGCTTGAATCGAGGTATCAATTTAGTGTTGATTTTTGACCATATTATCTTATTCCTAGACAAGAGTTAAAGATCATGTAAATGAAAATCCTCGATGTTTGATTCTTTGGGATCACATTGAAGTAGAAAGGAATCTCGGTTGTTGGAAGATATTGGTCCAACCTATGGTCTACTCTATTGCACATATTATTTCAGTCCTTTTGTGTATTGATCTGACACTGACGTTCCATTACAATAAGTTGACTGAAATTTAGCTCCCATTGCCTCAAATACTTTAAGTTAAGCTAATAAATAGGCTTAGGAAAATAAGCAAAGAGATATAAGGAGTTTGAAAACACCTCTAAGTATGATGTGTGCAGAGTTACCTTGTAGGGAAGTATCTATTATTTCCATACAAATGGCAATATCTTTTGGTAAGTAAAAGTTAAAAGAGATTTGGAGAAAGGAATAGTTAGTATATGATCAACTATTGAAGTTTGACATGTAAATAGAACAACAAAATGAATGCCAAAAGATAACCTACATCCTAAAATTTATGAGGGTTGTGTAATAATTGCAAAATGATAGAAGGCCAGATGAAGACAAAATATGACAATGATAGTATCGTCAAGCTAGTGGTAGCCCCTGTGAAGTAAAAGAGGAAGGTTACGAATAATATTAACAATCTTTTACAAAATGGATAGTGAACTACTAAAGGGACATATTGCACTCACAGACATAGGATATCCATGCAAATTAAGAGAAGTTGTCTCAAAATATGAGGGTGGTAGGTTATTTCCCATATTCAAGTCATGCAATGAATGATATGGTGGAGGAAAATAATTACTCCTCTGTCACCATAGTAGGAAGTTATTAGTTGCATATGGATTGGGTTATACTGTCCCTAGATCAACCAATAGAGTTTCCATGGTATGAGTTGACTGCCACACTATAACCAAGTGTATCTCTAGGATTGTTGTAAGGAAAATTATTGTGAGAGATGCAAACTAGTTCCATCATTTTATAAATAGACAATGTTGAGGAAAAGTGCATCTCAGAGATATCTGATTAGTGAGCCTAGAATGAGGTTTTGTTATCCTAGAGGTGATAGGGGTATTAAAGATGCATACCTGAGTGATGAAATTAGAGGTTTAAGAGACATAAATGGACATATGTCACAACACATGAAAGTGTTGATGAGTCCAGTTTATGACTCAATTTTGATAGAGTTTATTATCCATTTGTTGTAGTTGTCATAGACTTTGATACTTGGATGTTGACCTTTCTATGATATTTCCTCAAAACCATAGACATTGGGCATAAGCTTATTTTTGTAATATTTTATGACATTGACATGCTATATGAACTATCTATGTTAATTTTACATGTGGATTAATGAATGTTACTTTAAGATAGTTACAAATATGCAATTGTTGTGCATACTAGTATTGTTATGCAAATATAATTTGAAGCCTACAAAATTGAGGAAGATTCTGCCAGTTGGTCATTCACCATCAAGGTCAACAAGGTGATCATTCAAAGGACAATGGAGGGAACACTCTCAATGGAGGGAGATTCCTAGTTTAAATCGAAGAATTGTAATTTCCTTGTAAATGGTCTTAATTATTTTTTGAGCGAATATAGGAGTTACTATTGTGCTAGAACTGCATTAAGGAAAACATGCTTGACCAGATTTCATGCATGCATAACCTCCTCTCCACTTTTTATGGTTTCCCTAAAATGGTGTCCTCCTAATCTGTTGGAGTTGACAGCCTTGCTAGGTAGTTAGTTAGTAGCTTTTCTTCCTATAAATAAGACTTTAATGCTTCTTCTCAGGGGGTTGATTAATCTAATGATGCACTCACATTCTTAGTTTTTTAGTAATATAGTTATGCTGCTCAATTGTACTCATATTTTCCAATGAATAAAATGAAGTTATAAGTTTGTGCATCTGAGTTCACATATTTTTAAGGGATACTCACCCAAGGGGCTCCACTTGGTGAGAATTCCATCCTTTAGTTTAGTTATTACTTTCTGTTCAAAAATTAGTTAAAAATCTAACACTATTTGTTCTTGCAACCACTAGAATTCTAGTTTGTGACTGTTCCTGCAGCCAAAGAAGACAAAGTAGTTTCATGTTTTTTTGCTCAGATTTTAATTTATGTTTTGTATTTTAGATCAGTATAATTGTTGGTTGATGCTCAATATTTATATTACTTCTTTCCAAGCAATTTACTTTCAGCATTATGTCTTTCTTAGTTGTAGGATGAATGTGGCTACTTTGGATTCCTAGTGCACATATTGTGTTGAACCATTTCAAGTCTACCTCCCTGGGTTGACAAGTTAAATGCACCTTCATGATGATTGAGATAGCTATTCAGATTAGATGTCCAATCTCTGAATCATAGTTGTAAGGGCTTAGTTGTTAAATCATTGTAGGAGGCCAACATTTTTGGCGCCATTGTCGGGGATGGTGTCAAACTAGGGAGTTCCTTGGAGTCATTGATAGTTTTTCTTGCTGTAGTATTTTTGAAAGTTTTTTCTTAGCATACCCCTAATTTAGGAAAGTGATGATCCACCATTATTTTTCCTATTCTTTGTGTGAGCTGGCTGATAGCGAGTTAAAACCATATGCATAAAGGAAGGAGAAGAGATGCTCATGGGAGATTCCTTCCTAATAACCCTGATCCATTCCAGCTAGTTGAGCATCAGAATCTGCCAAGAGAAGAAGAAGAAGAAGAGCCACACCCTTTTGTTGATGCATTTCTTGATCTGACCAGTTCTGAAATTTCCTTTGAAGACCAAAATCAGATTGAGAATCCCTCTACTTTGGAACTCCATCAGACAAGCATGGGTGATGCAAATAGAAATAGACCTAACCAACCAACTTTTCCTTTCCACATTACTCATAAAAATGAAGTGGACAACCTCAAAAATATCCTCACTTCAATCCTTCCTAAGTTCTATTGACTTTTCACATAAGATCCTGATACTTTCTTGTTTGAGTTTGATATATTATGTAGGAGTTATGACTATACCACCGATGCCCATAGACTTAAGCTATTCCCTATCACCTTGAAAGAAGCTACATTGAGATGGTTTATGAGCTTAGGCAGAAATACTGTGGAGACTTGGGAAGATATGAAGACAAAATTCCTTGAGAAGTACAAGGAATATTGTAGGGGCAGTGACATGAGGGGAGATGACATTTTTAGGATGTAGCAAAAGGAAGATGAGAGCCTAGAGGATTATATCTCAAGGTTTCTATTTTGCTTACAAAAATCTCCACACCATACACTTAATGAAGAATCACAAAATTTGCTTTTCCTAAGAGGAATTAATGACAGTTGCATTGATGCCTTCAACCTGATGGGAGGAGGAGATATCACCCAAGTTCCTTGGGAGGATATCAAGAAGATATGGTAGAATTATTCTAGGACAACTTCAAAGAAAGGGAGAGCTTATCAATCCTTTATGGGTAAGTCATCCACTAGTGGAGTTTCAAGGATGGAGATTACTCACTTACTGACAGACTTCAAGCAAGACATCATAAATAACCTGGCTACTTAGTTGGATACACTTCAAGCCAAGAAGAAACAAGAGGAGGCAGAGGAAATATTGGTAGAGTACTACCCTCATTGTAGACAAAAGAAGAAGGGATACAGATGCAAGATGGTAGCTAATATTGACAGTAAGAAGATTCTACCTGAATTCAATCCAATCCAAGGAGAAGATGACCAAGTCTACTACATTACACAAACGAGGCCATGGGCTTCAAGACAAGGTATGCCACCAGATCCACTCTCTTTTTTTGGGCCATATTTCAATTCTTATTCATCTAGTAACTAGTGGAAACCCCCATATCCATCCAATTATGAAAGATATCCATCACAGCCTTGGAATAACCCTCTAAATGCCTAGCCCAATCACCAAAACTCTCCACCCTAGTGGCAACAACCTTAGGGAAATTGGTAGCAGTTTCAAGGAAATTGGTAGCAAACATCTCAATGGAGGGGAGGGCAGCAATGGCCAAATTAGACAACCAGTTACATGCAGCCACCTTCTCAGCCCCAACAACCTACTATAATGCCTCCTCCTACTAGTTCAAGTTCAAACACACCTAAACCTACTCAACTACCAGCTCATCCCACACCTAACCCAAATAACAAACCACAATAGTAGCCAGTATACTCTACTGATCCAAATCAATTGCATGCATATGTTGTGAGTGTAAGTGACATCCACTTGTGTTCAAGAACTACTTTTCCATCTCCTTCCACACCCATTATCACTGACCTTCATGTGGAAGAAGAGGAGCCTCTGAATGCCCCCATTCTGCCATGTGTACCTAAAAATCCTGAACCAACCCCAGTTAAGTAGACTGAACAAGAACCGCCATTTCCCTATAGGTTGGAAATTGTGAAACAAAAGGAAGAGAAGGAAGAATCAACCTTTGACATTCTAGATTAGTTAAAGCATATATGTGTCCAGATACCTCTATTTCAGGCCATAAAAGATGTTCCTATATATGGCAAAGCAATTAAGGAAGCATGCCTTAAGAAGCCAGGTAGGAAGAAGAAAGACCCCACTATAGTTCATGTTGTGGGACAACTGGCTGACATCATGCTTGGGAAAGTGACTGTTCCCAAATATAATGACCCAGGGAGTCCTATGGTAGGAGTTGTTATAAATGGGGTCCAAATAAGGAATGCTCTTATTGATTTGGGAGCAACAATAAATGTAATGAACAAGGATATGCTACAAAAACTAAATGTTACAAACATGAGACCTAATCCTACTGTCCTATAGCTTGCTAATAGTTCTACCGTTAAGCTTGATGGTATAGTAGAGGACCTTGTGGTAACTCTAGACTCTTGGGAGTACCCAACAAACTTCATGATTCTTTCTCCTAAAGCTACACTAGGCGGGTACCCCATTATCCTAGAAGGCCATGGTTAGCAATGACAGATTCCTATATTGGATGTCAAATAGGAGACCTGACCATTTTTTATGGGAAGAACACCAAAAAGGCTCTACCCTCCTGCTCAGTCATCCCATGACATGGATAATCATGTATGGCCACATGTTGGTGAAGAGGATGAGGAAGTTAATTTTGTGGCACAACTTATGATGTTAGGCAGAAGCTCTTTCATGCAGCTTCAAGAGGAAGATGAAGTATTGGCTAACATAATTCAGAGCCATTGTGAAGTAGACGAAATATCATCCTCTCATGTAGTCGATTTTGTTGATCCAGTGAATACACTTCTGCTCACTCTTCCTGCAACAACAACTATTTCTCATACATTACTGCCACATGAACTCAAGGTACCAAGAATTAGTGGAGAAGCTATGGTAGAGATAACTACACAAGTGCAAGTGTTAGAAGGTAAATATCTAAACATTAAAAATAAATTGAGTGAAGAACAACAGTTGTCATTGAAAAACTTACTGAGAACCCACCAACATGCATTTACGTGAGACTATCATGATATGAAGGGATTGGACCCTAAGCTTTGCACTCATAGGATTTACATCAGAGATGATTGTACACCAGTGAGGTAGCCACAAAGAAGAATTAACCCTACATTGAGAGAAATTTTAAAGGGAGAATTATAGAAATTGTTGGATGCAGGATTCATCTACCTAATTTCAGATAGCCAGTGGGTGTCTCCATTAGTGATTGTGCCCAAAAAGGGAGGGAAGTGATGATTCTGTGTTGATTACAGAGAACTCAATGCTACCACTAAAAAGGACTATTTTCCCCTACCTTTCATAGACCAAGTTCTAGATTCACTTGCAGGGAAGCAATACTTTTCTTTTCTAGATAGATTCAGTGGGTATAACCAGATCCAAATTGCACTTGAGGACTAGGAGAAGACCACCTTTACCTATCCATGGGGGACCTATGCCTACTCAGTACTTCCATTCGGTTTTATGCAATGCACCTGTAACTTTTCAGAGGGTAGTCACTAGCATATTTTTAGATATCTCTCATGACTGCATGTAAATTTATATGGATGACTTTACTACTTATGGTGCTAATTTCAATGAAGCATTAGAAAGTCTTAGGAGAGTCTTAAAGAGATGTGAAGAACATAATATGTCTTTAAACAATGAAAAGTGCTTCATGATGATGCAAGAAGGTGTAGTCCTTGGCCACTACATCTCTCACAAAGGAATTCAAGTAAATCCTGCAAAGATTAAGGTGATCACTAATTTGCCTATACCTACAAAACAAAAAGATGTTAGGAGTTTCTTAGGACATGCAAGTTATTATAGGTGGTTCATCAAAGACTTCAGCAAAATAGCAGCACCATTGTACACTCTCCTAACCAAAGATGTTGAATTCCAATGGACAGAAGACTGTGACAAGGCATTTTATGACTTGAACGCAACCTTAACTCATGCTCCTATACTCAAGGGTCCTAATTGGGAGCTTCATTTTCACATTCATAAATATGCATTAGACTATGCTATAGGAGAAATCTTGGGATAGAAAGGAGCTATTGAAAATTCCATTTATTTTGTCAGTAAAAATATGCAAGGAGCTGAATTCAACTATACAGTGACACAAAAAGAAATGTTGGTAGTGCTCTATGCCCTTAACAAATTCAGGAACTACATAGTAGGCTATCAGATCTTTGTGCACATCGACCATGTAGCCATTAGGTACCTCATGAATAAACCCCTAATATTAGGTAAGCTAGAAAGATGGTTATTGTTGATGCAGGAGTTTGACATAACCATTGTGGATAAACCAGGGAAGGCCAATGTTGTTGCGGACTTTCTTTCAAGGTTGACTACATCTAGGGACAATCAAGTCATTGATGACTCTTTCCTTGATCAACACTTATTTTCCATCAGTGTGCAAACACCCTGGTATGTTGACATAGCTAACTATCTGGTCACAAGGAGAGTTCCTCCTCATTTCTCTCCAAAAGAGAGAAGGGTTCTCATTGAAAAATATTTTCCTTTTCGATGGATTGTTGGATGTTTTTTCTACATTGGACCAGACCATGTCATGAAAGATGTGTGAGGGAAGATGAGACATATGATATTATACATGCATGCCACAATGAACCCTATGGAGGGTATTTTGCAGCCAAATGGATAACAATGAAGATTTTGAACACAAGATATTATTGGCCCACACTCCACAAGGATGGGATGACCAACCAAATCTGATGAGATGCCCCTTTACCCCCAGGTAGTCGTCACTCCATTTGACAAATGGGGATTGGATTTTGTAGGACCCATTGATCCTCCATTTAATGGTAAATCCTATATCTTAGTATGCACTGATTATGTAACCAAGTGGGTAGAAGTTAAGGCCATGAAGCATGCAAAAGATACTAAGGTTGCAAAATTTCTTTATGAGGAAATTTTCACACGGTATGGGGTTCCAAGAGAGATAGTGACTGATCAAGGGGCTCAATTCACTTCAACCCTTGTTACAACACTAGTCAATGAGTAAAACATAAGGCACAGGAAGTCTACTCCTTATCACCCTCAGGCCAATGGCCAAGTTGAGGTGACCACTATAACAAATCACTGTGATTTGCTCCATTTTTTGCTTCCACCCACTGTTTTAATGTATTTTTTTCCAATTTTATGAAAACATCAGTGCTATTTATCCGGATGGCGCTATTTTTGGCATTTATTTGTGTCAATTAGGACAAGTCGGTGCTAGTTTTGATGCTAATTTTTGCTGAAATTAGCGCCGCTTTGAGCACCAACATTAGCTTCGAGTGTGGTGCCACTATTAGTGCCACCATTGGCTTCGATTTTAGCTTTGAGTTTAGTGCCACTTTTAGTTCCAACTTTAGCTTCAAGTTTAGCTTCGGGTTTAGCGCCAATTTAGACACCCCTATGTTGAAGAGACTTATTTATATGTCTCATCGATGATGTAAAGTAGTGAAATGTCAACAAGATACAAGCATATTGAGGAGAGAATCACTTATGTCACATCGACAAGGTATATCTACAAGTGCTCAATAAAAAAAAACTCTTGGATATAACAAAGTAATGTCAATGAGACATTGAGATATTGGTAAGACAAATAAGATTGTCTCATTGACACTCTTCAAGTAATGATCAAAAGCATACACCACTAGACCGTCGGGAAGGTGAGCAATGTATGCGGTAGAGTGGTATACACCACAATCCCGCAGCAAGAAGCCTTGAGCAAGGCGGTAGTGCAGTAAACAACAGAAGGGAAGGGAAAAACACCACCATACCGCAGTGGATATAATAAGAGATGGTGGTAGTACGGTAATCGTGGCATCATTACAATTTACAACACTAAATGCAGCAAATCACGTTAGTCACAATCCATTTGAATAAATCATTTAAGGAATCAAGAATATAGCTTGCCAAAATACTCTAAAACTCTAATAAACATACTCTAAAAATTTCGTCAAAATATTTTTTCAGGCATAGCCCGCTAGAATGGAGTTTTCATTTTAATAAACATACAATAAAACCTTTGTTGAAACCTTATTTTTAGGTGTTTCCCACAAAAATGGAGAAGTGTTTCAGTAAAGAATGACAGAGAATGGTAAGGAGATGTGTGTGATAGGAGGCATAGGATTCATTGTTGTTTATCTCATTCCTACTCTGATCAACAAGGGTTACAATGTTCGCGTTACTGGTTGTAATCCAGGTATTTAATGACATATGTTTGCATAATCTCAAATTCATTCAGATGCTTTTGAAGTATCAATGTATCCTATATAGGGTTTAGAATGACTTCTTTTAATTTATAAAAATAAATCAGATTCTTTTGAAGTATCAATGTGTCCTATATAGGGTTAAGAATAATTTCTTTTAATTTAAAAAAATCAATAAATGATGTATTTTCCTGTGAGTAGATAATGTGGAGATCTCATAAATCTGTCCTAGCACATTGTCCTCTTTTGCACTGTGTTCATTACTCCAGCTGCTAGGGTTTTACATTTGACATCTTTAATATCTTCATGATAGTGGCTTTTAAATAGATCTCAGTCTTTGCTTTAATCTTTATCATGGTAACCCTTGAGTTCCATAATCCACCTTCAATCTCTTCTAAGAACATTGTCTTAAGCTAGACTGCATAGTATGCATATAAAGAAAGTCCTTCATACTCGCCATTGTTCCAAACCACCACTCACCGCCTTGCTTAAAATGTTGCCTCCATAAGCACAATAGCATGTTTTAAAATCATGGTTGCCAGTGATTGACCATTAAGGTCACTACTTTCATCAAGATACAATGAGATTTGTGTCTTCAAAATTAGGGAATTATGCAAGATAACATTGTGAATTATTTGTTGTGTACAATTTGATTTTGTTGCACATTTACTACTTTGCTAACTTCCTTTAAGACTAGATATTGCACCATCAGCTGCAATCTCAAACAACTCACTCACTGTCACTTGAAGATTCCTTTCATGAGCATCCTTGTATAAAATGAAACTATGCCCTATAGACTGCCTACTTACTTACTAATATAGGGGACTCATTATTTCATGGTATTTTGAGTTTTATATAGAAGGGGTTAATATGTGGAATTTTTATGTGCAGGAAGAATAGATTGTGATGCAATGTTTGGGTATGGAAAGTTCAGGAAAAATTGGATTGCTATTGATGTCATAACCAAGTTGGATTGTACCTTGAGCCGGTGTGAAACACTTCCAGTTGTTTTCGCTCCAAAGTAGAACTTGTGTGTAGGAATTTCCAAATATTTGACAGAGGAAGTTCCTACATTCTAAAGATAAAATCATAAATCTACTTATCCAATTTCTGATCCAACCTTACATCTTTAATATCCAATAGAGAAATTTTGTACATTCTAAAGATAAAATCGTAAATCTGCTTATCCAGCTTCTAATCTGATTTGAGGTCATGAATATCGAATAGAGAAAGTTCCTATATTCTAAAGATAAAATCATAAATTTTTTCGGTCCAATTGGAGATCCAATTTCAGGTCATGAAGCTCTTATAGAGAAAGTTCCTACATTCTAAAGATAAAATCATAAATCTGTTTGGTCCAATTTGAGGTCCAATTGTAAGGATTTGTCTTTTTAATTATACTTTCTGACATTTGTCTTGATACAAATTGTTACTTTAGAATTATGGTATTTCTTTTATTCTAATGTTTTCAACCCTCATTTTAGGGAAGAGCTCCGAAGATGGTTCCTTCAGATGGAGACTACACTTTTCCACTATAGGTTCCATCTAGAAACACCAGAAGCTTAGGTACTATCATACTTAGGTACAATAGAGTTTCAGGTTACCTTGTTCTCCTTGATACAAAATGTTGTCCTTAATCCCTCTTAAGAAACATTCACTATTATGGACTTCATTATTGTACCTTTCATGCATTTGATTTAATTTGTTATGTGGAAACATGTTGTCTTTGTCTTTGCAAGTGATGAATATTGTGTAAGATTTTAATCTACATGACTACCCCTTATGTTCAATTCTTGTGACTGTTACGATGCTTGGGGCTGCTTACTTTTAACCAAATTGTTAATGAAAACTATCTTGGAATCCTTGATGATTAGTTTTTTCAGAATCATGGCTATGTTGATAGTGGAATGTTCTTATTAATAAGGATAAATATTTATCAATAAGGAGATTACCCCTTACCAACATACTCCACTATCCTTGCAAAGATTGATCTTTAATGCTTCATGGATGGTTTACTTGTGATTATCCTTCTCAAATGAAACAATAGGGAAGTAGGTTGGGCTCAACCCTTGATGGAGCCACATTTCACCCCACATGCTATAACTAGATAAACAAAACAACCTAATTTTATCGATACCTACACAATGAGAAAACAAGTTAGATAGAACTGAGTATATGATAGATATGTTTGATAACTTTCTTGTTTTCCTAGACATCTATGGTATGCAAGTTATTTGAATGCACATGATGATCAAATTATATGTACTTTATAGATGTATGCACATATTTTGACTGGTGATCCTTCATTGCTCTAACAACACTCTTCTCACTCAAATGCAGGGAACCTAGGAGCAGCAAGGAAGACATCAACTTGGAGGCTTAGACAAGCGGGAAGACTGAAGATGATGCAAAACAAAGCAATTGGGATTCGTCATTGAGGCAATGACGGGTCCCCTTTCTCTTTATGTGCATTTTTCTCTTTTGTATCTATAAATGTATAGTTTTTCAATTATATGCATTCAAATAGTCAGTTCCATGACTTGTGTGTAACAACATATAATTTACATTATCAATAAAGACTGCATTTTTGAAAGGATTGTGCAATCTTTCCAATATTATATGCATCTGCATAAGTGCAATCTAGTAATGTAATCTTCTAATTTTGTTTATGCACATGAATGTAATGTAGCAGAAATAAAAATGTACCTTTCTCTTCATTTGAAAATCACAAAAGCTCTACCTGATTGAGCTATTAACTTTTGTGTCTTCACGAACATATGTTGATACAAAATGAATGGAAGAAGCATCCAAGTAATCCTAAATTTTTCTACCAACAATTCATACCAAAGATTTAACAATTTAAGGATATTTCAATAGGTAGTTTGTATCGACACAAATAATATTATTGAAGCATTTTAAATTTTAGGCCATAAGAATCATCCTTTTTTAAACATGGATTGTGTTGTAGCCAAAATTCCATCCTAATTATTTTTGCATACTTCCGCTTTCACTCATCTCTTACATCCACCATATGCATAGAATTCCTATCATAATAACTTAAATTTAATAAAATCCCTCACACAAGCTTCCAAATAAAACCCTTGATCATAGCATCAAAGTGTATTCCTCCTTTGAAATACTCCTATGATGGCTCATAGCATATCGCCAAGACAACACCATGTCGATGAGAGTCCCTCCAAAGTCTCCCTGACATTAGCACAAAGCACAAATCATAAATGTAGATGAGACACCCCTATGTCAAAGAGACTTATTTATGTCTCATCGACGATGTAAAACAGTGAAATGTCAGCAAGCTATAGGAATATCGAGCAGAGAATCACTTATGTCACATCGACAAGGTATATCTACAAGTGCTCGAAAAAAAACAACTCTTGGATATAACGAAGTAATTGTTGATGAGACAGTGGCATATCGGTAAGAGACATTAACTTGTCTCATCAACACCGGCAACCAACATAAGAGGAACATAAGATCTAATGTCGATGAGACATTGAGATATCGGTAAGACAAATAAGATTGTCTAATCGACACTCTTCAAGTAATGATCGAAAGCATACACTGCTATACCATCGAGAAGGTGAGCAATATATGTGGTAGAGCGGTATACACCGCAACCCCGTAGCAAGAGACCTTGAGCAACGCAGTAGTGTGGTAAACAATAGAAGGTAAGGGAAAAACACCACCATACCAGCATATCGAAGAAACAATGGGCATTTTAATTTAAAGTCTCTTCGATAGTTATGAAATGATGATTAGTCTAATTAATGTGACTAACGAAAATATCGATGAAACTACCGCTATTAATGAAGAACTTGATCATAAAGGTGGCGTGATTGCCATTTATGAACCAGGGTTGGATGAAGTGTCCTGAAATTTGATAAATACGGCCTCAAAGAAGTTGAAATCATTGTGAATTGTAATTGAAGGATTTTGAGAACCAAGTTGGATGGTGGTAGGCAGCTAGAAATTTGCAGCATTTATCCAAGTAAGTGGTCTAGACTCAACTCAACATATTTTCTCAATAAGTAGATGAAAGCATTGCATGAATAGGGTTGAGATGGAAAAAACCCCAGGCAAATAGAAAGCAAAAAGATAGAAAACTAAAGCTAGGCAATTGAATCAAGACTTAATCGATCAGTGTCCTGGGTCTGGGCCAAAATCTAGAAGAATAGCATAGCTTAACCCATCGTGTGTGACATTACAAGATAAATAGAAAAATATGGGAGATGTATGGACTCCGTGTAGGGGTTATGACCTCTTTATTTATCATTATAGGAAGAAATTTTGGCATAGCCTAGTGTCAAACCCGTGGAATTTGAATTTGGGTAAACTTGTAGTACCCAATTCCTTTGTGAACGTAGATTTAATCAAGGTGTTGGCAAAGAATTACAATCCGAAGATGAGAGAAATTCATTTGCCTGATGGGTCACAGTTCATGGTCATAAAGCCACATTATATTTCCATGATTTTTCAGCTAGACACTTCCCTGAAAACAAAATTATGAATCAGAGACTTGTTGGAGGAATACCACACAATGGACACAAGTTACAAGAGGTGGAAATTTCCTCTACATAGGATTAAAGGTGCAGGTAACCAAACTATGAGGTTCTCTAGTGAAGATAAGCCCCCATTCTCTGTGGCTTTGTTTGAAGAATACTTTCAATACACTTATTACTCAACTGGTCAAGTACTGGGAATTGATGTTCCTGAGAACATGACAATTGCTCCCATGGTTTTAGCCACAGACATCCAGAGCCATAATGCCCAACCCTATGATTATGCAGAGTATTTATCAGAGGCCATCAATAATGCCTTCAATATCATCAAGAATAACAATGAAGCCATTAATTTCAAGCACTATTCTCTTTTCATGCACATGATATTATACAAAGGGTAGGTGATGGGGATATGGGGTGAGGAATTAAGAATAAAAGACTTAAATAATGATGGAAATTCAAGGCTTGTACAAATGTGGACATTTGTGTGGGGCAATAGGTGTGTGAGGTCCCACTACCTATATTTTGAGGAAAATTTTGTCAAACCACTATACAAGATGCTAGGCCACAAATGTGACTACAACCTCTCCCTAGAGATCTTAAGATTTCTCCGACCAAAAGAAATGGGTCATGAAGCAGGGATAAATGACAATTGGGGGGACTGGTACATGTTTGGGGATTGTACTATTATTAGGGTTTATGGATTTGAAGCTACACCTTATTTGTTGCCTAAGATTGTGCTAGATAGAGTTGCTTATTTAGATATCATAAGGCAATTGTCATTTTCAGCTTTCATGCATTTAAAGAGCTATGGGAGGCAGAATTTTATGCCTTCCACTTTAGGCTTCGGTGATTTCACTACTATCTTTGATTCAGGCTATGACTTGGTTAGTGGTAAACTAGATTATAATGGCTTGCTGGTTGACAACAAAAGGGAAAAGTTTGATCCTGAACACTTCATTTGTGATGCCAAATTTTTTTAGAAATTGAAAGGGTATGAGCATAGTTTCCTTTTAGAAGATGTCATCAAAAATTGTGAAGAAAAACAAAAAATGATGAGAATGAATGCCTATAGTAGGGTTATGATGGTTGAGGCTTGGAAGTTGAATAATAACCTAGGCTACATAGGGGATTTCCTTGAGGTACAAGATCCCATAGAAAGAATTGAACAGTTAATCCTCCATGAAGAAGAACTGATAAGAGATGTGCCACTTGTGGCATTTGAAAGAGGAAGGGGCATCGGTCCTAGGAGGCAAGTAGAAAATATCACACCACTAGATCACTTATCACCTTAGCCTACTCCTCAAGTGAGATTTTCAGTTGGTTCCCCATCTATGGAAGAAGATAACACTGAGGAGGAAGAAGAAGTATCACAGTTTAATGCTCATGTTATACCCCAATATGAGATGCCATTGGAAAGAAGTGTGATCACCTTTGAAGCCTTTGATGAGCTATTAGATGATGTGAGGCATCGTGCAAGTCAAGAATTTGTTGCAGATGATACTTTTGTGCAGACCCTTGAATTTAATTCCTTTATATATGAGTATAAAGGAAAAATAATAAGAGAAAGGTTAAAGGACATTGACCCTAAGAAAGAGGCGTATGCCTTGAAAGAGTTGCAACATGAATTTGATAGGGAAATGAGAAACATGATTGGTGAGAGAGGAAGAGCATTATTGCAAGAAGCTAGAGTTATGCTCCTTCTTGGGTGGGATATTAGTTCAGCCTTTGTGTTTGAAAGCTTTTTGAAGAGAAAGAATAAAACTTTGCAAATAATGGAAGAAGTAGGTGACAAGGTCAGGGTACAATCCTGATAATACCACTTTGCAAATTTGGGCTCTTTAGCCCCCAGGCAAGAAGCCTTCTCTCATTGACCATGATCATATTTTTGGATATCTCCTAGTGCAAAGAGTAGGGGAGACAGATCCCTTGGAGACTGTTGACTTGAATGTGAATGTAGCCAAATTCACCAAAGCCCAGATCCAAAAACTAGTAAGAGATAACCAGTGGCTGATAGAGGAAAATGATAGGTTGAAACAAGAATTAACCAACTACAAAGATAAGTTGCCTACTTCTCCAAGGCTTTACTCTCCTTTAATTGAACATGAAAGAAAAGTGTTAGAGGCCATGTCTAAGATTACTCAATGGAAGCATAAATTTGAAAAGGCTCAAAAGGAATAGGAAGCACTAAAAAAATTGAAGGCTACTACTTTTGAAGTAGCATTAGGGATAATTTGTATGAAATTCAAAGATATGTGCCAACATGCAGATGGTGTCTGGCATGCTCACAGTGGAACATACAAGGCCCTCATGGAGCATGGAAGACTGCTTGATAGGATGAAGGAAATGGAATCCCATATCAAGGAAAAAGATGGAGATAATAATGCTTTGCTCCAAGAATGCTAGATCCTCATGAATACACATGAAAACTTCTAGAATATCTTGACATAGGAATTGAATGACTTCAACCAACCACTATGTATGGCCATGCCAAATTTCTTTGAAGAAACAAATTTGAAGGATCAAGAAACTTGGAAAAATGAGATATCAAAATATTTGTTAGGGATCCTTGATGACATCAATGATGAGGATGAGGTACTTAGGAAAACGAATAAGCAACTCAGGAGGATTGTTGGATTGGAGAATGCAATGAAAAACACTCTACAAAATGCAAACACTTATGCCCAAGAGAAATACATTGATCACATGTCAAAGGTTAATTTGTTCCTTGCACAAGTTGTTTGAGGAGGTAGTTAGAGTTTGGTTGTTGTGGACTCATCGACATGGTGCTTGAGCCTTGAACAGATCTTAGGTGGTCACAGGTGCTTGCTGATGATTAACAGACTGTGGTGCATCCAACAATAAACTCTTTTTAAGTTTCTATGTTATGTTAATTATGCTTTAGTTAAGAAACAATGTAACTTTGTGAATGGACCTAAAGCTTGTTGCTTCCCGTACAAATAGGGAAACCAAAGTCTAATTTTGATCATCATATCATCATCATTTCAATCCATTAGAATAGATACTAGACCATCTCATCCTCTTATTCATATCAAAACAACTCATGTTATGTATGTTTATATTTTGAGCAATATAATGGAGCAGATACATTATAACTCGTAATCCATTTTCAGTGTTCAATTGTTGTGTCAATTTTCATGCTTATTTATTGCTTTGTTGTCTCCAAAGTGGTCTTTTCAAGTTGTTTAAATCTGCAAGATTTATCAGGCACATTTGTTGTTATTGTGTGGATGCTTTGATTGGTTTTTGGTTAGGTGTGAATTAAAGTCCTTTCAAATAATTTACTTTAATTGGTTCGTATTAAGGATCAAATTCCTCTTAGAGATTGGCACCCTCTTATGGTCTAAAAACCTACATTTTTGAGACCCAACAAATTGCAAATAACTCTAAAAATTTAGAAGTCTATGAAATAGTGTATATATTCTTGTACTTGTATATTCTATGAAACATTCCTTATTTTCTATGAAACAGTATGTTCTTGTACTTGTAAATATTCTTTTACTATTATGTCTATTAAAGAAAACAAAGTTTGAATAAAAAATGCTTCACCCTTTTTTGTAAGTGAGTATGTGAATTATTGTTTAAGGAAAAATCTTATAGTGTTTACATTTTCAGTTTACTAGTTTCAAATCTTCATTTGCTATGTATTTAAATTGCATATGCTCTTTATCTCTAATGACATAAAACAGTAATGTCGTCAGAATCAGGGTTTTTCAATTTCAGCACCATCATTGTCCAAACTTTTCATATCCTGTTCACTTTTAAGTACAATCATCAAAATTTTATTTTTATTTCTTGTCCTAGTTAATCTTGATTCCTTTCAGCACAACATAGCAGGTTGCTTGTTAAATTTCAAACATTTTCTTTTCATTTTTTTGTATATATTATTTTCTCAGTGCATCATTATGTAACAACAATTTCACTTTTGAGATATATAGTAAAAATAAATGAAAGCGCGTGTTTTCTTTGTCAAGGGAAATGTATGGCGAATACCCTATTTCTTTCAGATAAGTGTGCAAGCGAAATAAGACATAACTGATTGAATATGATTTTCTACTATACAATTGTTTTTTTATGTGCTTTTTACTTTTTTCATGTGGATTACCCTCAGAAAGAGACTACTTATCTTTTCTTAAATGAAGCCTTTACATTTCCTATCTACGAAAGGAATTTACTGCTTGACAACAGGTTCGTGAACTTCATACAAATTAAGATTGGTGTAAAAGGCCATCCCCGCAAATGTTGTTTGGTTTAGAATTATAATGGAAAATAAAAAAGCTTGCTAGGAGAATAAAATAGGTTTTCAATTTTCCAAGTACAACATAATATTACTAAAGCATTTCAAAGTTTAGGCCATAAGAATCATCCTTTTTTAAACATGGATTGCAAATAATTCTAAAAATTTAGAAGTCTTGGTCATTAACATTATTTTCTGCTACAATGTCATTCGGTGTATCATTGTCAATGTTCATATGTTCTTTCAAGTATTTAATATTATCATCATCCTCATCTTGACCTGCATCATCTTCATCATCATTGAAATTTGATGTAGACCATCTATATTGTTACCAGATGTATTTGGATCATCATTTTCTATACCATCCATATTGTTGTCTTCCATAACATCATCTAACTCTGGATTGTTGTCTTCTTGTGCCTGAACATAACCATCTTCAACATCATCATGGATGTCAATTTCTTCGATGTTCTCTAATCCCTCTCTCTCATTTTGTTGGCCATCATTGTTTTGCTTAGTATCCACTAATGCATCGTCAAATAGATGCCTTAATCTTGGATCATAATGTATGGCAAATATCCATTTTGGGTCCAAAATATCTTCATAGAAAAATACCTGCACATGAACAACATACATTTATTAGACGGATGTTATAACAATTTTATTGATTAATAAACACATGTATATATTCGCAATAAGCTATGAATTAATAGATTAATGATCACTACCGCTTCTTGTTTGAGTTAAAGAAATACCTACTCACAATGAATTGGTAGAACATAAGGCTCCTTATCCTCCGGTAGGAACGACAAGGAATCTATAGAAAACAATCCACTATGGATATCATGTCTTCGTGTCCTCTCAAATGCTTCATACCATCTACATTTAAAAATACAACATTTAAAAGAGTGGTAATCCAAATCAATAATTTCTTGTATTTTCCCAACATATTGTAGATTCCCTTCAATTATATTCTTATCTTTTGAGCTTGATCGATTGGATTGCTTGAAGTCAACCATGATGCCACAATCAAAGGATCGTCTCTTTACGTCTACACTTTCTACACGATAATGTCGACCATATGCCCACATTGTTGGATATTTCCTCGCCTATGAAAGACCATTTATTTCAGTGAAAAAAATATAGTGACGAATATTAAATAGTTAATACTGTCAAAACTATAAGGAAACAACATTTTGTAAAATTCCAACTGTACCTTTCTTTCACATCCTCTAGACATGTTGATTTCATCTTCTGTTATGTTTGATTTTTTTCAATAACACATTCTAGTGTGCAATCTTTGCCCCATTCCCCAAGCAGATGAGTGGGAAGTGGAGTATTCCTTGGGTTCAATCTCTTAAACTATCTCCTTGCTTCTAACACTTCTCTCTTTTTATCATATAGATCAATCCATTTGTTCATAAAGTCCATATGGTACAAAATAAACTTGTCGAGTATAGAACTTTCGTCTACACCTATTACACGTCAACATGTTTATTTCAAACTCCAAATTTCATGCTATTAATTTGACAAATAAATTATAGAGTAAATTAATGATTGCAAGTAAAACAACCACATTGATCATGAATTTACTTACTAATTTCTATTTCAACACCATTAGATTGTGGTTTTTCTCCATCAATAATATATGATGCTTGTTCTTCATCCTAGACACATGGGTCATCTTCAAAATCCTTACCAAGGAATTCACACAGGAAGAAAAAAGCTTCATTCAATACATACCCTTTAGCCATGCAACCCTTTGGATGTGCCTTTTGTTGGACATATCTTTTAAGAGTTTTCATATGCCTCTCAAAGAAAAACATCCACCTCATTGATACGACACCTGCCAATTCAATGTCATCAACTAGGTTTATAAGTAAATGGACTTGTAGGTCCATGAAACTTGTAGGGAGCTCCTTCTCAAATACACATACAATTTTTGAAATTTCCTTCTTCCACTTTGGCACTTCAGATTCATGGATCTCCTTGGAGGTCACCCGCCTAATATAATATTAGTAAATTAATATGAACCTTTAGTCATAAATTAAAATGCAATATAATATCTCTATGTCTCTCACACATGAGCATTTCATATAACCACATACCTTGTAAATGCTAATAATCGACTTATGGCATTCCTTAAGTCAACTGTAAGACAAGAATCCCCCCTAATTTCTAATGGCATGATATGCTATCAAACACATTTATGAAAAGGTCATTAGTAATTTTTTCTCACACAACAAAATATCAAAATAAATTTAGTGCTTAATCAATGTTACCAGTAAATGTTAAATGTTGATATATAATACCTTCATTAAATTATGAAAATCATGTGTTTTAAATCATGTGATATGTCCATCAACTATAAAAGTTTTAGCTAATGATGAACCATAGCCAGTAGGTGTCCTTATTGAACAAATGACATTTTTTAGTTGGTCTAGCTCTTTTTTTTCAAAATCCATGGAGCTTTTGCATGTTTCATTTTCCCTGTTTGGCCACAAATGTTTTTTTATCAAATCTGGTACGCGAAAGAGCAATATCTCTCCTCGAAGGCAAGGTGTCCTTCTCTTTTCCTGATATATGTCAAAATATAGAATCTAGGACATTTTTGAAGATGTGCATAGGATCTAATAGGTGAGATATTAATAGATCCTTCCAGTAAGGGAGCTCATAAAATATGGATTTCTTTTTCATTCCTTCTAGCATATTAACTGCAACTTGTTCTGGTTCTTCAATTGAATCACCCTGATAAAAAAAATCCTCCCAAGCTTTCAATTCAACATCTTCATACTTCTTAATCCAATCACCTAGACCCATAATCATGGGAGGGCCTTTGTTTTCAACTTTTCCATCAAATTGATTCTTCAGGCGATTTCTAAACCTATGATCTAGTGGTAGAAAAACCCTATTGTTTGCATAAATAAATTTATGTAGATCTTTATAATACCACCCTTGAAATTGTTTTGCACATATTGGACATGCAAATATCCCCTTTGTTTGAAGCCCTGCAATTCAAAAAGTAATGTTAATAACATAAAAAAATAGTATGAAAGTTGGGATGAAAATAAATTATGAGTGTAAATGTGTAAATATTTTATCTTACTAGAACAAACACCAAATCCTAGGAAATCATGAATAGTCCAACATATCACACCATACAACATGAAGGACCTATTTGATGGAGGACGTGATATGTCATGCATTCTTATGCCTTTCCATAGCAATTGCATCTCATCAATAAAAGGCGCAAGATAAACATCCATGTTTTTAACTTGATGTTTTCCTGGAACAATGAGAGTCAGCATAAGGTGCTCCTTTCTAACACTCATCCATGGGGGAATATTTTATACTATCAATCCAATTGGCCAAACACTATAATTTGAGCTTAGGAAAGAGAATGGGCACACTCCATTAATTGCAAGACCAAACCTAATACTATGGGGTTCATCTTTGAATTTTGTTGGCCATTTTTCCTCTATGTGTTTCATTGCTTTGGAGTCAACTGGAATTTGCATGAATCCATTTTTACTCTTGTTCTTTGCATGCCAATCCATCAATTGTGCTATTGAATTGCAAAGAAACATTTGTTGAAGTCTAGCTATAATTGGCATGTGACGTAAAACCTTCTTTGGAACTGTAGGACCTTGTACATCTATACGATATCTCTTTTTCTTTGCATACAGGTCATTCTACCTTGTTTTGATATTCATCTCTGTATAAAATGCAATCATTTTTACATGAATGAATTTGCTTATATTCAATCCCCAACTCAACCAACAACAGATGTTCCTTTGTGCAAGTTGATGGAAACACATTCTCTTCAGGGAATATTTTAGTTTTTAGTGCCCTGTAAGATTGCCAGAGATTAAATCAATTGAATGTTTGACTTATGATGAACATGTTTGATATGAGATTAAATCAATTGAATGTTTACGAATTATGTACACCAATTGACAATGTAAAGTAAGAAATAGATTTCAACTCACTTCAGTAGGGTAGTGAATCCTTTGTTTGACCAACCAAATAGTGACTTGATTTCTAATAATATTAATGTGCATGCCAGTTTTGAGGTTCTACTTGCACTTGATTTGAACACGGGTGTCTTCACCGCTTGCTTGATGGAGTCTTTGATGTTGTTATCATCAACATTACGTTGGTGGTAATTACCCATGCTATCATCATTATTGTCAACCGTATCATCATTATTGTCATCATTGTTTCCATCCCCAAAGAAACCTGTAAGCATTTCATTCAATCCTTCTTCATGCACTGCATTTTCAATTTCATGATCATCATCATTAAGGCTAGGTGGCATGTCATCAGTGTATGTGACTCTCATTAGCTCTTCAAATTTCTCAGGTGGTAGTGTTCTCTTCAATCTTGCTCTTCTCGCCTTAGTATGGTTTGGATCATCCCATCCAAATCTTAATAACCCAGTTGGATCTTGGGTATTAGTATAATGTGTTTCATCAAAATCTTCTACCTATCAACAAATGCAAGCATTATTTAATGTTTTGCAACAATTAGATAAATCATAAATGTATCAATTTCAAAGAAATATAATCAAATATGACTTATAAAAATAAAAATGTAAATTGTATGAACATATATACATCAATTGAATAATGGAACATTATTTTATAGACTACCTTTTTTATACAATAATTTAGATAAAACACAAATTTGACAACATAGTTTATAAAACATCAGTCCACACTCATTTATTATTCTTTGGTTTTAATCGATTGTAGGATGCATACTACCGACTAGAAGCTCATCATATATGTAATGTCTTTGTACAATCACTCGTTTGAATTGTTTCTTTCCACAACATACAAAACATCCACAAACAACAATTTTCTCAAAGTATTCATCCCATGTACTATAGCCCTGACCTACCTATTCTTCAGTGCAATCATTTTTTGTGTCATCAGTATCCATTATCATATCGTCTTCCACCCACTATCGTCTACATGATTTAACAGTTTTAGGTCCACGTCCACGTACATATCTTCTTCTTTTGCTAGTTGAACGCTCAGGCTCTGCATTTGCTCCAATCTCCATCTAAAATAATCAACAACATGCATTAATTTATGTCAAGATTGGATTATACATTATAAATTTCAATAATAATGTGAAAAAAGATGGACGTATCACAAAATGCCATCAGATCATTTTTTTCCTAAGTTAAGTCAAAATTTGAGGAACTGATTTGATATGACACGATTTGTTGCCATGGCCTCATCTCGCCCCTATAATACGCAACATAGTAAATAATGTTTAGTACACCAATTATATCATTTCAACGAGTATGCTATCCAACACAAAACCTCAATTTAGTCATATATTTGACATATTGATATCTCCTCTATGTTGTAGCATTTGTGAATTCATAAACACCTTCCTCCTTTGGTTGAGGTTGCTTTCTCTTCTTACCTCTATTGTATCTACAGATTTTGTTGTCTCATCTATTTCCACCCACTTTCCTCTCAGCGATTTAGTATTTCTATGCCATCCACGTCCTCTCTCCATGGCCTCCTATGTGAATAAAAAAGTTGACATAGAAGCTTTCACTGCACTACTGCCAAGAAGGAAGAAGCAACTTGCGGGACCATGGTAAAAACCACTCTATTGCATTGAGTTGATGAAGGAGCCACAGGACAGCGATGGTCACCGCACGCCAATGGTAGAAGACTTGTCAGAGTCACCGCAACACTGCCAAGAACATAAGGAAGAGTCATGTGCCGCCACAGAAGCTTTCACCGCACTATCACCGAGAAGGATGAAGCACCTTGCGAGACCATGGTAAAAACCACTCTACCACACCGAGCTGATGAAGGAGCCATGGGAGTTGGAATTATTTCCAACACTTTGGACCCTGTCATACACAATAATGAAAATAGTCACTATACAACAATGAAAATAGGTGGTCAGAAAAAAAAGGCAGGAGTTGGAATTATTTCCAACACTCTGGATCCTATGATACACAACAATGAAAATAGTCAATATACAACAATGATAGGCACTCAATTAGGCGCACTTTGTGTCACCTTAGGCACCCCAAACATATTACATTAACGGCCAAAAGTTGGCGTTAACTAATTCCAACTAAAGCGTCAAATTTTGGCCGTTAATGTAATCTATTTGGGGCGCCTAAGGTGGTGCCAAGTGCACCTAATTGAGTGTATATCATTGTTGTATAGTGACTATTTTCATTGTTGTGTATCACAGGATCAAAATAAAAAATTTAAAAATTTCCCGCGTGAAGGAAAAATTTCACTGTTGTGTATCACTGGATCAGAATCAAAAAATTAAAAATTTCTTGCATGAAGGAAGAAATCAGACGACAAAAAAGGGAAAAACATCATGCAAAGGAAGAGAGCAGGGCGCTACCAGCAACTGATGAGAAATTTGATTTAGTTTGCGACACCATAGGTAAGGTTACAAAAAAAAAATTCTTGGTTGAATTCATGATTGTTTACTGCTCTCTGTATTGCATTTGAATTTGTGATTGTTTACTAGTTCATGGCCTAACCTGTCTAGGCAACCTCTAAATTGTCACATCATTATAAATTGTAAAACCTTTGAGAAACCAACAAAAAAAATTTCCCTACCCATTTGAGCTCTGGCTCAAAATATTATAGCATGAAGCTAGGATGCCTCTGTATTCTTTCCCTAACTTGGGTATCAAGGAAATAGTGAACTGCTTGGAAAATCTGGGAATTGGGTCGGTCACTGCTGAGCAACTGCTGAAAATAAACACAAAAACCACTTGGTTTTTCCCAGTCGCGCCATAGTCACCGATTCCATGAAAAATTCGTGCAAGATTGCATTATGAAATATTTTTCATGATAAGGTTATCAACACTAAGAAAACTCAATGAACATATTTTCCCACAAAACAAAACTTTCATACCTGACAGTGTGTACTTTGTTTGCCTCCACAGACTGGACGAAAATAAGTTTCCCTAGGTCACCTCAAAATTTCAAGCAATAGAAGGAAGGGATCATTGGCAGTAGACTCTGGCCACAATGAGGTAATTCATTGTCAATTTATAGATTTGTAAATGTCCCCATTGTTTCTTTGACTTTGAATTTTTAGTTTTTTATTTCTAAATTTAAAAGAAGAAATATAATATAAATATATCTATATATATATATAGGGACATGAGACTGACAAATATAAAGAGGAATTGGCTTCCATATTGGGGGTAGAGGCAGTGAAAAAATTGGTTAATGTGGATTGGACAACGCTTGCCATATACATAGAAAAATAATTTGGTAATGCCCCTCAAACATTGCAAACAAATCAATCGTGTCAAAGGGAATCAATTGATTCCCCAACCAGTCCTAGATCTAGCAAAAGATCCACAAGGAAATCAGTGATAGTAAACTCTAAGAATGTGGGACAGGGAGCAGAGACTTCTAATGTCTCAGCCACTCTTAGTACACAAAATTCTTCCACCACACCATGTTATCAATCTTGCATTGGTAGCTACAATACAAAGATAGAATACGAGGTGGTTTCAAGGGAAGTCCGAATGACGGATGCTGGGAAAATGTTTGTGAATACGTTGAAGGAATCATGCATTCAACGGTTCAAAGACCATCTACATTTACCATTCTCACAGATACCCATGCATCTAAAAAAAGCAGTTATCCATGACATGGAGACTGATTTTGGCATAGGCTGGTCTGTAAAGAAGATAAAGCTACAAATATCTCAAGACTGCAAGAGATTTCGGTGCAACCAAACAAAAGAAAATAAAAAAAAATCCATCCTGAGCTAAGGCAGAAAAGAAGGCCAATTGATGTAAGTGTGAAAGTATGGAAAGAGCTTGTAAAAGCATATGAGAAGTCTAAGGCACAGAGGAAGTCCGGTGAGGAGAGTACGCAGGTATTTGAATTTTCTCATAAGATTATATCAAATTTATTAAACGATATTTAAATTTTATTTGTGCATAGTTAAATTGAGTTAGTATATGTTTTAGGACAAGGCCTCCAAGGCTAGGCTTGAGAAACTTTGTGCCACACATCGCAGTGGCCCGAAAGGTTTACAGGCTTTGATATGTACATTTGTAAGTATATTTAATATGTTAAATGATATTATTTTTTTATTTCCTTGGAAAAAGTAAATGATTGCATATTAATTAGTTTAACTAGTCCATGTGCCATGTTTTGACAGGAGGAGAAATATGGCCGCCATCCAAATCAATTTGAAAAGAATATGTTACAAAACAAAAATTGGAACGATTTTGCAATCTAGATGGAGAATGAGGTATCAATAGTTTAGTTTCAATAACTTAGTTGGATATTGTTGTGTTAATATGTCAATTTGCATCTCTTGTGTTGAGTTGTTTATTGATGTGTAGGATGAGTAAATAGAGCTCAAATCTTATGATTAAAAGATGACTATTTATGTGCATGAATAAATAGTAGAAGGATGTACATGAACTCAATTCATCTAAATTTATGCCTCTTGGCAGGCATTCCTCTTGAATCTCTAATATCAGGTGCCCGAGACTTCCCTGTAACTTTTACCTTTCGTTGTTGCCTTTCCTCTTCACTGTCAAACTCGTCTCCTTTTTCCTTATCTGCATTTCTGGCTTTGGCTTCTAATTCATCCCATGTTTTACCTTCCTCCTCTTCAGAATCTTCTTCTTCTTCATCCTAATCTGACTCCACAAGATATTCATCTTCTGAACCTTCCTCATCTAATTTTGATTCCTCTTCTACATTAGAGGGTTCATATCCTTGATCTGACCCTTTTGAATTATCAGAATCAGAATCACTAGCTTCTATATTCAAAAATTCCCAACCACCATCTTCAATAAATTTATCTGGATCATCAGTATTAGTCTTCAAAATTGGCCGGCAGTTCAAGTTCATTCTGCTTTCATAATACTTTATATCCATTCCTTGATGCCATCAAGTGAAGATTGAGGAATTGCGTACATTCAGAGTACATCCTGCTTGAAGTCTTTGAAAACAATAGCCATATCAAATTCCTTTTTCCCAAGTCCTACTCTCTCAAGGTTAACAATTCTCAATCTCACTAATAGCGATTACTAAGAAAGGTAATTCCACCAACTCTACCAAACAGTTTACTATAGGAACAATAAAAGCAGAGGCTTTGAATGGAACTCCATGAAAACCAAGCTCTCTAAATGGTATATAAAACTCTAGTTCAAAATATTTTAGATGAGGCTGCTCCCATAGCTCTCTTACTTGCTTGACAAATCCTTGAAACTCTGACTTCTTAACATTCAAAAGATAAATGGAATGTCCTCAACACCCAATAGAGCTATCCAAAAAAGCTAAGTAAAAACACAAACGTGCTCTCTCACACAATGGCCTAATGGTTGGTTTTCATAGAAGTCAAACTACCGAAGTAACAATGTTGATTGA
This sequence comes from Sequoia sempervirens, assembly GCA_007258455.2. Taxonomy (NCBI): domain Eukaryota; kingdom Viridiplantae; phylum Streptophyta; class Pinopsida; order Cupressales; family Cupressaceae; genus Sequoia; species Sequoia sempervirens. Next base: position 37,982,986 of record VDFB02000008.1, on the reverse strand, counting down.
GTTAACATATATGCATCATTTTCATAAATAGCTGAAATGCGTAACAAATGTTAATCAATACATTGAATTTTAAGATGTGTTGAAATAATTAAAAAAATACATGTTTTGGGGAAAATATCAGCAGTGTGGGGGAAGAAAGCATTAACCCTAATAAAAGCATTTTATGTTGTTCTTGATACATCATCTATAAGTTTTCCTTGGATGACAGTACTGAATTTCTATATGTTGTACCCCTTAAATGTCCTGCATGTTACAAATATGGAATAACAATGCACAGTATAGAGTCCAAAGGCCAAGGCATTCTGAATAAGGGTAGCCAAACTCGATAAGGATGCAGTCACTATTACACGTATTGACAATCCAAAATAGTCATGTAAAGACAACTGCTTGTGAAAACCATAATAATCAAATTATGCACATTTAAATCTAAGTTTGAAACCTTGCATTTTAGTTCATGCATCTAAGTCCTTGTTGAAGATTGAGGGTGTCAATGACAAAGCTAGAATAGCTCTACTTAAACCATAGCTAGTTTTAAAGTGCAGTATTTCCAAATTCAAATCCGGTTCTCAGCTAATGAAAGGATTTAGGATTGTCAAGTGCTACCTCAAATAGAGAAGGCCATAGAAAACATTGAAATAGAAGATCCAATAAGTGAGACGACATAACTATAGACCATAGATTATAAAAATTATTGCAATGCATAGATGCTTGTGATACAAAAAAAAGGTGCTTACACATTGGCTTAATATATCCTCATCAAAATGACCAAAAAGAAATTTTAAATTTGTAAGTAAACTCTGACAGTCATAAAAATTGGAAGTAAACTTTGGTAGACATGTAGGTGAACTTAATTCATTTGACTTTATGCCTCTTGGTAGACATCAGGATCTCCCCTCCTAAAGTTTGTACCACATCCATTACCTCCACATAAAACTGGACGTCCTTCGTCTTCTTGGTTCCCACACCATGATATGGTTATACAAATGAAAATGAAGCAAATTAATCATCTCCTTCTCCACTACCTGGAAGAATGCATGCTTAATGTTTTGATACATGCTATCAACTCTCTCTTCTTCTCTCATGGTTGGATACCAAAATCCATTATGGTGGGCCTCTAGAGTTCTAGTCATCTTTCATCCTCTTCCACCAAATGTTGGCCTGATCCACACGTTTTCCAGCCTAATTGGCTTTGTTTTTTAAAGCTGAAGTTTCTCCCGAGTCACCAGTGTAGCTCTCTTTTCCTTTTCAGACTCTTTCATTGCTACAAATCATCTCTGGGATTTAATAATTTGTACCACATGGTTGATGTGCTTTGAATCCTTGCATCTAAAGGAAATTTCCTTAACATAAATACTGCTAGGGAATTTCAATGTTTCCATTGTAGTTGGCATTAAAGCCAGTACCTGCAACATTAAAAATTATCCTTATATAAGAATTCCCTCCATCTTGTTGGCTTGTAACACTCTTGATGGTGGCTAGATGAAATATGATTCTGATTCCTCTTCCACATCATAGGGTTCATATCCTTGATCTGACTATTCTGAATTATCAGAATTAGAATCACTAGCTTCCATATTCAAAAATTCCCAACCACCATCTTCAATAAATTTATTTGGATCATTAGTAATACTCTTCAAAATCAGCTACCAATTCAAGTTCATTCTGCTTTCATAATACTTTATATCCATGGAGTTTAGCCATTCCTTGATTCCATCAAGTGAAGATTGAGGAATGGCATCAATGGAGAGTACATACCGCTTGAAATCTTTGAAAATAATAGCCATATCAAATTCCTTTTTCCCAAGTCCTACTCTCTCAAGGTTAACAATCTCAATCTCACTAATAGTGATTACTAAGAAAGGTAATTCCACCAACTCTACCAAACAGTTTACCATAGGAACAATAAAAGCAAAGGCTTTGAAAGGAACTCCATGAAAACCAAGCTCTCTAAAAGGTATATCAAACTCTAGTTCAAAATATTTTAGATGAGGTTGCTCCCATAGCTCTCTTACTCGCTTGACAAATCCTTGAAACTCTGTATTGATTTTATTTTTCATGTCCCTCTCTTGTTGTTTTTCCTCAATTTCATTAGGATCATACATTGACCTTCTTCCCCCTCCTAAATTTTGGACCACATCTATTACCTCCACATAAAATTGAACATCCTTGGTCTTCTTGGTTCCCATGTTGTGATATGGTTATGCAAATGAAAATGAAGCAAATTAATCATCTCCTTCTCCGCTGGCTAGAAGAATGCATGCTTAATGTTTTGATACATGATATCATCTCTCTCTTCTACTCTCATGGTTGAATACTGAAATCCATTATGGTGGGCCTCCAGAGTTCTAGTCATCTTTCTTCCTCTTCCACCAAATGTTGGCCTGATCCACAAGTCTTCCAGCCTAATTGGCTTTGTTTTTGAAAGCTGGAGTTTCTCTTGACTCACCAGTATTAGTTGTAACTTTTTTGAAATTTTATTATGGTATGTGCACTTTGATATGATGTAATATGATTATGGTTTCATCTCATATGTTGTAATATTAGATATATAACAAAAAAATAAATTATTGCATGAAATAAATAATAACTTTTCATTTTAAATGTTTTTTTTTGTAGAACACGGGTCTTCCAGAAGATCAAGATGATCCTCAACATGATATAGATCCACAAAATATTGGTTCTTCCAGTACAGACCACATGGCAGAGGATGATGATGATGCAGATACGGAAGACACCGAGGCCAATGACAATGATGATGACGACGATGATGATGATCACGATGGTGATGATGATGATGAGATAGTTGATAATAGTAACCAGTGACATTCATGATCATATAGACTACATCATGGATCATTACTGATATATCATTATGATGAATCTTTTCATGGTTACTATCATATGTATAATTTTCACGGCCTATAGTACTATATTGTTGAGTTGTATCATATTGACATGTATCATTTTCACTATATCATTTGGACATGTATCATCTTGACTTGTGTCAATTTGAATGACATAATTTATCAATTTTATTTATATCATTTGTACATGTATCATTTTAACTTATGTTGACTATTGGACATGTATCATTTTGACATGTTTTTGATGTACTAACATATTTGACTTTCACTTGTTTTAGTTATATTTGATGATGATCTTATTAGTATTGACTTGTCAATTTATATATATTAAAAGTGGTCGATGATTTTTGGATGAATATTTATTAAGTATGATGATTTTAATTTACTACTCAGGATGGATGTTGTCAAATTCAATTATATTATAGATATTTGACTCACTTGTTTTAATTATAGATGATGATCATGTTAGAATAATTATATTGTTATTTAATCATATGATTTAAATAATTAAATTACTTACTCTATAATCATATGATTTATTTAAGAGGAACTATATATTTAACTAATTAAATTGAAATAAAACATATTAAATTAATAAATGGAAGCAAAACAAGAAGCATTTCTAGAAGCAAAAAAGGAAGCAACAATGGAAGCCAAACTAGAAGCAAACTAGAAGAAAAACTGGAAGCAAATCTAGAAGCAAACCTCGAAGCAAACCTAGAAGCAAAACCGAAAGCAAAATCGGAAACAAAATCGGAAGCAAAACGGGAAGCAAAACTGAAAGCAAACCTGGAAGCAAAATCGGAAGCAAAACTGGAAGCAAAATCGGAAGCAAACTTGGAAGAAAAACCAGAAGAAAAACAAGAAGCAAAACCAGAAGCAAAACTGGAAGAAAAACTTGAAGTAAACTTGGAAGCAAAACTGGAAGGAAAACCAGAAGCAAAACCGAAAGAAAAACTGGAAGCAAAACCTGAAGGAAACCTGGAAGCAAACTTGGAAGAAAATTTGGAAGCAAACCTGGAGGCAAAACTGGAAGCAAAATTGGACGTAAAATTGGAAGCAAAACTAGAAGCAAAAATAGGAGTAGACATGGAAGCAAAACCAGAAGCCAAATTGGGTGCCAATTTCGGTGCAATTTCCATCGTTACTTCCCGGCGCTATTTTGGGCTCTAATGGAGGCACTCTGATTTTTTGGTGCTAAATCCGACGTCAATTCTGGCGCAAACGTTAGGGAAAAATACGGTGCTGAACTGACCATTCATGTTTGCATCAAGTTTAGTGCCAGCCAAATTTCTCAATTCATGTACTCAAAATACACTAAAATCTGGTGCAAAATCTGGCAATAATTTTATGTTGTGTTGTTGTGGACTAATAGGGAAATTGAATCCATTCTAACCAAAACAGTGGCTATCCATAGAAAGGATTAGGCAAATAGGCTACCAGAGGATGTTTGGGTCTATAGGACAACCTGGAAGACAACCACAGGCTTCACTCCTTTTGAGTTGTATGGAAAGACAGCTATGATGCCCATTGAATTTGAGCATAAGACCCTTAGGACTGCAATAGACCTGGGGATGGATATCTTTGAGGCACAAAGGGACATAATTATGCAGTTGAATGCTTTGGATGAGATGAGGAAGGGAGTCTTGCACCACACAGAGTTAGTGCAGAATCAGAGAATACAGTGGCATGAAAAATTCATCAAGGACAAGAAATTATAGCTAGGTATACGACTCAAGGTATCAGGATAATGTAGGAAAATTGCAGACACGGTGGCTAGGACCATATGAGGTTGCTAAAGTTTTCCCCAATGGTGTTGTTCAGCTCACCACCATTGACCCTGTCAGATTTAAGTTGCTTGTCAACAGTCATTGCCTCAGGTTGTATCACAAGCCAACTTCCAAGGAGGAATTCCTACAACAATTTACTCAGCATGCAACACCAAAACTTCCTACAGCCGAAGGAAGCAGACCTAGTGTCCCTTCTTCTGGCTAACTAAGGTACATAACTTGTCATAATAAAGACTTCCACTCTTGTGGGGGTCCACTTCTTCATTCATTGACCCATTCGCCCATCCATCTCCACCTTTCTCTCTCTTCCATCATGCTGCCATAACTTCACCTCATTCCATTTCACTTCATTCCACTCCACTTTCATTAACTGCTCAACTAACTTCTTAAAAGGTGACCGGTACTTTCTCCATAATCCTTGCAATAGATCTTCCATGAATTTGGGTACGTGCACATCAATTTGTTATATCTTAATTGTCTTTTAGTACATTCATTTAGTTACTGTAAATTAATATAGACCTTCTCCATAGCATGTAATTATTCCCTACCCCTGCCAAGTCGTCATTACTCCCATGCATGTGAGGAAACATGCTCAAATTTAGGTTGGGAGGGAAGTGTGAATACCATGTCCACATATCAGTTCGTGCTGGTTCACATCAAAAATTTTTAAGTTGATTCAATATGAATTTTGAGCGAAATGACGACTTGCATGTGTGAGGTGATATCAACCGTAGCCATTTTTCTCGATCATAGCCTTCATTGAGTACTCCTTTACTGCCTTTATTGCTCTTGTCATAATCCTAAGTCACCAAAAAAGGTAAAATTCATATGACACTAGCGTTGGGAATTTAGCAGCATTGCAGGAAGGAGAAGTTTAGCTTTTAGACGAAGATTGCAGGAAGGGAAACCTTATAGAGTGATTGTTTATTTGTAGAAAGCTGAACAATCAGAGGTGGGTTAATTCGAAATGAACCCACAGTTCATGATGTATTACTATAGGATGCACCTTGCTAGGCCGAGTTCAGAAATTGCGGGTGGTTAGATTATTTCCTGAAGCTAAATGGCTTTAATGAAGACATTGCGTTGGAAGTTGCCCAAACATTGTCTGAAGGAAAGGCCACGGTGAAAGGTTTGGAGGTAATGGCCATTGAAGAAAGGATTGTAGAAGTTACAGGGTTGCCTATCGATGGTGAACACTACCCTGCTACCAAAGACACCAGGTCAGCTAGGGCTGAATTTACAGAACCTGGTGACCCTCCATTGAGTGTGGACAAGCAAGGTGCGAAGAGAACCTCTCTGCCTGAGCCATGGAAGAAAGTAATTTTTTATGTTGTGAAGTACCTTACTTGTGAAGGCATCAATCGAATCTACATTTTGTGCACTTCAAACTCCTGAATCATATGAGGCATGGGAGAAGAATAAATGTGTCAAACGTGCTATACCACCTTCTTTCAATCATGGTGGCCAAGACTAAAACAGGTAGGGATAATTCCATTTTCCACCATTGTCTGATCAAATTATTAGTTGAAAAGTCTCTGCATGATGTGTCTAACATGACTTGGGAGGAATTCTTAAATATTGATCAAATTAGACTAGAGCATTTGCGACCTAGGTTTTTTCCTCCACCTCATAGGACTAGGAGAGTGAGCTTTGTTGAAGCCACTCCTATAACCTCAAATTTTGGCGTAGGCCCTAGTGAAAAACCTCTTGCAACTGAACGAACTATAGAGATTAGTTCTTCTAAGACAGAACATTCAAACAAAGAAAGTTCCTCTTTAGATTCTGATGATGATGTCCCTCTTGGCATCCCAATTCAAACTAGGGCACAAAATAAAGAGGAAAAAATGAGAAAGGGAAAAGCTAAAAAGAAAACAGCAGAAAAGAAAGTGCCAAGCTCTAAGAAATGGAAGGTTGACACTGTTCTTCCTACAGCCGAAGAGAAACATGAGAGCCCTCCTAGAAAAACAAGACCAGCTAGACCAACCATTGGTATGTATCCATAGGAAATCCCTAGGACTAGAGATATGTCACAAGAGGATACAAAAGTTCCAGTGGGGCAGGTGAATGTCGAGGAAAAGGATATATTTGAGGAAGAAACAAATGTAACATTGGCAGATCTTGCTACCATCGCAAAACAAGTTGAAAGTCAAGAGTATGAGGAAAATCAAGAGCTCCTGTAGCAAGAGTAGAAGCAATATTTCCTGTAGCGAGAGCAAGAGCCAGAGTATGAGCCCTTGTAGCTAGAACTAGGAGAACAGTCAGCACCCTTGCAGCTGTAATTGGCCGAACAAACAGAATCCCTGTAGTTGGAGCCATATGAAGAGAAAGCATCAGTGCAAGAAAAATTTCTGGTAGGAATACATAAGCCCTCTGATTTTTCAATGCACATGGTATCCATGAACTTATGGAGATAAATTCAAAGGAGGGAAGAGGAATGGAAAGAGGATAAATGCAAGCTAGAGAAGGAAATTCAAAAGAGAGATGAAGAGATTGAAGATAAGAACGTAGAAATTGTTGCTTTAAAGGAGAAGGTGGACAATATGGAAGCCCTAGTACCTCAGATATTAGAGTGCAGGACTCATCCAAGGGTCTATGCTCTATATTTGAAGGAGAAAAATATTTCTTTCAAACTAGCAAGAATTATCTCAGGTTTGAATCCTTCCATTGGGACTCCTCTTGAATTTTTCAATGCTTATCAGATTGCTCCTCCTGAAATGAAGAATTTGTTGTGTGAATTTTATTTGCATAATTATGTTGTGACCCAAGATCATGATTGGAATCCATTGTTGTATGTTGGGGATGTCCAATTGAGGGCATTTATTTCTTGGATACAAAATGAAATTAGTTGGGAACAACAGCTCAGGGCTTATAGGAAAATAGAATCCAACACTCCCCTGCCCATCAGGGATGAATCTAGGAATCCAGGAGACATTTTCAGTGATTGGCACAAAATTCTCTATAGACCAAGCTATGGAAATAGGATCCTACCTTAGAGAGAAGTTTACAGAGAATATGAGAAGGTACCAGAAACCACAGGGGAATCTGTAAAGAGATTTTTGGCACAGAGGTGGAACAATCTGATTGATGAATTAAAACAAGTTGAGCCTCTCTCTCTACAAAACTATGTTGCATCATGTAAGAGGGTTGATAGATATATACATATTGGAAGGACAAAATGACAATTTTGGCTTCCACTAACTTTTCAGCCACCTATCCTATTATGGCTCAAGTGCCAAATTTCATGTATTACCAGTATGATATTGCTGCAGAGAGACAGAGATGGAGCAGATTAGACAAACAACAAGGGTTCTATTGGGACCATAATTCACGCACTACAAGAATTGATGTAGGATAAATGACAGTTGCAAATTTTAGGGCATTAACTAAGAAAAATAATAACCCTTCCTCTGTTGGAGGACCAACAAAGCCTTAGGTTGGGGGGAGTGATGAGTCCAGTTTATGACTCAATTTTGATAGAGTTTATTATCCATTTTTTGTAGTTGTCATAGAATTTGATACTTGGATTTTGACCCTTCTATGATATTTCCTCAAAACCATAGACATTGGGCATAAGCTTATTTTTGTAATCTTTAATGACATTGACATGATATATGAACTATCTATGTTAATTTTACATGTGGATTAATGAATGTTACTTTAAGATAGTTACAGATACACAATTGTTGTGCGTACTAATATTGTTATGTAGATATAATTTGAAGCCTACAAATTTGAGGAAGATTCTACCAGCTGGTCATTTTCCATCAAGGTCAACAAGGTGATTGTTCAAAGTACAATGGAGGGAAGACTCTCAATGGAGGGAGATTCCTAGTTTAAATCGAAGAATTGTAACCACCTTGTAAATGGTCTTAATTATTTGTTGAGCAAATATAGGAGTTACTGTTGTGCTAGATCTGCGTTAAGGAAAACATGCTTGACCAGATTCCACGCATGCATAACCTCCTCTCCACTTTTTATGTTTTCCCTAAAATGGCGTCCTCCTAATCTGTTGGAGTTGACCGCCTTGTTAGGTAGTTAGTTAGTAGCTTTTTTTCCTATAAATAAGACTTGAATGCTCCTTCTTAGGGGGTTGATTAATCTGATGATGTACTCACATTCTTAGTTTTTTAGTAATATAGTTATGCTTCTCAATTGTACTCATATTTTCCAATCAATAAAATGAAGTTATAAGTTTGTGCATCTGAGTTCACATTTTTTTTAAGGGATACTCACCCAAGGGGGGCCACTTGGTGAGCATTCTATCCTTTAGTTTAGTTCTTACTTTTTGTTAAGCAATTAGTTAAAAATCTAGCACTGTTTGTTCCTGCAGCCACTAGAATTCCATTTTTTTACTGTTCCTGCAGCCAAAGAAAACATAGTAGTTTCCTATTTGTTTACTCAGATTTTCATTTATGTTGTGTATTTCATATTAGTATAATTGTTGGTTGATGCTCATTATTTATATTACTTATTTCCAAGCAATTTACTTTCAGCATTATGTCTTTCTTAGTTGTAGGATGAATGTAGCTACTTTGGATTCCTAGTGTACCAAATATGTTGACCCATTTCAAGTCTACGTCCCTAGGTTGAAAAGTTAAATGCACCTTCATGATGATTGAGATAGCTATTCACATTAGATGTCCAATCTCTGAATCACAATTGTAAGGGCTTAGTTGTTAAATCATTGTAGGAGGCCAACAAGTGTCACAACATAAATATCTTAAGTTTCTTCTTGTAGACTAGTCAAGGGGTGTTATGACCTTGAGTGTGCCTTTTGTGGTGGTCTAAGTGGTGAATTTAAGATAACTACTGTAGGCCATTGGTTAGAAGCATTGTATCAATCTTATGGTAAGTTTTTCCATGCTAGAAGTACTCCAATGAAAGGATATATATGCATGATGAACAATGATTCCTTGTAAAAATGACATTGCTTTGGTCAGAACTGGCAGAGGATAGGGTTGAAAACCAAAAGTAATTAAATCAAATCTCTCAAGGACGAAGTATAATGCATAGTGGACATGTGGTGATAGTGTAATAGTGAAGAGATCATTTGATCACAATCCTAGTGACTATCCAAGGGGAAACTATAGTCATTCACAAGGCTTGAATGGAAATTAAAGAGTATGACATCAAGGATGGTCATCATGATAGGGACAATATTCTTATTGATTTTCAATAATGGTGCATGCAATTTATGAATGTAGATATGAACAATGAAATGTATGATATACAAATGAAAGTTTGTTGAGAATACTGTGATTGGATAGAAAAGAAAAAAATGCATAGTAAGGTAGCAATGGCATTGGGAAGAGAAAGGACTTCCACAACAGTGACAAAAGAACTGTGCATAGAGACTTACATTCTAAAGGCAATCAAGGGATTGAAAGGTATGAATGTTGAGTTGAGTAAATTCAATCATGCTTTCACTATAAGGCATAGTTTCATAATAATACAAAGATTTTGTTAAAATTTTACTCCATGAATATTATGTTCTTAGTATAAAACCAATAGAGGATCAAAAAGGAAGTGCTAAGAATTGGTTAAGGTTTTCATTTAAAAAGGAGCAAACATGTTATGACTGACAATATGAACCTAGACGATAGTCAAGGCATGAAGAAGACTGTCCAATGAAGGAAAATCTAGAGCAATAGTCCAAGCAATCACAAAATATGGTAAATGAAGATCTAAAGTCAGAAAGATCACATGACAATGATAGGTTTGTGAAGGGTAGGAGTGTGAGACAATGCCAAAGATATAATGTGAAAGACGTGTAACAAAGAGAATGACACAAAGTTCAGTATCAATGGTAGAAGTGTATCATATTTCATAACATGTTTTTGAGTTAAGACCAATGACAGGTCTATAAAAAGACAATAATAGTCATGTGGAAGAGTTGATATGAAAATTTTGTACAGTGTTGATGTATGAAGATTGTAATGTATGATGAAAATTTTGGGAATGAAAGTGGAAAGAGCATAAAGGAGTGACAAAGGTTAGCATAAGGAAGTTTTAGGACATGAAACATGTGGCATTCATCAGCACTATAATCCTTCCCAAGGTCTTTTCCACATGTCCTATAAACCTGGAGATAAATTCAAGACAACTTGAAGGAAGTAATGAGGAGTTCCAAGTATATAGGGCAGTTGAATTAGGTGTGCAATAGTTGGACCATATCTAGGAGGAAGATTTGACTCAATTTGGAGCAGTGAGGAGCTATTTTAAGAGCCTTTGATGGTGGATAAGGTCAAGGTATGAAATTTTCTTCATCCAAACACCTTTTGGAGCACTTTAGAGGGCTGAAAAGTAGGGATTTTTGTTTTGGAAGTCCAAAGGAGTTTGACCTAGCAAGATGAAGTGAAGACATGACTTTCATATCTCAAACACATGTTCCTATTATGTAGCAACAGTTGAACAACATAAAGGAAAGCTTAAGGGCATATTTTAGACTAGTTATTTTCTCTCATGGCAATGTATTGTAACTTGTTTTCAAGTTCTTTCTAGTTGGAGCAGCAAGTGTAACTCCACTTTGACTTGTACATAGTTATGTAACACTTCTTTTGATCAATAAAAGACAAGTATTTTCCCTTCTCCAATCTTCTTCTTGTGTCCGAATATGAATGATAGATGTATTTTATATTATTTGATATGAATCCTCAATGTATGTCTCATTCCTTCAACACCTTTTTGCAAAGATATGCATGCCTTATGCAAGTAATAGGTTTGATAATAGTTTTGGAAACTTATAATTGTGAAGATAGCTTTTTTTCCTTTTAAAGTTGAAAAAAGACTTCATCTTTCCTATGAAATATTGATGTGTAAGTGTATAGAAACTTAAGTCATGAATGAAACAACTTGTTTCATTTAATCATGCTGTGAGTTGAAACTGTAGTATAGGTTTAAAAACCATTTTGGTGTATCACCTTAGGAGTTTAGGTTTCATTTCATGTTTTCCTTCTCTTTTATCAACAAGAAATATTAGCATAGGTTAGATTAGGTGATTAAACCAAGGGAACCAACCCTCTTTGGAGGTTGATCTCCACTATATGAGCCCACACTTAGGGAGATCATCCCATGTTTCACAAGGTTTTTGAGAGATTTGCAACTCAACAAGGGTTCACACTTCTGTGAAAACAATAATATTATTCAAATGTGAGCGGAATTCATCTAAAATAGATAGCATGGGGCCAACATATGTTCGTATCATTGGTATAAAATTTCTACAAATTTGGTTTGGGAGGAAAATAATTAAAGGAAAGGTCTTCAAAATGCTCCATATAAATATTGGCCACTACATGGGAGAGGGATCAAACCATAGCTACCTCATATACTTTCTTGTAGATGACACCTTGATTGGTTTGAGAGGAAAATAATTAAGGGTGAGATCTTCAAAATGCTCCATATAAATATTGGCCCCTATAAGGGAGAGGGGTGAGTCCATGGCTACACCATCTACTTGCTTGTATATGCACCTTGATTGGTATGAGAGAAAAATAATTAAGGGAAAGTTCTTCAAATTGATTCATATAAAGATTAGCCACTATAGGGGAGATGGGTGATCCAATAGCCACCCCATCTACTTTCTTGTAGATGGCACCTTGATTGGTTTGAGAGTAAAATAATTAAGAGCAAGGTCTTTAAAATGCTCCATATAAAGATTGACCACTATAAGGGAGAAAAGTGATCCCATAGCTACCTTGTCTACTTTATCATAGATGAATTATATTTGATATGCATTCACAACACCTTTTTTAAGATCTCAATCTTGTGTATGTTAGTGACTTACATGTAGCTCTATTAGCTGCAATTATAATGATACATCTAGTGATGAATTTGGAAATTATTGCCTTCAATGATAATGTCCTCCTTAGTTTCTATCTTCCCTTTGATCATTAACTTCATGTTTTTCATAATGGATATATGTGCATTAATAGGAAACCTAAGATGACCTTATTTGATAGAAATTTATATTATTTGAGAAAGCTTTGATTAACAAGTTATATTTTCTTATTTTGGGTGTATGTTGAACTAGATCATCATGCATTTATTTACATAATCTATTTATTTCAAATAAATGTATTTAGTTATTTATTCACAAAATGTATTTAAATTAAAATTGCTTTTTAGTAATTGTAGTTAAGTTCATAGATCAAATGAATGCATATTGTAGACACCTAAAAATGACCTAGGCCTGCAAGCTTCATTTTTACCACTTTCGTCCTAACATAATTATGACATTTAATTATGTCATTGGTCCACATTCGACTATTAATTAAATAATTTATAATTGTTTAATTAATTCATGTCTTTGTATTCTTCATGATTATTAAATAAATAAATTTTATTTATTTATTAAATACGTCATTAATTGGCTAAGTCTTCCCTTAATTAAATAAATGTCTTAATTTATTTAATTCCCCTTTGTCATATATTTCTTCCTGATTATTAAATAAATAAGTTTTATTTGTTTATTTAATATGTCACTAATTGTCTTAATTAAATGAATTGATTAATTTATTTAATTAACTAATCTTATCTTCTAAATTAAATAATTAAATTTAATTATTTAATTGCCAATTAATATTCCCCTCATTTTAAATAAATTAAATTATTTAAAATGTCATCACAATCTTAACTGACAGTTCATTTTGGTAAATAATCTGAAAAAGATTATTTATTATCTCATAAAATCCATAATTTGAATTAATTTAATTCAAATTAGTAACTAATCTTCCAAAAATCAAGTAATCGGGCAGATTCTTGATTTTCCAAATCTGATCTTCAGTTCAGTCTTTATCTTCTCAATTTTGAAAATCTTTATTTTCTAATTAATTTATATCATTTATTCTCCACCGTCAATCCGATTATCTGAGATATTATCTTGACCGTTCGATTAATGATTTTTCCCTAACCCTAATTAGGGATTCTTAGATTAAATTTGGACCTCTCATTTTAGGTTCTCATCATCAATTAATCTCATCTGTCCATTCAAAATGACATTTTCTATAAAATGTCATTTTCTTCTCACTTTTCGATTACACACAATTACACGCTGACATTTTACATAGACGCAGGCACATATTATAGGCATTGCACTTCCACACTTGCATTCTTAGATTTATCATAGCATTTATTATTTTAGTTTGATCAAATCTTAGACATTGTAATGGTCATAGGCATAGTCATTAGGCATATTTAAAATCCTTCAAAGCTTGGTGTAGGACTTAGACATTTGCAGATTGCTCACACGACGAATCTGAGGGCAACATCATCCAGCAAGCAAGAAGGTATTACAAAAGTGAACCATGGAGATAGCGGCGATTAGGTATAATCGTTTTGTGTTTTACTTCCTTTGTGTTTTGTAAGATCTTTGGGTTTCATTGTCATTTATTGATTTGTTGCTAACAACTTGAATCGAACCCAAAAGAAATCCCTTGATTACACATATGATTTTAGATGGATTAATCTTTACATGAGCAACCTCAAAAATCAACCATAAAACCCACTCAAAACCTACCTTAAATCAATGAACAAAGGTTGAGAGAACAAATAATTTAGAACATAACCATGATATAAAAGAAAAATATATTTATTAGATATATTGATCCTCATATTACCCTCATATACATAGGTTCACAACATCTTTTGAAAATTATGATTTGATTTAGTTAGAAGAATATATTCTAATTAGATATATTTCGTTGCTAGAGAGAGGAGAGGAGGAAATTTTATTCAAATAGTTTGTCATGTATAAACAAATAAAGGATTTAAAAATTACAAAATAAACACTAGTACCACATTTCATTGACCCTTCTATCAATCCCCCTATCCTTCCAAAAAAATAATAATAATAAATTAGTGCAGGCACCTGTTAGCAAGTCAAAGGGAGAAAATAGAGCATACTGATAGAAGACTATAGTATTGGTAGAGACATTAGCCACTATGAAGGATTCACATCCCTTCAATGGAACACATGTATATATGCCATACGTAATAGATAGAAGGAAAAGAGATGTATGTAATAGAATGTAATAATCGATAGACTACTAGAGTAGTGACTAGACCTACCCTTTTGTATTTGATATACTATAATATATACCGAAGGAGTATAAGGAAGACCATGTGTGTTACGTATATATAAATAATTTCTTTAGTTATTATGGTATTAAATTTCATGTATTCCTTATAGATTCCTACCACATGCTTATTTCTCTTACTATAACGTCCAAGGTATAAACTAACTACTCAGGGAATACCGGGGTACAGATCTCTAGATTGTATTGTCCCCATTTCTCTTGCCAACATTGGTTCCATTTTTGAGACCTTGGAGAGAACAATAAAGAAATTAGAGGCATAAAAGAAGTAGGAAGTTGGAAAAAAATAATTTCTTTTCAAGACCTAAGGGTCGCCTCTGTGAGAGGGGGTAGGCCATTAGGGGATGGCAAATGAAAAGGGGGGAGGATCCCAAAGATTCTTGAAAATATATGACTATTCAAAGGAACCTTTCATAACCTTAATATAGGAATAAAAGAGAAAATTTCAGACCAAGGACACATATTGGAATAGGGAGAACCAAAAGGAAGAGATAGATAACTAAAATCATCAAATTAGGAACAGAGATGAACGTGAAAGAAAGAAAACTAAAACTAACCGAGAAAGGGAAGAAAGGTACCAAAAAAGGGAGATGGAAAGAAAAGAGAAAGAACACTCGAAATAATATGGTGGAGAAAATCCTAAAGAAACAAGTGGAGCATGCCAAAAATATTGCTACTAAGTACGCCGAGGTGGGTGCAACCGAGAATAAGAGAGAAAGAGGGAAATAATTAGAAGCTAAAGACATCGCAAGAGGTAAAAAGGAAAAAAATGGTGGAACCTTATCTTGAGGATTTGTTAACTAAACATAAGATTATCTCAATCACTAATGGAAGAAAAAATTACAAATGAAGAGGTACAAATAAAAAACGTCCCCCCGAACTATGAGTCATCCCTTGAGCCAAATATAACATACATAGAAACATATGAAGAAAGAGAAGAAGGAAAGAAGCCTGAATTGTGGACAACATATACAGTCAATTAGGGCATCCTAGAAGGTAGCAACCAATCTATTGGGTGGAGAACTATAAGAGAATAGAGAAACTATGAAAGAACAATGAGCAACATAAAATCTAATTTCATATTCAACAATTTGAGAAGCAACATCACAAGCTCAAAATAAAGTTCATCAAAATAGGATATGGCCACGATGAATAAAATTCCTATCTTTGAGAAGGATACTAGTAATGCCACAAAGCATATCTTCTTGTTAGAAACTATATGGTAGAGTTGAAATGAACAAAGAGAAATTTAAATTCTATTTTCTTTCATTAGCTCCTTAAGATAAGAACCAATAAAATGGTACCAAAAAGCATACCCCCAAAACAACAAATCCTAGGATGAAGTAAAGAAAGCTTTCCTAGAAAATTTGGACAACCCAAGACCCCCTACAAAGGGAGTGAGCAAGATAAGGGAGTTATCTCAAAGGGATGATGAATCTATTTTAGAGTTCCATAAAAGGTTCAAGGAAGTAGTTAGGCAATTGGATGAACCATTGAATGATAAACAAAAAATAAGAATGGTTCCTTTTGGCTATAACTCCGGAACTTAGAATAGATTTGGATGGTATAAATTTCACTCATACTCAAAATTAGTGGCATTAGCATGTCAAATAGAAGGCTAGTCCTAGAGAAAGATAAAAAAGAAAAAAGGAAAATAGGAAAATGAAAATATTACAATTAGAAATGGACCAGACGTGGTTAAGATAGGAGCTTATGAAGTAGGAAATCGGTCTACAAAGTCCTAACATATGGTGTTCTTATTGCGGTAGAGAGGGTCATATCTAGAATGAATGTATAATGGAGATAGGAGAAAAGAAGTCAAACACTCTAAGGGTAGATCTCCACACCATTAGGATACCAAACTCAATTTATTGTGGGGTGTGTGGAAAATGGGATAGACAAAAAATAACAAAATTCCCATCACATAAATTTCATTTAAGAGAGGAACCTAACTATGACCGAGAGATGCATTACATTAAGGGACTAGTGGAAGGACCATTGCACATCCAAGACCATGGATATAGGGTCTCACCATGGAAGAACCAAAGAACCACCAACACCATCCAAGGTTTGGGAACTTACAATGACAACAACCCATTTTGGGAGGAAGAGGATGACAAACGGATGCTACCTACTTTAACTATGGTAAACTAGGACACTTCTCTATGGAATGTTGGGGGAGAAAAGAGGAAGCAATGTGAATTTTTAGTGAAGAATATCATGATGTGTTTCACTATGAGAAAACATGCCAACATTATGGGTAACCTCAAAAATACAAGCAACAAGATTGAAGCACTACAAGAGGGGCAAAAATCCTCTGAAAAAACACCCAAAGGCTCGGAAGAGGGAATTAAGAAATGTTGGAAGATATGCAAAGAGGAGGATTATGTAATGGAAGAATATAGTACCGAAGAATAATACCGCACAAAGGCTAGACTCAGAAAGGGGAAAGACCACAGTGGTGACTAGGAGACACACAAATACCGGAAAGGTTGATATAATAACCTTAGAAGAAGAAGAAAGCTTTGGTGAAGAGAAATAATTCCACCTCAAAAAGGAACAACATGACCAGATAGTAAAACAAACCAAAAGAATTATAGAGCAAGAGAAAATTTGAGAAAAAATGGAGACTAGCTACTTTACAGAAGCAAAAATGAAGGTCCTTAAACAATTTGCAAGGCTAGTAGGGAAACAGGACCTACTCACCAAACAAAAACAACTAAATAAAAATTAGAATAAGAGAAACATACAAAAATCAGAACCATGGGTAAAATTTGGGAAATGAGACCAATCATGATTGAACTTAGGATCTACTAGAAGAGGATCCCTAAAGTAATGGTCAACCTAGGATCAGATGTCAATCTAATTCCTAAAACAATATGGGAATACATGGGCAAACTGGATTTGGAACCAACTCCCTAAAATATCAACTTGGTGGACAGTACCGGAATGAAAAAAATGGGCACCTGGAGAAATGTGGAATTCAATGTAAAAGGAGTGAAAAAATCTGTATATTTTGAAGTGGTCACTATGAAGGAGACATTCAATTCCTTTGATGCATTACTAGGGATTTGATGGTTTGTAGATTCTAGGGGAATCATAGATGCTTAGAAGGGGGAATTATCCTTTGCAGATGATAAGAGGGTGGTCCACATACCTCTAGGGAAAAAACCTAGAGGACCCTACATAGAAGAGGTGAATATAGAAGAATATGAAGATAATGAACATATAGTAAAAATAATAAATGTACCGGCCAAAGAAACTGAAGAAGACCCCAATTTGGAAGAACTAGAAGTAGAGGATATTGAAGGAAACACAGACAATGAAGTAGTGTTAGAAGCATGGATACAAGATAATAAAGAGGTGTATTCATGGAGACTCTTTGGGTCCCAAAGAATATTCATGATAAGGAAAGCACAACCAAAACAAGGCAATGTAGCACAATACATGTGTGGTTCCACCAAGGAGGAACAAAAGAACTGCGAAAGGGAATCTCACATGGTTGCTCATATTTTTGAAAGTATCCTTCAGGATAAGATGCTCAAATACTCTAGAGTAGGCCAAATCGAGAGAACCATCTCTAATGAAGTAGATAGGCGGGCTGGACTACTACATATTCTTACCTACATTTTCACATGTTGGTATAATACTCATAAGCAAACTATAAAGAAATGGGATAAATTTAAAACTTTAACAAAGGAAAGATTCCTACTAGATGTAGGGGATTATGATGACATACCTCCCTACAAAGGCGAGATCCCACCAGAAAAGCACCTAGAGATATGTAGATATTAATGGGAAGGGAACTATGAGTACGATGATCAACTATACATTCAATTACTATATTGGACGTTGTGCTCAATGGTGAGAACTTGGTATATTGACTAGGAGAGAAGGGTAGAAACCAAAATGTGGATAGAATTAACTATTGATTTCATGTAGACCTTTTCATTTTTCAGGAAAAACCCTCAAATACAAACCATACTTTGGAAAATAAAGGGAATTATCTTCAGCCCAATAGAAGAAGAAGAGACATCGGTATTGAAATCCCATTCCACACTATCAAAGGAAGAACAAATATACAAATGCAAGGATTAGACAAAATGGGGGATGTCCAGATTAGAAAGAAACTATTGTTTGAATACAACACGAGGAGGAAGAACAAATACCGGATATAGAAATTAGTCAGGGGGGAAGGGAAATAGAAGAAACTACCACCCCAAAGAAAAATTACTATAATGAATTAATCAAACTAAAAGAAAAAAATATTGTAACAAAAGGTGCTCTAAAACTAGTATGGATAGGAGATTATTGAGATGAAAAGGTGGTTGCCCAAACAATTGAAACACTAACTAAATTTGAAGACCTATTTCCCTAGAACTTCATCAAAATGAAAGGAATCAAAGAAGAAGTGGGAGTTATGAAGATCAAACTTAAGGAAGTCACTAAAGTGGTCAGGAAGAGACCGTATCGACTAAATACTAATATGAAGAAGAAAGTGAAAACCGAAATAGACAAAATGTTGGTTGTCAAAATAATTAAACGATAGAAAATGTAGAATGGATAAGCCCAATGGCAGTTCAAAAAAAGAAGATTGAAAAAATAAGGGTGTGTGTCAACTTCTAGGAACTAAAAAAAGCATGGATACACGACTTGTTCCCCACACCATTCACAAAGGAAATACTAGAGTCGATAGCTAGAAGAGAGATCTACTCATTTATAGATAGATTTTTTGAATGGGCCACCAAGTAAATATTAAGGTAGAGGATCAACCCAAAACAACTTTTTCTACTAAATGGGGATCACATATGTACATAGTCATGTTGTTCGGATTGAATAATGCTCTTGTAGTATTCAACCGAATAATGATCAACACCTTCAAAGACTTTATTCATGATTTCCTTGAAGTCTACTTAACTGACTGGATAGTCTATAGTCTATTAAAGACCATGTCCAAGTCCTTCGGATGATGCTAAATTGGTGTAAAAGCATGCAAATCTTACTAAAATTAAAGAAATGTACTTTTGCATTACCATATGAGACACTCCTTGACTATATTATATGCAAGGAGGGACTAATGGTAGACCCAATGAAAGTAGCCTTGATCTTGAATCTAGCACCATCAAAGAACATGTTGGAAGTCAATAAATTTTTAGGATACATAGGATATCACAGGAAATGCATTAAAGGGTATGCATGAATTGCAATCCCACTACAAGATCTTGTAAAGAACAAAACAAGGCAAAGCATCGACTGGAATGAGGAAGCCCAAAAGGGCTTTGACACTTTGAAATAGGAAATAGCAGAGGCACCAATCCTAATCTTATCAAATTCAAATAACCCCCTTGATGTCCATGTAGATGCCTTCAAAATAGCACTAGGAGAAGTGCTCACCTAAAAAAAGGGGAATAAGGATCATCTTATAGCATTTTCTAGTAGGAAATTATCAATTGAGAGAGAGATCTACTCATTTATAGATAGATTTTTTGAATACCATTAAGTAAATATTAAGGTAGAGGATCAACTCAAAACAACTTTTTCTACTGAATGGGGATCACATATGTACACAGTCATGTTGTTCGGATTGAATGATTCTCCTATAGTATTCATCCAAATAATCATCAACACCTTCAAAAACTTTATTCATGATTTCCTTGAAGTTTACTTAGATAACTGGATAGTCTATGGTCTAGTAAAGACCATGTCCAAGTCTTTCAGATGATGCTAAATTGGTGTAAAAGCATGCAAATCTTACTAAACTTAAAGAAATATACTTTTGCAATACCATATGGGACACTCCTTGACCATATTATATGCAAGGAGGGACTAATGGTAGACCCAATGAAAATAGCTTTGATCTTGAATCTACCACCATCAAAGAACGCTCTGGAAGTGAAGAAATTTTTAGGATACACAGGATATCATAGGAAATGCATTAAAGGGTATGCATGAATTGAAATCCCACTAGAAGATCTTGTAAAGAAAAAAACAAGGTGAAGCATCAACTGGAATAAGGAATCCAAAAAGGCCTTTGACACTCTGAAATAGGAAATAGCAGAGGCACCAATTCTAATCTTATCAAATTGGAATAACCTCTTTCATGTCCATGTAGATGCCTTTGAAATAGCACTAGGAGCAGTGCTCACCTAAAAAAAGGGGAATAAGGATCATCCTATAGCATTTTCTAGTAGGAAATTATCAACAACGGAAAATAATTACACTATCACAGAAAGAGAAGCATTGGCAATGGTATACACTTTATAGAAGTACCACCACTATCTACTATCTAGTCCTTTCACCCTCTTCAAAAATCATGAACCCCATAAATACCTAATAAAAAAACCAATAACCAATGGCTAGATATCTAGATGGATGTTACTATTCCAATAATTTGATTTCAAGATAATGATAAAAATAAAAAATAATTACCAAGGATTGGATTACCTATCACAGATTGAAATTGGTGAAGAAACTTGTTACACACTTGTTTTGAATTACAACAGTATTGGAAGAACTAGAAGACATCACTATTTGGTTTTCAACTAGATAATTCCCAAAATACCTAACCCCACAAGATAAACAACCACTAGCACATAGAGCAACACCATATACATTAGTAGAAGGAGAATTGCACCCCAAGGGAAAATATGACATCTTGTGAAGGGTTGTCTACAAACATGAAAGAAAATCCATTTTGTAGGAAGCACATAGTAGGATTTCCAGATGCCATAACTCTAGAGAATCTACCACAAGAAGAGTGAAACTAGTAGGCCTATGGTGGCCAACACTACATAAGGACAAGGACTATGTAAAAGGATGTGACAACTATCAAAGAATAGGAAAACCGACTGCCAGGGATGAGATGCTCCTCAAACCGGTAGTAGCCCAAAATCCTTTTGATAAATGGGAAATTGATTTTATAAGGCCAATTGATCCATCGAAAAAACACTCAAAGACCCAATTCATTATCACTGGTGTAGAGTACCTAACAAAATGGGCAGAAGAAAAACCAACCACATATTGTACTACAAGAATTTTCACCAAGTTTCTATATGACAAAATTATTACTAGATATGAATGCCTATTAATCATAGTTAGTGATCAAGGAAAACACTTTGTAAAAAACATGATATGGGAATTGCTATAGAATTTCATGATAACACACAATACAATCTCTACATACCATCTGCAAGCCAATGGAGCTAGTGATGCTTTGAAAAAAATACTTGGCAAAACTTTGACAAAATTGGAAACCAGATGGACTGGGATGTTAAAATACTAGTAGTACTATGGGCATACCGAACCTCCTATAAAAGGACAAGTAGATTCACACCCTTTTAGTTGGTATACAGTCTCAATGCAATAGTTCCCATGAACTTCATAATTCCTAACGTATGTACCACCCTAACTTTGCATCTCAAAGAGGATAAATATTGAAAGACACAAATAGAAGAATTAGAAAAATTAGATGAATTCCAAAAAGTTTGTGTACAACCAACAATTGGAATGACAAAGGAAGAAGGTATGGCACGACCAGAACCTATGACTAAAGACATTCCAAATAGGGGATCTAGTGCTGCTATATGATGGAAAATTTAAGAAATAGGGGAAATTAAAAGTCATATGGTTAGGACCATTTTACATCCATCACATTAATGAATTTGGAGTAGTTAAACTCTAACAACTAGATGACACGATTGTAGCAAGACATATTAACGGTGCACACTTGAAGCATTATCATTTGTCGCTAGAATAAATGCATTAAAAAAATCAAAGATACATTATACCATAGCTTGACTAACCAAAAATTAAAACATGATAATACTCCTGACACTCATCAAATCAAATCAAAATGGCTTAGAAAAAATAAAAAAATGGGTAGATCATTAAAATCTCAACTACAACTCATACCCCACTACCTAAAATTCTATACAAACCTAAAGTCCTCCAAATTTTCACAATTTCCATTACAAGATTAGAATGTACTCAACACCCACTAGGCAAGTTAGTCCCAGACCAATGTTTAAATGAATCTCATTCAAAGCAAGGCTCACCGATAAAGATGGAGCCTTTTCATCAATACCACACAACTTGGTCCACCTTGAGGATGTGAGTAAATACATTCATGAACCCATTGCAAATATTAACCATACTAAGCTAGAAGATCTCCGATAATAATTACTAATGAAGGATGGGAAAACGTATAAAATGGAGCCTATAGAAATTGGATGAAAGAGCCTAGAAGTGTGGAGGGGCTACCCAGACTTTTGTATGAAAGAGGAATGGGTTTGAATTATCTTGAGTCGGGTACACGATGAATTTATGTACCTAGATAAGCCTTACAAAATCGCAAGAGGCCATCCATGCCATGACAAGAGTGGTGAGAGGGATCCTTACAAAGGATATCAAAAATAGTGAAGTAGAGAGGTTGACAAGAGCCACATTTGACAGCAGGAGTCTAAGCCTGAAAACATTTACCAACCCAACAATCAAGTATGCAGAAATTTTGAAAGGAAATAGAAAAGAGCAAAGGAAAGTACTAATGAATGAGAAATTGTTTGAAGGAAAGAGATTACCAAATAGATTGAAGTAGCCAAACCAAGCACCACCAAAGCAAGAGAGACACAAGAATTTGTTAAGGGGAAAAAACAAGAAAAAACCCCAATATTATGAATGGAGGAAAAATGCCTAAAGAATAATACAAAGAGAGAGAGAGCTTTAGCCTTAGCTTGCTTGCTTGAATCTTAAAGAATGAGAGGAGAGGCACCTCAATAAGTAGAGGTGAGAAGGAGGAGTTAGAATGTAACTCCCAACTCAATGAATGCCACCATTCATCTATGTGTGTGCAAAGTGTCACCTCTTAAGGAGGTGGTTACAAATATTCCTTAATAAAGGAATTAAAAATAAGCCATCCTCACACATGTGTGAGATGACAAAAAAGACAAAAGACTTGTAGGGATTCCTTTGGAATATTCCTACAAGTTAATAAATAATTACAATTAAAGAATAACCTTTACCAAGTAAAGATTAATCTTCTAACAAATTTTTATAGCTTATAAAGTCTATTATGCTAACCGAGAAGACTCCACAACTACCACCACTTTCCACACTGCATACTAGATGGTGGTCAAAGGTAAAGATTTTGATTTATGCAAGGTTAAGTGAGAGCAACTAATGGAGAACTTACATAAGATCAAGAATAATGTTGGCAAGATACATTGCACTTTTTTTTGGTGTTGTCATTGATGGAAACCCTTGTCAGTTAGTCGATCTGCGCATTGCAATTTTCTCATACCAGTAGAAAAATTGAAGATCAATAGTTATTTGTTTAGTTAGAACAAAGCATTCAGTAACTTCGTGTTCTTTGATTCATATGTAGATTTTTTGTTATTATTTTATGTTGTGGATCTCAGGGTGTATTGTTCAATGGATAATATGTGTTATCTATAAATCTTGGTGCCTCGTATCAATTTGGGTGGAAGTTAGAAGGCCTAGTGAACTAATTTTTTGTTCATCAGTATTTGGAGGCTGACTTGGTGAATATGGTGTGTCGCGGATATTTGAGGAGTTATTGTTTAAGTATTTTTGTGTTTGATTTTTGTTTGGGTCCTCACTATGTTGTGGCTGACTCTTGTGGATACGCATTGAATATTATGGGTGATTTGAGTTGACTGTTTGTGAATATTTTCTTATTTTGTTGAAGTCGACATGTAGTGATTGAATTCTTGGTGGCGGATATATATAAGTGATCGATTATATCATTTTGGTGTGTGTTTGATGTGAGTTGATGTATGTTGCAAATGCCAGAAGGTCAGTAGAGCGATTATGCATAGTTTCACTTGTGCATTAATTATTTTTGGTGTGAATTGAAGCAGAACAAAGCAAAAGAGAAGAATTAGTTAGAAGGTCCTGAATTCGATTGCTTAGCCTAACTGAAACTGTAATCAAGCATTGGTAGATGCTACTTTATCAGTTCAAACTCTTTGGAAGTATTCCAAACTTTTGTAAGGCAGTAACCTTTTCAGTTTTTTAGCAGTGAGCTCTAGGCAGTGTGCCTGAATGCAAGTACATTCTCATCTTGTAATCTTTTCTTTTGAGTATACTCAGAGAAATATTGTGGATTAACCTCCACCATGGTTGTTCCCCTAACAAGGTTTCCACGTAAAAAATCCCTATGTTATGGTGTTGTGGTTATTTGTCTTATGTGCATAGATTTTTATTTTGGTTGAATGTTATCAACACTTTAATGATCAGATTAATAAAGTTAAAAATTTCACAACACTGATTCACCCCCCCTCTCAGTGTTGCTTGATTCCAACAATTGGTATAAGAGCTCATTTCCTCGGAAGAAGCTTAGAAGCTTGGGGAAGATCTTGGAAAGTGTTTCAATGGATTCAAGTAGTCTTCAACAACAACAACTTATGGTGGCCCTAGATGATCTTGATTAGGAAAAATATGAAGTCTGGGAATTACAAGAAAATATCATGAATGCTGAGAGATTCATTGAGTCATTGAAAGAAAAAATCAATAATTCCAAAGAGAAGAGAAGTGAACTTTGTGATCAAATCAAGTAGGAAGATAGTAAACACATTGTAGATGAACAACTGAGACAAACCCTAAAGGTAAAGATAGAAGAATGTCAAAAGCTTGCCAGGGATAATGCAGTTCAAAAGCATGAGATGGAATCTATTATGATGAGGATGACCAAGGAAATTGAAGACAGGAAGAAAAATGAAGAAAAGCTTGCCCAATCCCTAAAAGAGAAATTTGAAGAATGCAATCGAATTACTGATGGATTCATTCAGTTGGAAATTGAGTTAGAACAATCCAAACATAATGAGGAAGAGCTTGAAAAGCACATTATTGATCTCAGAGATGAACTTGCTACAACAAATGAATTCGAGGAGAAGTTCAAGATTAGCTCAGTCAAGCTTGATAAACTAATTAAAAGTTAGAGGACTGATGGTGACAAGCGAGGACTTGGATATGAAGAAGGAGAAAGTTCTGGATCTGGACAATGACAAAGGAAATATGGACAAAGGAGGTTCAGACAAGGAAATCAGATGAACAACACTAGAAGGTATCTGGTAAGACAACCTAATGCTCAAAGGTTTAATGGTATATGTTATGTTTGCAATAAATTTGGTCATATGGCAGCTCAATGCAGAAGTAGAATGAATTCAAATTGTCCATCATTCTTCGATCAGTGCTTTAATTGTAACAAGTATGGTCATAAGTCAAATTAATGTAGAAATGTGATGAACAAATTTTATAGGAATGTTAGATGTTATACATGCAATAGATTTGGCCATATTTCTAACCAGTGCAGATTAAGAGAAATACAGTGGAACAACTGGTTTGGATAAAGAAATATGGCATGCTACAATTACAATAAAGTTGGTCATATTGCTAGATTTTGTAGAAGAGGTCTGGTAAATCAAAGAAGAAATATGTAGAAGGATGAAAAAGGAAAAGGGAAAGTCACTACAGATCATATCAGGAAGCAAATGAAGAAGACATGGGTAAAGAAGAGTCCCTTTATTGCAGGAAATGAGCCAACACCAAAATTAGCTTCTAGTAATTCCTCCATGAATTAGGTTAAGGCCTCTGGCCTAGGGGGAATTGTCAAGAAAATATTTCAAACCCCCTGCTAAAAATCGACATCAGGATGTGTATGAGTTCAACAATTGTATTGATGATCTATAGATGCTATTGAACAAATTTATTGTGTCAAAAAGGTTAGGTGTGCGAATGATCAAAATTTATTTCTATCCTTCATTTGTCACTTTGCATTTTGAGAAGAAGTTTGAAGAGCTTTGAAGCAAACTTTGGCGAGAATTCAAGTGTGAAGGTGATTTGAAGTTCAAACCCTAATCCAACTAAAAGGCATTTTTTGGGAAAACTTGTAAAACTGTGAAGTTGTGAAAATGGCTACTCCATTGGTAGTTGAATTCAAGGATAGACCCCTACCAAAGTTTAAATGGCATCCTTTCAAGTTTATTGAGACCAAGCCCTTAGGTGCATTTTCGTTTAATTCGTACTGAATTTTGCACATTGAAGATATTAGGGCATACATTCATGCCAATATTGAGGAGTTAGGAAGCTCGTAGTTGCTAAATTTGTATTCCAAACACATTGTTGGAGAGGTTTTTGTGTTAAGACCGAATTCAAAACCCTAGAGGAAAATAAATTCACACAGATTGTGAAATTTCCCATGTTTGATGAAAATGAATGGATCTAGTACATCTTAAGTCGAGTTCATGCTGAATTCATGTGGTTGAATCAACCCTTCAAGATTATGAAAGAGGCTATAACTGTTATTACAGTTTTAAATTCCTCTGGTGGATTGCCAATTTTGAATTTTGTGAAAAATCAAGCAGTCACTGATGCAACTAGTTCTGTATTTGATAGAAGAGCGATGAAAAATGATAACATCATTGATGTGGGTGTGAAATTTTCCTCGATGGTCATTGGTTATAAGATATATCACTCCAGCTGAGAAAATTTTGTATCCAGTACAGCCATATATGTAGCCTATCAAATGGTAAAGGAGAATGCAGAGTATGATTTGTGTGAATTGCTTCAAAGTCAACTTATGGAAAATATTGGTAAGATTAAGAAAGACAAGAAGAATTCCTTTAAATTCAGTAATTTTTTGCTATGTTTGTTCTTTTATTTCATGGGTGAAGTTCTAGGAGTAGGGAAGGTGCATTGGCAAAGTGATAAGCCTTTCGTTGTTCAGATTAGAGACATGTTATTTAGCCTTGATGATTTGCAAGACAGGAAAACTGTAATCTGGGGATATCTCAAAAAAATTTCAGAATGAAATGCAAGCAAGGGAAAGAATTCCCACTTCTATTGTGGAGAAGTATAAGGATACAATTTTTTTATGGTGGATATTGATTGGTGCTTGATGGAAGCGGCATAACCTAAAACCATCTAGATTATTCCTATGGGTTATGAAGTTGAGGAGAGAATCTTGGAGCTATACGCACAAAATCTGTTGAGTAAGCCTATGGATTCATCTGAAGAATGGCTTGGAACATATGCAAAGAAAAATATGCAATTCCATGAGCAATTGAAGAAACCAATGATAGTCCAAAAAGTGAGGAAAGAAGTGGAAGTCTTCATAGAGAGCATGGGCATACTTGCTGAAGCTATAAGAGAACAAGCTGAAAGTGAAAAAGGAAAAGTGCCTGGTAAAACTAAATCTGCTAGTCTGGCAGCATCCTCTGCTCAAACTAGACCAACAAGGAGCTCAACACCCCTATCTAATCATGCAAAGAAGTCAACGCCTGCAAAAGCTTAGGTTAAGGTATCTAGTAAAAGGAAGAAGGATAAGAGCACAAGAATGTATAAAGTTGTTTTAGATGATGAAGAGATAGAATATGATGAAGAAGTTAGATAAATAAAGCATATGAGCACCCCTACAACAACAACAGTCAAGCCCTCTGGTGAAGAGGAGAAAGGAAAGAAGAAGATGAAGCCTGACAAACCAGGGATGTTGGTAGAGGAAGTTGAAAGAGGTATAATTAAGGATGGAAATATTAACCCCATGTGTGAAGTGTATGGTACCTTTGATATTGTTGGTCAAAGAGTCCTTGAGGAGGCTATAATAAAATATTTGAACAATTTCAACATGACTCTTGTTGAGATAATGGCACAGTTGCCTAAGGAATTGTATGAAATTTTGGAGATGAGGAGAGTTAATGCTAGAACTGAAGAAGAGTAGCTGAGAGAACGGGTTCTTGCAAATTTAAGTCCGGTAATATCTGTTGAAGAAATGAAAGCAATTCTAAAAGAAGCAAAAAGAGAGTTCAAAAGCAAAACAAGAATAAACAAGTTTATGTTGGGTAAAACTTAAGAAGTAGAAAAAGAAACAGAAAGCATTCTGAAGAAAATTCTATTAAAGAATAGAATTGATGTTGTTTCTAAAGAAGATCATGTGGAAGATATCTCATCTATTCTGGTAAATGAAGAGGTTACAATTGAGGACACTTAGATTCCTCCTGATGTACATACTACAGAAGAACCTATGGAGATTGAAGCTCCCAAAATTATGTCGGTTGAAGAAAAGGAGATATCAGTTGAAGAAATTGAAGCTCCAAATGGCAAGAAAAAATATGTGGTTGTGGAAACAGTAGTTGAGGAAAAGAAGGTTGAAGTTGAGGGAGTTTCGATGGAAGCAAGAGACACTATAGAGGCAGTGAAGAGGTTTCTAGAAGAGAAAAAGGAATAATTTGATCTTGAGTTGGGAGATGCTCCTATTCATTTGCCTGCCTTGTCCCCAATTCAAAAAATGAAAGTCACATCATTTGCACAAGCTAAGGCTAGGGAAGAAATTCTGAAGTCTCACATTAAGGACAATGAGTTATTGAATCTAGCATATGGCATTTTGGAAAGGATTGTGCCTAATTATGTTAAGGATCCATTTGTTTCTTCCTCCGGTGAGCTGAAGAAACTTATAAATTCGGTAAGTACTCATTTTAAGTCACTTGAGAAGTCAACTTTGGTCAAAGTTTAGAAGGAATTTGATGCCAGGAAGATCAATAGGTTGAAAGGATTGATAGTAAATGACAAATATTTGTTAGCTACTTGTGTGAAAAATGTTCAAAGTGCATTGTCAGAAGGTGGAAGGATTCATAAGTCATGTTTGTCTTTGTCAAAACTTACTGACCAAAATGAGAAGGTTAAGGATCATGAGAAAGAGTTAGCTGCTATTTCTGATGCTTTTGATCCTTTAACTATTTATGTTGGAGAATAAGAAGGTCAAGTTATATCCTTACTTGACAAAATAAAGAGTCTGAAGCATGATAATGATAGAGTTGTGAAAAGAGTTGGTGAACTTAGAGGGCTAATTGGTCCAAAGATGGAAACCATGTTGAATGCTTTGAAAGAAGCACAAGATGCTATGGAGGTTAGTGATCCAGTGAGCCTTGAAGCTCCAGAAGTGCAATCTTACTTACTTTGTGGTCACATAACTATTCTGGAAAGTCTTGAGAAGTGTTGGGACACAAGCTTGAACTTGTTAAAGACAAATTTTGCAGATATCTTCAAGTTTGTGTAAGTTGACTGAAACAAAGTCTGTACATATGAAGTTTGAAGTTTCTATTTGTTTATAGGATTTTTGTATGTGGATTCCCCATCTTTGCCATTGATGTCAAAGGGGGAGAATAGAACAGTGAAAAATGTATATTCATCTAAGAGGGAGTTGTAGTTTTGAGCTATGGATGAAGATCTTTTTGGAGTTTTGGGTGGCGATGTATTTTTTGGTACTGATCCAACACTTAGTCATTTTTCACTAAATGTTGCCATCAATGCCAAAGGGGGAGATTGTTGGCAAGAGACACTGCACATGTTTTCTGGTGTTGTCATTGATGGCAACCCTTGTTAACTAGTTGATAGGCACATTGCAATTTGCTCATATCGGCAGATAGATTGAAGATCAATAGTTATCTGTTTAGTTAGAACAGAGCATCTGGTAACTTCGTGTTCTTCAATTCATATGCAGATTTTCTTTTATTATTTTATGTTGTGGATCTTAGGTAGTATTTTTTGATGGATAATATGTGTTATCTGTAAACCTTGATTCCTTTTATCAATTTGGGTGGAAGTTAGAAGGTTTGGTGAACTAATTTTTGTTCATTAGTATTTGGAGGCCGACTTGGTGAATATGGTGTGTCACAGATATTTGAGGAGTTATTGTTTAAGTATTTTTGTGTTTAAACATTTTGGTTTGGGTCCTCACTATGTTGTGGCTGACTCTTTTGGATACACATTGAATATTATGGATTGTTTGAGCCGACTATTTGTGAATATTTTGTTATTTCGTTGAAGCGGACATGTAGTGATTGAATTCTTGGTGGTGAATATATATAAATGATCAATTATATCATTTTGGTGTGTGTTTGATGTGATTTGATGCATGGTGTGAATGTTATAAGGTTAGTAGAGTGATAATGCATAGTTTCACTTGTGCATTAAGGATTTTTGGTGTGAATTGAAGCAGAATAGTAGAAACAGTCAGAAGGTCCTGAATTCGATTGTTGAGCCTAAATGGAACTGCAATTAGGCATTGGTAGATGTTACTTTATTAGTTCAAACTCTTTGGAAGTATTCCAAAATTTTGTAAGGCGGTAAGCCTTTTCAGTTTTTGAGCAGTGCGCTCTAGGAAGTGTGCCCAAATGTAAGTGCATTCTCATCTTGTAATCTTTTCTTTTGAGTATACTCAGAACAATATTGTGGATTAACCTCGACCGTGGTTTTTCCCCTAACAAGGTTTCCATGTAAAAAATCCATGTGTTATGGTGTTGTAGTTATTTGTCTTATGTGTATACATTTTTATTTTGGTTGAATGTTATCAACACTTTAATTATCAGATTAACAAAGTTAAAAATTGCACAACACTGATTCACCCCCCCTCTCAGTGTTGCTTGATTCCAACAAATACTAGGTACCACTTTTGGTACAAAACTTTAACTATCTACTTAATGTTTTATTTTTTAAATGAAATAACCCAATTTCAAGGGTAAAATCAAGAAAATTGACCAAACCATAGTAGCCCAAATCAGGGACCATACCCGTCGATTTGATAATTTTCAAGCAAGGAAAACAATCTACTGGGGTTTTTCAAAAACTTCTAAGAAAAAATACAATACAGGAGTCAGGTCCCATTTCTATCAACCAAACAATATGAAAATACCATAACATTCTTAGTAGATCATTATTTTACATATATGGAGGTGGTTGAACCTTGTATGATATGGATTTCAGTACTCCCTTACAAAGTCACAACTCAAGAAATAGATTCCTTCATGGCAACCCTGCTCCAAAACCCAAGGGACACCACAGCTAAAAGGTTTGATACATACCAAGAGGTAATGAGCAAGAAGCTAGAACAAGAAACTCAAGAGGACAAAGAAAAGAAGAAGATGAAAGCCTAGAAACAAGGGGGGATAAAGAAGGAAGGACCACAACTAGTAGCAAACACTTTGAAACCTTTTGAACCTTTTGGTAGAAGGGCCACAAGGTCACAGACCACACCACCAGGATTATTGGCAAGTTCTGTGACATCGGCATCGACAGATCCACGATTGGGTAAATCACCACAAAATTTGAAGAGAACCTGACATGCAAGGCCAAAGAAAAAAGATCAAAATCTAAAAGAAGATATAGATGAAGCTAAGGCCGAAGATATCTTAGAGGAAGAAGAAGAAGAGGTTGAGCAACCTTTGCAAAGAAAGAAAAAAATAAGGACTTTGGTGTTAGATGCATAGGACAACTGAGAGGGGGGGTGAATCAATTGAACATCAAAACATTCAAACCCTCAATATATTTTCAAACCCTTATCAACCATTAAACCTTTATCATGCATTAGTAGAATTTAAACATATGAAACAATAATGCAAACACATCTAAACACATAAGAACACCATATTTACATGGAAAACATAAAGGAAAAACCTCGGTGAGGATCAACTCACTATAAAAATGAATTGCAACACTGAATACAATAGGCTCACTACCAATGGGTCACTATCGTATTAGAAAGAAGAAAGAAAGGAAATGTTACAAAGAGAACTCCATCTTAGAGCAGCAGGAAGATCCACCACAACAACTCTTCACCATCCATAACTTTAAGCTCACTGCCTTTAGTAACTCTGCTTTTTTCTTGAATGGTTGGAAATTGTTATGGGGAATGGACTCAAATTTCTTAAGGAGATTAGAGGGAGTTTTTGTTTCACAATGGCTAACTAAATTTTGATAGTCATGAAGGGTCATGCAAAAATGTGTAAAGGAGGGAGATTTCATCATCCCAAGCTTGTCTTGAATTTTGATTTGTAAATTTTCACTAAACATTCTTTGAAGATTGGCATCTGAAATCTTAATATTAATTTGTGATTAAAGCAATTGGTATCGTTCTATAGAATCAATGATCTTTTCATCATCCTTTTGTTTACACTTCATTAAATCAGCTAAGGTCATCTTGGGACCAATTTGCACTTGGAAATGGTTAATAAAGGGGTCAAAAAGTTCATTGAATGAAATAATTGAGTTACTCATAAAGAGAAAAACCATTCCAAGGTTGCATCTTTCAAAGATCTAGGGAAAAGTTTAGCCAAGAGCTTATCTTCGAAGATGAAGTCACTACATAAGGTTGTGTATGCTGAGACACGATTACTAAGGTCTCCTTTTCCACCATATTTTTCAAATATAGGAATCTCTATACCTTATGGTATTTGTGCTCTCAATATCTCCAAGGATAATGGGTTTCTTTTGACATATTGTGAAGATTGGCCATTTTGATTTTGGTTCAATGTGGAAATTTGTTGTTAAAGGGATGAAATTTTTTGCAAAATTTGGTTAAGGATGGAATAATTGGTTGTGTTTTGAGATGGAGGTGAATAAGGTGGAGGTGTGTATGTGTTGGGGGGACAAGTGAATTTCAAGTTTGTGAGAGGTGAGGGGTTAGGAGATATAAGATTTGAATTCACAAAGCTAAAAGGATTCCTAGTGGAAATACCTAAAGTTGTATGGACATTACTAGTGGGTTTCCTTGTTGTAGTAACAATTGGATGAGTGTATGTAGGAATAGAGGCCACAGTTGTAGGGGAGGAATTTTATTTCCACCTCAACTTTGAGTGTACTCTAAAGTTTGAGCACAACTATCCATTGTAGGAACATGATTGTCAATTATATGAGCTATGCTACACATAAGTTCTATTCCTTGTTCATTATCAAGAATTTTCCTCATGTTATCTATGACAAGAACTAAAGTACCAAAAATGTATTCAACACTCACAATTTTTTGCAGTTTTTCTAAGGCTTCATCCATTTTTTTTATTTTTTTCTTGAGGGACATTAGCAACCATTGTGTCAACCAGTTAAATTAGTTGTTGGTAAAGTAGTCATGGGAAATGTGGTATCAAAGCTATGGTCCATAATGGGTTTACTAGTATCAACACTATGAGTGAGAGAGTTAGAAAACTCAAGATCCACAACATATACTAGCACGGGATGGCACAAGTCTCAAACTACGTCTCACTAAAGTATTGGAAATAAGACACCAGGTTGTGAAGCTCATACAAGTTTCACCAAACCAAAGTGCACCCAAAATGGAGAAAAGGTACTATACAAATGTAATGAACACCCAAAAGTATGAATTAGAATGTAAGTGTGTAAAAAGATTTTGCAATTTTTAGATTTGAAACAAGATAATTTACTGATTATGCTATGCAAAAACTTGAAAATGATGTCTTTTTAATGTCAATTTTGATTTAAAATAATGCACTTAATTTAACCAATTAAACTTAATGCAAGAAAGTGTAGAATTTCATGTTTTCTAAAATTGAAACACAAATCTAATAACATAATGAAATGAAGCAAACAAATACAAAATAATGCCCAAAATTTTGAAAAATCATTTGTACAAGGATAGGTTCACCCAAGGTCGAATGGGTCTTTGTACAAGGGTTGGAAAATAAAAGTTTGTGTTTCTGGTTTGATGTTTGAGTTCTTTGTTTCAAGTTGTAGACTGAATTTTGTGATAGATTTTTCCAGTTTTAGGTGTCTTAATGCAAGTGCAATTAGTGACAAATAGTGAAAAATGTGACAAATTTTGGAATGCAATTTTGAACTGAATTTTGAATCTAAATGATTGAAAGACACTCTTGATGTAACTACAATGCAAAATGCATGCAAAAATGAATGCAAAATTTCTGATTTTTATGAATTTATATAATGCAACATACAAAATTAAACACTAAATGCAATGTGAAGCACAATAATAAAAAATGCACTAATTTAAACTTATATCTAGGGTTTTGAATGTCTCTAAATCAGAATTTTAGATGTACAATGTCAGGTTCACCATAATGAAATGAAGAGAAAGAGGTGATGGATAAGAGACCTAAAAATGAGGGACCTATGCCAAAAGGAAAAAGGGGTTGTCCACCTAATAAAAAATCCACCTTTTCTATGTTCATTAGGAAGAGGAATAGTGCCACAAATGATTAGAATTCACCTACAAACCTCAAGGTGAGTCAACCCTAGGTTTGGAAAAAAGTGTTACCTTAACTTCCTTATGACAGAAATGACTAAACAATAGTTTTGGGAGAAGAATAAAAGTGCATTAACTATCAAATGTATGAGATCTATCAATTGAAACATGAAGTATTATGATAACACTGATAGAAACAATCATTAACCAACATATATGAGAAGGTTAGGATGGCATTTACTGGTGGAACACAATGATCTACTGAGAGGGGGTGTGAATCAGTAGATACCAAAACTTTGGCTCTCAAAATCTTTATGCAAATTACTTCCTTAACTCCAAATACCTTGTGCAAATTAATTACTCAACTCTTATTGTGAAGATTGAAAACTAAAGAAGCAAGCATAAGCATGCAAATAGACAATCAACACACACTTTCCCACAACACTAGATATATGTGGAAAACCTAAGATGGGAAAAACCATGGAAAGAAATATTGCTTGAGTCTACTGCTCAAATCCAGCCTCACAATCCAAATCTCTGTTACAATGTTTAAGGATACAAACCAAGGAAGCTTCAACTCCCTAATTTAGAAGCTACAACTTCAAGGATGCTACAACACCTTGGTTTAGGAGCTACAACTCCAAGGAGACTACAATCACCTAGTCTGAGCTACAACTCAGTTCAATGAGGCTAAAACCTCAACAAAATTACAAGTTCATATGTACATACAATTAGGTTCTATTCAACCTGAAAAATGCACCATTACATTCAATAAATTGTTGCACACTCTACAACTTACACTACCACTATTGAAGTTGCACTCTCAGCAACACACACTATGTACTGCACTCTTCTATGCACATAGAACAATCATTGTTCTATCTTGCTGCCTTGCTCTTCTTTCCCTTTCTACAGTGTCTCATACATCTACACTCACCTGAATGCAAACCTAGATGATAATCAGTGTTGTGTCTAGGTTATACACATATGTGCATTCACTATTTTTACTCTTAGCGCTTTCTCTCTAGTACGCCCTCATCTTGCAGATCCAACCTTTTGACAATATCATATTGTCTTTTTTCTCCACCGACCTATAATCTCTACCTCAAGATTCTCACCACCATTTAGATCTTAAATGTTCTGCTAGAGTTTCCTTCACTTGCAAACTTCACCAGCAAGCTACCTATACATCAAGCCACACAAAATTTAATTATGATACAGAGAATTTTCCTTTGTTCACTATGTCAAACCCTAAAATTTGATTATGCATTTAATGCTCTCTTCTAATCCTTTGATCTAATTTTGATCTCAATCACTTTTGCAATCTGTTTCATTGCCTTGAAGATCAAATCTTTATTTACATTGGTCACTTGTGCAACTAGACCAATTAATTCCTTCTCTTGAGTTGGTTACATCAAGAACCCTTATTCACACTGTCGATTCATTACAGATCTCTACTTTTGAATTATGGTTGTCGATCTTCTCCTTTCATGCCCTGATCCTACAATCCTCATTCACTATCATGTCTTTAAATCTTGACCATTAGATAAGCAGTCGTTTAAATCACCATCGTTGATCTTAGGGGTATTCATCTTGTCGCTCTACGGAAGGGACACATACCATAGTCTCACCAATGTCTACCATTCTCTTCGATCCACACAACTCACAACAAGGATGTGAATTGTCCATCGATCTTGTTAGCACCTTTAAACCACCACCGTCGGATTAGCATTCTTTAGATTTTCATTGTCGATCTTGTCCATCCATTGGCAGTCACCTTATGACCATCGAAGATACACACCGTATCGGGTTGAGACTCATTAGAGTCCTACCAATAAAATCCATTCACTCTGACATCGTCTTGTCGGGTCCCACTTTTCTTTCACCTTATCGCCCCGTCAAAGAGACAAGCTTCATTGTCCTAGCAATATCGCTTTGTCCACTTGATGATGGTTATCATCACTGCATCGAAGGGACTACCTTAAGAGTCCTACCGATGAGATAGTCATTGAGCTATCAGAGAGACATCAACTCCACTCTCATCGATATGGTGTTTTCACGCCAATACCATTTTTTTTTGTAGACAAGTGGTCCCTACACCATCATGTCACCACATGCCACCATCCACCATCACTCCTTGCCATGTGTCATCCTTTCATTCGCTTTCTAACTGTATGATTGACGCACATGATCCTCATCTTATCAGGTCCCACAATCAAAATCACACTCTCCTATCACCCTATCGAAGAGACCTTCTTCAAGGTCCTGGTGATACCATATTGTCTCATTGATGTGTAGGTCATCATTGTATTGAAGAGACGATCTTGAAACTCCCTCTGATTTGTATCTCTCTCTCCGATCAAGCACATATTGAAATATTGAGGAGAAATTCGAACAGGTCTCACCGATGACCATCAGTCACGTCGATGAAGACTCTTGATGACATCACCTATCCACCTCATCGCCATGTCATTGCATCATAATCCACATCCTTAAGGATGTGGATTACCATTTATCCATTCTCGTCACTCCATGTGTTATCTTCATCATCACTGTCACCCACGTCATTATGACTAGGTCCCACTTTGAACGCTACCTTCTCATTTCTCCATCGAAGAGACACAGCCAAAGGTCTCACTGGTGTCATCCAATCTCGTTGATCACACAACTATCGAGTTGTCGAAGAAACTTCAGGGCAAGTCTCACCGATAGGTATCTGTCACGTTGATGAACCTTAACTCTCTTTTGTTATCACCACCATTGAAGAGAGTCCTTCCAGACTCCTATTGATACATGGGTGTCTAGCTGATGAAATGATCACCAGGCCATCGATGAGACACCAACTTAACTCCTATTGATAAACTAGTGTCTCGTTAATGGGATGGCCATCAACATTTTAGAGAGACTCATGATTGACTCCTACCGATACACTAGTGTTCCACCAATGGGATGTCCATCGAGCTTTCAGAGAGACTCCTAATTGACTCTTGTTGATACACTAGTGTCCCATCGATCTAAAGGAGATGTATAACCTTAAAGTGCTAGGCAGAGAGGTCGATCACCCTCATGATTTCAATGACATAAGTTGTAACTTATGTGACTGGTTACCTATTGTTGACATTCAATGTAAAAATAGAAGAACATATTGAGGACACCATGACTGTAAACGCATTAGGGTTTATCTGTAAACCCTAAAATCACCTGAGAGCATACTTAAATCCATTTTGAGTGAATCCTTCATTTTTTGGTCCTGCAAAGCACAACAATAGAATGCTCTTGGAAAACCCATATCGAATCTGCCACCTAATTTTCCATCGAATCCACTTCTCTCACACTCATTCTCTATCATCATGCCAACAATCTCCATTGCATGATCAATTCCACTCTTTTGACATCAATGACACTATTTTGTGCTTCTGCACAGGATTAGCACACTTCTCCTCTAATCCCATTTTGACATCAATGACAACATATTCCAATATTTACCTGGCTCCAAAAGTGGATTTTAGGCTCTGTTGAAGGACATATACGCCTAGGGGCAAATGGGCCTCTATACAAGGCTCTAAAAAATATTTTTGTAGTCCTTGAATCCCAAATCTATGCTTCTGATTCTCCCAAGTTTGATTGTTGAAAATCAAAAAATAAAACTTGTAGGTGAGTTTCTATGTCTTGACAACTTTGATGACAACTTTAACAACTTTGCAAAATTTCACCTTTTATCCAATTTCAATCCTTCGTCACCTAAAAATCTACAAACACAAAGAGAGGAGAATTTTTTTTTTTTTGGTGGATAAGGGTTTGCTTGGTTGAACCTTGGGTTGGTAATTAAACCTTTATAATGAAATGATAATAAAAGGAAGGAATTGATGAATGATTAAAGCTTGTTACACCTCACCAAACCATTTAATGGTTTCCCTTAGAGGATTGAAGTCTAACACATCACTTCAAGGATTGGATCTTGCATGAAATGGCTTGATTGATGATGGATCTTGATGCTTTAATTCTTTCTTGAAGCTTCAAACCTACATCATAATGTTAGCTCAAAAATATGCATGAACAAACATAAATCTTGACATCATGATAGAATGTTGAATGCTGCAATAATTGATTGAAAAATCAGCTCTCCAATGCTCTTGACAATAATATTTTCTCTTAGGATTGATCTCTTGAAGTCTTCGATTGCTTAGGATTTGAATTTGATAAAAAGACCTTGTATTTATAGGTATTTCCTTAATTACCTGACAATTAAACATCACAATCCAAACTTTGTAATTTGAATTTAGATCATTAAAATGTTGCCAAAAACATATTAGAAATTGGGTCCTGAGACTTAAGGAGGACCCACTCACCCTTGGGTGAATGGGTCCTAGGACCTAAACCTAGGACACACATTTTCCAAGATGTGTAATTAAGTGTAGGCGCTGAATAATTTGGGTTTCCCTTTCAAAAAATAAAATTAATTAGGCTTGTGAATGCATAATTGAGCTAATTAAAGGCTTAATTAAGTCAAATTAATTAAGAGGATGGAAACATAGTGTAAAAATGTAAAGGAGTACATTTTTCGACACTACAAGGTGTTGGTGGCAACATGCCATAATCTAGGCCTAATGCATGTGTCAATTCAAATTAAAAATATATATACTACCTTTGGTTGCTCCTCCCATACCCACCATTCCTACATTCACTAGGAGCCTAGATGATTGCAACATTAGGAGCATTAAGTTGGCTCTTAAAAAAATTGAATGGCCAAGGTACCAATTTTGTAGCTTAAGTTAGTAGAGAGCATGTAGAAGATGGTGTTAGTCCATCCAACACCCTAGGCATGTCAACACGAGTGTGAAATTCACCCCATTTATATTGGAATTCTAATAATCCTTGTTATGGCCTATACACATCTAATTTAGGGGTTACAATAGTAGAGGATGTTGCACAGATGGTTGCCATTGCACCAAAAGATTGATTTGTTAATGCCTGATACAATCGCCAAAGTCAGTGAATCCATGGGAGGCAGTTAAGCCATGACACAAACCTGAGCATTGCATTGCACAACACAGGAGACCAAGGGCACACACCTTGTGTTGCAAGGTGTGTACCCTTGGTATCCTTGTGATGTGTAGTGCAGTTCCCAGGTTTGTGACATGGCTTAACCACCACAAGGTGTGCACCCTTGGTATCCTTGTGTTGTGCAGTGTAATGCTCGAGTTCGTGACATGGCTTAACTAAATCCTATGGATTCATTAATTATGGCGGTTGTATCGGGAATTAATAGGTTGATCTTTTGGTACAATGACAACCGTCTTTGCAAAAATTGGTATCAGAGCTTGGGTCACAGGTTTGAACCCCTTATAAAGAAATATTGTACACCTACTATTTCTACACAAATACATGCCATATTTTATGTATATTATATTTATTTATTTATAAATTTTAAATTATTTGAAATTAGATTTAATATTCATGCTAAGTTGCATTTTGCTACATGTACATGCAATTATCAAATATTGATTAAAATATATTATTTTTTCATGTATAGATGAGGGAAAATATTCAAGATTCTATCATATTTTGGCAATGACTTCATCTCAACACACCTATGATACACCAAAAAAATTCATTAACCTATACTTAATGTATGAATAGTACTAAAATTAGATACAATTAGGTTTTATATTTGTCTAGAATAATTGATTTGTGAAATCCTAGAAGAGCCTTAAATTATAATATTCAATTATAATAAGTATTCCTAATAATGTTCACAATGATTGGGAGGCTATGATAATTCCATGTGAGACCAATTGAAAAGTGTTGTTGATCCATCATTAGATGCTCTTCAATCATTATTGATGTGTAATTTTTGTTACAAGTTTGTATTGTGTCCAATTTAAAATTTCGTATGTATGTTGAATAACGTTGATAAATGTGATATATGTTGATTGAAAATTTATATAATTTTTAATTTCAAATGAACTTTAAAATGTATGATAGATTGTAAATTAAGTGTGATAGAAGGTGTGGTTCATCATGAGTGGCATGATTTGGTGACATTTGAGGTTTGTACCATCATTTTATGCAAAATACATGTTATGCAATTTAGGTCTTTTATGCTTATATTTTTTAATACTCAAACCTAACTCATTTATTTGAATGTAGGATCTTCCACATGCAACCTTTTTTAGTTTTCCTATACAAGTTGAGGCACATGATGATCATCTAGTGGTATGTAAATATCTAGAACTATATTCAAATTACATGTTTCACAGTTTTATTTTAAATATTTGATTAAATAATATAAAATTTTGAATATTTATTTGAAGCTTCTTTTTCTTGTAGTCTCCCATGTTTAGAACAGTAGGCTTCATATGAGGAGGAGTTATTACTAGAGTACTATATGATCTAGTTCGTATGAAACTAAGAGGCCTCTTGATTTTGATGATAATAGATCCTAGTGTAAATTTAATTTTATGATCCCTAAACATCTTAATGATCTCATGTATTTGATACATTCATTTTATAGACTATTTCATTTTCATGTGTATATTTTGGGATTTAGACTATTTCATGTATATGTATATATTTTGACTCAAATTAATTTCAACTTAGTAAATTTTGACTATTAAAATTGAAGTTCAGATCATATTTACAAGTTAACTACCCTAAGTAAACTATGTAAATCACTTGGGTCTAATTTATTAAAAACATAGTTATGAGATGCCTTAAAATAATGAAATTTCTTAATTCTAGACTTACTAAAATTAAAAATCACTAGCCTAAAAATAACTAACCTATAAATACCTAGAACCTACAATGCTCTAAGTGAACCTAACATGTTGGCATTTCCACTTAGAATCACAAAGGATAATTTTGTAAATTTTTTAGCATTTTTATTATACAATCATTGTGGTCAAGGGCCTAATATATAATTTAATTTTATATAAACTTTCATTCAACTTGAGTATACAAATTTATATAAAAATCCTACATATTTTTTCTTTAATTGATGTTTTGAAACTAAAAAATTCTTAAAAATAGAACATTTATAATGTGAAGAAAAAAATATATCCAATATTCAAAATTTTAGATTTGAAAAGAATAATAAATAAAATAAGATAAGATAAATGGAAAGTACTAATCGAAGAGAAATTGTTTGAAGTAAAAGATTACCATCAAGATGAGAACCATGAGCAAGAACACTTACATCCAAGAGGAGACACAAGATTAAGGGGGGGAAAGCAAAGAAAAAAACCCCAATAATATGAAAATGGGAGAAATCCTAAAGGAGATTACAATGAGAGAATGAGAGAGAGAGCTCAAGAATATAATTCATGTGAAGAAAGAGAGAAACACCTCAAATAAATAAAATTGAGAAAGGAGTTACATAAGTAACTCCATGTCTATACATGCCACTGTTCATCCTATGTGTGTGCAAGGTGTCAAGGTCCTTATAAGGAGGAGATTGCACCTAAGCCTTAATATTCCTCCAAAAAAGAATTA
Organism: Sequoia sempervirens; assembly: GCA_007258455.2. Lineage (NCBI taxonomy): Eukaryota > Viridiplantae > Streptophyta > Pinopsida > Cupressales > Cupressaceae > Sequoia > Sequoia sempervirens. Next base: position 37,940,751 of record VDFB02000008.1, on the reverse strand, counting down.
TAAAAATTAGGAACTTCATTCTCCCACATGTGTGAGAATAATAAAATAAGACAAAAGACTTGTAGGGATTCCTTTAGAATATTCTTACGAGTAATTAAATAAAACAAATAATAAATAATCTTCGCCCAAGTAAAGATTAAATTCTAACATCCCCCTTAAGATTTACTTGTTAGAGTAATCATATATTAGCTAATAATTAATCAGTCTTTAATTAATTATTAGTCTAATTTATTCTCATGCACTTAAGCTAAACTTAGGAGTGCTTTTATGCTTTTATTAATTGAGCTATTATTAGATCATTATGTCTCATTGCATGAGATGTTGACATTTGTCATGATCTAATCCCTTTCTCATTTGGGATTTTTCTCTTATAAGCACTCAACTCTCTAATTTGTATTATTTTCTCTTCTCTCCTCTTCTCCTCTTGGAGATTCTCTTTCGAGATTCTAGAGTTTCATTGTTGTAGCTTTTTCTTGTTGAGGAATATTAAATATTATTGCTTGTAGCTCTCTTGTGTGGATGGTGTCTTTGTTCATTGTTCAATCCTATGGATCATTTTTTTCACAATTCTAACATGGTATAAAGCATAGGTTCAGTGGACCCTTTCTCAATTTTTGAGTTTTTCTTCAACAAGGGTTACAAGACTTCAGATATAGAATATCCATTATTTATTTTTCACTTTTTAGAGGTGGACAAATTTTTGGTGCATCTAGGATCAGAACAAAGTCTTCTATTGGATTCAATGTCACTGGAAAAGTTAGTTTTTCCTTTTGTTTGGCCTGATTTGAACTCCTAAGATTAGATCTACAAGGGTTTGAAGCAGTTGTTTTTTTTTCAAATCAGGATGGTAGCTATAGTTTCAAAGCATTTTGAGCCAAAAAGGAACTCACGGTTACATTTAGGAGGTTGATTTCATGAATTTTGATATAAAATTTGACCTATTTTGGTGTCAAGACCTTTTGAAGTAAAAAAAATTGAAGTAAAAAAAGGAGCTTTTGAAATTTTTTTAAAAAAATTATGCACTAAGTGCAAAGTGCTTTAATTACTAAGCACTAGTTCTTGGGAACATAGCACCCAACACTAAGCATTGTGGGGCTAAGCTCGATGTGTTATGTAGACCGCTAGTGATCAACAACTTAGCCACTGACGCTAGTGGCTATAGTGCCACTCATGGAAGCTGTCCCCCCCCCCACCCACACCCCTTCATTTGTCACTTAGTTGATGGTGAGGGGACAATAAATTTTTTAAATAAAAGTTGCCCAGGGTCATATGGGCGACTAACACCCTTCCCTTGGGGGCTAATTTTTTTCTTTGTTTGTAAAATAAGTAGAATCAAATAAATGGCCATAAATTTTTACTTGGGTATCAAAATTAGGCAAACGTGATATCGATGAAAAACTAGTTTTGAGCACTGTCCAATGGTGATGGTTTTTTTCTCAGATTTTGCTTTTGGTGAATTCTACAACTTGTGAAAGTCAATTTTTTTGTTTTCACTCCCTAGCTCTTAAATTTTGATCAATTTCTCAAATTTTCATGATTCTAAAGGAGTTGGGATGATCTCTTAGAGCTTTTCACAACTATCCATGCACTTTTTCTAGATTTATCTCTAGCTACATTTTATTCAGTCTTCGGTGTTTTTGCACTCTGATGAATTACTTGGATGTTTTTTAGATTTTAGAAACTTTTTGTTAGCGTTGGATGACTTGTTTTAGGTTGTTCTATATGTATTTACAAATTTCTATCCTATTTGTACATTTTAGTCATGTTTTGTAAGAAGATTCTATTTTGTAGGTGCACTAAGATAAAGTGTCATTTTGGTGTATACCTTTTGGGATTTTGCACATCCTGTTGTGCCTTTTGTACTCACACTATGATATAAAGTACCATGAGGAAGTAGTGTAGGCCTTTTTTTTTCATCACACCTGTTTAAAGTGAGTGTCCTTTCCACAATAGCAGTGAATCTTGGTGATTCTTGCCTCATGTGTGTGTGCCTTAGTTTGCACACCCTTTTATTTGCAAGTACTCTTGTGTGCACATTCAAATGTTTTGGTTTCTTTGACATGAAATTATTGGTTTCACACAATCTCAGTGTACATATCATGGATCTCCCTTGTCAACATTGTGGGGAGTTTCTACTATTAGTGCTAATGCTTCCCTGGTTTCATATTGGAGTGAGCTATGTATCTATTATTTGTTCTTATGTACTATGAGAATGCACTGGCTGCATTTTGGGGAGATGGAGCATTTACCATATGGACACTCTTGCATTCCTCCTTTTTGGAGGTGACCTTATATTATCATTTGATCAGTGTTCTTTAGACTATCAATACCTATATTTTTGACTTGTAGTTTTCTTGCATGTTGATTAGTGTCATTGGGGTCACTCGTGCAGATTCATGTGTCATGTGTATCTTTGAGATCTAGATGTTTTTCGTTTGTTTTCCATATGATTTGAGTAGTGTCATTGGGGGAAATAATGTAGATTCTTGTCTTCTTGATCATGATCATCATTCTTTTTAGAGGAGGTTCTTCATTTCAACAGTCATCATTCGATAGTTGTCTACAACTTCTTTGTTCTTCCTTGATGTTCTTCATGTTCCTTTTTTTGGGATATTGTTTTGGAGGCTCTTCAGTCCTTCATATCATTTTGGAGGCTAATCAATCCTTCACCCTATTTTGGAGGCTTCTTCAGTCCTTCATTCACTTTTTTCTCTTTTGGAGAGGATTTTTCTCCTTTTCTCCAATTTTGAGAGATCTATTGTTGTACATGGGTGCCTCACTAGGCCTTGTTTTTCAGGACCCATCATGCATTCTCTTTTTAGGGTTTTTAGCTACTCCACAAGTTCATATTAATGGGGGTGTTAGAGTAGTCATTTATTAGCTAATTATTAATTAATATTTAATTTATTATTAGTCTAAATTATTCTCATGTACTTAAGTTAAACTTAGGAGTGGTTTTATAATTTTATTAGTTGAGTTATTATTAGGTCATTATGTCCTATTGCATAAGATGTTGACATTTTTCATGATCTAGAATCCCTTTCTCATTTGGGTTTTTTCTCTTATAAGTACTCAAACCTCTTTATATTATTTCTCTTCTCTCCTCCTCTCCTCTTAGAGATTCTCTTTTGAGATTCTAGAGTTTCATTGTTGTAGCTTTTTCTTATTGAGGAATATTGCATATTATTGTTTGCATCTCTCTTGCATGGAAGGCGACTTTTTTATTGTTTGATCATGTGGCTCAATTTTTTCACAATTCTAACATGGTATCAAAGAATAGGTTCAATGGACCCCTTCTCGATTTCTGAGGTTTTTTCTTAACTAGGGTTACAGGACTTATGATCTAAAATCTCCATTATTTTTTTGCAATTTTTAGAGGTGGGTGAATTTTTGGTACAACTCCTGAGGTTAGATGTACAAGGGTTTGAAGCAGTTACTTTTTTCCAAATTCAGAGAGTAGTTGAACTTCCAAAGCATTTTGAGCCTAAAAGAACCTCACAATTGCATTTAGAATGTTGATTCAACAAATTTTGATATAAAATTTGACCTATTTTGTGTTGGGATATGGTGTTGTACACCATTGCATAATTTGATATATTATAATGTTGTAATTAAATAACTATTTAGTTGTGATTCACCTAGGTGATGTGGTTAATCACACTAGATAATTATGTGGGGACCACTTTATGTTGTATTGTAACATTATATTATTATTTAATATGTGGGAGACATGTGATAATAATTTAATATTGGGGAAATATTTAAAAAGTGAAAAATTAGTGCCCAATATTAAATAAGGAGTTAGTGGTTTTGTATTCACATAGTTTTGTGGTACATGGTTTTATCTTACCACTTGGTTGTATTTGTGTGAGCTTTAGTCTATAAAAGCAAGCACATGTTTAGTGGTTAAGGTTGGCTAGGTGAGTGGGTTGTCATTTATTGTCTTTTTGAGGAGTGCATATGTGAAGCATGGCATCAGATATGTGGATTCATGCTTGGACACATGAGAATGCATGGAGAGGCTTAATGCTTGAGAGGTATTCATTGTAACTCTTGTATTGCTTTATTGTTGAATAATAAGATGGAGTATGGATGCTTTTGGAGGCTTGGTTTTCCCCTCTTGAGGGTTTTCCCAAGGTATATCTTGTGTTATATTGTGGCTTGTCTATTTGATCTACGCATTATGGTTACTTGTATGTATGTTTATCTTTCATGGGGTTATGTAGGAAATGGATTAAGAATGTGGGTTGAATGCATTATTTCATAACAAGTGGTATTAGAGTTGTCATGGTTGATTGGTTTTTGTTATAACCCTAGTTTGATATATTTTTGTAAAGTTGAAGCCATGGCTATGCATGAAAGAATTGAGGCATTATAATATATGGAACACATGTTGTAGGTGTTTTCTTGTAGATTTGGGGTTTTGGGTTGTCAAGATTGGTTGGGTTTATTGTAGATTTGAAGCTTTCAAAATTTGGGTCAAAAGGGTTTTCTTGGTTTGATTTTTCATATGAGGATTTTGTAGAGGAAATTTCACGGATGATCTCTTGAGACAAAACGAACCTCACCATTGGATCCAGAAGGCTTGAGACATGAAAAATGATTAAAATTTTTCCCTATCTTGGCCAAGTTGAAAAAAATGCAAAAAATTTAGCCCCTAGTCGTTTGGTCGTATGGTCATAGAGGCGTTAGAAAAATAAATAAATAAAATAATCGGCCTTTTAAATTTATTCTACAAAAAAAAAAAAATTTAAAAAATACTTGTGAATGTTTTCTAAAAAGGTTTTGTTAAAAATATTTAGAAATAAAATAAAATAGAATGTCATGGGGGGGTCCACAGACCAACCCCTGTACCTTTATGACAGCATATTGTTTAGACCTTGTCAACCACTTGCATAAAAAAAAACACAAATTAAATTGACAAAATTAAAGTTTATACTACCACTTTCAAAACATATATTTTAAAACATTCAAAATAAAACAAGGAAAAAAAAACCTTTACTTAAAACTAAACCTCCCTCCTTCCACACATTTATTACAGTTTTAAATTTAAAATATTAAAAAAAAATCCACATTTAAAAAAAATAAAATTAATGTTTACTTTTATTTTTGGAGTGGGGTTCACCTAAGATTTTTTTTTTGCTTGGTAAATCACTGCTAAGGGGCAGCACTCTGAATGCTTTTGACTGGAGCTATGAACCAGTGAGGCCACATTTGGGGGACCTCATCCCCACCATTCCAAACTGCCACCACCATATCCACCATTGCCACCACCACCATATCCACTGCTACCACCACCACCATATCCAATGTTGTTTGCCACCATATCGACTATCGCCACCACCATATCCACCACCACTACTTCCTTTGTTGATCGTATTTCCTCTATCTCCCTGCGATATTCCCACTCTCCACCATGGGATTCAAACCTTAGATATCCCAATTGTTTCCCTTGCAACTTAATCGTTGCATTGCGAGGTCAACCCCCACAAAGAAAGGGGTCCACCTAAGATTTGCTTATATAATGAAATTGGCTATTTTTTTCACACTTGCATAAATTTCACCTAGGAGCTCAAATTTTTGAATTCTTATACTTGTTGGAAAGGTGGTTCTGAGAAATATGCAATGGTATAGGTTTGGTTCCCTGATTTTTCTGTTTTGATTAGTTTTTTGAGCCCAAAAGCTAGATCTTCTATGTCTCACAGTTTTTAGCACAACTTTTGCATACAAAATCGGTTTTTCGATTTTGAATAGGCGTTGGAGAGCATGTGTAGTGTACTACATAGTGGTTTAGATTGTTTATCAATTTGTGTTGTAAGGATTGTACAGTAATTTTTTGATCGCTTGTAGGTGCCTAAGATTTGGGGTATGATTGTGTGAGCATTCAGACAAGTCAAGAGGAAAAACCTTGAGGGAGTACATGTTTTTTATATAATATTTATGATGGTATAGATAATTATCAGTTTGGTGCTTCCTAGTACAAGTTTACATGTGTTTTCAGAGTGGAATTTGATGATGAAAGGTACATAGGTTATCATTAGTTTTGAGGAAATGGGTTGACACGAGTGGAGACTTGGAGTCTCAAATGTGTGATAGTTGAGCACAGATATATCGTTGGGTATGAGTATGGTGTCATGGCTATGCAAGTACATTTGAGCATTGGCATAGTATGATCTTGTATGTGATTCCTTGGTGGTGATTTGGTTTGGTGCTAGGAGGTTGTTCTTATCTCATTGATGCTTGTTTGGTTCCTTGTTTGAGGACATGGTTGGAAAATCAAATATGTGTAGGTTGATTTGGTGCTTGAGTCTTGATATCTACATGATTATCTTCTTTGATATTTTAGTTTGTAGGTTACTAATTTGATGATGGTTTTGCATGTTTCATTGGTTGGATCTATGAGTTATGTAGTTGTATGGATTGATCACCCATTCAGTTGTAGCGGGATGACTCGAATGTGGATTGTCTATATCCACTAGGTTTGATTCATTGTTGTTGTAGATTTCATAAGTTGGCATTATTTGTGGTCACTTTTGCATTGGTATGTTGCTTTGGGATGAGAATATGGATGGTTAGAGTTCCTGATTAGTCAGTTAATGAGACTTGTAGCATGTGGTTTGATAATGATGTCCTGATAGCTTGGTACATTCATTGGTTATACACCTTTAGTGTGAGCTTTTGGCAGTGATGACTTAGCAGTGTAGGATTGGTTCTTGATGTTTTGATGGCGATTGTATGTATCTTCTTGGTTTGGAGTTCTTGGTTTCACTTGATGTTACTAACATTTCAATTGTGTGTGTAGACCTACATGATCTTCATGGAGGATATAGTACTCATGATGCCATGTGTAGCTTGGTATCACAGTTCAATGGGAGTTGTTGGCAATGACATGGATGCATAATTGGTGATGGTTATCTTCATGTGATTGGAGATGTTGTTTCTTGGTTTAGAATGTTTTGATATTATGTCATGGTTTACTCTTGATACTATTTTAGAGTTTTGGCATGGTATATGTGTTCTCCTAATATTAGGATGTATGCATTGGTGCATATGATCTCCTAGGATGAGATGGTTAGATCATGATGTCATGATAGGTTCTTGATTTTGTGATTGGAGCTTTGACATTGATCTTGTTTGTTCTCTTTTTATTGAGTACATGATCATTTGTTTGATTAATTCATGATGGTGTTATGTTGAATTTGGATTTTGGAATGTATTAATTGGTTATAGGTGCTCATGGATACTTGGAGACATGGGTGAGGTTGGAGTTCTCTTGTGATTAGAGACATTTTCTTGAGATGGTTATCTTTGGAGGTTTCAGTAGGAAGACCAAGTTTCTTTCACATGGATATGGATGTGAGTTTAGGATGGACCGATAGAGAGATTGTTCTTGGAGTGATTCATGATTTTTTGGTTATCCTAGAGGAGCATTCTCATTCCCCACTCTTGGTCTACATGGTGATTTATCATTTGAGAGGTATTTGCCCATTATTTCATTGAGATGTGTTATGTTTCATGCTTTTATTTCTCATAGGAATGAGTTGATTCATGGTGAATGATTTTATATACTCATTTGAGGATGGTTTAGCATGACTTTATATTGCTTTATCTTTCATGGATATAGATCTTGAGCTATGGATAGTTAGTTTTGGAGGATTCATTTTGAGAGATGTTTGGCATGGTTATCTCCTTATGCATTTGAGTTTATGTTATCATTCATGATGAGGAGTTTAGAAGATATTTTATGGGTTGATTTTCAGATTTGGGAATGGTTAATTTGAGTTTTATCTTCTTGGTTGGAGAGGCTTACATCCATGTTGGAATTTACATGATTCATATGTTGTTTGATCTAAGAGATTGAACATTGTTTTGGGTGTTGTTGAGGCTTCTCATTTGGGGTTTTTAGGAGACCATTCCTGACACAACATTGCACTTTTGAGGTGTTGGTAGAAGGATATGTTATGTTTTATAGGTTTTCTCTCTTCATGGTTCCTTCTTTGAGGTTCATGTTCATATGATTTGGGAGGATGGTGGCAACATGTTGTGAGAGATTATGTAGCTATTCAGGTTGCATGTGTGGATCATTATTATTGTTCTTGGTACTTCATTTTCAATCATTTATCACACCTTGATATGCTTTGACATTACCCATGTACTAGGAGTTCTTGGATATGTATGTTCTTCATTGATAGGTTTAATATAGGGAGCTTGTGATTGTAGTTTATGGGTTGCATATGTTCTTGGCATGAGTTTTATTATGTTATTGATACCAAGGAGGTATGGATGGTTGGATGTATTATCATTTGTTGTGGATTCTATTTCCGATTATGTGGATTTTTTCATTTGACAATAGTTTGTTTGGAGCCTTTATTATCACTTGGATTTGATGCTTGTGTTCTTGGATTGGTGTATCTTCACCTTGGCATGTTCCTTTTCTTCCATAGGTGTCATGTTGGAGGATGAGAGGAGTTCTTGCTTGAGATGGTGATCACTTTGTTCTTATTGCAAGTAGCTTGATGGAGCATGACATCATGTTGAAGATTCATTTAGTTTCATGTATGTCTATGATGATGTATTTCATTGATTGATCCCTTATGCAATGTATACAACAAGTAGGAGAATGTTGGGATATGGTGTTGTATACCATTGCATAATTTGATATATTATAGAATGTAATTAAATAATTGTTTAGTTGTGATACACCTAGGTGGTGTGGTTAATCACAATAGGTAATTATGTGGGGACCACTTTATGTTGTATTGTAACATTATATTATTATTTAATGTATGGGAGACATGTGATAATAATTTAATTTTGGAGAAATATTTAAAAAAGTGAAAAATTAGTATCCAATATTAAATAAGGGGTTAGTGGTTTTGTGGTACATGGTTTTATCTTACCACTTGGTTGTATTTGTGTGAGCTTGAGTCTATAAAAGCAAGCACATGTTTAGTGGTCAAGGTTGGATGGATGAGTAAGCTATCATTTATTGAGTCTTTATGAGGAGTTCATATGTGAATCATGGCATGGGATGTGTGGATTCATGCTTGGACACATGAGGATGCATGTAGAGGCTTGATGCTTTAGAGGTATTCATTGTAACTCTTGTATTACTTTATTATCGAATAATAAGATAGAGTATGGATTCTTTTGGAGGTTGGGTTTTTCCCTCTTGAGGGTTTTCCCAGGGTATGTCTTGTGGTATCTTGTAGCTTGTCTATTTGATCTATGCATTATGGTTACTTGTATACATGTTTATCTCTCATGGGGTTATGTAGGAAATGGATTAAGAATGTGGGTTGAATGCATTATTTCCTAAAATTTTAGTGTCAAGAGATTTTGAGGTAAAAAAAATTGTTACAAAGGTTGTATGCCCCATGTACGGTCCCTATGCACAGTATCTAAAAAAATAAAAAATAAAAATTGTGCATTAGGTACATAGTGCTCTAAGTGCTAGTGCTTGGGTGTATAGTGCCCAATGCTAAGCACTGCAGGGTTGAGCCTGTTGTGGTTTGTAGATCACTAGCGATTAGCAACTTAGCCACTATTGCTAGTGGAAGTTGTGTCCCCACATCTTCCGTTCAGTCAAAAATGGGGGGTAATAATTTTATTTTTTATTTATTTATAAATAAAATCCACCCAGCGTCATATGGGCAACCAACGCCTAGCCCTTAGGGGCTAAAAAAAATTATTTTTTTGCAAAATAAGTAGAATCAGGGAAATGGCCATAACTTTTCACTTGAGTATCAAAATTGGGAAAAAGAGATATCTATAGAAAGTTGGTTTTGAGCACTATCCAATGGTGATGTATTTTTTCTCAAAAAAAAAAATTGGTGTATTCTATAGCCTATCAAATTCATATGTGTCATTTTCACTCTCAAACTCATAACTTTTGATCAATTTCTCTACTTTTTGTGATTCTAGAGGAGTTGGGACAATCTCTTAGAGCTCTTCACAATTATCCATGCATTTTTTATAGATTTCTCTCTAGGTACATTTTATTTAGTCTTCAATGTTTTCACACTCTGATGAATTACTTGGAACTTTTAGATCGTAGAAACTTTTTAGTTGACCTGGGATGACTTTTTTTAGGCTATTCTATATCTATTTCCAACTTTGTATCCTATTTGGACATTTTAGTCATGTTTTATAAGAACATTCTATTTTGTATATGCACTGACATAAAGTGCCATTATGGTGTATATCTTTTAGGATCTTGCACATTCTATTGGGCCTTTTGTAGTCACTCTATGATATAAAGTGTTATGGGGAGGTTGCGTAGGCCTTTTGTTTTCATCACACCTTTTTCAAGTGAGTGTCCCTTCCATGACAATAGTGAATCTTGGCTAATCATGTCTCATGCATGTGTACCTTAGTTTACACACCCTTTTATTTGTAGGTACTCTTTTGTGCATGTTCAAATGTTTTTGTTTCTCTTACATGCACTTCTTGGTTTCACATAGTTTCAGTATACCTATCATGGCTCTCCCATGTCAACATTATGGGGGCCGAGTTTCTATTGTTGGTGCTAATGCTCCCTTAGTTTCATGTGGGTGTGAGATATGTATCTAGTATTTGTTCCTATGTACTAGGCAGATGTAGTGGCTGAATTTTGGTGAGATGGGGAATTTTCCATATAGACACTCTTGCACTCCTATTTTTGGAGGTGACCTTCAATTATCATTTAATCAATGTTCTTTAGACTATTGGTAACTGTATTTTTTGACTTACAGTTTTCTTTCATGTTGAGTAGTGTCATTAGTTTCACTCATGCAGATTCATGTGTCATTTGTATCTTCGAGTTCCAAATGTTTTTCCTTTGTTTTCCATCTAATTTAAGCAGTTTTGTTGGGGGAACTCATGCAGATTATTGTCTTCTTGAACCTGATCACCATTTGTTTCAGAGGAGGTCCTTCATTCAGCAGTCCTCATTCGATAGTTGTCTATAGCTTCTTCATGTTTTCATGATGTTCTTCATGTTCCTTTTTTTGGGACATTATTTTGGAGGCTCTTCATTCCTTCACATTTTTTTGGAGGCTACTTAGTCCTTCACTCTATTTTGGAGGATTCTTGAGTCCTTCATTCACCTTTCTCTCTTTTGGAGAGGATTTTTCTCCCATAGGGGTTTTCTCCCTTTCTTTGATTTTGAGAGATCTATTATTTTACATGGTACCTCACTAGGCCTTGTTTTTGGTAACCATCATGAATTCTCTTTTTAGGATTTTTAGCTACTCGCTAAGTTTATCTTAAGGAGGGGTTTTAAAGTAGTCATATATTAGCTAATAATTAATTAATCTTTAATTAATTATTAGTCTAATTTATTCTCATTCACTTAAGGTAAAATTATGAGTGATTTTATGCTTTTATTAGTTGAGCTATTATGAGATCATTATGTCTCATTGCATGAGATGTTGACATTTTTCACAATCTAATCCCTTTCTTATTTAGGGTTTTTCTCTTATAAGCACTCAACCCTCTTTGTATTATTTCTTTTCTCTCCTCTTCTCCTCTTGGAGATTCTCTTTTTATATTCTAGAGTTTCTTTTTTGTAGCTTTTTCTTATGGAGGAATATTAGATATTATTTTTTGCAGCTCTCTTGCATGGAAGGTGTCTTTTTTCATTGCTTGATCCTATGGATCATGTCTTTCAGAATTTTAAAATTACTTAGGGAGTTTACATCAAACCATTCAATGGGTTGTAATCCTAGATTTTTACAATGATGGATAAATTTATCTTTACAAAGAGGTTTGGTGAGAATATTTGTAACTTGATCTTCACCTTCATCATACAAAAGAGAAATTTGTTTGTCTTCAATTTTCTCTCTAATGAAGCGATGTTGAAGAGGAATATACTTATTCCTTGTATAAAATATGGGATTTAGTGTCAAAGAAATTGGAATTTTGATTATGACAATATAAGGGATTAGGATCCTTTTGAGGTAGACCCAAGTCTTCAAGTAGTCTTCTTAACTATAGTGCTTCTTTGGATGCATTTGTTCAGCCTTCATATTTTGTTTCTATAGATAAAAGATATGTAGATTGTTGCTTCTTACTATTCCATGAGATTTCACCTCATCCAAAAAAGAAACAATAACCACAAGTAGATCTCTCATCATTGGGATCACATCCTAAATCTGAATCAATATAACATTTTAAAGAAAACTCACAATTTGCATCATAAAAGAGAGCAAGATTAAGAATACCTATAACATATCTTAAAATTATTTTTTCAACTTTAAAATGAGTTTGTTGTGGTTTAAACATGTATCTAGAAACTAAACCAATAGTATAAGAAATATCAGGTCTAGTAACTGTTAAATAATTTAAACTCCCAACCAATTTCATATATAAAGTAGGATCAACAAAAGGAGCTTCCATATCAACCATTAATTTAGTTCCTAATTCAAAAGGAGTATAAACACAATTTTCATCATTCATTGTGAATTTATCTAAGAGATCTTGAGCATATTTATGTTGAGAAATAAAATTACCTTTAGGTTTTTACCGAATTTGCATACCCAAAAAATAATGTAATAAGCCCAAATCAGTCATTTGAAATTATTGATTCAGTTTAGACTTTATATCAAAAATCAGATTATTAGAACTAGAAGTGATAATAAAATCAACATATAAAATAATGATCACAATATCATTTTCACTATGTTTAATATATAAATTTGGATCATTTTTACTTCTAATGAAACCTTGAGATGTAAAGAAAACATTAATTTTAGAATACCATGCTCTAGGAGATTTTTTAAACCATAAATTGATTTCTTTAATTTACAAATAAGATGTTCATTACCTTAATAAAACCTAAAGGTTGAGACATATAAATTTCTTCATGTAAATCATTATTTAAGAATGCAATTTTAACATCCATTTGATGAATAGGTCAATACATATGAGAAGCTAAAGCAAGAACTAATTTAATAGTTGGCATCTTAGCTACTCCAACATATATTTCATTATAATCTACGCCTTCTACTTGTGAGAAGCCTCTAACAACTAATCTAGCTTTAAATTTTCTAACCTCATTATTTGCATTAATCTTACTTTTATACAACCATTTACTTGAAACAAGATTCTTTCTATGAGGTAAAGGAACTAGATCCAAAGATTGACTAGCAATTAATGTATCATAGTCTTCTTGCATAGCCTTTTTCCAATGAGATTAATTCTTAGCTTGTTCATAAGTTTGAGGATCATTTGTATTCATAAATTTAGACATCAAAACATAATTACAATAGTTTTCCTTTCTAGTCGTAGATTTATTCATTCTAGCTAAAATATCCCCACTTTATTGCATATAATTTTTAAACCATTTAGGCTTTCTTTTAGGTGTAGCCAGTATCATCACTTGAAAGAGAATCATGATGATAAGATTCAACATGATAATCTTCACTATAATTATGACTAGGAGATTCATTAGCAAGATTTATAGAAGCAGGATTATCCTCAATAACAACTTTTTTTTAGAAGATTCATTGTTATACACTTTAGAACAATCATGATCACCATTTTCAATAATGCATACATCTCTAGCTACTTTAACTATGTTAGTAATAGGATTATAAACTCTATAAGATATAGAATGTTCATCATACCCAACAAAAATATGTAAAAAGATTTAGAATCTAATTTTTTCCTTTTTTCTTTAGGTTTATGAGCATAAGCAATTATGTTACACCTCGTTGTGTGTTTGTCTATTCACTATTACTATGATTGGTTAAAATACTAAATATGTGAATGTATTTGTAACTTTGATTGAAATACAGGTGTTTGTGCTTTGTTTATTTGTATCATTGAGAAAATGATGAATGAGTGTTAATTTCATTTGATATTTAAAATGAGATGAATATGAGGAATGAATGTTGATTGAAATTGATATTCTAACTATCAAATGAATAATGCAAATGATTGTTTTGATGAACGGATGACTATTGTTGAAAATATGCAGAGTTGAATGCAAATACAAGATCAAGCAACAACAAGATATCCCACATACTCTTGCAAGTGTTAGACGTCTACAAGGATAACTAGACCTCTAGAAAGATTTTCTCCATCATTATATTCTATATTGTTAACTGATTTTGGTGAACCTAAAGGTTATGAAGAAGCAATGTAGGTAGATACCAAAAAGCAATGGGAGCTAGGCATGAAAGAGGAAATGAATTTCTTGTTGCATAATTAGAATTGGGACTTAGTCCAATTGCCTAGAGGTAAAAGAGCATTGCCAAATAAATGGGTTTACAGGTTGAAGGGAGAAGATGGAGGCAAGAAAAGATATAAGGTCATAACTTGTGGTAAAAGGTTTTACATAGAAAAAAGGTATAAATTTTGACGAAATATTTTCTCTGGTTGTAAAGATGACTTCTATTAGAAGTATTCTAAGTCTTGTGGTTGTGGAAGACTTGCATCTTGAACAGCTAGATGTGAAAACAACATTTCTGCATGGGGATTTAGAAGAAGAAATATACATGTAGCAACCACAGGGATATGAGGTCAAGGGTAAGGAGGAATTTTTGTACAGGTTAAAGAAGAGTTTGTATAGCCTGGAGTAAGCACCTTGGAAATGGTATTTGAAATTTGATAGTTTTATGACTAAACAAGGTTACAAAAGATGTAATTTTGATTATTATGTTTATTTTAAGAAATTGGGTAATAGCAGTTATATTATCATGTTGCTTTATGTTGATGACATGCTTGTTGTCACACCTAACATGCAACATATTAGTGAACTTAAGAAAAAAATAGAAAATTTATTTTCTATGAAGGATTTGGGTGTAGCAAAACAAATCCTTGGTATGAGGATCAAATGGGACAGGACAAATAGAAAATTATTTTTGTCTCAAAGTGAGTATGTAGAGAAGGCATTGAAAAGCTTTAACTTGCAGAATGCAAAAGTAGTTAGTACACCTTTGCATAGTCATTTTAAGTTGAATAAGGAGATGTGTACAAAGACATAAGAGGAGGAAGACAAAAATTCTAAGATACCATATGCATCAACAATTGGTAGCTTGATGTATACAATGGTATGCACAAGGCCAGATATTGCACATGTAGTGGAAGTTGTGAGCACGTATATGAGAAATATGAGAATGGAATATTGGAATGCGGTAAAATGGATTCTCCTTTATATTTAAGAGGTACTACTTCAAAGAAACTATGTTTTGGAGGAACAAATTCTGCTCTAAAAGGATATGTTGACTCTAATCTAGTGGGTGATATTGATAACAGGAGGAGTACTATAGGTATGTTTTTACTGTAGGAGGTACTACAGTCAGTTGGATTTCAATGTTGTAAAAGGTTGTTGTGCTTTCAAACACTAAAGTTGAGTATGTTGTTGTTACGAAAGCTAGAAAGGAAATGATTCGGTTACAACATTTTCTAGAGGAATTGGGACAATGACAACAAGATAGCCCTTTGTGTACTAATAGCTAGAGTGCCATTCATCTTGCTAAGAACTCAACTCTACATTCAAAAAATAAGTACATACAAATCAGATACCACTTCATCTGGTTAGTTTTGGAGGATGGAAAATTGAAGATGGAGAAAATTTACACAAATGAGAATCCTACAGATATGTTGACAAAGGTAGTTACCTGGGAGAAACTGATTTCCTCATCAGTTTTAGTTGGCCTTCATGAATGATAATGGTGGACATAAGAAACCATCCAAAACTATAATCCAGTGGGAGTTGCAAGTGCAGCGGTGTCATCCAATATCATTCTCCAAGTGGGAGATTGTTTGGTGTGGAGCCTGATCAATCTCCAAGTGGGATATTGTTGGTATGTGGAAACTGGTCATGAAAATATTGTACACTCGTAATGTATCAATGGGGTTTAGGGAATCGCCATAATTTTTTTTTGTTAACACGTCAAGGTTTTCCCACTAACACATCAACATTTTCCCACTAACACATCAAGGTTTTCTCATTAGCACATCAAATGAAAAAGACCTTGTAAAACCCTAATTCGAGAAGGTTCCAAAAAGCTTGTTATAAATGGTTGGGATGTATGTTGCGGCATAGTGTTTGTGAGATTGTAATATGTTTTGCACTAGATAATAAAATCATTGGATGGTTGAGTTTTTGTGGATGTAGCCCATATTGGGTGAACCACATTAAATTTATGTGTTGATCTCTTTTTTGTTATTCTTCATTGTTATTTCTAGGTTATTTAATTTGCATACAATTGTTAATGTTTATTAATCCAATCTGCCTGAACCCTAATACCATGGCCAAGGTATTGTTGAATGGAACAAGGGGCAGATTGTATCCATATCTTTTGCACACTCATTGTATTTTTCAATTTACTCCATAATATAGGCAATAAGAAAATACCACTACCCCAATATTTTTTCTCTTAGGAGGTTTCCAAGATAAATGTGGTGCTTTAATTCTTCTCTTCCTCTCTTGATTGTCATTTATTTATGAATAAGTAACATAATGTAATTTCTTGTTTCTTGATTTTCACAAGATTAGGGTTGAGAAATTATGGATATAATTGGTACCAGAGTAGATTGTGAACCCTTGGGATTTGTGGAGTTTCATAAAGGGTACTTCCAAATTTGCATAAATGAAAAATGCAAATTGTTGTTACTTGGATTAGTGAATCTGGTAATGTTCAAAAGATTGATTTCACCTCAAGGAAGCAATAGAATCATTTGGGAGCATGTATAACATCGCGGCCAAGTTGTAGCATGTTTTCTTCCATGGTAATGTAGTCCATTATAGCATGAACAAAATTGTACCACTTGTGTTTGGCAAGTAAAGAGGAATTTATTTAGTTATTTCTAACCCATAACATCCACCATAGCATGCTTTGAGCATCATAAGAGACATTTTAGCTATTAGAATTGAAACACAAAGATCTAATAAATGAGGGGAAATTATCCCATATCCTAAACTTAAGACCAAAATTCTTTAAAAATGGAGGTATGATATGAATGGATCATAAAAATTATAACATGCAAAGAAATGGATCTTTGTGAACAATAAATTGGATCTAGGAAAACTATGTGTAGGTGTAGGTGTTGGAAAAATTACAGATCAGGAGAAAGATAGATATTGTAGAGTGATTTCTCAA
The DNA here is from genome assembly GCA_007258455.2 of Sequoia sempervirens. Taxonomy (NCBI): domain Eukaryota; kingdom Viridiplantae; phylum Streptophyta; class Pinopsida; order Cupressales; family Cupressaceae; genus Sequoia; species Sequoia sempervirens. The sequence goes on along the minus strand of VDFB02000008.1, from coordinate 37,923,661 downwards.
GTACCCTGGACTATACCACATTTGTAGTTGCATCCTTGAATAATACACATGCCAGAATTTGGAATCTAAACTAAAAAGTCACAGTTTCAGATTCTTATGTTGACGGAATTTCTTCTTGCTCCTATGAGAACTTTGCAGTGCATAGGAATCTATAAAGTGGAGGTTGCATTGGTTCATAAAAATGCAATGGGAGAAAAAATTCATATTGTGCCTTCTTAGATTGATGGAAGAGGGAACAATTTAATGTTGTATCTTCTTCTTTTAGAATTAAGCAAAACAATTATATGTAGTATTTCAAAGAGATGAGAGGTAAAGGAAAGGATCATAGAAGCAAAGGAAAATATGCAGCTAATGGAGCAAGGCCATATTGCATCCATATCCAAGGTCTTATTGAATGGAATAAGCGGAAGATTGTATCCAATCATTTGTACACTCATTGAATATGATAATTTGCTAAATAATATAGGTAGTAGGCAATTGTAACTATCATAATCTATTTTTTTCTCTCTTTGCTACATAATATTGAATCCCAAACACAAGGGCCTCTACAATAGTATTCACCAAGATAAGTGGAACAACACAAAGGGGTATGATTTCCTAAATGACATTTTGAACCCTAGCTGGATCGACTATACCAAGATTTAGGGCATGCATGAGATCTGTGGGTAATTGAAATGCGATCATTGTAGGAAACTCAAGCCCATCATTCATTCCAAAGGGTGTAGGTTCGCGCCAAGAGGGCTCCATGACAATCCTATGTAATATTGCCACCCAAAATCCTAGGTTTTCAGATTTCATTTTCCATCACATTCAAAACAAAATAGAAGAAAAGTGTCACATAAGAAAATCCTAAAAAAATTAAACCCCATAATTAAAATCTAAAAAAAATAAAATTATAGAATTTCAAACTATAAAATTTCAAATCATAGTATTTCAAGCCTTGTAATTTTAAACCCTAACTCAAAATTTCATTTTTCAAGAAAGTCCTTAAGCTCTGCATTTTCAACAAAATATGAGGAAAATCTAGAATCATCCTCCTCAGAAGGAAAACCGTCTTGGCCATAGTCTTCTATGTCGAAAAGAGTGGTAGGCAGTATACCAAGCTCAACATATAAAACTCCCACAAGGTAACATAAGTCAACATTAGGCTCTATAGCCACTGGTCGTATAAGAGGCCAAAGAATTATCTTCCCTACTTAATCTAGAAAACCATTGTTCAGGTTCAAATGTAGATAACGATGTTACACCAATTTCTTCCTCCAAACCTCTTAAGACTATGCTAACTACTTCCTTGTTGGCACAATAATTTTCCTTTGTTTCTTGAAAATTCTCTAGGAACTAAATATCTTCTAAAGAATGGAGATTTTGTTGCTCTATTCTCCCATGAAAATGTTTGGGAAAATTTTGTAGAGGCTTTTCCTTACGACTGCATTTCTTCAATACTCCATACATTGTGATATATCAACGAACATAAACTTTTAGAGATACACCTATTGTTCTGAGTATAAATTTCAAAGCATGCAAGAAAGAAAGGAAGATGGAAATGAGAGTATGTAGGCAAGAAAGGAGGATGGAAATGAGAGAAATTTGATATGCTTATGCTCGAGACAAGATATGATCTAATTTACTTTCTTCCAAATTTGATCCGATTTGCTTTCTTTGGATTTAAATCTGATCTCATTTGATTTGATTTCCTTGAGTAAATATATGTTTTCAAGCATAATGTTTAACTATTCTGAGGTTATTTTCAAGCATGAGACATATTGAATTCTAGTGGGTTGTGCCCACAATAGATATAGCCTATCGGCTAATTATTGTTTAGTATTGATATGTATGATAAAATTTGTATTTTAATTTATGGAATATAAGAACATTGATTAAAAGAATTGATATATTTATCTAAGTATATATAAATAATATTTGAACTATTTATTTATTTAATGTGATGAGTAATTTGCAACAATTTTATAAGATATAAATTACAATTTATATATGATATATGCAATATACAAAATAGCAATAATATATGGTTATACTTTATATAATTATATAAAATATAAGTTGTTTATTTGGCATATTTTATGTCTTAAAATCTATAATTTTTTCATGTATATTTGTATATGTATATATAGCTTTTTAAATGGATATATGTGTATATTATTGTAGACACTGAAAAATGTCCTAATTGATGTCATATACTCGAAACAGGTTTACTAACATCATTTCCTCTTTATCCATCATCTTTTCACTTAATTAATTCAATTAGCTTAGCTAATTAATTAATTGCATCATTTTCATCCATTGGCCTAATTAATTAAAACTAACACTTCATTTAATTAAATTAAATAAATCAAAATATTTAATTTAATCTCCTAAGTCATCTTATTTAATTAAATAACCCTAAGTTATTTAATTTAATACCATTTCATCCCCCTCCCCTATTTATTAAATCATCTAATTTAATAAATATCTTTTAATTCCTCTAATTCCATAATTGCATAAATTAAACCTTGTTTAATTAGCAATTAAACTAATTCTCCTCTAATCAAAGAGAATATTCCCATGGAATATTCTTTATCCTTTTTGCACAATTAAAACTTTTTTTTAATTTATAAATTAACCTTTTTCCTCATCTAAAGGAATATTCCAAGGAATATTCCCTCTCCTCCAATCAACTCACTTGGCTTCTTGAACAAGCAAAAACCTTCAACCTCTTTAGCAAGTTACCTTTGACCTGTGTGAGTAGGTCAAAAGTGTGTGTATTTGAGGCAAGTGTGAGTCCTTGATTAACTTTCATTTTGCATTCTCATTTGTTGATGAAAATCCATGATCCGTGCCTCTCATCCATTTCATCTTGAACCGTTGATTAAGCTTTTTGATCTCAACCATCCATTCCTCATTTGCTCTCCTATAAATAGATTAGTATTTGGAGACAAATGGATTCATCTTTTATTGCAAACTTATGTTGTTGAATTTACTCACATACTCACTCATTTTTTACTCACTTTTTAGCTTGTTTTAGTTCATTTTAGTTGCATAATAGCTTAGAGCTTCCATTAATGGCTTCGATGCATCCATCCTAGTTTGTAAATAAATTAGGGTTTTCATCTTTTAGCATAATTTTAGCTTAGATTAGCTGAGCAATTGCATAATTAGATCATTTATAGCATAAAATCATGGTAACTTAGCTTGCATCATGTTCATTTTAGCATAATTTAGGTTTTCACACATCAAACACCATGGTTTCATCGATTCTCTTCCATAGAATCGATTGAGACAAGCTCACTATCACGGGATTGGGAAAGGGCCGTCAATCCACATCAATGCGACACCAATTCCACAACAAGTTAAATTTTGAATGGATAAGAATATCTATGTTTTAAATAGCTCTCATAGTTTAGTATGTTAGGTTTTGATGAAATGTTTAGTTTTAATTTTGTTTGATCGATCTTATTGAGATTCGAGTATTGGTTGCTTTGTTATGCTTTGATTCTTCATGGATCAAGCGTAATTCGGCCCATACCGGTATCCTCGCATCAACATTCTAGCGCTAGGAGGGAAAACTGATCATTTAACTATTTTTTAGCTTGAAATCCACGTTTATGTTGTTTTGCAGGTTACAGTGATGCTCAAACCACAAACATTGACGCTATTTCAATAGCATTGCCATATAGCGACGCCTAGGAAATTTGAAGCAGCGGCGCATATTTAATTCATCAACTTTGATTTAAATATAGTGACACGTATTTAATTTGAAGATATCATGAAACACAAACGACAAAGCTCAAACTCACCACACCGACGCTTTCAAATTTCAAACAATGACACCATCGTCAGAAGTGATGCCCTTCAAAATAGCGACGCAATCGTGCTCACTGGTTTTGCTATAGAGTGACGCCTGTTTTCACCAGAGTGACACCCAAATTTCAAATTGTGATGCTATCATGTGCAACAACCCTCAACCAGGGTAAGAAAATTTATGTTAGTTTTTTCGACATGTGACTTAATTCCTTTGGATTATCTTATCACTGATGGATGTCTGACTGTGTTTTCATTGTTAGACTAATAGGGTTTTGTAGGTTTAAAGGAATGGAGCAAAATTGAAGAAATCCTCTTCTATCTAAACATTCTATAATTGTAACTAGCGTTCAATGCTTTAGGGCAATTATAACCCAATTTCATGCTTTTTTACTTTTACTTTTAGGAAATGCACTAGTTTTCCATTGGTCTTAAAATGACCATCCAATGTTGGATAAAAATGAACCCTCACATCACATCTTTCAATTGGGCTTAAAATTGAACAAGGCAAACTCATCTTTCAATTGGTGCATAAAATTAACTCATTATTGCTTTAAAGGATAAAATTGACAATTGTTTGCTTTGTTTTGTGATTTTTCAAAATTGCTAGTGAATGCGTATGCAATTCTCTCACACCATTTAGCGATCTTGAGAAACATAAACATTCTCTAACACTTTGTAAAATCACCTCCATCTTTCAATTTGGGTTTAAAATTGAACAACCATGCTAGTGTGAGAAAAGGCATAACGTGTGTTCTCTCTTTGTGCATGCAAACAAAGATGATCGAACTATGGATGTACTTACTCACGATTGTTCACTTTTAGAGGGCCTACCTTGGGAAAAAGTACTCACCCCAAGGGAACGACCCAAGCGGTAACTAGCATAAGCCAAGCTCTTCCAAACCGCTATATAAATTTGTGGTTTCGATGAAAATTGTAATCAATGGGAAGCGGTACATGATAGCTCTCCCCCAGTATCTTTATGATGCGTAAATCCCTTGTTCTAAGGGTTGGGAGACCTCTCACAAGTATTTTATCATTGCACCCCCTAAACTGGATGCCCTTATTATGAACCTTTGTGTAGAAGCCAAAAATCCTTAATATTTGTTGATGTTAGGAGGTCGGATTTCCGAAGCCGTTCCACATATTTGTGGTACTTATTAGATATGAAAAAAATTTCATCAGAGACTCATGAGAACTTGAAGCTTGGTTGACCCATAAAAGTGAGTGTTGTGGAGGAGAGCCAGTGTGGTCAAGCTTCTAATCATCTGCTCTGAATAAGCGTAGCTGGAGAAATCCAAGTGGGAATACAACAAATATAGTCATTTCCATCCTAGGGTTGTAATGCTTGTGAGTCATTTTAACACTTTGCTTGATTTCAAAATGATCCAAAAACAAACATTCACTATCCAAATTTCAAACACTTTGGCTTAAATATGGACTTCTTGAGTTAGCCTTGATATTACTGCTTGTCCTAAGGATTTATCTTTAGCAATTTCTAAATATCTTGACATTAATCTCAAACCCATATTTATCAAAGATAGCATAGGCAATTGTGGCTTTAATCTAATAATTTTCACGAAATGGACATTGTGAAAGTTATGATTTTTTTGACATAAACATCTAGTTTGGAAACATAATCAAAGACAAGTGTTTGTGGTAAAATCAATTCACGTAAGCAAAGATAAATTGATAAATGAACCCCACATGACTATTTGGAGATCGATTGCTCCCGTTGAATAACCTGATCTTCTAGGTGTTATAATTCAGCCAAACTTTGAATACATAAATGGTGAACAAATAGATCTCATTAGTAGTTTGAGAAGGTTCACTTTTGAAAACAAGGAAACAAACTCACAGTGGAGAAATACAGCAACCATTTTAGATGAAGAAGAGGAACACGCCAATATTGAGGCTAGAAGGTCCCTATTACCACCACCCGCATGGCAATAAATATCTTCCTTTCTTCCATAAACTTTAAACTATTTTCACATGATACTCAAACTCCACTAAATCATTCATCAAACAATCAAAATACGTAGGGGAAAATCTCCAACACTCCATTTCAGACTTAGGAATCATCAAACAAAGTATAGACAAAAGTGGGCATCAATATTTTACCGCAATCATAACATTGTTGAGAAACTTTTATGCCCGAGCTAGAAGAGCCCAAACAGGTTTGAACATTCCCCTTCGTCTTCTCATTTTCTAGAACTTGAACATTTTAGAGGTCTATAATCATCTTCACTGCCTGGATCTTCTTGAAACAAAGGTTCACTTCACTAGATGATCTCACACAAAGTAAGGATCTATAAACAAAGGCCAGGTGGTCATCACCATAAACTTAGACATTATAGTGCAAAATCAATCAACAACCGCATTGAGGCACTCTACGAAAAAATAAACAAGTTGTTGATAAAATTTTATGAATGCACATTGAGAAAATATCCTGACATGTACACATTCTTTATGAGCCAAAATCCTCATCTTTTTGAAGATCAACAAGTTTTCTAAATAATTGAGTCTTTAGGATTTGAAAATTTTAGAGGTCTAGCATCATTCTCACTACCTTGGTCTTGTAAAAACAAAAGGTTCACTTTAGGTCAACATTGGGTCCAACATTTCACTCACCCCTTCATCAAATTTCATCCTTCACCTCATCTATCATTGCAAAATTTCAAATATACCAACACTTTGGGACTTTAAACATCAAACTAACTTGCTACCATAGCTACTTTGTATGTGAAATATATCCTTTTCCATGCACTTAGTTGAGATAGTTAACATCTTTGAACTAGTTTATCTTGAAGTTCATGAATCTACCCTAAAGTTTTACAAGTTCATCAACATCCTTTATCCCAACATCACAACATCAAACTTAAGTCAAAAGTGTTGTCCCAAAACGCTTGCAAAGATCACTTCCCATATCACCCATATTTTCATCCCACATTATCATCATTGCTCCCAAAATACTTAGAGCGTCCCTTTTACCTAGGTTTGAGTCAACTAGAGAGTTCAAACATTACAAAACTCAACACAACTCTCCCATAGCTAACACCAAATTTATGGTAAAGAAGAGATCACAACACAAGAGAATCATGGAAAAATAAAAAGTTACATTTACCTCAAGTGATCCAAATCCTTTAGAATTTGATCCTAGAAGTCATGTTACACCATGACAACAACCATCATCTCCTTCAGGACCATATGAAATTGAAGACATCACCAATAACCCATTTGAGCTCACTAGAGAAGAACTTTTAGAACATCAACCTTTTGAAAGTGTAGCTCTTATCTCCCCAATGTTTGTAGCACGGGGTTTAACACAAGATTTCACAACTCCATCAAAAGGGCTAAGTCAAACTTACATACCTAGTCTTGCAACTAGCCTTGCTAAAGATTTTGGTCACACCTTACCATTTGAAAATAGTACACTTGTGGGTACTCTTGAAACTAATCCTCCACCTCCCACCACCGTTTGGACACCTACCTTTGATGCTCCTCCCATTCCTGAAGATCCAAAACAGCTACACACTCCACTTGAACTTCACTATTCCACCACCAAAATTTCAGGGACACCCTTCTTCATCCACACCTATGAGTACCACAAGTGTACCTACCATCACACAGATCGATACAGACCAAAAATATCAAAAAAACACACAAGGGCATGTCAATACCATATCACATAAACAATCCTCAATGCAAATAGGTACATCTTTATCTAACCCTCTGGTGGGTTCATCCATTCCATCTACCATTACCACCTCATCCACTATCAATCCACCTCAAAACAATCCCTTGGTTACAAGTTCTATCAATCCCAAAAGTACCTTGATCACGACTCCTTTGTTTACATCTTTTGCACAAGGCAATCCTCCAAACATAGGACAAGGAAATATTTTCAATCAATGGACTCAAGGTCCTAGTGTGTCATTTCCATTGCAAAATTTAACGACATCATCTTTTCCAATAGCTCCCTTTTCTATGCCAAGTCAATCAGGACCTCAAACATACATTCCTCCATCTCACTCTACCATATTGCAAGGAATGTTAAACCAAGGGAACCCTCCACCTTTCACCACCAATCCACTAACCACTCAAAACATTAAGATACCTAATCCTTCACAGATGTCTCAACAACCACCCGATCCCACATTGCAAGCAGATGCCTTAGCTCTACAACAAGCACAAAAAACTTATCAACAAGCCATACAACAATAGAAACAATAGCAAGAAGCTTTAGCACAACAACAAAAGCAAGCACAACAAGTAGCCTTAGCACAACAACAACATCAAGCTCAATAAGAAGCCCTAGCACAACAACAATAGAAATCACAACAAGCAGCCCTAGCACAACAAAAACAACAACAAGCAGCCTAAGCACAACAACATCAAGCTCAACAAGCAGCTTTAGCAGCAAAACAACAACAAGCACAACAAGCAGCTTTATTAGCACAACAACAATAGCAAGCCCAACAACAAGCCCTAGTGGCACAACAATAACAACAAGCTCAACAACAAGCCTTACTAGCTCAACAATGCACCCAACAACAACAACAAGGATCCTATTATCCTCATATGAACATCGTTAATCCAAACGCATTAGGAACATATTCATCACTTTCACAAAATATCACACCTTCATACACCCCATATAACTCATCTTTCATCCCACCGTATGTTCCACCACCTAATCTGCAAGACGATCTAGCATCACAATTTAAAACACTCTCACAAGAAATGCAAGACCTTTGCATGGGCAAGACAAAGAAACCTCATACACAGAACTTGTGTCCTTACCCATTTGATCAAAACATAGCAATGATACCATTCCCTCCTAGTTTTGAAATCCCCAATTTTGACAAATGCAGAGGGAGAGGAATTCATGTTGACCATATCAAAGAATTTAATGTCATGTGCATGGAAGTGGCTTATAATGATTCATAGCTAATGCACCTCTTCCCTCAAAGTTTAACAGGTACTGCTATGGATTGGTTCTCTCATTTTCCTCCCGGTATCAAAACTTTTCAAGAAATCACTGACAAATTCATTGATCACTTCTCCTTAAATCTTGACATGGGTGTTAGTCTAGAAGAGTTGTACACTCTCAAACAAAATCCAAGAGAAACTTTTGCTAATTTCTTACAATGATGGAGACAAAGAGCTAGTAAAAGTAAGTGGCCTCTTCTTGACGAACAACAAGTGGGAATCATTATAGCCAACCTTGATCCAAATCTATCATTCCACTTGAAAATGCAATGCATCACATCCTATGACGAGCTTTTTCCAAGATCCCTTAACATTGAAAGAGCCTTAATCTCATAAGGAAACACTCAAGCTTACAAAGATAACCATCCTTCAACTAGTTCAAATGAGAAACCTTGTGTATGGGCTAAAAACAAGAACATAACAAATGATGGTGTGGTAGACACTAAGGTCATACTAAGTGATCCTATACCCAATAATAATCAAGTTGCTAATATCCAACCAAATGTGCAACAAATGTTACCACCTCAAAACAATTAGATCAATAACACCAACATGCAACCAAGGCAAACCGGTAACAGGAACAACTATCCTAAACACAAGTAAACACAGCTATCAAAACCCATTGAAACGATCATGAAGAAATTGGTAGAGTCAAATTTGATAACACTTCCTAACTTTGAAAACTACCAAGAACCCCAAGAAAATCCATCCTGGTACAATGAGCGTGGTCTTTGTGACTTTCACAAAATCAAAGAACATAAAACAGCAAACTGTATGAAACTCAAGACTATCAGCCAAGATCTCATAGAGAACGATACCATATATTTTGAGGTACTAGTTGGAATCCAGGATCTCAAGATATAAAAGACCCCTATTCCTGATCATAAAAAAGCTAACAACAATGGAAAATCTAAGGATTACACCAATGTACAACATATGTATTCCAATGTAGTTGCCTCCTATGATAGTGTTATCACTGTTGTCACCATCAAAGGAGCTAGTACGGAATATGGAGTCACCACACAACGTGGAAAAATAACCGTTCAAGGAGTTGTCCCAGCTCAATCTAGGACATAGCCTACTTTTCCTACATATAATCCTAGCAAATACAATCTTGTAGATCAACTTAAACAAACCCCCACTCAGATCTCAATATTGGAACTCTTAAAGTTATCTCCTCCACATAGGGAAATACTAGAAAAAAAATTGTCTGAGTCATTTGTTCCTGAGACCATTGATACCGATCAGTTTCAAGCTATATAGGGCATATCACCAGCCATCTTCTCAACTTCTCTGAGCAAGATTTACCATCACAACCATATCATAACTATGCTTTACACCTTGAGGTTGTCATTCATAAAAACAAGGTCAAAAGAGTCTTCGTAGATGGAGGTGTTGGTCTAAACATTTGTACCCTGCAGTTGATAAAGCATCTAGGCTATTCATAAGATACTATTGAGAAGAAAAAAAGTACCACCATCAGAGCATATGATGATCAAGAATGAGTATTACAAGGAATTATTACACTTCTGATCCAAGTGGGACCTCTTATTTCAGAAACTACGTGTCAAGTACTTGATCTTGATCTTCCCTATAACATACTACTTGGCCGACCTTGGTCCATGCTTTGAAAGTTGTAGCCTCAACCTATCATCAGTGTGTGAAGTTTCCTTTTGAGGGCAGATAAATCACTATCCATGGAGATATTGAACCTTTCTACTATTGCAAGAGCCTTGAATCCAAGTTTTATAAGATCCCACAAATACCCAAAAATGATGGACCTACACCATCAAGCTCATTTGTTGACCCATCATCTTGAGCCTCTACCTTAGCATCACAAGTACTAATTGTGAAAAGCATACCAGATGTCAAAGGAGTGATCCAAGATGATGGTTGTGGAAGCTATAAACTATTGAAAGACACCTTTGTCTTAGGAGAGTTACCTATTTCTCCTCAATCTCATGGGAAACCTACATCTAGCACCAAAGAACCAAAGATAATCAAGATGGCAGCTACTACCTTCACCAAGTGGGGAGATTTGAATTAAGAAGATGTCAATGAGCAATAAATCTCTAAACTCCTATATCAAGATGAATGACCTGTTCTTGTTCTTCCCATGCAAGATGACAACAAAGGTCTATAGCTAATGCAGAGTATGGGGTATAACAAGAATGTGAAGCTAGGACAAAATGATAATGGTTTACTAGAACACATCATTCCTGAGAAATGACTAAAAAATATTGGCTTAGGTTGTACTACTAGCAAGGTCACACTTATTGGCAAAGGTATTGTTGCTAAACGAGTTGAGGCTTCCTCTTGGTCACCTACATCCTGTGATACAACCTTAGATGACTTTCCCCTTGATGTTGCTAACCTATTTGAGGACAACACCCTCTTCATAATATCCATAACATCCTTTGTCTCAAACAACCAACCAACTGAAATACGCCTAGTATACCCACAACTCATTGACATGGACCAACAAGGACCACCGATTCTATATTTATTTGAAAATGATGAAGCGATCTCATAATTCATGGGACTTTGAGACAAATTATCATGGGAAGATCACAAAGTAGACTTCAACATAGAGCTCGATACAAGGGCATACTATGGGGAGACAATTGAATCCTTCAGTCACAAAATAAATGAAATGCAATTAACCTGTAGATCCTTGAGTGAAAACCACCTTGTGGAACTCTCTAGTCCTAAAATAGTATAAAAAAAAAAGCACGCATCTGATGGTAAAAACCTCTCTGAGGTGCCCAAGGATGAAGGATTCAATCTCCCCCTTGGTGCAATGCATCCAGAGAAGTCAACAGTACTAGTAGAAAAGGCTACTCCAGTCAATGTGGGAGCAAAAGAAGCACCTAAGATCACCTTTTATGTTGAATCCTTGTTGGGTGAAGAATAGAAGAACCTTGTAGCATTCCTTAAAGAGAGAAGAGCTAACTTTGCATGGTCATATATAGATATTCCAAGCTTTGATCTAGAAGTGGTTGTACATCACTTAGCAATTTATCCCAATGCCAAACCAGTTAAGCATAAATTAAGAAAGATGCACACTCAAATAGCACTCTTGTTTAAACTAGAACTACAAAATATTCTTGATATTGGATTCATCCAACCGATAGATTATCCTGAGTGGGTTTCAAACCTAGTACCAGTCTCAAAACCCACCGGGGGCATCAAAATATGCATTGATTTTAGAGATCTGAACAAGGCTTGTCCAAAGGATGACTTCCCTCTTCCAAACATCAATCTCATTGTGGATTTAACAGTTGGGCATGAAATGTTGTCACTCATGGATGGCTTTTCAGGCTACAATCAAATCATAATCGCCAAAGAGGATCAACATAAAACTGCATTTACTTGTCCATGGGGAACTTATTGCTGGAATATGATTCCTTTTGGGTTGAAGAATGCAGGAGCTACTTATCAAAGATCAATGACCCTCATCTTTCATGACATGATCCACAAAATAGTTGAAGATTATGTGGATGATATTTTGGAAAAATCAAAGAAGAGAAGTGAGCACATACAAGTCCTAGGACCTATCTTTGATAGACTTGAAGAATACAAGGTACAGCTAAATCCAAAAAAGTGTGTGTTCGGGGTCACATCAGGTAAACTTCTTGGCTTCATCGTTTCACAAAGAGGGATAGAAATTGATCCAGCAAAGGTGAAATCCATCCTATACATGGAACCGCTGCAAACACTGAAATAGATGAGAGGATTACAAGGAAGGTTGCGGTCCATCAGAAGGTTCATAGCTCAGCTATCAGATAAGACTCGCATCTTCTCCATAAAGGGATAACTTACAAATGGGATGACAAATGTGATAAAGCTTTCTAGCAGATCAAGGATTATCTACTAACACCTACAATGCTCATGTCGCAGATACCAAACAAGCCACTAATCTTGTACATCTCAGCAACACCAACAACACTAGGAGCTCTTTTAGCACAACATGATGAAATTGGAAAAGAAAGAGCCATATACTACATCAGCAAAACCTTGGTAGGCTATGAGATGAACTATTCACCCATTAAGAAAGCATGCCTAGTGGTAGTTTTTGCTTCACAAAATTCTAGGCATTAGATGTCACACCAAATCAAGCTCATCACAAAAATTGATCCATTAAAATATGTATTATCCAAAGCAACCCTCACAGGACAAATGGCTAAATGGGTAATGATCTTAAAAGAATTTAACATAGAGTATGTAAAGTGCAAGGCAATCAAAGGACAAGTGATAATAGATCATCTAGTAGAAGCACCCATCTATGATGAGAACCCTTTAATATCTGAGTCCCCTAATGAATCAGTGTTCCTTATTAATCTCATAGCTCAGTGGAAGATGTACTTTGATGGATCGTTCACCCAACATGGATTAGGAGTTGGCATTCTTTTCATCACCCCTCAAGGTGATTGCATCCAAAAATCATATAGGCTATCATTCCCATGTACCAATAGCATTGTTGAGTAAGAAGCCTTGATCATAGGTCTCAGGATAGCAGTTCAGTGGTAGATACAAGAGATGAAATTCTATGGAGACTCATAGCTAGTTATCAACCAAGTCAATGATGACTATCAAACCAAAGATGAGAAGCTCACCCCTTACAAGAAGATGGTGGAGAATCTCAAAGATATTTTTATAGAAATAACTTTTGAATATATTCCCCGCATGAAAAATAGAGCAGCAAACATCATGGAAACAATCGGATCACTACTAGACATGCCGAACAACATTCTTCAATGTGAATTCTTGGTAGAGTAGCTTCTCATACCAACTTTCGATATCCCTGAATCTGAATTCGCGTGTGTCATTGTTGGTCCTAGATCCCCATGGTACCCTGCATCTTTACTTACCTTAATAGAGGAACCCTTCCATCAGATATCACCTTGAACCTTAAAAATACCTTTGTCAAAAAGGTATCCTGATTTGTGATCTTAGGTGATACCCTTTACAATCGAAGCATCAAAGGGACATTACTATGATGTCTTAACCAAGAGGAAGCCTTAACTGCTTTAACAGAAGTACATGACGGCATATGTGGGTCCCATTCTAGCAGTATGACATTAGCTAAGAAACTGTTGAGGACGAGGTACTATTGTCCAACTATGGAATAAGAAGCTCATCAATATGTGTAGAAATGCATCCAATGTCAACAGCATGGGGATTTGATTCACGCTCCAGCTCAAGAGTTACAACCAATGATTACACCATGGCCTTTTTTGCAATGGGGATTGACCTCATAGTCAAAATCACTCCAACTTCATCCAACGACCATAAGTTTATCATAACTGGCACTGAGTACTTTACTAAGTGGGTTGAAGCCATTCCTATGACCTACATAATAGGGAAGCAGATAGCCAAGTTTATCCTAAATTACCTAATTTTTCGTTATGGTGTACCACAAACCCTCATCTCAGACAATGGAACACCATTCAAGAATTAGGATGTGAAAGAGTTGTGCCAGAGATTCAATATCCAACACTGATTCTCTACCCTGTATTATCCCCAAGGCAATGGCCAAGCAAAAGCAACAAAGAAAACTATCCTAAAAATCCTAAAGATAATAGTGAATGAAGTTGGTTGTGACTGGCATCTGTAGCTAAATCCCACTCTTTGGGCTTATCAAACTAGTATCTGCACACCTACAGGTGCAACCCCTTTCTCCCTGGTCTATGGATCAGAAGCCATCTTTCCTATTGAGGTTGAGCTCCCATCATTGTGAGTGTCATTGAAGAATCTGATATCTGAGGAAGAATACAGAGTTTCTCGACAGAATGAGCTAGAATTCTTGGATGAACATCATCTTGATTCCCTTAATCATTTGCAAGTGTATCAAAACTGACTAAAATAGAGCTATAACAAAAGAATCAGATGTCGGCCATTCCAGGTAGGCGATCTTGTCTTAAAGCAAAATCAGAAGAACCTTCTAGATCAAGAAAACAAAGGAAATTTTGAGCCCAATTGGTTGGGTCCCTTTGTCATCACGACAAGCTATGGATCAGAAGCATACCAACTGTCAACCCTTGAAGTGAACCCTTACAGGAGCCAATCAACAACTTGCATCTCCAAAAAAATTATGCCTAAACAATAAGGGTTTAAATCAAAAAATACAAAAAAATAAAAAAATGATCAAAATCCAAAAAAAATGCATCCATAACATCTGCATATCATAATAATCCATCCATATCATATCGTGAAAAGATAATGAAAAGGAACATAACATTGCATCCATCCATAGCATAATCATCACATATGACATAAGCATAAAATAAAATGAATCCATACATGATCATATATAAGCATCCATACATCATCCATACATCATGAAATAAAGTCAACATATCATAGCATGAATCATCCATATCCATATTATATATATATATATCAAAAAATGTCTCATGGTACAAAATCTGGATCAGTGTATGTACATCGATGATAAGTACAATACCCACAAGGCTATCAAAAAGAGGCCCATGAATGTATATCAGTATAAAGAATGGGGAAAAATCAAAAAGTGTGTATATCAAGAAGCTAACCCTACTGGCTACTACCCTCTCCAGCCTGCCGCTCAAGCTGATTCTCTACACGGGGATGTGCATCACTACGCTGAGAAAAATCGGGTTGTTGAAGAGCCACTGGAACATCCCTGTGATAATGTTGTCTATAGTACGCAACCTCTGTGACAGCCTCTCTATACAACCTCGCTGAAACAGTCTGACCATGTGTGGCTGCTACCATCACCTCAATTTGTTGTCACCTCGCAACCTCCTAATCTCTCTCCCTGGTGACATCCTAAACTCTCTATAAAGCCACATCTCTCTCGGTTGTCACTGCAACCACCTATTGTCGAGCTTGGTCTCACTTAGTAGTCACAACCAAAACCTACTGGTGGGCCTGGTGTCGCTCACCCATCAAAACCTGTACCTACTGTTGTAGCTATTGTATTTGAGCATCTCGTGCATCTGGTGGTGGTGGTGGTACTGGTTACTGCTGCACTACTGAAGGTTGTTGAGGAGGTTGTTGTCCCACTAGAGGAGCCCTCAGAACCTGCCCATCATGGCCATCCTGGCCTCCCTGTCCTTTTCCCCTAAAATCTCTGCCTTGCAGCCTCCCTCTCGGAGGAGCACTTGTCAGACCTATAAGTCATCGCGGTGGGATGAACCATGCATCATAATCTGGAGTGGTTTGTGCAATGGGATGACATTGATCATATTCCCAAGGTTGGGCAACCAAATGGTGGAAACTCTCAACAGCCTCTGGTGTCAGAATCATCGGTCCCCATGTGGGAACCTCTAGCTGATCGTGCAAAAATATCCCTATAGTCATCGTTGGGCATATCCTGTACATCACCAAACTATCTAGCCACTTTGTTAGGAAGGTATCACTCAATCATCATGTGCTCTCAACCCTGCATATAATGGGTTTTTCTGGAAAAATAAAGTTGTTGTACATCATCAAACCATGGTGGCATCTGAAGCCATGGTCGCCAGAGGGAAAATAGTCATATCATCAATCACTCGTCTCCAGTATGGGAGCCCAATCTGACTAGTGTGCTTGAGTGTAATGGCACCTCGATATCTCCATACGATGGGATCATCTAGCTCCATGTCTGCCATCTGTACAATGGTTTGAAGCACTGCAATGTGCTCCCATGCCCAGATATAAAGAAGAGTAACACCTACACTGAGGGCTCTCCCATCATAGTAAACAAAATCATGCAATCATGGTATAGAGAGGCCAACATCATGGGCCGCCACACAAAAAGAGTCCTCATGTACAACATCTGCTACCATGCCAAGCCCCATCCTGAACTAAAAAATCGGCCACATCTGTCTAGAGCCACCAAACCTGAAATGATGACTGCAACAATCAATCTAAAGGTCGGCACGTGACATCTGTATGTCTCTAAATCTATCTGAGATGTGACCAAAGCAATCTGGTCCATCTCCATCACCTCTAAACAAGCATCAAATTTGGCATCGGGGTCATAAATCACACGATCGTCATGGATAGGCAACCACAATGTCCACCACACGTCCTCCAAGGTCAATGTCGTCTCTCCCATTGGAAGGTGGAAGGACGAGGTCTCACTGTGCATTCTCTCACACAAGGCTATCATCATAGCTAAATGGGTCCTAACAATGGGTGTGTAAGTGATGTACCACAATCCGATCTATCCCATGTGCTCCTAGCATAACTCTAAAAAATCACCCCATCTCTCCAATACCGTCGGCCTATGCTCTCTTGACATCAATGGCTGGAAGACCTCCTACACCCACAAAGCACGCAACATTAGGAAATAATCAAAATTTGAAGTTATTTGGAATTTCTGGCTCAGAAATCATAATAGTGTTGCTATATTCAAAACTCAAACAGTGATGCCTGATGCATTTCAAATTTCAAATTGAAAAATGCATCACCAAACAAGCTGGCATCGCAATTTAGAATTTGGCGTAACCTAACCCTAACTTTCAAATCGGCAAGTATGTCATTGGATAAGCCCACGTCACTGTTTAAAATTTGAAACCCTCAATTCAAATTGGAAAAAGCATTGCCATATATCATTTGGGCGTCACCGATTGAAGTTTGGGCGTTGCTATATAGCAATACTGCCAAAGTCTAAATTCTAACGCCTAATAAATGCATCGAGATTTCAAATGTCAAATCAGGTTTCGAATCACATACCAGTGGTCCTACGCCTAGAAGCCACTGGAACTCACGAACTTGATCAGAGATGTGTTGGGGAATCTCATGGTGCACCATTCTGTCAAAGGGTCAGAGCTCAAATTGTAAGAATTTCTTAAGTGTGAATGCACAAATGAATTGAAAATGACCCCTCTTGGCCTATTTAAGCTAGAAAATTAGGGTTTTTTTCCCTAATTTAACCTTATTAATGGGGTTTATTATCATTTTCACCAATTTTTCCAATCTGGACCTAATTTTGCATCATTTTTTGGATTTTTGGCATTATTCTTGAATCCCGGAACCTTTCTAAACCCATGGGGTAGCTTTTGAACCTTTATCGAGAAATCAACCCAAAATTCAAAATTTCTGCCCGATTTCTCGAGGGGGAAAGGAGTCAATTTTATCCTTCCGTTGGGGCATCTAAATAATTTGAATTTTTTTATTTTTTTATTCAAGCAGCATTTTTCATCTGAAAAGCATTGTTCTTTGAACCGAAGCAGTAGGTACCTCGCTTCAAAGAGGGGAAAAATGTAGACATTGAAAAATGTCCTAATCGATATCATATACTCAAAATAGGTTTACTAACATCATTTCCTCTTTATCCATCCTCTTTTCGCTTAATTAATTCACTTAGTTTAGCTAATTAATTAATTGCATCATTTTCATCCATTGGCCTAATTAATTAAATCGAGTTAATTCATCTTTTTTGCACTAACACTTCATCTAATTAAATTAAATAAATCAAAATATATAATTTAATCTCCTAAGTCATCTTATTTAATTAAATAATCCTAATTTATTTAATTTAATATCATTTCATCCCCCTCCCCTATTTATTAAATCATCTAATTTAATAAATATCTTTTAATTCCTCTAATCCCATAATTGCATAAATTAAACTAATTTTCCTCTAATCAAAGGGAATATTCCCATGGAATATTCTTTATCCTTTTTGCACAATTAAAACTTAATTTTAATTTGTAAATTAACCTTTTTCCTTATCGAAAGAAATATTCTAAGGAATATTTCCGATCCTCCAATCAACTCACTTGGCTTCTTAAGCAAGCTAAAACCTTCAACCTCTTTAGCAAGTTACCTTTGACCTATGTGAGCAAGTCAAAAGTGTGTTTGTTTGAGGCAAGTGTGAGCCCTTTATTAAATTTCATCTTGCATTCTCATTCGTTGATGAAAATCCATGATCCATGCCTCTCATCCCTTTCATCTTGAACCGTTGATTAAGCTTTTTGATCTCAACCATCCATTCCTCATTTTCTCTCCTATAAATAGATCACTATTTGGAGACAAATGGATCCATCTTTTATTACAAACTTATGATGTTGAAAGCTCTAAGCATCCATCTTAGTTTGTAAATAAATTAGGTTTTTCATCTTTTAGCATAATTTTAGCTTAGATTAGCTGAGCAATTGCATAATTAGATCATTTATAACATAAATCCATGGTAACTTAGCTTGCATCATGTTCATTTTAGCATAATTTAGGTTTTCACACATCAAACACCATGGTTTCATCGATTATCTTCCATAGAATCAATTGAGACAAGCTCACTATCATGGGATTGGCAAAGGGTCATCGGTCCACATCAACGTGACACCAATTCCACAACAAGATAAATTTCAAATGGATTAGAATAGATGTTTTAAATAGATTTCATAATTTAGTATGTTAGTTTTTGATGAAATGTTTAGTTTTAATTTTGTTTGATCAATCTTGTTGAGATTCGAGTATTGGTGGCTCTATTATTCTTTGATTCTTCATGGTGTTGGGAATAGGATGTCATTTAATTTCAATCCTAAACATATTTCATGTATCTCCTAAGTCCTTGGAAAGTGTTCCCCAACACTAAGATTAGAAAGAGATTAAATTTGAATGAAATAAACATGTTAATTGACATTTGAAATTAATTCTAAATGATAGAACATGTGGGGATGCCCATGAAGAGCTCCTACAAAATAGGAGCACATGGGGCACCCACATGGAAGGTGGAACTCACCTTGAGTTAATTTAACTGTTTGGAGTAAAATATAACACTTCAATAATGCATGTAAAGATCCTAGAAGTTAGGGATTGATGTTTACATACATGAAGTTTAGTTCAGTTCAGTTCATATTAGTTCAATTTAGTTCAATACAATTAAGTTCAGTTCAATATCAGTTCAGTTCAGTTCAGTTATGGTTCAGTTATCTTCAGTTGCATGTAGTTAGTTTCAATTGACTGCTAGTTGACTTCAGATGACTTAGAATGCGTGACTAATGACTTGAGTTTCATAACAGATAACAGGTGACTACTTTTAGTTAACAGGGGATGATCAATCATGCATGGTATTTGCATGAATGGTGGAGAGATATTTTTTAGTTAACATAGATTGACTTGGACCCACCTTGGGCACCCAAGTTGGCATCTTGGAGTTAACACTTTTGCATGATAAGATATTTTATAAGGTTGAGTTAAGTGGGCCCATTCTTGGTTGCCAACTTTAAGGATAAGCTTAGAAAATATCTTCGGAATCAACATTGAGTTATGACTTCATTTTGGGATGCCCAAATGGATGAAGGACTTGTTTTGACATTGTTCTTCACGGTAGAACTCTAGTTGCAAATAATAGGCATGGGTTTTTTTAGATAAGAATTGTGCTTTGTAATTGTAAACTCTTTGGAGTTTACAAGGCTCATTATTGTCTATTTATTGCAGCAAGTTTAAGAGAGTTTATCAGATTTATTACAGGTTGTGAAGAAGAATTGTTGAAGGAAAAAGAAGCATCTCAAGAAAGGATTGATAAATAATTATTGTAATCTTGTTCTAAGGTTAAATAATACAAGCACTATTGATTCTGGTGGTGGATTTTTTTCCCGAAAGGGTTTCTCCCCGGTATATGTTGTGTCACTTCTATCTTCTGGTCTTATTCTTCTACAATCTTCTGTCTATTTCTACAAATTGTAAAATGAATCTAAACAGATAATCATCCACAAAGAAATTCTAACAAAGAATACTTAATTAGATCTATAGTATAATAGTTTTACAAGTTTTAAAGCTACATAATTGCCTCAATTTTCAACATTTGGTATTAGAGCTAAGGTTGGATAGAGTTTGGGATGCCTTTCTGTTAAAAGTTTGAAGGTTTTTTGGATGTAGTGAAAGCTTTTACTATTGTTTTATTGCTGATTTTGGAAAATAAGTTTGTTACAATGAGTTTTAATTCTCATTTAGATCTTGAAATATTTAATGGATCTAATTATGAGATGTGGAAACTAAAAATGGAGGATCTCCTTGAAGAGAGAGATCAATGGTTAGCTGTTGGTAATGAGACAAAGTCACCTACAACGATATCAGATGAGGATTGAGCTAAGCTTGATAAGAAGGCAAGAGGGACCATAAGATTATGTCTTGTTGATGTTGTTCTCTTGAATGTTTTAGATGAAACTACTGCATATAAGTTGTGGAAGAGAATAGGTGATATCTATCAAACCAAAAGTCTTACTAATAAGTTGTATCTGAAAAGACAGATGTATTCTTTAAAAATGAAAGATGGTGATTTTGTTGCAAACCATTTGAATGCTTTTAATTTGATTCTAAGTCAGTTAGCATCTGTAGATGTAAAACTAGAATATGAAGATAAATGCATATTGTTACTTTTTTCTTTACCAGAATCTTTGGAAAATCTAATTTTTTCTATCAGTGGTAGTGGTACAAATCTGAAGATGGACAATATAATTCGTACTCTCCTATCAGAGGAGATGAGGAGGAAGTCTAAAATGGAAATACAAGATGCCTTGTTTGTAAAAGGTAGGCCTGAGAAAAAGGAACCTAAGGGATACAAGGGAAGGGTAAGTCAGAAGGATGGAGTAAGGTAAAGTGTTGGAACTGTGGAAAACCAGGACATGTGAAGAAGGATTGTAAGAACAAGAAAAAAAGTTTTGATTCTTCTACAAAGGAAACCTCGGATGATGGTAATCATGCTTTGATCATTTCATGTAAAAATGTTAGTGATGACTCTTTGCTTGATGTTAAAGAGTGATCTTTATGAGGAGGATGGTTGTCATTATGCCATGTGTAGTTCATACCATGGTTCAGTGGGAATTGTTGGCAGTGACGTGGATGCATCATTGGTAAGGTTATCTTCATGTGATTGGGGATATGTTTTTTAATTGGTTTAGACTGGTTTCTATTATGTCATGGTTTACTCTTGATATGCATCTAGAGTTTGGAATGGTTCTTGTTCTTTTGAGACTAGGATGTATATATGTTATGGTGCATGTGATCTCCTAGTAGGATATGGTTAGGTCATGTTGTCATGTTTATGTTCCTAATTTATGATTGGAGCTTTAGCATTGATCTTGTCTAGTTCTCTTAAGTATTGGGTACATTAATTATTTGCTTGATTACTTCATGATAGTGCTATGTTGCATTTGGAGTTTGGCATGGATTGGTTGGTTATAGGTCCTCATGGATACTTGTAAGAAAATATTTTTCAATAGTAAAGACCGAGAAGCCTACACCTTGGTTGGACGTGAGTTCAACACACTCGGCAGTTCCACATGCCTCCAAAGAGGCAGTTTAGATACATAGACTTGGGAAAGGTATTGGTTTTAATTGCAAGTTAAACTTGAATGTGATAGTTAGAGTGCTATGTGTTTAGCCAAAAAATCCTATGTATCATGCTCGTACTAAGCATGTTGATGTGAAGTATCACTTTGTGTGAGAAATGGTTGAGAGTGGGAAGGTATTAATTGAGAAAGTTGACACTTTAATTAATGTTGCAGATTATCTTATGAAACCAGTTCCTACAGATAAGTTATCTTGGTTTTAATCATTTTCTTGGAGCTTCATTATTATGCAGGTTGCATTTGAAGTTGGCATGTATTGATTAGTTGGTGCAGGAAGGCCATTGGCCTTGAGTCTTGTACTTGATTTATAATAATGATTCCTTGTTTAGAATAATTGCAATGTATAATGTCAAGTGGGAGAATGTTGGGAATAGGATTCCATTTAATTGCAATCCTAAACATATTTCATGTATCTCCTAAGTCCTTAGAAAGTGTTCCCCAACACTAGGATTAGAAAGAGATTAAATTTGAATGAAATAAACATGTTAATTGACATTTATAATTAATTCTAAATGATAGGAACATGTGGGGACACCCATGAAGAGCTCCTACAAAATAGGAGCACATGGGGCACCCACATGGAAGGTGGAACTCACCTTGAGTTAAGTTAACTATTTGGGGTAAAAGATAACACTTCAGTAATGCATGCAAAGATCCTAGAAGTTAGGGATTGATGTTTACATGCATGAAGTTTAGTTCAGATCAGTTCAATTCAGTTCAGTATTGGTTCAGTTCAGTTCAGTTCAATTCAATTCAGTTATGGTTTAGTTATCTTCAGTTGCATGTAGTTAGTTTCAGTTGAATGCTAGTTGACTTCAATTCAGTTTAGTTCAATTCAATTATGGTTCAATTATCTTTAGTTGCATGTAGTTAGTTTTAGTTGTATGCTAGTTGACTTCAACTGACTTGGAATGCATGACTAATGACTTGAGTTGCATGATAGATAACAGGTAACTACTTTTAGTTAACATGGGATGATCAATCATGCATGGTATTTGCATGAATGGTGGAGAGATATGTTTCAGTTACTAGAGGTTGACTTGGACCCACCTTGGGTGCCCAAGTTGGCATCTTGGAGTTAACACTTTTGCATGATAAGATATTTTATAAGCCTGAGTTAAGTGGGCCCATTCTTGGATGCCAACTTTAAGGATAAGCTGAGAAGATATCTTTGGAATCAACGTTGAGTTATGACTTCAGTTTGGATGCCCAAATGGATGAAGGACTTGTTTTGACATTGTTCTTCATGGTAGAACTCTACTTGCAAAGAATAGGCATGGGTTTTGTGAGATAAGCATTGTGCTTTGTAATTGTAAAAATTTTGGAGTTTACAAGGCTCATTATTGTCTATTTATTGCAACAAGTTGAAGAGAGTCTATCAGATTTTATTGAAGGTTGTGAAGAAGAATTGTTGAAGGAAAAAGAACCATCTCAAGCAAGGATTGATAAAGAGTTATTGTAATCTTGTTCTAAGGTTAAATAATACAAGCACTATTGATTCTGGTGGTGGAGTTTTTTCCTGAAAGGGTTTCTCCACGGTATATGTTGTGTCACTTCTATCTTTTGGTCTTATTCTTCTACAATCTTCTATTTATTTCTACAAATGGTAAAATGAATCTAAACAAATAATTATCCACAAAGAAATTCTAACAAAGAATACTTAATTAGATCTACAATATAATAGTTTTAAAAGTTTTAAAGCTACATAATTGCCTCCATTTTCAACACATGGATCAAGTGTAATTCATCCCATACCGGTATCCTCACATCGAATATATGTATGTATATGTATATGTATATGTGTATGTATATGTGTATGTATATATATATGTATATATTTATGTATATATATATATATATATTTATATGTATGTATATATGTATATATATATATTTATATTTATATGTATGTATATATGTATGTATGTATATATATATGTGTGTGTGTGTATATATATTCCCATCTTGTCAATTTTAGGAACTATTTAATCATTCACTCTAGTATATAACATGTTGGTAAACAAGCTCATTTTATCCAATCGCAAAAATAAATATGGAAAGATAACCCTTCAAAACTAAGTAAGTTTTCCCACAACTTACTACTTTAACTAATTCTAACCTTTATAATATTTTCAAGATACTAGATTGAACTCTATGTGAAGAAATAGATTAACCTTACATTTTATTTTATTTTTTTCCAATGGAACAATGCAACCATTAAGGTTATGAAATTCTCATTTAGGCCACATTTACCAACTAACTTGTATACTAGGATAGCTCAACTTGTTTAAATTTCATCCCATACACACATACAACTCTTAGAAAATAGCATACACTCCTTTCTTTCCCTTTTCCCACAAGAAAATAAAATTTAACACCATAAAAAAATGAAAAATTTAACTATAGAACCAACATGTATTTCCTTTGATGCCCATATTTTTCAATCCCCGATATCATCTTTCTTACTTAAAACATGTACCTGAAAACAAGAAAACAATAGTCTTGGCCAATGGCTCTCCACCCAACCATAGGATTGAAATTCAATCCACCCCTGAGCTAGGGTCGCATGGTTCTTCCTCAACATACTTTGCACATAGGTTTTCAAACACCACATAGATGTACATTACTAAGCTTGACACATTTCAACCATTTATTGTTTTATTTTAACACACAAAAGGGTTATTCATGTATAACATAACAAGGTGGAACTCGTACCCAAAACAAACTCCAACACATAATACAACAACATCACAAAAGGATCCAACATTAAATCTTCACGTAGATTTCAAACCCAAAAATTAACTTACCAAACATTCCTTTACACCTAAAAGAAAGAGTCAACAAAAAGGGTAGACCTTACCAAGATATTTGCTAACCAATATGTGGGAGAATCCCCTTTCAAGCCCTCTCCTCCTTCTTCACAAAAATCCTTCATTTCCAAAGGAAATGGAACCTCCTTCCCCCAAATAAAAATCCCTCTAAGTGGAAGGAATAAACAAAAAGAAAAGCCCAAAAAGAAGCCCCTTCTCCTCTCAAAGAGAAAGAATAAATAGAAAGGGGAAGGCAACTACCTTTCCTTAACTACCCAACCTCCCAACCAACTCTGATTTTCAACACTTTTCAACAATGGGTTATTAGAATGGGTTCTAAACTTTATTAAAGGGGTTGTATAACATAAAAAGACCCCCCAACCCATAAACCTATCACCTAGGGAACCTTTTAAACAATAAAAACCACATAAGGGCTTCATAAATCATAAAATAAGTTATCATATTAAAAAGATAACTCAAGGGACTAATAAAAATAACTCTCAGATACACACAACCCCTACCACACAAAACAATGTTAAATTGCATGTCCTTGGCAAGACCAAAAATTCACAAGGATAAGAGGATGGAAGTAGCTATGTGACCCTCCAATCAACATTGATTACTCAACCAAAAAAGTTTCAGTGCTACACATGATTAATAATAGTCAAATTAACTATCATATGTAAAATAAAATTTCAAGAATAATAGTCAATGAGAAAATTAAATCTAATGATCTACACAAGTAACATATAATACCTAATAAAATCAATCAATAATCAATCATACTATATGTCATCAAGATATCACCACTTATGGCAGTAACCTATTGAAATCTACCTTATAATTAATACTACTTCTGGTAAACATTATATATCCATCATCATCTCCATAATAACACCTACTCACACCCATAGTATGTAATCACCTAATTCAAGCTCTAACAACATAATAAAATCCATAATAGTACTACCAATAACTGAAAATCTCGATCAACGCATACTTACATAGACAAGGAATGGAACTCATATGGTTACCACAAGAAATAACAAACATTAGAAAGATAGGGTTAATCAATTGACCATATTCATTAACAACCAAAAATATGAACCTCATCGATGTATAGGAATAACCATCACTTGTGTAATATATGGACATAAAAGAACATTAAATATTGGACATAAACCATCAACAATTTATAGAATTGAACAAGATCACAAAAGATTGGGTCTTACACGACTGATAGGCTAACTTCCAAGCTGCACCAATTCAATGTACCAGTAAGCTCTATGGCCAACTTGTTTCTATAGTAATTGATACTAGAGAAACTAAATATTTTGTAGATTCGAAAATAGTTTCAAAGCTACCGGTTAGACTAGGACACATGGCTAATTCATGGATGGTTTAGTCTAGAAATCTAGTAGAAAAGAGGATAGATTCTTATCTTTCTTGCACTAAATTAGAACTTCCTAGTTTTCAAACTTAGGTCAACCTTTATGTAGCTCCCTTGGGAACGTATGATGTGATTTTGGGAATCGATTGGTTTATTGAACACAAGTTTATAGTAAATTGTGAAGATAAGATTGTAAGATGTTTGAATGATTTTGGGAATCATGTTGAGATTCATGGCTTTCTGAGACCTTTAGAACTTAGACATATTTTAGCTATGCAACTAAAGAAGGCCCAAAAGAGTGGATGTTCCATTTATGTTGTTCACATTAGTGACCTTGGTATTATGAAGCTAGTGCTTGATGACTACCCTATCCTTAGATAATTTCAAGATGTGTTTCCAAAGGAGTTAATAGTGTTTCCAATAAAAAGTGAATTTGACTTTTCTATTGAGTTGCTACCTAAAATTAAACCTTGGTCCAAGGCTCCTTATAGGATGACCACTATTAAGTTGTATGAATAGAATTCCCTATTACAAGATTTATTGAACTGAGGGTTTATTAGATCTAGTATGTCATCGTGGGGTGCACCAGTTGTTTTTGTGAAAAAGGATGGAACTTTACGCTTGTGCATTGATTATAGGATGTTGAACAAGGTAACTATCAAGAATAAGTAACCCCTTCCAAGAATTGGCAAACTCTTTGATCAGATGATATGGGATATATTGTTATTTAAGATAGATCTAAGATTCGAATATCACCAATTGAGGATTAAAGATGAGGACATCCCCAAGAAAACTCGTTATGGCCACTACGAATTCACTATAGTGCCATTCGGGTTAACCAATTCTCCCACAACTTTCATGAACTTAATGAATAGTGCATTCATATATTGCTTATATAACTTTGTGTTGATATTCCTAGATGATATCTTGATTTATTACAAAATATTGAGGAGCATGAAAAGAATTTAAGGATAGTGTTACATTGCTTGAGGTGGAGAATTTTTTTTAGAAAGCTATCCAAGTGTACCTTCTATCAATAAAATGTGCATTATCTAGGTCATATTATTTCAGCAGAAGGGATTGTGGTAGATCCAAAGAAAATCAAGGCAATATTTGATTGGCCTACACCATAGAATGCAACTGAAATTCGAAGCTTCATGGGACTTGGAGGATACTATAAGAATTTTGTAGAAGGTTTTTCTAGAATTGCAGCACTGATCACTTCACTCCAAAATAAAGGAAACACATTTGAGTGGATTGAAAAGTGTGAGTAATATTTCAAAATTTTGAAGGAAAATCTCACTACAACTCTAATTATGACTATACTTGATCTAAATGGATAATTCACAATTATAAAAAATGCATCAAGAGAAGGTGTAGGAGGAATGATAATGTAAAATGGACAAGTGGTGGCTTATGAATCAAGGAAATTGAAGTGGTATGATTTGAACTATACAACACATGACTTAGAGTTAGCAACCATAGTTCATGCTCTACATATGTGGAGACATTACCTCTTGGGGAAGTCATTTGAATTAAGGAAAGACCACCTAGGACTCAATTATATTTTTACACAACCCAATCTCAACACTCGACAAAGGATATGGTTAGAGTTCTTTAATGAATATGATTTTGCAATTGAGTATATCAAGGGGAAAGAAAATAGAGTAGTTGATGATCTTAGCAGAAGAAGACATCTAGCATCCATGACAACTACAAGGTCTAATTTGAGACAACTAGTGGTTTAGAATTTACAAGGAGATGAGCACTATTCTATGGTGAAGCAAGCCTTAAAGAATAACCCCTTAGACCATCATTTTGATGGGTATATGTTGGAATTAGATGGAATATTGAGATACCAAAGCAGAATGTGCATTCCAAACTCAGGAGATTTGACAAAGTTGATCCTAGAATAAATTCACAATGCACCTCATTCAAGGCACCTTGGAGTAACCAAGATGGTAGCAAAATTGAGATTTCTATAATTTTGTCCAAGACTCGAGAAGGATGTAATTGAATATGTGGCCCGATTCTTGGAGTGCCATGTACATCTAGTAGGGGTTTTCTACCCACATGACTTATCTAAGTATAAATAGCAAGTGATTAGTATGGATTTCATTCAAGGGTTGCCTATGTCCAAGAACAAGAATGATACCATTTTGGTAGTTGTGGATAAGTTGACTAAGGTAGCGCACTTCATTCCAAAAAAATTTAAGGATGGTTCATTGACATTAGCTAAGAGATTTTTTGAAGATATCTTTCATTTGCATGGAGTACCTGAGATGATCATATTTTATTGGGATACTCACAAGACATCTAGATTTTGGACAACATTGAATGCAGTGTTGGGAATAAGATTGAATTTTATTTTAGCGTACCACCCACAAACATAGTGAGTGGATCAAGTAGTTGAAGACCTACTTATAATGTATTGTATGGATTAACAGTACAAGTGGGAAGAATCTTCCATTGGTGGAGTTTTCTTATAAAAAATCCTACCATGCATATTTGGGGATCGCATATTTGAATCTCTTTATGGGAAAAAGTGCCACACACCTATTACTTGACATAATGTGGAATATAAAATTGTAATTGGTCTAGATATGCTTAGAGAGATAGATGATCAAATGAAATTGATCAAGGGGAGATTGAAGGAAGCAACATACAGGTGGAAGAGTTATGTAGATAAGAATAGAACTTTCAGGTAGTTTTTAGTTGGAGATAAGGTATTCTTGGGGATTAAACCTCGTAAGAGATCCATATCATTTGGAAAATCTTCCCAACTAGCACCAAGATTAGTGGGTTATTTTGATACTTACTCTATACCCTACTCTTGCTTGAATCCATAATGTGTTTCATGTGTCTATGCTTAAGTTGTATTTGTGTAAGGGGGAATCATAAAGAAGAAAATACAATAATGAAAGAAAACAAATGAAATCAAAACAATTTAAATCCCAACCTACTCATGTAATGCGATCATAAGCCTATGAATTAAATCAAGAAATGATAACATAAAGAGAACATAAAAAAATTCAAGAATTATGATTTTACCATCCCATTTCGGAGTGTGTTCATATTGAGTATGTTGGAGTTTTGGATCAATATGAAGCCTCCATTGTTGTTGAAAGCTCAAAGGTAGTAGTAGTAGTAGTAGTAGTAGTAGTAGTAGTAGTAGTAGTAGTAGTAGTAGTAGTAGTAGTAGTAGTAGTAGTAGTAGTAGTAGTAGTAGTAGTAGTAGTAGTAGTAGTAGTAGTAGTAGTAGTGATTTCGAATAAAAATGTGCTAAATGTGCTTCAATGGCTATTTTGACATAACCTCTCCACAAATTCTCTAGATTATCCAATCTTTTTTTAGAGGGAAGAAGATTGTTTTATAGATTTTCAGGTTTTAGATGAATGATGGAGATTCAACAATGAAATATCATGACCAATGGTTGACAACCATTGAGAGGAAATAGATTGGTCAATTAACTTCTTTGATTAATCCAATTAAGGATTTTAATTAGATAATTAGTGGGATTAGATTGGAATGATTCGTGGGATTGAAGAAGTCGGATTGAAGAAATTAGTGGGATTGGGAAATAGATTGAGAAATCAATGGTCTTGATTTATTCAATCAAGATATGTGAGGAGGTATTAATTAATTAATATTGGAGATGAACGTGCAAGTTGCATTTGAATTTGACAAATAAAGATACATTTATTTGTTGACCATGTTGAGTGATAATTGATTTAATTATTTGAATTTGGAGAAGGAAAAGTAGCTTAATTAAATTATTAATGATAATAATTTAATTAATTTAGATGAATAAGGCATGTTAGTGACATAATTAAATAACTTGCATTTATTTAATTAATTGGGATAGATAAGTTTAAATTAGAGGATGACATAGTGAATTAATTAAATAATTTGAGATTATTTAATTAATAGAAGAAAAAAGGGTTAATGATGCAAATGATGTTAAAAATGGGGATTAATGATGTTAATGAGATGAAATGCAATAGTGATAATGAAAGTGATGTCGATAATAGAAAAATGTAGTTTAGGATATGTGTTATGCGTTAAGCCATTTTTACATGTTTTCATTTTTCCCCTCTAATTTAATATGCCCCACTGTGCCCTGGTAGTCAGTGGAAGGATGATAAGATGTTGGGTTGCCCCCTCGAGAGGTCATCCTAAAAAATTATGTTTTCAAGTTGAGTGCATGACTAGGTTTTAGAATAGTTCAAATGTGTAGAGAACAAAAATTTAAAGCCTAGGGCTGGCATTTAGGTTTCCAAATGGTCATAGGTGTTCCTAAAACTGACCTAGAAGGGGTTCTAGGGTAAAAAATGGGGTGTTGGGGGGTTAAAATGAAAATTAGGGTGAAATTACTCCTCATTTACACACCTTGCTTTGAGAAATTCTTGCTTTGGATTATTCCTAGTGATTTCTTACTGCATACAGTGATTCATGATGCCTCAAGCTTTAGGAGTACCAAACCGAGCGGAGGCAGTCCGACAGTATCGACGGCCAGCCGAAGCAGGGGCTCCAGTATGTATATCTTTAATTTTTTTTCATTAATTTTTTACTTCTGTAATTAATGTTCAAAGTATAGCTAGGCGATAGTGGTAATCTTAGAAAAAGTTTGTTATTGTTGCGATACAGACATTATCGCCTTTTTTTGTCACTTTTGCATAATTTAGTCGCTATTGCTAGGGATAGTCGCTTTTGAAAAAATTAGTTGCTTTTGCTAGAAATAGCTGCTTTTGGAAAATTTAGTCACTTTTGTTAGGGATGGCTACTTTTGCAAAACATGGCCACGTTTGAACAAGACCACTATCACCATGGATAGCTACTATTGATAAAAATGGTCATTATCACCCTAGAAAAAGTCTGTTATTGCTTAAGTTAACTGATTTAGCTAACTAAGTTATAGTTTTAAGTTCTGGACTTGATTTTATAACAAAATTTTGACATGGTGGGTTGATTTTTTGCAAGCCATCTTACATTTTTTATTTATGCGAGAGTAGAGACCTCGGCTTATGGATGGGTTAGCTATTTTTCAGGAGCTCGAGAGAGAATTCCTTGATGCCATTAGTTTTTGGTACATTGCCTGCATGCCAAAGATCCGAGCCCTTTGAGCGATGAGGACTTCTTTGGTGGAGAGGTGGCATTCAGAGACCTCTTCATTTCATTTGATTACTAGAGAGTGCACGATCACTCTAGAGGATGTTTGGAGGGTTCTAAGGATCCCCATCCATGGGGAGTTTATTGATTATGATGTCTGGAGGGGTAGAGTAGCTATGGAGAGATTACTCAGTGTGGAGCAGTTGCAGGTCATTGATTATGAGATCTATTTAGCTTCCTACATTAATGGTGCAGACCCCATGGTTATCATCTTGGCAGGTGTGATTATTAGACCTCTAATGCCCGATAGGAGGGCTAAGAGGTTTCCTGTTAGATGGGGGATATTTATTGAGCAGGTGATGGAGCATGTGATGGTGTATGCTTGGGGTCAGTGCATGTTGGCCCACCTTTATATGGATATGCATGAGGAAATATACAAAGGCAGTAGCAGCATTTTCACTAATGCGAGCATACTCCATTTTGGGCCTAAGAGAGGATAGTTATTACTCGGTCGGAAGGTATGAGAGATAGGGATGCCCGTGATCCCTATGGTTATCAGTATTATGAATACCTTCACTATACCCAACCTGGTAGACCATCCATTTGAGGGTAGTGTTCAATGACATGACAGACTTTACATGGCGACCATATTAAGATTTTGAGGCCTAGTCAAACGATCAAGAGAAATTGGTATATTGTCGGTAGACTCAGTTCCTTATTGGTTGGGTGGCCATCATTCTTGATAGGTACCTTCTAGGTAGGGTGCTCATACAGTTCAGTGAGTGCCATATTCACCCTATCAACAATTATATGGCTATATTTGCTCATACCAGATAGGGGGAGACTACATGGGGGCTCCATATCGATTCACAGGAAACAATGGAAGCTTTCAGAGCCTTGAGACCATTTAGATGGGGTTGGGAAGTGGGAGGAGCTAATATTGATACCACGAGGGATTATGATGGTTGGTGGGCCCATTGTAGGCCATTGAGATTGACCATGCTCCCTATAGGAGTAGGTGAAGTTCCAATTTGGGGGTTAGGAGAGGAGATGTGGTTGGACACCAACAGGATCAGTAACATTTGAGGATTTCCCATGAGTAGCTACTGCATGTACAAGATGGGCAGGATGGATAGGGTGATGGTCATCAGCAAGATGGCCAAGATCAGCAGCAACAATAGCAGGGAGTATAGGTACCTCCCCCATAGGGGGATCTGGCAAGGTAGATAGCACAACTT
Organism: Sequoia sempervirens; assembly: GCA_007258455.2. Classification (NCBI taxonomy): domain Eukaryota; kingdom Viridiplantae; phylum Streptophyta; class Pinopsida; order Cupressales; family Cupressaceae; genus Sequoia; species Sequoia sempervirens. The sequence continues at coordinate 37,890,999 of VDFB02000008.1, read as the reverse complement.
ACTATTGATTGAGATACCAAGGTGGTTGAGAGATACATTGCGACTGCTTGGTGATAGGCTGCAGAGGCATAAGTTGCTATTTTGATCTCAAAGCAAGATACCATCAGGTCCAAGAGAGGCTCCCTAAGACAGGAGCTAGTGATAGAGAGACAACAGAGATTGCATTGGCCTCCGCTATTCCTTTGGCTCAGTATCAGGCTAAGCGGGATCCTTATGATAGAGAGGACATTCTACCAGACTCTCTATGAGGCTTTTGTATCGAGGGCTCAAAGATTCTCATTTTGGAGAGTTCAGCATCGCTACAGGTGCCGAGTCAAGGGGACAGTCTGGTAGATAGCCTCAACCATCTCCTATTTAGCTTCACCCATATTTTATGCACAACTAGTAGTAGCACAAATTCCCACTTTGGGACAGCCAGCAGGGTTGATGTTTTGATATGTTTCATGATCTTTATGATTTTATTGGAGAATTTGTAGGCATGTATTTTTTAATATATACATTCTCCAGCCCTCCTAAGGCCTCGTATATGTAGTTTGTATATTTTGATATCATACATGATGTTTGATGATGTACATGGCATTCCTATTTTGATGATATATAATATATACCATTTTTTGTGGCATGTATGTATTATGAGATGTTTATTGATGTTTATAAATGCATATAAATATTTATATGTATATGGATGATTTATGATTACATGCTCATGTTTTTGTAATTTTCTGATGCAATTTATATGATATGGATGGATGGATGATCTATACATGTAAGCAATAGATCAGGTTATGACTTATGATTTATATGTTGAATATGATATGCATTAATGATTTTGTGGATGCGGGATGCTTGTGATAGTAATGATTTTATGATGCAGGGTGTAGTTGTTAGTCAGAAGATATGTTAGTATTATTTAGAGATAGATAGAATTGTTAGATGATTGATGATATGTGTTCTAGGTGACCATTACTACGGCCTTTTTTCTTCCATTGAGGACCAAGTAGTTGTTTAGAAATCCTTATTGATATAGCAGATAGACATGATGCACCTAGGTATTAATGACCAAGGAAGATTTATATCTATTGTGTGGAATTTGACTCTACAATCAAGGAGTATTCTTGCTCATACCATACATACGGAAACCCTTTTAGAGTGTATGGGTAAGAAATTTCAAAAATGCTTCAAAGTAGTTACATAGAAAGGTATGAAGTATTGATTATGCAACCACTATACAAATTATCCCAAAATTTCTTTCATACATAGAACAAAGCAAGTATTCACCATGGTAGTGTTACAAAAATATCCCACAAATAGAGCAAACAAAAAAGCAATGATCAATGCCCCATTCCCTCCTCTCTAAATCCTTATGGATATCCTCGAGAGATCCTAGGAATGTGACAATAAGATAAATCAAAAACATAAGATCATAAAAAGATAAACAATGTTGTATCGCTTGCCATAGCTATTTGATGTTTTAGGATGTTATCCATTGGTGATGTCCATTGTAGGAATGATTTATTTGTTAAGACATATGTCAAGATGTTGATGATGAATTATCGATACGTAGGTAGTTGAACCCTTAGGCATTGTTTTAGTCTGATGATCAAGTACTCATTTCAATTCTTTGCTTGAAAGTTTTGGATTTTTTTGTTTGATTTGTTGTTCTTTGTTGTGTTAAAGGTTGAAGGCGATGATTTTTTTATTATGGATGGAAATTTTATTGCATATAGGTGATAATGGAGATAGGATTTTTGAATGGTTAAATTGTGCTTTTGAGGTTATTTGATGTTGCTTTTATTGTTTTCAAGAATTTTAGATACAATTAGGGGGACCTAAAGGAACTGACCTAGTGCCTCGGGGGCTCATCGATGATGACCTTGCCTGCATGACAAACACAAAGACATCGTAGTTTGATTGTATTGAGTGACATTTTTTTTTTGGATTTTTCTGACTCCTTCCTAATGTTTTTGGATTTTGATAAGATATTTGAATGTTTTTTTGTAGATTTTTGACCAAGTTTAAAGACCACGATGAACACCTACAAGGGCTGACCTAGGTCCTAAGGGGTTGATCAAAGATTATCCTTGCCTATGCTATACATGGAGACCACGTAGTTTGACTTTTTGATTCAAAGCATAAAAAAAATTGTGACTTTTGATGTTTTACAACTTTGTTTTGGATTTTGATGATTTTCTATAAGTTATGGGATTAACAAGGGTCCACTCCACTACTAGGTTTAGGAAGTTTCCCCAAATTTGGAATAGGATTTCATTTTATTAGGGATAGGTGGACAATGCAACAAGGTTCAACACTTGATCAGTTATCAAGCCATGGTTGGGTACACGTTTTATTATGGTGATAGATGGAATGGATATGATAGTATATAGATAGCACCAATAGATGAGGATGCAATTATTATTCAAATGTAGTGCCTCTTTACCAGGTTTTCACTATGGTACCACTCCTAGAAGTGCCACAAGGTGGTTTTCACTTAAAGGACGTTTTATTTCTCTTTACTATTTTCTTGATTTTTTTGATTTTTTTTCTTTTTTTGCTTTTTTTTTGCTTGGTATATTCTGATACGCTCAAGTGTAAAACTTATTGAGATGGCTACTGTTAAGAGGTTCAGCTAGAGGTTCTCCTTCTGGTGTAGCCAACTGATATGCTCTAGAGTCATAGCTCACTGTTATGATGTAGGGACCTAGCCAATTTTTTTCAAACTTACCTTTCCCATCTTGATTTAGTTGGACCTTTTGACTTTCCTTTAGGACCAAGTCACTGACATGAAAGTTCCTATTTTTTTTTTCTTGTTATAGCTTTGCTTGAGCTGATTTTGATAGGCCTATGGATGGTTCAATGTACTCAAGTGTATTTCATCTAGGAGTTCAAGCTCATTGAGTCTAGACACCTAATATTCTTTATTTCTCAAAAGATCCTTTAATGACACTCATAGCGAGGTAGTATTGTTGCAGATCCGTAGACCAAGGAAGAGGGATTTGCAACTGTAGGTGTGCGGATGTTGGTTTTATAATCCCATAAGGCTGGGTTTAGCTACAAATTCCAATCGCAACCGACATCATTAACAATTTTCTTTAGGATTTTCAAGATGGTTTTATTGGATGCTTCGGCTTGGTTGTTTCCTTGAGGAAAGTATGGGGTTGAAAATAGGTGTTGGATAGAGAACCTTGAGGAGAGCTCATGGACATCTTGGTTCTTGAACAAAGTTCCATTATCTATTATGATAGTTTACAAGATACCTGTTATCTCCTGGATTTGCACCCTATTGAATTTGAAATCCAACAATCTAGTGAAAACATGGGAATGATCCCAAGGTGTGGGTACCTCAAATGAGACCAAACCTCTGGAGAAGGTTGGATTCCTAGTTGGTTATCACCTAAATTACTTCACTATTCTACTGATTGACAAGGAAAAGGGAAGAGAAATATGCATAACTGAGAAACTGAAAAATGAACAAAAAGACTAAAGAGGTGATACACCAAACTGAACTTGGACATAAACTTAGATAATCAACACTTGCTTAAAATGACTGAAAATAAACTTTCACAACTTATTCTTGTATGTCTTGGCATAAGTATTTCATAACAAGGTCTCGATGCTCAGACTTCTAGAAGGAAGGTGACTTCACAACTATAAGCCATTCACAAAACTTGACACAAATTATGTCTTGCATAAACAAACTCTTGCATAAAGGTGTTGAACATGAGACAAAGCTATAATAAAATAACAATACCTCACAAATAACTTTATTAAATCATTTGAATGCACATAATGAAGCAAGGAAAGAGAAGGAAAAACTCCAAAATCATTGATATTCAAGGTCTCCTTTGTTATTCATGTCCAAAATGTGAGTTACAGAAATATGCCAAAATCTAATAAAGGACTGAAAAGTCACTAAGTCCAAAAATTGCATAAAGAAGAACTGAGTACAATGAGTCAAATGAATGACTATATCATCAAATCCCAAGAAGTTGCACCAAAATAGAAACCAAAAACTACCTTGGATCAGATGCCCCCAAAAAGCCTAAAATCTAGCAACTAGATTCCCTCCAAATGAGCTCCCATGTGTGAAAAAAGCTAAGTTTGACCACACCAAGCATCTAGGCATGCAAAACCACCCCCTATATTCTCTCATAACCTCCAAAAAGGTGAATAATAGACCCTACATGCTCTCCATATGTTTGCAAAATTCCTCTAACTCCCCCTAGATGCTAGCAAAAACGTCAAAGCCTAACTTAGTCGTTTCAAAACAATAACAAGGCATAATACATAGTTCTTGCATTACAAATAACATTTTAATTAAGTGACTTATAACAATATCACTTTGACTAAATGCTTTACATTAAGACTTAATGCAAGTATAAGGCTTGACCTTGGAATTTTAAATGCAAAAGACCAAATCCAAAGGACTCCATAGCATGGGTATTTGAAAAAACAAAAGGCAAAAGCATAATACTTAAAGTCTTAGCCCACGAGATACATTAGTTACACTTGCATTTTTTTAAAAACAAAGTGATAAATCACCTTAAGTGGTCGGCATAGTGATTAGGGCACAAACCCTCATACCAAAACAATCAACCCCTAGATTTTTGGTTTCATTTGCATTTACCAACTTCTAGAAAGAACTCTCAACCTCCATGGAGACTAGGGTTCAAGCTTGAAACTTTGAGCACCTTCTACTGCTTGTGTCGAAACTCTTTAGGAGATAGATAGTAAGTTGTATTTTCACCAATCTGAGACACTTTGATTCCATTTTGAAACATTCTTGGGCCGTTAAGTCGCGGCTATAATAATCTTTCTGATGTGTTTTTTTGTGTTCATCCTCTCTATTAATACTCATTACTATTCTTGAGGTCGCCATTGGAGACTCGTTGATTGAAAACTTAGAAGAAAAATTATGGAAAGCCAGTAGCTCAACCCATATCTTCTACAACCACAATTGAAGGTAAGCTCTTTGAATATTGCATTCTACCTTTTCTGAAGGTTTGTTCATATCACAAAAGCTCAAAAAACCTCTCTTTTCTTTTTGTATTTGAGATTTTATTACAAAACCCCAAGCTATTTTAACATTTGTGAGGAATAACACTTCTCCAGGCCACGGCCACTGTAGACACCAACTAGGTTTTTCATATTTTATCTGTGGCTCTTCTGGGTATCCATAAATGAAGCTTTATTTTGTTTTTAAACCCTAGCTCAAGGGTCTTCACACCTATACTCTACTCCATGCTTCATTTGTGGTTCTAGGTTTGGCTGTGTTTTATTTTTTTTCCTCAGAGACTTTGAGGGTTTTAAAAGAAAAAATGATAGTAGCTTTCTGCATTTAATATGACTTTGAAAGCCATAATCTTTGACTATGATCACTGCTTCCTTTAAGCTACTATTGTCTCTATCCTCAAATATCATTGTCATTTTATGCTTTTGTATTGAGTTTCATTCACTTTTGAGCAAATGAGGGTTTCTATTTAGAATGCATTTTGGAAAAGTTCCTATCAGAAAGGTCGTGGCTCTGTTCTTGTTGTTTCCAGTCACTATATCTGTCACAGCCAAATTTAACTCTTAACTTTGCTCACTGTATTGTGAAATAGAATGAAGAATAAGATCATTTACTACAACCTCATCTACTATACTATCATTGTATGATCCCACCATTCTTTATGGATTTGAAGTTGTTGTTTTTCATTGTTCACTAATGATTTAAACGCATATATAGAGTGTATGATGTCTTCCATGCATACTTGTTTCTTATGAGCTTTGATGACCATTTGGCCTACTGCTCTAGACTATCATTCAATTAATTGCACTACCTTCACTATGATGACTCTACTTACTCTTTTACTATCATATCTTCCATTGACTGCCCTTCTTGTCTAGAAACTAAGGATACAAATACTCCAAGAAAGAAAACATAAACAAAACATTCTATAGTATATCAAAGGAGTGAACAGTGATTGCAATATTATGGTTTTGATATAATTTCATTAGACTCTAGCTTTCACAAGACTACCTTTGTACCTTTTGTATGATCATGCTATCCTATTGGAACATTTTCAATGTTGATTGTAAAGAAGCAGATCCTACACTTCATGTAGCATCACTTCAAAACCAATGTATTTATTCTATTGCCTCATACAATGAAAATTGACAATGCCAATTACCTTTTCTCATTTACATCAATGATTTTTCCTTCTCGTGCATTGCTCTTTGGGATAGCAAATGAAAACATTCCTTGACCATTGTATTCATTCATCATCCATAGCTACTCTAGGTAGCTTATAATAACTTCCCATTGAATAACTCAGAAGAATCTCATTGAATCCTTGTAGATGAGCCTTGTGACATGTTTTTATTGATAAGGAGTATCATTATTAATGTGAGATGACTCCCATTAATAATTATATCCATTCCTCATCAGTAACATCATGATTGATGAGACTCATCAACAAGAAACCAATGGTGATGTAAAAAATGCAATTATCCCTCTATAATGTAATCAGAGGGCAATACGCTAGGCTCAACCCTTGTGGGAGCCACATTTTACCCACGTGTTGTAATCAGATGAATCAAAATAGTAACAAGGATTTCACTTATACCTACACAAGAAGAAACCATGTTAGATAAAAATTGAGCATATGATGGATGTGTTTAATTCTGCTCTTTGTTTTCCTGGACATCTGTAGTATGCTAGTTATTTTAATGCAAATGAAGGTCAAGCTATATGTTTATAGATGTTTGCAGATATATTGATTGGTGATCCCTCATTGCTCTAACCAAACCTCATCTCACTCATGCAGGAATCCCAAGAGCAGCAAGGAGCAACAATTGGAGGCCAAACAAACTAGAAGGACTGAAGCTAATGCAAGACAAACAACTAGGATTCGTCATTCAGGCAATGACGGGTCCCCTATCTTTATATGTGCATTTCTTTTATCTCCAAATGTATAGTTTTTCTTTTATTTGCATTAAAATAGTCAGTCTCATGACTTGTGTGAGACATTATCCATTTACATTATCAATAAAGATTACTTTTCTAAAAAGATTATGCACTCTCTTCTATGTTAAATGCATTTGCATAAAACAATGTAGTAATGTAATCTTTTGATTTTCCTTTAATGCACATGAATGTGACATAGCAGAAACAAAATGTACCTTCTTTTCACTTGTAAAACATAACAGCTCTACCTGTTTGAGCTAGTAGCTAAAATAGGTAACAATACCATACTGACAGGTTGAATAGTTAAGAATGAACTTTGCTATTTGTTTCCCTATGATATAGGTTAGAGGAATAGCCTTTATGCACTTTGTAAAGTACTATATTGTAGTGATGATGAACTTGTGCCCATTGGATGAGGTTGGTGATATATTTCCTACTAGGTCCAGTCCCCACTAAGAGAAGGTTCATGGAATAGTGATAGGATGCAACTCTTGTGCAGGTGCGTGTACAAGATTTTCATGTTGCTGGCATTGATGACACCTCTTGGAAAAATGAATTGCTTCTTGCTCTAGAGATGGCCAATATTACCCTGTTCGAAGTATCCTCTGGACTAGGTTAGGTCCACTAGTGTGAGATCAAAAAACACCTTCATGTACTTCTTGTAAGGTAGTTTTCATTTCTTCTGCATTAAGACATCAGAGTAACATACCATCTAGACTTTAGTGGTATAGGGTATCTCCTAGGATAGCAAATCAAGAAGTTCAATGGATGAAGGTTTTCTTTTGATTGGACATTAGGTGGGGTGGTATGATTTCATGTTGGATATAGCCAAATGTGTCCTCATACCAAGGTGAGTCAAGACCAACAACATCACACACTAGTTCATATTTTGGGATGTTGAATGCTAGTATAAGCAATTATTCTACCAGGAATTAGTATCTAGGAACATTCTTAGGTATGTCTAGGAGTGAACCAATTGTAGCCATAGCATTGACTACTTTTTTTGTTAACCCTCAGGATCTGTTCGATGATGACAACCTGAAAGTATTGTTTGAAGTTGTCCACTATCCTTTTGTATGGCATAATATTGTCATCTTTGATATGGTATTCTTTGTTGACTTTTTCCTTATGACTAACTGGGAGTGTCCATAAACTTGTAGTTCCTTAATTTTCCACTCCACAACCATTTTTTAACCCAGTGATCAATGCTTCGTATTCATCTATATTGTTTGTACAGGGGAAGGTGATCCTATATTCTTTTGGTATACTATCTCCTTGTGGTGTGAGAAATAGGATACCAACCCCTAAGCCATGTTGAGTGTGGGATCCATCAAAGTATATGGTCCAATATGTTGACTCTTTTTCTCTCATCTGGAAATTATGCTATGAGAGGTTAATGGTATTTGATGGGTGCTTCTTCTAACTAATATGTTATTATCTATTCCTTGATGGATTTTCTATCAATGTACTCTATGTCGAATTCACTAAGTATCATGACCCACTTAGCGATTCTTCCTACAAGGGTTGCCTTTCTCAAAAGATATTTCAAGGGGTGTTTCTTGGATATCAACTTGACTTGTATGTTTAATATGTAGTTCCTAATCTTTTGTGTTGTGAAGACAACTTATAGGCATGCTTGTTCAATAGAGGTATAATTCAACTCATACTCAACCAAGGTATGACTAATGTAGTAGACAACTCGTTCTATATTTTGGTCATCAATTTGGGCTAATAGAGCTCCCAAAGCTGTTGGTGTTGTGGACACATATAGGATCATTTCTTTATCTTAAATGGGAGGCATAAACATTAGGGGAGTGAGAAAATATTCCTTTACTTGTTGAAAATATTGGTCACACCTTCCATCCCATTTGAATGCTACTTCTTTATGGAGGAGGTGCATGAACAGATGACACTTATCTGCTAGTTGTGTAATGAACCTTCTAATAAACTAAAGCTTACCTTGTAGACTTCACAACTATTTCAATATCCTTGGAGGAGGCATTTCTAGGATATCCTTGACTTTGGCAAGATATGCCTTGATGCCTCTTCTGGACACAATGTAGCCCAGCAATTTCCTGATGTTACACCGAACACACATTTCTTCAGATTGAGATGCAATTTATATTCCTCCAGTCTGTCAAATATCCTAGCTAAGTCAGCCAAGTGTTCATGTCTTGTGATTTATTTAGCTAATAGATCATCTACATAATCCTCCATGGTGATGTGTAATATTTCATGGAAAATGGTAGTCATCACTCTTTGATATGTGGCTCTTGTGTTCTTCAATCCAAATGGAATGACGTTCCAACAAAAAATTTCCCAATTGCAAGTGAAAGCTATTTTGTGTTGATCTTCAAGGGATATTTTTATTTGATTGTACCTGAAGAATCCATCCATTAATGAAAGCATTTTGTGACCAGCAGTTAGATCCACTATGATGTCAATGTTGGGAAGTGGGAAGTCATCTTTAGGGTATGATTTGTTGATATCTCTGAAGTCTGTGCAGATCTATATGCCCCTAGTGGGTTTTGATATCGGTACAAGGTTGGATACCCACTTAGGATAGTCAATGGGTCTGATGAATCCCACGTCCAACAGTTTTTGAAGCTCCACTTTGACTAATAATGCTATCTGTGGGTGCATTTTTTGAAGCTTTTGTTTAACTATTTTTGATACAAGGAATGCCATTAGGTGGTGTACCACTAATGTTGTATCCAGCCCAGGAATATCTACATATTTCTAGGAAAAGTTGATTTTACGTTCCTTGATGAATGTCGTGAAGTTGACCTTTTCTTCTGGATCCAATGAAGCTACATGATATGTTATTTTGGGTGTCTTCGTTGTTCCAACATTGATAGGTTCTATCCCTTCAACCAAATCTGGTGAATGTTCTTGATACTCTATAATGGGGAGATTGAATCCTCCATCTTCTGGTGCCTCTGTGAGGTTTTCACCCTCAGATACATCCTTTATTTTTTATTTTTCTTGATCTAATAGAGCCACATTGTGGTTTTCCCTAGGAGATCTCATATTGATTTTTACATTGTTCATTTCAATTATGCGACTAGAGGATGCAATATCCCCCCCCAAAGTATGATCCTTTTTCTAGTTCTATGACAATACCAGCTTTGTGATCTCCTTGATAGACACCCCGTGAACTCCCATGAACTTTGCAATAGCTTCGTTGTTCTAGAATAGGTCCACAACAAGTGCATGATGTTGTTGATCCCAATCTATCAACTACAAGTGACATAAGGGTAAGTTATCATTGTTATCAACAAAGCTTATGGTGGATTTGGATGGGGAAAAGGTAAGGATAGTAGAGTTATCCAAGTTCCAAAGGATATCTAAGTTGTAGTCACTAGAGGTGCAAGACTCCCATTCCCATTCATTGGAGTCTATTTCAGTATGGTAGTCTTCAGTTGTAGGTATGAAGGTGATGGTACTTATGCCAATGTTTTCAAATAGGTCTTCAATGGTTATGTCATTGTCCATAAGATGGTGGTTATCTGATGTCTCTTCAATAGTAGAAAGAGATACTTCCCGATAAGAGGTAATTTCAGTGTTTGAAGTAACCACATCTATCAAACCATAACCTAGTCCCATATTCTTCTTGCGTTGTTCTATTATGAGAGGTTCTCTTATTCCTTTTTCATGTAGACCAAGGCCACCTTTTCTAGTGTATCCCATATTTCTTACTATCTGATAACCTTTATTGTTGAGATCCACGAAAAGGGGATGAAGCTATTTATGTTCCTCTTATTCTTATTTATAAATCCATGATGAGAGGACCTCTTTGAATACCACTTCATCGTTCATGTCTCCCCACTTTTTGAAGATAGTGGGCTTAACTTAATATGTGATAACTTGAACATGCTTTATTTCCTTTGGTCATCCATAGGATTTTAGTGAAGGGGGAAGCTCCACAATGCAGAAGGATTTCTTGAAGTGGTATTCTCCACAACCCTTGTCAAGCACCTGGATCTTGAGTTCAGATTTAGGAGGATCAGTTGATGTAGATGGAGTTGATGTTTTCATGGATGTAGTTGTAGATGTAGTAGATGTAGTTGTGGTTGAATCAAGTGATACTGGATTGACATAGGAAAATGAATGGAATGATATGTCATTATTGGGTATTTGAAGGAGTGTTTTATACTTCTCCAGGTTTGAGCAGTAGTAGAAGGGTTCGAGATAAGCCTATACTATAACTTCCTTACTTTTGTGAGGAAATTTGAGACATTGGCGAAAGTTTGAAGGGACCTCTTGCATTGCATGGATCCATGGTCGTCCCAAGAGAAGGTTATATGACAACTCAAAATCTAGTACCTGACAAGTTGTTTCTGCTATTGTCAGTCCCACTTGAATGGTAAGTCTTCTTGTGCCCTCTGAGTTTCTCTCCTTATCATCATAAGCCCTTATGGTGATACTTTTGTTCTTTTCAATCATTTCATTAGAATACCCCAACTGCTTTACCATTTTTAGGGTACATATGTTTAGATTTGTACCCCCATCTATTAGGACTCTTTTTTTGTGTGTTTATGGACACAAACCTCAAGATGCAAAGCTCAATTGTGGAAGGATAGTTGTGGAAGGTATTTTTTAGAAATTGATCAATGTTAAGGTCATTATTTACCAAAGAGTCAATGAGAGCTTTCCAAGATCTCATTATGTGTTGGTGATAAATTTAAAAGCTCAGTGATGGAGATCAATGTGAGTTTTCTTTAGTTGGTCGACAATGCTATAGTCAATGGAAGGCTTAACGATGGCTTTGGCTAGAAGTGGAGCTCCTTGGATTGTGAATTTTCCTCTTCATGTAGTCACATTGTATTTAGGGTTTTTTCCTAGTATAGTCATGACATTGATATTTTGATTAGCTTGGGAGTTGGTTCCTATGACCTCATCGTAAGTGAAGTTGGCTTTCTGGTAATCTTGACTTTTTCCTTTATCATTTCCCCTCTAGAATGATTGGGGAGTGAATCCTTGTATATTCCCATGTCTTGGTTACTGAAGGGCCCAGGATGATGTTCTATGTTGACCTCCCCTTTTTCTATTAAGTCTTGTATGATGTTTTTAAGTCTCATACAGTTATTCGTTGTGTGCCCCTTGATCTTATGGAGTTTGCATCAATCGTTCTCATTGTACCAAGGGGGTTTGAAGTTCGGTTCATCATAAGTTGTTTTATCGGGAATAGGAAGCCTGATCAGGTTCTTTTGGACAATTTTGTGCATAACTACCTCAAGGGTTTCTCCCAACGGAGTGAATTTTCTCCTAAATTGATTATTTTGCCTCAACGACCCTCTTTGAATATCTTGCCCTTTATTTTTTTGTTGGTTACTTTTTTGATTGTTTGTAGGATATGTGAGTTGGTTATTTTGAGCATTGTTCGATGGGTAATTTGCTTGAGCTATTTGCACATTTTTTGAGGATTGCTAGGAGTTTGCACATTTTGTATGAATTTTGCATCTACCACTCCATCATTGGTAATTTTTTTGTTCTTTTCCCATATTTATTTTTTTTCATTTGAAATTGAAGGTTGGTCTTCATTGTTATATAGTTTGATGACTCCCCTTGCAATGAGGACTCTTTTAATGAGTAACCCTTTTTCAATGGTTTCCTCAAAATTACTGGGGCACAACATGGTGAGTTGGTAACTGATGTCCCCTTGTATGTTGGTGACAAAGATATCTATCAGTTGTTTCCCAAGAACGGGCCATTTACATTTGCTAGCTATATGTCTCCATCTATATAGATATTAATCAAATGATTCCCCTTGGCTTTGTTTAATTTTCTACAGATTGGGGACTGTTACATCTTGTTCTATGTTGTATGAGAAATGGTTGACTATTTTCTTTGATAGCTCATCGAATGTTTTGATACTAGGTGGTAGACAAGAGAACCATTCAATAGCGGCCCCACTAAGACTTCGTGGGAAAAGTCTCATTAAATAGGTATCATTGTGTTGTAGATCCATACAAGCTATTGAGAATTCTCACACGTGCTCTATTGGATCCCCTCTTCCCCTATATTTGTCAATTTTTTGTATTTCAAAGTTATTGGGGAAAGGTATCATAGATAAGTTTTGGTCAAAGGGACATGGACATATATGTTGTAGAGCATAGCTCTTCTTTGGTTTTCCAATTTGGATGTTTAATATCCTTTGGTTGAGATTATATAATTGTAAGGTTGCATTGTCACTAGGTATGTTCGTTTGGTAAGAAGAGACGTTGTAATCTTGTTGCCCTGTAATGTTATGTGCATTGTATTGAGGATGTTGTGTAGGAATGGAACCTTGATGAACATTTTGTGTGTAGGGAGGGTTAGGTCCTTGTTGTGTATAGTGTATTTGGGGTACCCCTTGATGTTGTGGGGCACTTTGATATTGATTTTGAGGTACTCCTTGGTATTGTGTTTGAGGTACACCTTGATATTGTGTTTGAGGTACACCTTGATGTTGTGTTTGAGGTAGACCTTTATATCGTGGAGTTGGAATTTGATTTTGATGAACACCTTGATTTTGAGTTTAAGGTATACCTTGATATTGATTTTGAGGAGTACCTTGATATTGATTTTGAGGAGTACCTTGATATTGTGTTTGAGGTACACCTTGATGTTGTAAACCTCCTTGATTTTGGGGAGCTCCTTGATGTTGATTTTGAGGGATGCTTTGATATTGTGTTTGGGGTACACCTTGATGTTGTGGAGTTGGAGCTTTATTTTGAGGAACACCTTGATTTTGAGTTTGAGGTATACCTTGATATTGATTTTGAGGAGTACTTTGGTATTACATTGAAGGTACACCTTGATGTTGTGTATTTTGTTGGAGAACTCCTTGATATTGTGTTTGGGGTACACCTTGGTGTTTTAAACCTCCTTGATTTTAGGGAGCTCCTTGATGTTGGTTTTGAGGGATACCTTGATATTTTGTTTGGGGTATACCTTGGTGTTGGGGATTTTGTTGTGGTTTCCCTTGTTGATATTGTGTGTTATTTGAAGGTTCATAATATGTTGGTTGTTGTGACATGTATTGTCCTTGTGTTGGGTCTTGAGTGTTCATTTGACTCATGCCTTGGTATTAAGGATCATGAATATACATTGTTTGAGCAATGGGTGGATTTTTTTGAGTTGATGTTGGCATAGTAATACTAGGACCTTGTTGTTGGTTCCTAGCTATGTTGGGTCACATTGTGTTAACATTTTGTGGCAACATGTTTTGATTTTCCAAGAGGTTGGGATTCTCTTGATTATGTTGGGCTACCACCACTCATTCAATTTGTGATGAATGTCTATACAATGGATTCTCCACATTTTAGGGAAAAGATTGGTCATTGGTATGTGTGTTGGAGAATAATGGTGGTACCTTGGGATTTACCATTGCTTTGGGTATTTGTCTCACTATCGTTTGGTCTCCCAAAGGAATGAGGTTTGGATCCTTAAGAATTCAATGTTAAAGTTTGTGGGCAACTTGGCCCCACTCTACGCTAGCTTAAGGAAATATGTATTAGGATCCTTCCCAATCATCTTGTCCATAAGTTTTTGTAATTTTGGATCTTTGGAGCATTCATAAAGTTCCTCATCAATGATTTTCTCATCACTATCATAATCCTCTATGATCATGTCCATGGGATTGGGAGATTGATTGTGTTTCCTAGCAAGCATGTCTTGATGTTGAAGGTGTATGTCATCATCACTAGGTGGTTGACTTGGTTGTGATTTAAGTTTTGGTTTCTCTTTGGGGGTTGAGTATGTCCTAGGATTGTAACCCCATTCTTGAGATTCTTTGTCGTTGGTGTTGGTGTTTGGAACACTAGTGCTAGTTTTATTGGCTTCCATCTTCCTCTTGTGTTGTGATCTCATTGTAGTCATAAACAAACTCAAGAAACCTTGGTAAGTTTGGGATAACAACTTAATGAAATGGAATGATGTGTTTTGAGATTTGGTTTGATAAAATGATGTACAAAGAAGATGTGTGTATACCTTTTGGACAAAGGTTTTTGGATGTTTCTTATGGATTTGTGTTGTGATATGTGGACAATCAAGCTTGATGTTGGATGGTAAGTTGTTGCTACTCAACCCTATGATAAGGAGATGAGCCAATTTTTGGTGTTGTTTGATGAATGAAGCTAAGATTTCTTATGTTGGATTGATGCTAGTTTAGAACACAATAGTTCACAAGACTCAAATCGATGTTTTTTTGTGCTTTAGAGGATATGGTGCTTGATTTACTTGAAGTAGCTATGAGGTTGCAAGTAAATGTTTCTCTAAAGACTATAACAAGCTAACGGTTTGATTCCTTGTGTTCAATATGCGTTTGAATACTAGGTTGTTGTTTTTTGTTGATTTGGTGATGTTTGAGGGATGTTTGATGAGATATGGTGCAATTGTGGTGTCCAAAAGATGATATTCACAAACCCTGTGTAAACCAAGTCTAATTTGAAGAATGGTGATGTTGGATTCTGACTAATAGGTTAATCCTCAGATTTAATGATAGGCTTCTAAAACAAGGTATTTAATGACAACTGTGAACACTACGATACATAGTTCATACATAAGCAACTAAAGTCTTTAGTCATTCCTTCCTGACCCATTACGTTTGGATGAGGATGAGGCACAGTATGTTATTTCCACCTAGATATAAGCTACTTTCTTTAGATTTTGCAAACTTTATATAGCCTATCAGTAAACGTGCTTTTAGAGTCACTTAAATGAGTTCTCCATTGTGGGATGTATCTCATTAGTAGGCCCTTATCCTAAAAATTGGTGACCACAAAAAAGCACAAAGAGTCCAAAGTGCTTCTTGTCACCTAGGATCGTCAAAAGATGCAGGGGGGGGAGGATACACACTCGGCTTGCCAATCATAGTGGACACAGTAGAAAAATCATAGCAATTTGATTTTAAGCCCAAAAATAAAGTGTGTAAAGATAACAATTCATTTTTTAGATGCAACAACTTCAAATGTTTGAGACTTCAAGCAATAAATGCCATAAACAATTTTTTTGCAATCAAAAAAGATAATTTGTTCAATTTTATGCACCAAATTGAAACATGAAGATTATAACCAAGTTTTAATGCACCAAAGTAAACATTTCAAGTTGTGTTCATTTTTATTGCACCAATAGAAAATGAGTTTGTTTTAATAGCACCAAAATGGAAACATTCAATTTGCCTTGTTCATTTTTATTGCACCAAAACAAAGTGTAAGATTTGTAGGTTATTTTTAGGTACATCAAAATGAAATGTACGATTTGTAGGTTCTTTTTATGAGCACCAAAATGAAATGTGAAATTAATTTTAAGTACACCAAAATGAAGTGTGATATTTATAGGTTCTTTTTAGGTACACCAAAATGTAAATGTTTTAACTAAAAATGCTTTGACAATTTGAAGGCCTTGGACCATTTGTTAACTCTACAAGCAAATAGTTAGTTGTTCACATGAAAACACACCATAACCTTGCAAGGGTTGCACCAACAATGTTAGAAAATTTCACAAAACACAACAAACAATCAGTGGTTAGGATTAGATAATTTGCAAATTTCAAGAAAGTTTGCAAAATTGATAGAATCAGAAAAACAAGTAAACAATGGACCTATTACTTGCAATAGCAAGCCTATTTTTAGTACAATAGTGGCTTTTCCAAGCAATAGCGGTGGCTTTTCAGGTCGGAAGCAACTTTGTTTAGGGTGAAAGTGTCTATAAATATCAATTTGAAAATACCCATACTCAAAAACCTACAACACAGAGAAGTCAAAAGCATCCTTTCTCAACAATAGCGACCAAATTTGGGTCGATAGTGGCAAGACAAAAGCGACAGATGTGTTCAAATTTTATGGTAAAAAAGCTCCAATTAGCAAAAGTGATTATTGAAAAGGGTGTCTACGACCGAGAACCTGCAACTTCTCACCAAACTCAACGAAAACATTAAATTTAAGGACCTAGGTCCCATTGAGCATGCCAGAATGTGTAAGGGGGAATTGGAAAGATGGAATGTAGTAATGAAAACAAACAAATGAAATCAAAACAAGTTAAATACCAACCTACTCATGAAATGTGATCATAAAGCTATGAATTCAATCAAGAAAATCTAACATAAAGAGAACATAAACGAATTCAAGAATTATGATTTTACCATCCCATGTCGGAGTGTGTTTGTATTGAGGATGTTGGAGTGTTAGGGATCAATATGAAGCCTCCATTGTTGTTGAAAGCTCAAAGGTAGTAGTAGTAGTAGTGATTTCAAATACAAATGTGCTAAATGTGCTTCAATGGCTATTTTGACATAACCTCTCCATAAACTCTCTAGATTATTTGATCATTTTTTAGAAGGAAGAAGATTTTTTTATAGACTTTTAAGTTGTTTTATAGATTTTCAAGTTTCAAATGAACGATTGAGATTCAACAATGAAAGATCACGATCAATGGTTGAGAATCATTGAGAGGAAATAGATTGGTCAGTTAACTTCTCTAATTAATATAATTAAGGATTTTAATTGGATAATCAGTGGGATTAGATTGGAATGATTTGTGGGATTAAAGTCAGATTGAGTGTTTAGTGGGATTGAAGAAATTAGTGGGATTGGGAAATAGATTGAGAAATCAATGGTCATGATTTATTCAATCAAGATATGTGAGGAGGTATTAGTTAATTTAATAATTAATTAATATTGGAGATGAACATGCAAGTTGCATGTGACTTTGACAAATAAATATATATTTATTTGTTGACCTTGTTGAGTGATAATTGATTTAATTATTCGAATTTGGAGAAGGAAAAGTAGTTTAATTAAATTATTAATGATAACAATTTAATTAATTTAGATGAATTAGGTATGTTAGTGACATAATTAAATAACTTGCATTTATTTAATTAATCATAATAGATAAGGTTAAATTAAATGATGACATAGTGAATTAATTAAATAATTTGAGATTATTTAATTAATAGAGGAAAATAGGGTTAATGATGTAAACGATGTTAAAAAAAGGATTAATGATGTTAATGAGATGAAATGCAATAGTGATAATGAAAGTGATGTTGATAATGGAAAAATGTAGTTTAGGATATGTGATATGCGTTAAGCCATTTTTACATGTCTATAGTACCATCCTGACACCATATATATACTTGATTGGAATGCTTTACAAGTAAAGATATCCAAGAGTGGTGTTGGTGGAGCCCACTTGAATTCTTGAATAGTGCAAAGTTAAGTTGCACGACAGAGATATAGTGCAGTATAAGGTCCAGTGGGACCAATATTATGAGGATTGTGCTACATGGGAGAATGTAGAGGATATAGACTACTATTTTCCTCATTTGATTGCTTAGTTTTGAGATACTTTTTTTTGTTGCATCGATGTGATAATCTTACTAGTTTTAGTGTGTGTTTAATAAGACATCAAGACGATGTCTCTTCCTAGTGGGGAAGGATGTCACATCTCGATCTTTGCTTGCATAAACCTTTTTTGATAATAAATGGAACTAGATGAGACCATTAGACAATATGTGTTTGAAGCATAGAATAATGTGTTTTCATGGATGATAATTTAGATGTTATCTTAATTTATGCATGCTATTGTGATTAAAATAATGAAGAATTATTATGATGTGAATATTTATATTGTTGATTATGGATTTATGGACTAACCTATTGATGAGATATTGAGTGTAAATGAGTGTGAGAATAGGTTGAAGATGAGAACATGGCTGAGGGAGAGATGACCTAGCCACTTGACAATAGTTGGTATGATGGAAACCCTACACACACACTCACATAGTTGCATTCATCTTGCATTGTGAATGATTGTGAGTGCATCATGTTATCATGAGTATGTAATTTCCTATTGTGTGTTATGATTTAAATAATGATGTAATTTCCTATTGTGTGTTATGATTTAAATAATGACTATGTCTTATGCTTATTTTGTTTGCGAAAATTAAATTAATTAGGAAAATAAAATATTTTGTTTTGAAATGTTGATAATGATAAATCTTACAATTTATATTTATTTATATATTTATATACATAATAATGATAGCATTAATTGTATATATGAATATATGTAAATAGCTTGTTATTAAAAGGAGAAAGAAAAATTAAATAAAATAAGTTTTAAATTGAAATTAAAAACTAAATTAAATAAGTTTTAAAAACTCAAATGGTTTGCATGATAAATCATATGATTTGGGCTTGAGGAGAAAATTTCAGTTCTAAAAATAGAGACTGGAGTTGAGATTTTTGCATGAGAATTGCATGAAAATATTAACAACCATAAATAAGAGAGAGCTTAGCAAAGAAAGGGGTTCTTTTCAAAATCAAAGATTGCAACAACTAAGAATAGGGGTAGCAACTAAGGAGGAGGTCTAATCTTTGATATAACTAGCAACAAATATGGAAATATCAATGATTGAGCAAGAATTAATGTTGACAAGTAGGCTTCATATGCATGTTCTTTTGAATAATCATGTGTGTATTGGCACAATTATGGATTTTTCTATGTATGGATCTGCATAATAAATTGAATAGGTTATTGAAAATATTATACATGGCTGTTTCAAGAATTTGTGTGTTGAGTATTACTTATAGTGCAAAAATTGCAATTATGCATATATTGCTAGTAACAATAAGGTGACATTAGATCATTTATCTTAGTTTGCATTGATCTACCTATTGTTATTCTCCTATAGCGCTAGAACATAGAGTCAAATATGTGCAAAAATACAACACTTAAACCATTGAAATGACCTCATAGAAGCACATCGAACTTCATAGAAATGTTTAAACCATTACATCGACCTTTATAGCAATGCTTGGATCATATAATTGACCATGTTTTGCAAAGTTAGACATAATTTTCATCAAACCTGTGCAAAGAGCATTTTGTATAATATATAATAATAATCATTCATTTTGATTTAAAACCAAATACAAATTCCTTGTTGATGTTACAAAATCTTGCACAATATTTATTAGATGCAGAGATAATAGTATGCATGCTAACTCTAATATATATGTATATAGTATGAGTATTATACTTAAATTAGTGATTCAATCGTGAATCTAACCTTACATAACTTCTTGTTGCTTTTATAAATCCACTATGTTATTCAGTAATCTCTGCATCTTTGCATAGTAGTATACTGGTAAACATTTAATATCTTCTATGATGATTCCATAGTAAAACTGTAAAACAATACAAATGAAATTGTCATTTCGTTGTTATGGATTTGATTCTTTTATGTCCAATCAATATATCAAAAGTATAATTATAGTTATATATACATACTCATATATATATGTACGTACATATAACTATATAAATATAATAGTACAAATATGCATCACATTTTATGAACTGATTTCTTATGGATTTAACCTACAAGACATTAAAGATTAGATAGTATTGCATGAAATTGAAAATATCATTACAGATTAGTTGCATGTCAATAATCAAGTTGTGTGTCAATTATACATTCAACCATCATTATGCATGAAAAGATTGAAATAATAAAAGATCTTCATATCATCATTTTGCATGAAAAGAAAAGAGTTATTTATTTTTATGATCATTATGCATGTTATATTATTTTATATATGAATTAGCTTTACTTTTCAAGATGGGTGTTGAATATGGACTAACAGAGGGGAGTAGATTTGCTTTTCCAAATCTACCTACCATTTTTGGTTTAATTTGAACTTTGGCCAAATCTATGTGTATCATTGAAATAGACGGATTTTATTTTATTCTCTCTACCATATCCTGATAGTAGGGCATAACATGTTCATATGTGAAATGCATGTAGATATATCAGGTTGCATTGGATTCCATCTTGCTGGCCATTTCTAGGTTGCTAGGCTTCTCATACAGGGTCAAGTATTTTTCATGTTAGGAAGAATTTCAGTGAAGCATTTAAGCTTCGTGGTTGGGTGGACAAGTGCCTAAGCCATGTTCTTGTCTCTTGGTTTATCTATTGGGTTACTAGTGACCAAAGACTTGCCAATGATTATGCTTCTTTACTTGCATTGTTATGACCAGATGGGCATGAGAGTCTGAGTCATATTCTTGCATAAATTATATCTTGAACTCTTTAATACTTGACTAGATAGTACTTCATATGATGATGTACCTTATTTTTTGTACTTAATATTTTGGATTAGACACTTTTACATGTGAGATGTACTATGTCACTTGTATGTGTGTGTGTGTGTGTGTGTGTGTGTGTGTGTATATATATATATATATTTAAGATGTGTAATTTTATTTCTATATGTATGTGAAAATGAGTTAAAATGTTTATTTTTGTGAGATAGTTTAGGGTTACACAAACCTACAGCGAAGTACGTCGAACCAACTTTATGTTGATATCTCGTTTGTGAAAAAATAACTCTTAGTTTTCCAGAAATGTGCCATTGAAAAAATCAGCCCAATTAGGGCCTTAGGGAAAAAAATAAGCCCTCTTGATGGTTAGCACTTGGTCGCAACATGAGCGATCACTATAGAAAAAGGATGTAGTAAGTTTATTTGAAAATCCACATTGCTCGTGGAGTGGCAAGATGGTGGAGAACTGGGGTGGTGTCACCTATGGTGGGCAACAAGTTCCTATGTCACTGCTAGGCCTTAATGCTTGGCACTAAGCATAGGACCTAGGGTAGGGGTTGTGTCGAACTATGTGCTTAATTTTAAAAACTTTTGATCAAATTTTAAAATAATACTAAAAAATCATTGGCATTATACTTGTACATAGACTATGATGTAGAGTCGAACCCGATTGACAACCATCGATGCAGACTGGTGTACAATTGCAGAGTATACTTTGCACCTTGTTGATTGTACAAACACCTATACAAACTGTACAATACTATACTATATAGATTCCATACAGTTGTATAGACAAATTTGGCAATGAAAATCTACAAAAACCTTTGAGGCCTCAAGGAAAAAATCTCCAATTTCGGTGATTTGATAGGTGATCTTGAGGTTTTTGGGCCTTCTAGACTCAATGGTAGGGTTTGTTTTGGCCTAAAGTGCTTTGAAAAATTAGCTACCTCTCGAATCTAGTAACCACCTCCCAACTTGAAACCCTTGTATATCTAAAAAATATGTCAGATTTTGATGAAATGAAAGCCAATCTTGACTTCTTAGATGCAATGGACTCAATTGTGAGCTCAACTTACCTCCAACATGATCCAACATTGACTTGTATTAAAAACCCATAAAGAGGAACCCTCCAAAATTGGTGATTTTTTAAAGTTTTTTCAATTCCCCAGATCACCATCATCTATAAGGGAAAATAATGCTCAACCACTAAAATCCATCAAGATCTCTCACTGGCAATAACTCTACCCTCAAATATGAGAAGGAATTTGGAAGGTCATTCTTTGATACCATATAGGAGTTGAAAATTAGCTCTATCCCAAGACCACCTACAAAAACAATGAAAACCTTCTACAAGAGAGTATGCAATAAATGAACTTGCTTGATATTAAGATCTATCAAATATGATGATGAGGTATGTTACAAAAGTGTACAATGACCTTTCTTATATATACAAGGTGTGATCAAGTACCAAACATTAAATGACTGTCATTATTAAATGATACAAGTCATCATTAAATGGCCTAGGAATCTAATATTTAATAAAAGCTAAAAGGATAAAATCTTATCTAAACTACTTAGATATGCCTAGGACCTAAGTGGACTTAACATGTAAATATGACCCCACTAAGTATCTAGTTAGAAAAAGTACTTAATTACACCAACAATGATGTTACCCAGGGCTTCTATCTTTTTTATTTTTTATTTTTTATGGTTTTGATGATGATGCTTCTAAATGAACTAAACTAAATATGAAAGAAAATCTACTTTGTATTTTTGTGCTTTTTCTAAAAATCAATATTATCTAATTAAACTAATTGCAAAAGGAATTCCTTTTTGTATTTTAAATGCAACTAAAAGGCTAGACTTTCTAAATGTAATGTAATTAAATATTTTTGTTCCTTTGGTTTTAGAATGTGATGGTTTGAATGTTGTTTTCCTTGTGTTGGGATTGACGGATTTCCAAGAATATAAATAGAATTAAAACTAACTTAATCTACTTTAACCTAAAAGATAATAACATTTTCCTAATTTGAGAAAGTTTTAAAATTTTATATTCTAACCAAGGGATAATAATGAAGTATTATTAGATCATCAAAAAAGTGCAATTTCTTTAGTTACTACTTAATTAAAAAACCCTTTTAAAATAAATCTAACATAAAGAAAAAGAACTTGTGAAATGCAAAAGCTTCGAAGAAACTTTCAAGAAGCCTTATTTTTTTAGTGTTTGTCCTTAGGAGATCCAACCTCTGTAGCTTCTTCTTCACAATAGGGAACTCCTTCTCAATAGTAGTGGAATTAAGGGAAACTAAATCTAGGGAAATTGAGAAATTAGTTGGATGATTAAGTGAAGATTTCAAGCTTCTAAGTAAAAATTGGATATAGGAAAGAGAGTCCTATGTAGAACATGATAATGTTATGGGGATTATAATTGAAGGATAGCTTAGTCTTCTAAGGATGATCCATAGTCATTTTTTTGTGTGTGAGAGAGGGAAAGGAATGAGAGGTTCTTGCAAAGAGTTGGATACAAATGAAAAATAAACATATTAATCTAGAAATATGGAAAAAGGTATTCACATCCTCTATTGATGGATATGCTATGAGGGTTGCTAAAACAAATAATATAAAATGAACAACCTCTAGATTCCAGTGGAAAGGGGACTATTTATAGGTAGGAAGCTTCATAATTAGGTGAGTTTATTGGGATACAACTAAAAAGATGATTGTGACTCAAGAGATTGATCAAAACTAGAAACAACTCATAAGCTAAAAAGCAAAAATGGAAAAAAAAGAGATTGAAACTAAAGAAATCATGCACCCTCTAAATATGATAGAGTTACCCCTTTTTGGGGTCTAGGTCACCCCTTTTTCTAGGGTAGGTCACCCAAGCAACCCTACAGCTTAAGCCAATTCACCCAAGTGAATCTAGAATAAAGGTCTTCAAAAGGGTTTTAGACCATCGTTAGGATTCAAGAATCAAGATGAGGGCCAAACAAGGTGAACAAGAGGCTAAGAAGGACTGCAAAACTACCATCAAGTCAAATAATGTGAGAAGTGTATTTGATGCCACATAGGTCATGAGTTGGATGTTAGGTCATAAGGACTATCATATTGGCTTGTGTAATTTTGGGAACTTACAATATCACTTTCTATATAGGGAAAATCCCTAACCGTTCTCTCTCTCCACTTCTCATATTCATAGAAATTGAATTGACTCATATGTTGTACCTATTTTAGTTGTGTGGTATATCATTGCACATTTCTTTCTATTTTGTGAGTTTCTATGGGGTACTCACACCAAGGCGTATACATGAATCCAAAATGATCTATTACTTTATGTAGATCATATATCCTTTTTATGTGTGTCTAAATATTTATTTTTCATATTAATTGAAAATATCCATATACTTTGAAATGCATGCTCATGATAGGTTCACATACACATAAAGGTCAAGGCAAAATGTAATGGAGAAATTCACATACCTATGCCATCTGCCACTTAGTTTTAAGCCTACCTCAATGAAACATCTTTAATGCAATTACATATTGATAGGTGACATGCTCTTGTCCTTAGGTTTAACTCATGCCTTGATCCCTATCCATCTCCAATTCCTCTCATTTACATTTATTCCCACATTCACCATTTACCCCTCATTTATTGCATCCCATTCATAGTCACCTCAATACGTTTATTTCCTACCTTTATATATATCATTTCACTACCTAGGTTCATTTTCATGCCACTTGAGATTGATCTTCTTATGCACCATCTTGAATGCAATTACATATTGATAGGTGGCACACTCTTGTGTTAGGTTTGGATCATGCCTTGATCCCTATCGATCTTTAATTACTCTCATTTACATTTATTCCCACACATTCACCTTTCACCCCTCATTTATTACACCTCATTTACACTTACCTCAATACATTCACTCACTAACCTAAGATTTATCATTTAATAACCTATGTTCATTTTTGTGTCGCTTGAGATTTATCTTGCGATGCATGAAAATGAACCTCAAATTTACATTTTCAAATTCAAATTCCAACTTTCTCGCCCCTTTGTACTAGCTAATATGAATTTACTTGGTACATGTTTGTGTGCCATGTGACTATGTTTTGATATTTAAACACATTCGATGTGCCATTAATTCATATGAAGAATAATATAAGGACATCAAGGAGAAATCATTAGACCACAACAAAGAAATAAAACTAGATCATCTATATATAGGCCATTTGCATGCTTGAGTATGTTGCTTTTGAATCTTCACTCAAAGGCATAGAGCCAATCAATCTAGGGGCTCGACTTAAGAAAACATGACCTTAGCAATCCAACATATTTCCTTAAGGTGTTTATAAACACCATAATCCTTAAAAACTCATTGAACATGAAAAATTAATATGAACATATTTTAAAAGTCCAAGTTATACCAATTCAAATCCACACGCCATGATTCAAAACTATAATACTCTAAATTAAATGACAACAATACTCAAGATTAAACTTTAAGATTTATATCATTTATAATTTTAAAACAACCATAATATAACATATCAAATCTAAAGCTAAACTCTGATCCTCTCATGTAATTATTCTCTATTAACTTATCCTTAATGATGACATTTGTTTAATCAGCCAACATTTATGGATTTTATTCTTACAATTCTACAAAGTGATGATATCATATCTTCTCAAAAGATTGAAAATTGACAAGGGAAATTATGCTAGAAGTTCTCCTTACCAAACACACGTTAAACCGGCGGCTTCTCCAGTTGTCAAAATAGAATGCGTCAAGCGATAAGGGATGATGACGTGGAAGTCTAATAGAGCTCCGTCCAGTCCACGTCATCCGCCAACGACAGAAGCGCGTTGTCTACCGTTACTCCGAGGTCGGTGCTATCTTATTTCCCGTCACCTAACTTACCGGTCATCTGTTACTATCCGTCAACATAAAAAACTCCGTTTCCTTCGGAGATCGCTCCGTCTACCGACAGGAAAATACAGGAAAATCATTGTCAACCATATTAATTTACGCCGAAGGCGTATCCTACTATGAACTACACCAAACTATATTTTTAAATCGACGGCTGAAGCCATCCTGGAGACGACTCTCCACACTCTGACCGTTCATCACTTTTAAACCACGCCAGTCAACATCGAAGGCATGTAATAAACAACATCGAATAATAATAAGGTCTACAGTCATTCCAGTCAACATCGAATGCATTGAAGGCATATCCTACTATGAACTGCACCAAACTATATTTTTAAATCGACGGCACCAAACTATATTTTTAAATCGACGGCTGAAGCCATCCTGGAGACGACTCTCCACACTCTGACCGTTCATTACTTTTAAACCACGCCAGTCAACATCGAAGGCATTTAATAAACAACATCGAATAATAATAAGGTGTACAGTCATTCCAGTCAACATCGAATGCATCTGATGGCCTCAAGAAAATCAAAAGATCTTTCCTAAAGTGTATGCTTTGACGGTCACCTTTCGTCAGCAGTTTTTAGGTTTCTTTCAAATCTGTGTTCCAACTCCAATTTAAATGGCTAACATGTATGGTGGCATTGTCCATAGTGGACGCTATAGCTAGGCCCCTTGCTCGGTGGAGAAAGTTGTCTGCTCTAGTGGAAGAAGAGGCTTTCGTTCTCGAACACCAGAATGACCTTCTGTTTACCATGAAACTGTTCTCAATCTTCCGCCTGGTGGAAGAAAACAAAGGCCAACAAAGGCTTTACCCCTTCCCAGTCAAACTAAGACCAACCAGTAAACTTGTTCTCTCGAAAAGTCATTGAAAAGAAAAGTGCGTAGTATTTTCAAGGCCACCATATATGAAAAAAGCAGCTTTACAAGAGCAATTTTTGAAGTAGACAGCTTTACATTCCTCTCTTGAGAGCAAACCTGGAATGGAGGTATTTCCCGAATTATAACTAAAATAGGAAACATGGTCCAGTTCTAAAAACTAATAACTTTTCGTGCTGCTCATTGTGGGTTTCTTAGAGCAGACCAGAGGACTGTGTGGAAGGCAGCCCCGTTTGGGTTTTGAGGCATCTTTCTAACTAAAATCATTGTCATCTTTTGGACACTTTCATTGACCATTTATGCAGATACCCTCCTCAAACATGTTTGAAAGATTGACGATTTGATCAAGCTACCCTTACTCATGACGATTTGATCAAGCTACCCTTACTCAAATCGCTCCATACGAAAGAAAAAGCTGTTGAGGGTGCTTTCAATTGCTTCATCTTTCAAATGCTAAAGGACAAATGCTCTCCCGATCAAGATTTTGTAACCTGCAGGGCAAGGGGGTTCAGTCACAAAAATGCAACATCATCATTTGCATTTTCTAAAATAATACAAAATTTTCAAACAAAAAACTCTTACAGATGCTTCAAAATATTCTTACCTTAAAACGCCTATCTACTTGAGGTATTATGGGTTCCTTTGCTAAAGAAAATGAGTAACATCATCGGACACATCCTGCCAGTGCAAAATCATCAATGTAGAAATGAACGTCGTTATTTTTTAAGGCCCGGATAGAGCCAACACCTGTATATCCTCAACAAGGATGTCCAAACCATAATATTTTGCAGCTCTCACACTAGCAACCGCTCCTATTTCATTAAGGACAACATAATTGTTTTAGAATAAAATAAAACACAATTGACTGTATACAGATTCATAAAAAGAAAACTCGCTGAAACCATGCCAAGCGACCGACCTCAATATTCTGCACAAAATGCCTCATCCAGTAAACAATGTTGATGAAGCTTGCGAGCCAATCTCTCCATAATAGGTGCTTCAACCTATTCATAATAAACAAAAATCAGATCTAAAAATATTGCTCCCTGTTATGCATGCAAAATGTGGCAGCAAAGAGTAAGGCACGTGAACTACTTTGCAGAATGCCACCAGGCACCCTCGCAGCGTCCCTTCATTATTTTATTATTAAAATAAGGAAGCAAATTACCATTGTAATGCATATTCGATTGTTACAGAAGGATGGTTGACACGTAGGCCTGCTCACAACCCACATACTTGTAACAAGCAATAACCTTTTCCTAATTCTAATCGGCTAATAAATTAATAGAAATTTATATCTATCACTTTTGGTATTTCATGAGAATCGTACTAAATGCATAACAAAATAAAATTATAAGTAATAATAAAATAAATATTTAGAAAATAGAGTAAAAAGTTTTCTTCTCTCATAGTGATGTAATGCTCGTGCTATCCACCATTGAAGAGCAAGACAATTCTCAATACTAATAAGATATCATTATTTTTAACAAACATTTATTTTATTATTATTTATTTTAATATAGTTTTATGAATTAATAATTAATGATAGTTATTTGGAAGTGATAATTAAAAAATTAATTTGAATTTAATGATAGTTAAGGTTTAGATTATTTAATTTTATATATAATGATGAATAAAATTTGATAATTTGTAAAATTAGTTTTTTGGTATACAAAAAGTCATCTAAATGTATTTATTGTCTAGGATTTTATGTAGAATTGTCTTTTTATGGGTTGAATATATGACTTTGGATCATTTTTATATTGTGTATATCTATTTTGTGTTGTATAGATATAATCCTATTGATTTCATACCTTTATTTTTTAACTCAATATGTCCTTTGCTTATAACTAGTCAATAGGAAATGGTGGTATTTAAAAATATCCTAAGGAAGTTGTCAAACCACTAGGGGCAAGCTCTCTTAGATCAACCTTGTGGAAAAAGATCAACTTTACAATTGTTCTGAAGATTGATACTCATAGGGAGACATATAATTTCTCTACAAATGTTGTTCTTTTAGTGAACCAAATGAAGTTTTACTCTAATCAATTATTGTTCTATGCTTTAGGAATTCAAATGATTATCTAATTCAATTCTATGAAGTCCAAATGTATGTCTTTAAATACTAATACATATTGAGTTATATATCCCTCGCTTTTCTCTCTTGTTCTCTCTCTTCCATTCTACCTCTCTCTCTCCCTCTACCTATCTCTCTTCCTCTTTCCCATATTCCTCTCTCTCCTCCTCTCTCTCCCTCCTCTACCTACCTCTATCAATTTCTCTCTCCCTTTCTCTATTTCCTCCTCTATCTCTACCTTTCTCTCCATTTATCTTCACATATATTCCTATATCTCTCTTTCTCTTTCAATATATCTATATCTAGATTCCTTTCTCTATCTCCCCCTATTTATCTCTCCTCTCCATCTCTATTTATCTATCTCTACTTCTCTTGTTTGTCTCTCTCTCCCCTCTCTATTTTTCTATCACTTTATCTCACCATCTCTCTCTCTCTCTCTCTCTCTCTCTATATATATATATATATATCCCTCTACCTCGCTTTATCTCTCTATCTATTTGTCTCCATTTTCCTCTCTTTCTCTATCTTCATATTGACCTATATCTTATATATCTTTTCCTCTATATCTCTATCCATTAATATTTCTTCTTCCATCTCTCCCTCTTTTTGGCTCTCTCTATATATCAGTTCTTATCTCCATCTTTATCTTTGTATCTCTCTCTCTCTTTCTCTCCCTATCTCTCTCTCTCTATGTATCTCTTCCACATCTATATATCCCTTTCTCCTCTCTCTTTATCTCTCCCTCTCCTTATCTCCATCTCCATCTCCATCTCAATCTCCGTACCCCCTCTCTCACTCTTCCCCCTTCTATCTCTCATTATTTCTTCCCCTATCTCTCACTTTCTCTCCCTCTCTCCCTATTGCAAACATAACATGAGTCTATTGATAATGAATCCTTATTACCTTACCGATTCATAGGCTTTATTTCAATCATGTTTGGATTCATGTAAGTGGATGCATAGTTGATTTTCACATATCACTTCTCCAATAAGACTTTTGTTGCATTAACATCATTTGCTAAATTACCTACGAATTGACCTGCACTGTAATTGGATCGGTGTTAGAGGAAAAAACGACGAATGCTAGAAAAGAAAAGACTTCATTGTGCTGCTTTCACATTAATACCCGCTCCGTCAGAAATCAGATTTCACATTAATATGGAGAAAAGACCACAAGAAACAACTAAACGGCTGTGATAAATTTGATCATATAGCAAGGGCTCTGATGAAGAATACACCGTTGATTGAAATTTCACAACACATTAATGTCTGGGAGACAAAGCGCGTGCACAACTGTGATCACTTTGGTCGTCTCCCAAGGGATCTTACACCGTCAGTGAATAAATTTAGCTTGGTTCATTTCAAAGTGGAAACTTTCTCTTCCTACATTTATACATTTACAATGACTCTCTTTTATTTATATACAAATCTTTAGGATACAAATTTATTTGAAAATTTCCCTTCATAATAAGTTGATTTTTTTTTGTAGTTCTACAAATAAAGAAAACAATCACAACACATAGTCTTGAACTTTTTCGAAAACACCAATATCATTTTCCAAAATTGTACAAACTTACATCCTATTTTCCACAAATTTCCCTCTTTTGTGGCAAATTTACATTATCCACATTCACAAATTAGCATTTTTTGATTTGGTTCCAAACTTATTTCTAACAAAATTCAAATTTCCAAAAACCTAATTTTCATATTTCAAAATGCTAGCAGGCGCATTTAGTACACTAAGTACAAACAAAACGATGGCAACATTGACTACAAATGCCATTGCAGATATTCTTGCAGGCATCTCTGCTTTGACCCCTGTTTTGCAAGTTGAATCCATCGATTGCATTGAACGGGCTCACTCTAAACTTCTCAAATACCGTGTTGAACTTTTTGATGGTTTGCACACCCATCATGCTTTACTTCCTACCCAATTCAATGATCTTGTGTTGGAGGAGGCTCTAGTAAAAGGTTCTATTGTCCTACTTACACAATATAGCTCGAAGATGTTTCACAAATTTACGTATGTCAACATACTCCCATAAAATTTTCCTTCTTTAAATTTTCCCCTTGCATTCTCTTACTAAGTTTTTCACTTTACAAAATTGCAGGGCTATCATTATTGAAAACTTTGAATTAATTTCAAATAATGCACCAATTTTTGGTACTCCAAATCCTCTCCTGCAATCTAGAAGCTCCCTCCCATCAAGTAGCTCTCTAGCCCCAGTGGGATCCTCTAAATCTACAAATGATTCATTTGAAGAGGATGCTGAGCCTCAAAGTCAAAAGAGTATATCCCCTTTTAATCCAATTCCCATAAAAATGTTAACCCCCAACCATAAGTATTGGACCATTGAGGGTCGAGCCTTGATGAAATCATCAATTCACGAATATAAAAATGATGGACATGACAGAAAAAAATTTGGATTTAATTTCGTAGACATGGCAGGCTCTGAAATTCATATTTCTTGCTTCAACGAACAAGTTGGATAATTTTACCATGCTATTAACTCTAATAGTCTTTATGTCATCTCCAAAGGATGCATAAAAGTTGCAAACACAAAATATAGTAGCTCCACACATCCATATGAAATAATTCTGCATAGCTCATCATCTATCATTGCATCCACATCCTTGAACTCTACAATACCCACCCATACTTTCCACTTTAAAAGTATCCAATCCTTGTCCTTGTTTCCTATCAATTCCCTTCTTGATGCCATTGGAATACTTGTAGCTATCTCCCCTGCATCAACTATTTGTAAAAAGGATGGTCCAGAGACAATTAAATGCACTGCTACAATTGTTGATATCTCAGCTTGTACCATAGATGTTACACTTTGGGGTCATCATTGCTATATTGATGGGATACAAATTTTTGATATGCCTGTATAGCCAAATCCTTATATAATTTTGATTAAATTAGGGCGTATTACCACGTGGTGTCAAAGAGGTCTTGATACTATTTTCCCAACTAAAGTTCAAATTAACCCAAATTTAGCAGAGACATCGGCCTTACAAACATGGTATGCCACTACAGATATTGCCAAGCCCTTTACTTCCTTGTCAAAAAAACAACTTTCTCTCATACAATTTACCAATCCAGTTAATATCTCATCTCTAAAAGATAAACACATACTTGAAAAGAAAAAAGTTTGCATAAAGGCCTCCATTTCAAATCTGGACCTTGACACCTTCTATAAACAATTTGATACTCAACCATTATGTTCACTATTACATGAAAATTAAAAAAAGTTGCATTTCAAAATAATAATTTCAAAATGACATAACAAAATACCTTTACAACTATACAACAAGTGCTCAAGATTTGCAATGACCACTTGTCGCATATACCAAATAATTATCAAATTATATTTTTCAAATTTACTAAGGTTGACCCATTTCAAACAATATAACTATTCCAACCAAAAATTCGGCGTACCCAATTGCACACAAAAAGTGCAATCGCTAGTTTTAGTACAAGTATAAAACGTCTTTGAATGGTTTTAAACTAAGTCTATCAAAGATTGCTAGCAGAATGCACATTTGACTGTATTTATTAATTCATGGAAAATAAAAAAATAAAAAAGTAATTCTTATTTTTAATTTATTAATAAATACAAATGTGCATTTTGTTAGTTGTATAGGCAATACATCAAAAATTAAGTTTTGTTAGGTGAAAGGTTTGAAATCAATAAAAGGGGTGACATTGACATTGCATAAAGAACAATTTTAGGGTTTCTTTAGTATAATATCACTAATACAAAATATATCCAAAAAAATTACAATTTACTATATAAATTAGAAACATAGCCCTTAGTATCAACTTAGACTTTGATCGCTAAGTCACAATATGACCAATACAAAATATATTCAAGATAAAATACATTGTTATCATTTAGATTAGAAAGCTTTAACCTTTAGTATCAACTTTAGAGTTTGCCACCTTAGTCATGATATGATCAATGTAAAATATATCCGAGAAAAAACAAAGAATTACCATGTAGATTAGAAATCTAGTCTTTCGTATCAAGTAAGACTTTGCTTCCCAAGTCACAATATGACCAATGCAACATACATCTCAGAAAAAATAGAGTTTTACCATGTAGAATGGAAAAGAATTCTTAGTATCAACTTATACTTTATTCCCTAAATAATTTTGATGCTCCTCAAACCATAATATAACCATTATATTTGTTTATTGTAGAATTGTATTTGTTGTAGTAATGACTATTATAACAATCCTATTTTCTATAGAAAACATATTTTAATCAATATATAAGTTGTTGCTAGATTTTGATTCATTTTATGTAAATCTATGTGATTGTCTATGTAGTTTTTGATTTTGTCTATGTAGTTATTGTTGTTGTTTAAGTATGATTATTTGTTGTTGTTTGGATATAATTTGGTGAAGATTAATAAAAGAGGGGTAAAAATTTATTAGAAATTCAAGAAGTACAAAAAAGATCAGGAAACAACTAGGGTCCACCAAGGTAGCCCCAAAAAGAGAGCACTACAAATTCCTATCCTCCAAGGTCACCTCTTCCAAAGTCACCCTATAATTTGGGGGCAGAAGGCCCCAATACCTAACATCCCATCCCTCCTCTTGCTCTTATGCCCACTTGGCCAAGCAATTTGTCACTCTGTTCCACTCCCTAGGAATATGACAAAAAGAGATCGTCTCCAAAGAATTACACACACTCAAAACTTTCCTAACCACCACAACTAGTTGCCAACTAGCTCCTTCCAGCCTCTACTCATTTAACATATCCACAACAATATGTGAATCAGATTCATAAATAATTTGTCTCCAACCAAGGGAGCACCCTCTTTCCACCGCATGAAGAATAACAAGGGCCTCCATAAGATTAATTGTTTGTTGCCCCTTATACATAGAGAAGATAAACAACATCCCACTACCACTATCGCTTCCAATACCACCAATCCCCACATTCCTAGGGTTCCCCCTAGAGGAACCATCATTATTCACCTTAAGGAACTGAGTGGGCCGGGGAGTCCACTTACCCTTCCACCAAATTTTCTTCTTGGTATGGTGAGGTCTAATACCAAAAGGGGATCCCATCCCACCAACCTCCAACTTCAAGTTCCTTATGATATCAATATCACTACAACTCACAATCTCAGACATATCACACTCTATAGAAATGCTCTTTTGAAGCCGACAAAGAATCTTTTTCCATAACTAAACTTCCAACATTTGCACACCTTGAAAAATCCTTCGATTCCTTTTCAACCACAAATTCCAAATAATAAAAATGGGGCCAATAATCCAAGCAATATTAAGGAAAGAATTATGGGCAAGAGAATAACCCATATTGCTCTAAAGCTCCACCAAAGAAGTGGCATGAACATAAGCATGTTTCCAATCCCCCCACTAGGAGTGCCAAATCCTCCTAGCAAAAGGGCATTGGAAGAACAAGTGAGGGGAATCCTCCTCCCAACTCCTACAAAGGACACTGATAGAAGGACCCTGAAAACCTCTCTTCCTCAAATTGTCCCAGGTAAGACAATGATTTTGTACAACCAACTGTAAGAAGAAATTACATTTGGGCCAAAAAAAATTATTCTAAACCTGCTTCCACCAAGGCACACCAACTCTCCCATAAACCTATTTGTCCAGCTCCAAATAGCCTAAGGCAATAGAGAATTTTCCCTTAAGATTAGGAACCCAGGCCAAGATATCCCTCCCCAAAAGGGAATTACAAAGCCTGCTAGCCAAAATCCTAGCAAGCTCCTGGTGAGCCTCCTCAGAACCACCCGGTGGCCAATCCTACAGATCCTTACAACACCTCACCTCCATCTGTCCCAAAGCATGAACTTGTTAAAAATCCTCCACCCTATTCCAATCAACAGCCAGAAAAATGTCACATAGGGGTTGTAAATGAGGGGATCTAGCCAGGATGGGGGGGTGCCCATCCCATGAATCATGCTAGAAAAGAGCATCATATCCTCTATTACAAATCAAAAAAATGCCCTTCTTGATTAGTTGAGCCCCTCTTTTGAGGGTATCCCAAATCATAGACCCCTTCCCCGAAAGGCAATACCAAGGGACCTCAATAGAACTCACCCCAGAGGATACTTAAGAGTGAGAATTTTGGCCCAATATTGGGTCAGACAAGTGCACCAATGCTAGTATAACTTGTCAGCCAAGACCTAACCACTCAAATCCACAGGCTTGATCCCAAGGCCACCCTCCTATTTTGGTCTGCACACAGAGTCCCATTTCATAAGGCTCCATTTTGAAGAAGACAAATTACTAGACCAAAGAAATCAATGAGCAAGAGCATCAAATTCCTTAACAAAGCATGAGGGAGCAACCTACACAAAACACCTATAAATAGGAAGATCCTAGATAACCAACTTCAAAAGAGTCACACATCTATCAGTTGAGAGCCACCAACAAGTCCAATTATTAACCTTCTCTCGAAACTTATCCAAGACCACTTGCCAAAGATCCCAGGGAAGAGGCCCCATCGAAATGGGAATCCCAAGATAAGACAATGGGAGAGAGCCTATCTAAAATTGAAGAATCCAAGAAATCCTATTATAAATAAGATAAGGATTATTGAAGAAGAATATTGAAGACTTGTTCTCATTGATCATCTGATCGAAGGCAACCAAGTAGATATACAAAGTCTACCTCAAAACCACAACTTCCTAAATCCTAGCCATACCCAACAAAATATTATCATCAACAAATTGCAAGTGAGAGTGAGGAGGTGCTCTACCACCCCAACCCCAACCTTGAAGAAATCCTTGATTAACCTGAGACTTGATAAACCTTCCTAGACCTTCAACCATGTTGTGCAGTTTTTTCACACACGCCCCGCTGAAAGCAGGGACGACCCTCTTGTGCTTTTGCTTTTGTGTTTTTCCCCCTTCGATTTTGAGGATTTTCATTGCCTTGGCATGAGCTTAAAATGTTTATCTTGCTTGCCCAAGTGTTTTCCCCAAGTTACACATTGAAAATCTTAAGCTTTGGGCCAAGTTCAGGTTTTCGCACTGTTTCGGGATTTTCTGCCCCATCTGGATTTTCCCGGATTTCATTCAGACTCCGGCTAAACGTGATGGTTCAGGAATTTCTAGTCTTCACGAAATTCTGTGTGGGCCGGATTTTTTTGGAAGTTCGTTGTCTCGTCGGGTTTCCGAACTTCTCCTGCTTGTTTTGTTGGCTTCATTATTGCACCTTGGTTCGATCTCGGCGACGAGTGTGGTTAAGTTTAATCGAATTTTGCACCATTCACTCCTATCTTTCGTTGTGTATTGCTTTTGCATTTGGGATTTGGTGATTTGGGCATTTGGATTCATTGATTTGCTTGCTCGGGCATTCAGATTGTTGTCTGTTGTTGCCATGATCAATTTCCACTTCATCAAATGGTATGTACATGTTGCCTTGCTTTTGATTGATGATTGTGAGTGGTGCTTTGGCATTTTAGACTTGCTTGGAGTTTGAATTCTTGTGTGTTTGGGCATTTCGTGGCTTGCTCTGTGCGTTCATGGTTAAAATTTAGGGTTTCATGCCTAGGGCGTCCCCACTGCATCTTAATTTGCTTTCGAATGAACCTAGAATTCAAAGAAGATTTGTAGGAGGTTTAGGTTAAGTTGGTTTCATGCCCAGCTTCTCAAATTTGTGATCATTCGATCAATTTGAGTGAAATCGTGAGAGGTTGTTGATATTCAAGTTTTCCTTCAGCTTCGGGATTTTCCTGCACTGGAGGATTTCCCCAGTTTTCCTTGTCCCCTCTGTTTTCCCAAAACGTGTGGAAAATTTGGAACTTTTCCCTTCTCGCGAAATTCTGGTCTGACCATATTTTCCCAAATTCTTTGTGATGCTTTGTGAAACATAAAAATTGGGTGAAATGGATGATTTTAATGATAAATTCTTATTATTTCTTGCTCTAGATTGATAGATTACACTGGTATCTACATCTTTTCTGCATTTTTGATGATCTATGGTTGATTTTGTGCCTTCTTTGCGAAAATTCGTCTGGCCTCAATTTCCCCAAAATTCCTTTCTGGCCTAGATTCTACAGTTGGCTTGAAATCCCGAATTGTGTTGATTACGATTTAGCGATGTTTCTGGGTCGATTTCGATCTGTGTTTGAATTTATTTGGATGATGAATACATTATTGATGTTGGGATAATTCTTCATGCCTTAATGGATATTATTAATGGTGGTTTTTGTTGAGTGCAGGCTGAATTTAACTAGGTCGTCAAGGAAGTTCTGGAAATGAAATAAATTCGATTAAAGGAGAAATTCAAGTACTAGTTACTCCACCCCTTGGCCGACTTGGAGGGCATTCTTGATAGCATAGGATATGGAGGTGCGCTCAGGATAAGGATGGAAGGAAGCAATTAATATAGGGCTACATTGAAATTTGTGCTTCCCTCTTCACATGCATTGGTTCAAATTATATTGGAGATCCCAGGCTGACCTGGATTGAATTCAAGCATTTAATGCATATTTTATTTTATTTTGAATTTTCCTTGGGCCGACCTGTTTTATGGCCATTTATCATTGTAAACATTTGTTGGGCTGACTTGTTTGTGGCTATTTTATGATTGTAAATCCCAACTACGACGACATACTTTGGAGGTTCCTATAAATTTGGCATTTCGCCTCATTTGTAATATATAGAATACAAAACATAGAATAGAAAGACAGATAGTTCTTAGAGCGAATTAAGCAGTAGAGCAGAGGTAGAAATTAGGTCATTCTAAGCAAGTGTTGTAATAGAACATTGGAATTGTTGTTGTAATTCGGTGATTCAATACAATTGAAGACATTGTGATTTTCTGGTGATCTCTTTTGTGTTGACTTATCTTGCATGGTTCTTATGATTCTATCTTTAAAATTTCTCAAAGTTAATAGATGTATGTTAGATCTGATTCAATGGTGTTTATGATTTGATGCTTGAAGTGTTTGCAGCAGTCCCTGGTCCATACTTTTTGCATCTAGCTAATTGTTAGTTGCTTTGCAAAGTTAGCCTGGACCTTTATATTCATTGTGCTTAGTTCAATTGTGAAGTTTATCCATTTCAATTGCAATTGGGTTGTCTTGGATGAATGTTCATGATATGAAAATCATAATACCTTAGAAGATTGCACTGTTTCTGTGAGATTGCAGATTTATTTGGGTTAAGCAGGAATTAGTTTATGAGGAATTGGTCCATTTCAAGTATTTCATCATTTGCATTGTTAATCTTAGGAGTAGTTAAATTTAGGAATCTCTCTGAAACCCTAACCTTTTGTTATTTCTTTGTTATTTGGGTTAGATTTAGGGTTGAAGTATCATCATATTGCTAGATCTAATAAATTAAAGATTCAGTATTTGCTTGTAGTAAGGTCCCATTATGATTACCAACATTTTCACATTTATCACTGAGTTGTTTATGCATTGTCAAGACCTAACATTAGAGACCTTGGGGTTATCTCTTGAGGCTTGCTGATAGAGATTTTCCTTTCAAGAGAGATAGGATATTATATTCTATCTGAGTTGTTGTTGTACAGAAAACATCATCAACATATTGGCACTAGAAGGAGGGCCTGAATAAACAAGCTGGATTGATTTATGTCTACGATCTCTCCCAAAAGATTCAGAAGAAGAACCAGATCTACTCTAGGAGAGGAGGAATTTCAAGAATTACCAGCTCCTACTAGGTCAAGAAGGACCAACAGAAGGGGAAAATCATCATCCACCCAACCACCTCCATCATCTCTATCATTCTCGTCTTCATCAGGTTCATCTAAGTCTGAGTCTAAGGAAATTCCCATCCAACAACCTCAACTAGCCATAAATCAACCATTACCACCCCCACCTCCACCAATGGCTTTCCTAGCTAATAACCCATCTCCATTGAATTCGCTAATTACAATGTCATGCCCAAGAACCCTGAGCACTTCTGTTCAAAGTTCCATGTTAATGATCCCAAAAGAACTGCTGAGGAACACATCTGGATCTTTCAGACTAGCCTTAAGGATAGGGGAATCAATCATGAGGATGTAGCATGTAGGATCTTTCCTTATTCCTTAGGAGAAGATGCATTATATTGGTATAATCACTTACCTGCCAGGTCTATCCAGCATTGGACTGAACTAGAGACTGCATTCCTGCAAAAGTTTAGGATTCCCATTAGTCCCAATGAGCTCTTCTTCAGTTCACTAAAGTTAAAAGAGAAGTCCATAAGCCTATAGGGTCCTTTAACAATAGGTTTCATTGTGCCTATACCCGACTGCAGGCCCCCTATGCTGTTGATGAAGCTACTACTTTAGAAGTCTATTATGAAGGTCTTGATAGCCTAACAACCACTTTCATGAAATGGAGAAACAATCCTCCTAATACCCTACTTGATGCATATGCAGAGGTTGTAAAGGTCAGCACTTCCTTAAGACAACATTGTCAAGACCTAACATTAGAGACCTTAGGGTTATCTCTTGAGGCTTGTTGATAGAGATTTACCTTTAAAGAGAGATAGGATATTATATTATGTCTGAGTTGTTGTTGTGTAGAAAACATCATCAAATGGAGCAAAGATCCATGAAAGCACCAAATAGCTCTCATGGCTCACCATTAATAATAAAAAAGGAGGAAGAGGTAACACAAATCATGACCTAATAAATCTATGCTTTGCAAAACCCAAAATCTTGGATATTTATTTGCAAGAAGGCCCATCTAACCTTGTCATAAGCTTTAGCCATATCAAGTTTGATAAAAATAGCTTTTTCCTTTGAAGTCGCCATAGAGTGAATAGCCTTAGTAGCAATCACAATCCTGTCCAAAATTTGTCTTCTAGCAACAAAGCCACCTTTTTCTTCATAAATCAATGAATGGATCCAAGGCTTTAATCTCTCAGCAACCATTTAGTAATAATCTTGTAAACCACATTACAAAGAGCAATAGGTCTGAAGTGATCTAAGAAATTGATTCCATCTTTTTTAGGAATAAGAGCTAAGAAGGTGGAATTCAAGGTGCACAACATTTTCTTGTTGCTATATGACTCCTAAACCACCTCAAGAATATCTAAATTAATAATTCCCCAAAACTCCTGGAATAATTCAACAAGAAATCCATTTGGAATTGGGGCTTTCCCTTTTTTCATTTGAAACACCACCTTTTCCAATTCAAATAGTGAAATAGGGCGTATGAGGTATGCATTCATCTCATGAGACACTAAAGGGGGGATACAATCTAGAATAAGATTCTCCTCATCACCAACCAAGATAACATCTCCCCCCTTTAGTGTCTCATGAGATGAATGCATACCTCAGTAAACAACTCAGAAAAGAAAGGAGAAGCCTCCCTAGAAATCTCCCCCAAGATGCAAACAACACACCTGTCAAAGACACCAAGGAAGGAATGATACTCCCAATCCTTCTAACCTTGACAAAGTTATGGAAAAAGGCAGTATTACGATCTCCTTCCTAAATCCAACCCACACAAGACTTTTGCTTCTAAAAGATCTCTTCCCACAACTCCCATTCTTCAAGGTCCTTGATTGCAATAGCCTCCTTCTTAAGCAAATCATTAGTAAGAACATGGTCCCAAATTTGACGAGTAATCATGTCAATCCCAGCTTGTGTCAAAAATTTATTGAAATGAAGGTTTCCAA
The DNA here is from genome assembly GCA_007258455.2 of Sequoia sempervirens. Taxonomy (NCBI): domain Eukaryota; kingdom Viridiplantae; phylum Streptophyta; class Pinopsida; order Cupressales; family Cupressaceae; genus Sequoia; species Sequoia sempervirens. Next base: position 37,850,433 of record VDFB02000008.1, on the reverse strand, counting down.
ACATTGCCTATCCCATCTCTTGAGTCTATGCTTTACATGTTGTAATCTTTTGGAAAAGGCATGCATAGCCCTACCATGATCATGCTTCCCTTGAAGCCACCAACCACTCATCAGATCATAAAGAGAGGGGTCTCGCAACCACATTAGCTTGAACCTAAAGGATGGGTTCTTAGAAGCTCTACAAGAAACAACATAGAGCTTAATAGTCTAGTGATCAAAACCTTTCCAATCCAAAATCTCATAACTAGTGGTTCACCTTTCACCAACCCAAAAGCAAGAAACAAGAAATCTATCTAGCCTCTCAGAGGTGGCATTATCACCACACCTCTTGTTATCCAAGTAAAAATCCTATCACTTGGCTTCACATCCACTAAATTTAAAAAATCTATATTATCTTTGAGGAGGTTAGCAGAAGAATCAAGCCTGCCATTCCCACCAAGTTTTTCGTCGAGGCAAACAACTACATTGAAGTCCCCAACAATGACCCATGGGAGCAAGGGAACCAAAGGTCAAATATATATTATATGAGCCCACAACTGATCTTTACCAATAAGATCAAGAGGAGAATAAACATTGGTGAAAAATAAACTTCACCAGAATCCAAACTAGAGGCAATCACTGACATAAAAGATCGACACGAAACCCACCAAAGAGGCACAATCTTCCTTGGATCCCACAAGCAAGCCACACCATCAACATTACCTTGAGCCCCAATGCACTGACATGAACCACAGGGCTAGACATAAGAGGCTCTATTCAACATACAATCCACCGATAACTTAGTTTCCTGGAGGAAGACAATATTAGGACTTTGAGCACCAATCATTTCACAAATAGCCTTTTGTCAAGGGATGCTATTCATACCCCTCACATTCCATGAGATAACAATCATTTATGAGAGTGAGAAAAGTGGGAGTCAATGGTTCACACTAACCCCGATTCCACCAAATTCTCCCTAGTCAATTTAACCTTCTCTAGGTCTTTTTACGACCAGCCTTAGAAGCTTTCTCCAAAGGTCCCTTTTTAAGAGATTTCAATTGCAAACCTAGAACTTGTGGGGACCCACAATTCTTACCAGTATCTTGAACCTCCCTTGCCTAAGGAGTTAAGTCTACCAAGGATTCCATCCCCTGCAATACCAAAGGCCCACTCGGTACAGGTTCAACAAAAAATTGAGATGGCATATCCGTAGTCATGTGCTCAAACTGTGCATCCCCAAAATTCAAGCGCAAAGAGTCAAACTCTTTATCAATTGACAAGTCTACCCCTAAAGACCCAACACCAGAAGAAGGCTCACCAAAAATCCCTTATCATGGGCCAAGTCCTCTAAAGCATCAAATTGATTAAGATCTTGTCATATCACTTGTCTTTCAGGGTCCTTTTCAAGCCACACCCTTTATTCTGAGGCTTTACCAAGGTGAAACCCTCCTTTTTTGCAACATCAACAACCATAGGAGCCTTCCCTTTATCATTCTTAGGAGTTGAATTGGGAGACAAGCTACTTGCCCCAACCGCTCAATTGAGTCGAGAATAATTCCTTTGTAAGTGTCCATACTCATGACAAAAATGACATATGAATGGGAGGGTTTCATAGTCCAACTGTTTGACCCAGGAACTTGAACCAAGACATAATTCCAAAGAATCTAGCAAAGGGTTATTCAAATCTATTTCAACATAAACATAGGCATAAGAAAGAAGATTTTGATCAAGATTTTGTTAATCTGGTCCAACCAACTTGCCAAGAAGCAGAGCAATCATATGCAAGATGTCACTACGCCAAAACTCCAGTGGGAGGCAAGGAAGACAAACCTAGACAGGAACTTGTGTAGGAAGATCCTCCACCAAATTAAAACCCACATGCTAGGATTTCATTGAGAGATCAACTTGATTGAAGAAATATGGTCCACCCTAAAAATCCTCCATTCGATCAGTTATGCATGAAAACATAACAATGAAATAATTGTTGGAAACCACCTTTATCTCCATATCGCCCTCCAAATTCCAAACCTTTTGAGCCCAAGATTCCAAGACTGGCAATGAGAGGCAAACCCCCATGAATTTATAGATCAACACGTGATTTCTCCAATATGCAACAACATCTGCAATTGACTCTGGTTGAATCACCAAAACTAGACACTCAGGGCATCTCTCCAAACATCCATTCACTTTTTAAGCTTAAGAAGGCCCTTCTCCGAAAAAGAATTGTTACCCGCTGAAGACTTTTTAAAAATATCCTTATCTCTTGCATGCATGAGAGAAGAAAGATTTGTACTATCCATACCATAATCCATATTCCATTGCAAACACATGCCTCCACCCATGGCCATAACTAAGAATGAGCAGCAAAAGAAAGAAAAACCAAAAAGAGAAGTAAACCCTACCCTGCAAACCCTACGCCAAGCAAAGAAAAAATGCTCCCCCCGACCAAAACAAAGTACCCCACCCCTGATCGAATGCAACACAAGAGAAAAAATAAAAAGACAGACCAACATGACAGGGGAAGACCCTAGTCGCACGACTAAGTCCAAGCATTGTTGCATTCAAGCATACCCACAACCCATCCATCCTCCCCCGATATAATTTGGTGAAGATTATTGTTTATATTGTAAACCTATTATTTTTGTAACATGCCAACCCTTCAATGCATTAAAAATGTTGAAGTTTTACTTTACGAGTAAATAAACTATGTAACAATCCATTGCAATAAAAACAAATATTTTCTTTACTAATAATATACATACAAAGATGCATAACATAATACAACTTGAATTCTATTTCTTTACAATAACTCATAAGTTACATCAATACAAGAATGAAAACAATTACATACATAGCTCATTGAGCTTTGGAACAAATAGCTGTAAGACGGTCCATGATCCTTCCCTTCAAATCTTGGTTCTTCTATCACCTGTTGTGGAGGAGAAGCATCACTCAAGCACTTTTTTGCCAACCTCAGACTCTTAATGTGCCCCCTCGCAAATCTATCATTTGATAGATGGCCCTTCCCTTCGACGAAGAGATTGGTAGAGTAACTGAATAACGACAACCAACTGAGCATAGTGTTGTGTCCTACATAACTAGAACTTTGTAATCCCACACTCTCAGACTAGCATGTAATACTAGATCACGGTGAACTGACAGTGGAGCCAAAGGTTGTCACATTACTTTGGCCAAAGTGTTTCATTCAGCATGTTCTACTGAGGATCATCTATCACATACACTACTTAGGGCCGATTTGACTTAAGGCCATCTTAAATTATGCATAGGTATTTCCTTCAATGGATAATCTATCATCCCAGAGATAACCTATTACCATTTTAATATACTTGGACTAAACCTACTTAATCAAGTAAGTACACAAGCTAGGTATTTCCTTCAACGGATAATCTATCATCCCAGAGATATCCTATCACCTTTTCCCAAAAACTCTATGAAAACTTATGGATAATTCCATCCTTGGTATAAGCTTTCCTAGTCCACAAGATAACTTAACATAGTCAAGCCATTCACTACAAAGGACAATCTAATCACAAGTGTAAATTTATAATATAGAGTATAGCTACATAAGCTTTAACATAATCATAGATTAAATATATATATAACTGACTCCCTTCAGTATTATATCTTGTCAATGAGCGAATCATACCAATGATCAATCTCAATTGAAGGTTAATCATATCAATGGATGATTCCAATTGAGAGCATATTCCCATGAATTAAAAAGGATGATTCAAGAGTTGAATCTTGTCAACATTATGACTTCATAGCGAGAGTACAAAGCAGCTACCCTAGTAGCAATTCTTACTCAATAAGTAATCCTTACCTATGTCTCTATTCATATAGTACCTCATAGGCTCAAGTGATTTACTCAATCACAATAGCTATCCCAATTAAGTCAATAACCTAGCTTAGAGTAACTCATATGCCACTCGTGTTTAATCATATCTAGTATGTAATACCTATGATAAACACCAACCTCCTATTATGGAGTGCATACAAGCACATCATAAAAAACAACATAAAAGCTTATATTCTCTTTTCAAAGACATTTCAGTTTCCTTAAATGCAAGTACTTGTAAAAGACAGTTCAAACATTCATGGAGAACAATTCTTTCATAAATAAAATAACAAAGAAGAATATCCTCATGCCTGTTATCGTTATCCAATCAATTGATAGAAATGCAACTTCTCCAAACAGTAGCAAGTTTGATAATAGCTTCTCAAGAACGTCACAATGAACCTCTCTCTCAAGTTGATAGGTTACTTCACTCAAACATCAACTCTCTCTCTCACAAATGAATAGAGTTCTATCTCTCTCACACAAATAAAAACAGAGTAGAAAATAATGCATCATAAATACTTGCAAGAAGAATGCTAATGATGTACCCCTTCAAATGGAATGGCTCAACTATTTATAAAGTAGCTTGGTAACTTCATAGCCTACAGTTTAGGCATGATAATGGACAACAAGCTCCATGCAAAGCAACACATGAAACACGACAGAAAGGTGGCAACTTCCTAAGTTCATACTCAGCAAAATCACCTACAAGTTGACTTGCAATATTGACAGTAATCAAAGACTCATTCAAATTTGCATATGCTCAATTTGAATTATCACATGAGATAGAAATCTACAATAATTGGGTTTCCAAATGTGGCACCAAATTCATCCACACTCATCACAGTTGGCGTGGTTTCCTTGCCTTCAAAAATAGTCAACTACCAATTCGTAACACCAAGCACTATTGACTTGCTTTGGGAATGAGTCGACTAAGATGTTAAATGCATTTGAAAAAGTCATCAACAGATGTATAAAACATGGCATGTATGTTTACCAAGTCAAAGTTTGATCTTAAACATAGGCATCGACTAAGTCCATGCTTTATATCGACATAAGACAACAACACCAAATGCAATACAAATGTCTCATATCACGTGACAATTTGAGTGAGACTCGGCTTCACAAAACAATCATAAGCTACTTCTATTAGCCTCTAAGTCATTCATGATAATTGACTTCAGAAGTCATTTAAATAGCCTTATAATAGACTGCTATTCATTGCCTAAGATAGTCGATCCCAAAAAAATAAGACGTCCTCCCTATGCAAGGTTTGCACATAGCATATATTGCCAACTAATACTCAAGGCTTGAATCCTAATACATTGGAATCCTTATGTTTGACTAAATATTTTTAAGACTTAATGCGTTGGCCAATACACTCTATATGCTGCATAATTCATAGCATAGAGTTCGACTTTTACTCAAAGCCAATATACATTTTACTTGGCCTCAACATGCTAAAGTTTATTGACTTCAAAGCAACATATCTATATATAAATAGTTATGTAAATAAATACAAGCAAGCTATCTTACACATAATAAGCCTATCGACTATATATATATGTATATAGTCTTATCCTTATAATATATACCCATTTTATATTCGAATGTATAACTCTTTTTATCATATTCTGTAAATAAAAAAGCGTGTGTATATTCATACACATATACTTATATATGTACACTTCTCTGATAAGCATTGACGCTTACGAGTTTATTAGCGTATACATTATGTAGCAATATGATAATCAAGTAATCCATTCGATATCGAATGATTATGAACACGTGGCTAAACACACACACATATATCAAGTTACCCTTATCTTATCATTTCCTCGTCGATACATGCATTCGTTTAAGTGTATATATATTCACACATATATAATTGATCCCTCATGTGAGTATGTTTGTAAGATTTCTACTTATACATACTTGCATATAATTATGCTCTTTAAACACGGATCAATGTATGCATATATTCATATAGATGCATACTTTTGACATGGATATGTATTGACAAAAAGCTCAAATACACATATAATCATAATAGCAGTTATATACATATATGTTTGTCTATACATATGTCGTCATACTCGCATGGATATACCATTATATCCATCATACACGTATGTTGACATATGCATATATATGCATATATGCATTATCCTAATACACTCATTCAACCACACAAACACAAAAGGATAAGGAAGGACTCACAAGCTCAAACATATAAACATCATCCAAGCATGCATTCAATAGTAAACAAGACCCTTACTAATGTAGACACATAACACTAAGGATGACTTACCACTTCCCAAGTCAATGACTACACTCAACCAATCTCATGTGGTGTGTGTATGTTCAGATAGTTTACGTTACTGGTTACCCAACCAAGATCTTCTCTTGAGTGATACTTCCCCTCCACCTAGAGGAATGAATATTAACCTACAACCACTAACACATGCCTACGACAGTTAGTTGTTCACAACATATGCAGTATACATAAAACATCTCCAAAGTTAGAATATCAATTTGATAACCTTCCATTTCCCAAGTTAGAATATCAATTCGATAATCATCATTTCTCACACATGCATTTCTTCATATGACATTAAATGAGATAACATTCATTCATAATGCATTGATAACAAAGTGCAAGCACAATATATTCATCCATAGAATTCACCTTACTTTCATATTTACCCTATATAGTAATAGTAAATAGTAATTACACAATTTGGGGTGTAACAATGTTCATTGAAAAATTTAGGAAGGAACTAGTTCCTCCAACCTTAAGAGTCTTGATTCTTTGGACCAAGATTGCTATAAGGGCTTCAAGAGTGGATTCTCCTACATTTCACATTTATCCACCATGATGTGGGTTTTGTTCAAAGTGTGGGGTTTTCTTGGCCCATCCACCATTTCTCCAATGAGGTTTTCAAACCTTTCTCTTTAGGTAGATGATTCATCATTTTGAAAAAATATTGAGGGATACCTAAGCTATTTGAGATTTTATAAAATATTTCTCAAGTTGATCAATGTCATTGTCAATGTATATGGTTGACTCTTGCCTATGGATTTCTCACTATACTAGAACTTTTTGGTCTCTTATTAGGGCCAAGTGTACCTGGATGATAGGACCTTGATATTATTTTTGTGTAGGATTGTCAAAGGTCATTAATTCATGGCCCAAATGGGTGTTGTTACTATGCTTTAGCTATCCACCATCAAAGTTAGTGTCCTCAAAATCATGCATATTAGATATAGGTGCCATGGGATTAATGGGAAACTATCAACCAAATGAGGGGTAACTAGCCTTATTTGAGGGTCTTTTTCCCTATGGTGTTGTTTATCCTAACATATTAACAAATACCTTCAACACCACCTAATAAATGAGATAAAAAAAAATGGAAAGAAAGAAGGAATGGAATGTAGAAAGTAAGAGAAAACACAAGATCTTTCTCAAAAGGATTTTATTCACATAGGGCTCGCCAAAATATGTGTTGTATGGAGTCGACCAAGAACAACATGAATAAGTCCAACCTAGGGAAATACATGTGTATACCCTTGTTAAAGGCATCAACCAAATTACTCATTCTCTCTTGAGAAAATCCAACTAAGAAATAGATAATCTAGTTGATTACTCTCTTCTCATTGAAGAAAAGTGTTGTAGATGGAAATGGAATGATTGTGTTGATTAGGAGTCACATATTTAGGTTTACTCACTTGACTAGGGAGGAGTGCTAGTGGTATATTGTTGTGTTGATTTGTTGAGGTAGAGCTTAAACTATTAGTGTATTTGGTGTTCCTATGTAAATTGATGTAATATTAATATGTTTATTCTAGCATCAATAAGTTTGATGAGATCCTCTAAGAGAAAAAACTCTTTGATGTTGGATGCTTCTTTTATGTGTCTTTGTTCATTTTCTTCTCAAATTTGTCTAAGAATGGGTTGGTTTTCCTCAATCCCACCCATCATTGCCTCAATCTAATCTTCCTTTATTTTGGGACATGTTGAATTAAGCATAAATATATTGAGTTTAGAAAAAGGGAGATCAAAAGAAAGGCTTTGGTTCTTTTGTTTGATCTTGTTTGCACTTGCTTGTTTGATCATTGCATAATTTGATTTGTTGGATGTTTTGACCTGTTGAGATATTTTTACATTTGGCTTGCTTGACTTTTGGTTGGGCATCTCATGATGTTACCAAGGGCTATATATATATATATATATAGTTTTGATGATGATGCTATGAACTAAATTAAATAAAAAAGTAATCTACTTTGTATTTTGTGCTTTTCCAAAAATCAATGCTATCTAATTAAACTACTTGCAAAAGGAATTCCTTCTTCTATGTTTGAATGCAACTAAATGAGACTTTCTAAATGTAATGTAATCAAATATTTTTGTTCCTTTGGTTTTAGAATGTGATGGTTTGAATGTTGTTTTCCTTGTGTTGGGATTGAGGGCTTCCCAAAAATATGAATAAAATTAAAATTAACTTAATCTACTTTAGCATAAAATATAATAACATTCTCCTAATCTAAGAAAATTGTAAAAAAATATATTCTAAATAAGGAATAATAATGAAGTATTATTAGATCATCAAGATAATTCAATTTATTTAGTTACTACTTAATTCAAAAACCCTTTTCAAAATAAATCTAACATAAAGCAAAAGAACTTGTGAAATGCAAAAGCTTTGAAGAAGCCTTATTTTATCATTGTATGTCCTTAGGAGATCCAACCTCTATAACATCTTCTTTACAATAGGGTGTTCCTTCGTAATGGCAGTGGGATGTAGGGAAAACTAAATCTAGGGAAATTTAGAAATTACTTGGATGATTAAGAGAAGATTTCAAGCTTCTAAGTAAAAATTGGATATAGGCAAGAGAGTCCTATGTAGAAAATGATAATGCTACGAGGATTGTAATGGAAAGGATAACTTAGTCTTCTAAATATGATTCATAGTCATTTTTGTGTGTGAGAGAGGGAAAGGAATGCGAGCTTCTTGCAAAGAGTTGGATACATATGCAAAATATACATCTTTATCTAGAAATCTAGAAAAGGGTACTTATATCCTATGCTAATGGATATACTATGAGGGTCACTAAAGCAAATAATTTAAAATGAACAACCTCCTAGATGCCAACAATTTTAGGAAGCTTCACAATTAGGGGACTTGATTGGGATACAACTACAAATATGATTATAACTAAATATGATAGAGTTTCCTCTTTTTGGGGTTTAGGCCAACCCTTTTTCTAGGGTAGGTCACCCAAGCAACCCTATAACTTAACCAAGTGACCCAGGTAAATCTATAGTTAAATGTATTCAAAAGGGTTTTAGAGTGTCGTTAGGATTTAGGAGTCAAGTTGAGGGTCAAACAAGGTAGACAAGAGGCTAAGAAGGACTACAAAACTACCATCAAGTCAAATGCAAGAAGTGTATCTCTAGCCACATGGGTCATGACTTGGATGATTAGGTCATGATGATTATCATATTGGCTTGTGTAGTTTTGGGAACTTATAATATCACTTTTTATATAGGGAAAATATCTAACCCTTCTCTGTCTAATTCTCATATTCATAGAAATTGAATTGACTCATATATTGTACTTATTTTATTTGTGTGGTAGAAGCTAATCATTGCACATCTCTTTCTATTTTGAGAGTTTTTTGTGTAGCACTCACACCAAGGAGCATACATGAAGCCAAAATGATCTATTAGTTTATGTAGATCCTATATGCTTTTTATGTGTGTCTAAATATTTACTTTTCATTTTAATTGAGAATGTCCATATACTTTCAAATACATGCTCATGATAAATTTACATACACAAAAAAGTAGAGGCAAAATGTAATGGAGAAATTCACATACCTATGTCATGTGCCACTTAGTTTTGAGCTCACCTCGATGAAACATCTTTAATGCAATTACATATTAATAGGTGACACACTTTATCTTAGGTTTAACTCATGCTTTGTTCCCTATCTATCTCCGATTCCTCTCATTTACATTATTCCCACACATTCACCATTTACCCCTTAGTTATTACATCCCATTCACACTTACCTCACTATATTCATTCCCTACCTTGATAGTTATCATTTCACTACCTAGGTTCATTTTCATGCCACTTGAGATTGATCTTCTTATGCACTATCTTGAATGCAATTACATATTGATAGGTGACACACTCTTGTGTTAGGTTTGGCTCATGCCTTGATCCCTATCCATCTTTAATTACTCTCATTTACATTTATTTCCACACATTCACCATTCACTCCTCATTTATTATACCCCGTTTACACTTACCTCAATACATTCACTCCCTAACCTAAAACTTATCATTTAATAACCTATATTCATTTTTGTGCCACTTGAGATTGATCTTGCAATGCATGAAAATGAACCTCAAATTTACATTTTCAAATTCAAATTCCAACTTTTGCCCCTTTGTACTAGCTATTATGAATCAACTTGGTACACATTTGTGTGCCATGTGACTATGTTTTGATATATAAAGACATTCAATGTACCGTTAATTCTTAAGAAGGATAAGATAACAACATCAAGGGGAAATCATTAGACCACACTTTTTGAAGGGACAAAGAAATAAAACTAGATCATTTGTATATAGGTCACCTGCATGCTTATGTATGTTGTTTTTGAAACTTCACTCAAAGTCATAGAGCCATCTGATTTAGGGGTTTGACTTAGAAGAACATGACCCTAGTGATTTGACATATTTCCTTGAGGTGTTTGTAAACACCATAGTCCTTGCAAGCACACATTGAATTATGTGTGTATGTGTGCTTGCATGTTTTAAAAATCTAATTTACGCCAATTCAAATCCATACGTTATAATTCAAATTTGTAATAATTAAAATTAAACTTATGACAATACTTTAGATTAAACTTAAATATTTTTTTATCATTTTTAATTTTAAAATAACCATCATACCAGATAATAAGAAAATAAAATCTTACACAATAACATAAAATATCAAATCTAAAACTAAACTCTAATTCTCTCATGTAATTATTCTCTATTAACTTATCCTTAATGATTACATTTGTTTAATCAGCCAACATTTATGGAAAGGGAAAAGAGATTTTATTCTTACAACTCTACAAAGCGATAATACCATATCTTTCAAAGATTGAAAATTGACAACTGAAAATGTGCTACAAATTATCCTTGCCAAACATAAGTTAAACTAACAGTTTCTCCAATTGTCGTCCAATGCATTAAATTCGATTTCTCCTCCCGTCTTTCTGTCAAAATACGATGCGTCAAACGATAAGGGATGATGACGTGTAAGTTTAATAGATCTCCGTCAAGTCCACGTCATCCACCAACGACAGAGGCGTATTTTTCTTTATTTCCCGTCACGTAACTAACCGGTCATCCGTTACTATCCGTTAACATAAAAAACTCCGTTTCCTTCGCCGATCTCTCCGTCTAGCGGTCAACCATAAACCCTAATGGTTTCACTTCAGGGCACCAATTAGCCAATTCTACATTCATATTAATTTTAGTAAGTATAAAAGTTTTTTGTTTTTTTTTTTGTTTTTAAATGGTTTTAAATAAGTCAATTAAATATTAAGTCTTGTTAGATGAAAGGTTCAAAATCAATAAAAAGCATGTTGAATGGTTTTAAATGAGTCTATCAAAGATTAAGTTTTGTTAGATGAAAGGTTCAAAATCAATAAAAGGGATGACATTGAGATTGCGTCATGAACAATTTTAGGGTTCTTCTACAAAATATATCCAAAAAAATTACAATTTTAGCAGATAGATTAGAAACATAATCATTAGTATCAACTTAGACTTTGATCCCTAAATCACAAAATGACCAATACAAAATATATTCAAGATAAAACACATTCTTACCATTTAGATTAGAAAGCTAGCCTTTAGTATCAACTTAGAGTTTGTCACCTTAGTCATGATACGACCAATGCAAAATATATTTGAGAAAAAACAAAGAATTACCATGTAGATTAGAAAGCTAGTCTTTGGTATAAAGTAAGACTTTGTTTCCCAAATCATAATATGATCAATGCAAAATATATCCGAGAAAAAATAAGAGTTTTACCATGTACAATAGACAAGAATTCTTAGTATCAAGTTAGACTTTACTCCCTAAATAATTTTGATGCTCCTCAAACCATAATATGACCAATGTCAAATATATGCTAGAACCACAAGATTGTAGCTCAATTGATGAGGGTGATGGTATGTTCCTTGATTATACCATCCATCAAGATTCAAACCCTAGAGATATTATACAAGGGCTGACGTTGAGATCGTCCTTTGGGTAACTTTGGTGGAATGGATATCTATTAGTCCTTGACTCTTAGTTGAAGACGCTCCCCAATGGTAGAATCGAAGGGTTGTAGCTCAATTGATTGAGTACAATTGAGGAGGGTGATGGTACGCTCCTTACTTACACCATCCTTTAAGGTTCAAACTCCATAAATATGATATAAGGGATGACGTTGGTATTGTGTCCTATACAACTTTGACGAAATGAATACCCATCACTTCTTGACTTTTAACGAAAGTCTATATTAAATGGCAAAACACACTCATAGAAAATATAAAATAATTACCATAAAATAGAATAAAATATAAATTAGAAAATCAATCCTTGACTTTGCTACGCGCACTAACAAATTGAAAAAAATCCATCTAAGAAAATTAGACACTTCAAACTTAAAAAAAGTCGTCGGTCGAATCCCTGTTTTCTCTTCGTCAACTAACTCTAGGTATTTATCACGGTCGGTTCCCCAAGTCATAACATATTAACAGACCAATGCAAAATGCATGCGAGAAAAAGGACGATTATAAGAAGCGGGGTCAAAATTTATCTGTTCAAAATGCATGCGAGAAAAAGCACGATTATAAGAAGCGGGGTCTAAATTTATCTGTTCAGCCGGTACATAAAAAGCAAAGCAAATTAAACATGGGATTTAATTGCAGACCGCAGTCCAACTTCGGGTCTCCGCGTTTTAGGGTACAGAATTAGAATGAGAAAAACAAAGTTTTAGATTAGTTAAATCTGCCATCTGGCTCTTCGACGAATCCCAGACTGCCCTCTGGGGGGGGGTTTCTCTCCACCGAGTCATTGCCCTCTATCTTTATCCTTATCCACATTCCTCACATGGGTTTTATATTTCTGCATGCTATTGCTGCACCCATTTCTTGCTTACCCAGACTGGTGTAAGCCATAGAACATCTATTACATAGATGTATATATATATAAGTCAATATATATACACTTAGGATCAATAGGTTTTTTTCAATAAATGCCTTTTCTATTCTTCCAGGTTCACCCTCCTTGGAAGCAAAAGGGAAATCATATCCAAGTTCTGGATTGATAATAAAATTTTGTATTTGGGATTGATATTGAATTGGGCACTAGCTATGGACATTATCAGTAGTGATAATGGTGGGATGTATCAGATGTTTCGAAGGGAAGCTGTGGTGGATACCCTGGTGGATGTTGTGATGTGCTTGGTTCCTGTTTGGTTGGCTGTTATGATAGGGCTAGTGGTGGGATGGGCCTGGAAGCCGAAGTGGGCTAGTCTCATATTTGTGGGGCTCAGGAGTCTGAGGCCTCAGTTGTTGCTGACTGCTCCTCATGGTTTCGGCGCTGCTCTGACTGCTTTGATGGGATTTCCCTTGCTGAGAAAGTTATGGGCCAGTTTCAGGGCTTGGGAGTCAGAACATGAAGAAGAATTTGATCATCAGCTTAATCCTGAAGAAGAGTAAGCTTTGGGCTCATCTCTACGAATGATTTGTTTTTCAGTTTTTTTTCATTTCATGGTACATATTAGTGCTGTTTTTGGTATTCGTTTGTGTTATGATTTACAATTGCATCGGCAAACTACGTGTAACTTACTTCCCCGAAGAGTGAACCTGGTGATTAAACAAGATTAGAATTTGCCCTAGTCAATTTCCGTAGCCCGTGGAGCCATGGATAAAATCTTGAATCTTGAATTATGGTTTTGTTGCATTTTTTCTTTGGAACTGAACCCGGGATTGTTGAAGATGAAAGTTTCATCTTAACTAATGGAGTTCGTAACCCATAGCCAAGCTGTGTAGAAGGCATGCCCCTAAGAACGAGCATAGTCAGTTGCTACAATGATAATCTCGACCAGTTAGGTCAGTCTTGAGGCAGCAACAAGACATGGCACTGTGGTAGGGTTTGCACTTTTTCCCTGCTTAACACATTTTTTTTCATCGAATTGTGAATATATAGATCTCAAACAGTACCCCACGCTTATAAGGATGCCTTAGTTCAAAGCTTGGATGTGGAGAACCTCTCCATTAGGTTGTACATACTGGTTACAAAACTAGAAGCAATCCAGTGAACCCAAGTTTACTCCCAATCAATGTTCTCAAGGGTCTAAGAACCCTTATTGTTTCCTTTCTTCTTTTTGTTATTTTTTGCCACATTCAGTCCAATCGTAGAGGTCTAGGCAACATTAATAACTGGTTTTGTTCCTAAGATGCAGTGCAATCACTGTTGCAGGTCTCAATGCAAATTTGTCACTATCCAGCCCATGCATGCAATGAATACTTAACGGGGACCATTTCTCCTAGCCAAAGAATGTTTCGATATATGTAACTCATCACGTTGTTCCTTAATATGTTTTACCCGTAGATATTTTTGGGCCATAGACATCTTCAATAAGCACTGGATGTTAAGTTTACATTTCTCAAATCTGATTGTGAGAGTGATGGGATGTCCTATCTACTTATACCCTGCTTTAATATGTTGACTTATTTATTAGTCCCATTGATCTGTTTTTCTCATCAGTGGACACTAATTATTTATTATGATTTCAGTATTCTGCTTCCAGTAGATGATGCAGCTTTATCCTACATTATTTGTTTCAACTTTGCAAAATTTTAGGTTGTGAGCTGGGCAGAGCAAAGAGCATATATTCTACCTGGCCTACATATCTTATAAAAGTAAAATTCGTCTATGATTGTGACCATTTTATTAATTCTCACTAGTCATGTTATGAGTTACTTGTAATTCAAAAAAAGACTTCTTCATCTATATATAAAGGTGGTTTAGAAATGCTTGCAATTTTGAAATTCTTGTTGATATTATATCCAAATTACATCTCTCTTACTTTGGGATGCTTTCCAGGTTTCTTCCATGATTTATTTCTGTACCTCTCCCATTTGTCTTTGCGGTTGTCACTGTTTATGGTGAAGTTTATCTTATCTGTTAAAAATATCTGCTTACCTGTGTTCATTTGTCTCTACACTTTTATTAAAGTTTAGGAGAACTAATTATGATAATGGGATAAGGATTTATTTCTTTGATTTGATTTTTCATTTTATCACGGATGACTTACTTATTTTCTGTTCAGTTGTTCCTTGTGTTAAAATATAGATAACTACATTCTGCTTTCCCTTGAATCTCAGAGTTTGTGGTTCTTTGCCTCTTCTCTATAAGAATAACTCTTTCATCTATTAAATTACTTATGTTGAATATAATTTCAATATAGGTTGACTATTTTGAGTGATTTCTTTAGGATGTCCTTGCTGTTAAGTGTTATACATTTCTGGAACTTTTGATCATGTAATTTAACAGTCATGATCTTGCTTTTGTACAGTTTTCTTTATTTTTGGACAGTACAAAGGTCTTTTGTAGAAACTAGAACCACAAGTTATTTACAGAATTTGGATGTTGGAGTCATACCATGCCCTGTGCATAGCATAAAAGAGAAATTACAAGACCTGCTAAATTTATTCTAACTAGGCTACTTCTGGAGATTATATTGTGAAAACTTACAAAATAGAAGAATGCCTGTGCTCGTTTGAAATACTTGGAAAGGGGATTTTAGGAAGAGATTATATTTTTAACTTATCATTACCCTTCCTCCCCCATACAGAATCTGAATGTTGGGGAATGGTCATAGTGAGACCGTAGGGATTGTCTCTGTTGCAAAAGCCTCAGCCATTTTTCAATCTTCACATGTATAAGAAGTGAAGCTTGTAGAATCAGCAACTGCTTGTGGAATCATTCCTTTTGCCCTACGTGTGTTTGATTTGAAAATTTTCTTTTTTTGAGTGATTATTTACATAACGGAAGCTTATATTCTAAGCTAAAAATTTTACACAGACATTTATACTTATAGCTTCCAGCTCCCAACTTCAAACTGTCTACCTCCTTTTAATTTATTTCTATATATCCTTGATCTGAAATTTGAATGATACCTTAACTCACATCACTTGCACATGAATTTGACTGATCTTCCACTTAATAACTATAGCTAAACTATTAATTATAATGAATGGCCTCATGAGTATTGATTTCATCTTTGCACATGCACTACTGTAATGAGTTTATGAACGATTTTATTAATTTAGTTGCTGTAAAATGTATGATGCTTGACAAATTTTGTGCATTTCCAGTACCACTCATGGGGGAAAGGAGCCAGTTGTGACAAATGGGGACTTAGAGCACTTATGTCGTCTTCTTGAAGAAAATGATGGTGGTCCTGTGTGGCATCAGGTCATGGATCGTGCAACTCCAACCATGAGCTACCAAGCTTGGCGACGTGATCCAAAGGTAGTTTTCATCCCTTGTCATTCATCAAGAACTGATGTAATAGGTCTTGGATCTCTTGTAGCTTACCAATTATTTAGGAACATATGAGCTACATTGTTGCCTGTCTTTATCTACAAATTTGTAAGCTAACTTTTGACACACTAATAGTCTCATACCATATACAGGTTGGTCCTCCACAATACCGAAGCAGAACAGTATATGAGGATGCCACACCTGAACTCCTGAGAGATTTTTTCTGGGATGATGAATTTCGTGCTAAGTGGGATAACATGCAACTTTACTCAAAGACTCTAGAAGAATGTCCTCAGACAGGAGCAATGATTGTCCATTGGATTAGAAAGGTATAATGGAGGATTGACATAAATTTGTCCTCTTAGAATTTCTTGAGTTTTAGTTTATTTTCTTATGATTGTTTTAAATACTGCAGTTTCCAGCCTTCTGTAGTGATCGGGAATATGTGATTGGTCGTCGAATTTGGGAGTCTGGAAGAACGTATTTATGTGTTACAAAGGTGTGACTCTGGAAACTTGCCAATTGATTAGGATAGTGTTAGCAATTTCTATAATTTCTTGTTGTTGGTTTTCAAAGTAAACAAGATACTTCTTTGAGGGGCTCCAGTTGGTAGTAAAGAATACAGTTAATGATGGGCAAAGGACATAGTAAGGATGCAATTTTAGGGGTGATAGTTTGAAAGTGACATGTCGTTTGACATGCTTTGCCAGCTATGGTGAGGTTTTGTTTGGGGTAAATCAAACTCTGGTGTTAGTGAAGATGTTGTTCATTGAATCATTAGTTGTGCCAATGTTGGAGGTTGTATCTGGGAAAAGAATTGAAAACCTCCATTTTGCCAGTTCCTTATTTCTTAAACATCCTCTGACCAGAAGATCACAGAGAATAACTCTCTTTAATACAAACTGCAGTTAAACTATTAAGAAGTTTCAGCTGTGTCATAATGGCTAATGTGAATATTCAGTGAAGCACAATTCTTGTACATCTATGGGAAGGAGCACTTCCTGTATTATTAGTTGAAAATATCTTCGATATTTGCATTTGGGCTGTGTTAGGATTAATCACTGAAAACTTGCTTTGAGAATAAACTGTAAAATGTTCAATCCACAGCAAGTAAACATTAGGAGTGAGAGATTTTTGATGACTTGGATTGGTATTGTGTGCAAGCCCTGAAACTGATTGATAAAATAACCCGTTCCTCTATTGAATGTATATTTGTTCTACTTGCACATCAAGTAGAATGCAGATTTGTATGTCTAAATGATTGATGCTAAGTTGCTAACTTCTGTGTGGACTTTGCTAAGCACATAGAAGATCTGTTAAGAAAGTTGTGTGAAGGTGAAGAGTCTATATGATGGAACTAGTAATTGGGACTTGGCAAAAACTACATGGTCAAACCTTCTGCATGATAAATGAAACCATCTCTGCAGAACTATATAGTTGTAGAGTGGTTTCCAGAGGTTGGAGCCAATCCAAAGTCTCACAAAATTCGAAGTATCTTTTATTTTCCTGAAAAATTGTATTAGATTATGGTAAATTTGAAAGTAGTGCAGCTAAACAGTATATTCTGAATTTATGTGTCCAGGGTGTACCATATACCTCACTGCCAAGACGCAATAAACCAAGGCGTGTTGACCTCTACTATTCCAGCTGGGCCATCCGAGCAGGTATCATACTTTGCAGTGTCTTATGCTGAGTACTTGACTATTTTTTGCTTATTTTATATAAATTCTCAGATTCTTATTCTTTGTGCATACTGTGTTACTTTTTGCCTCTTTTTTATGTCAACAACAGTGGAATCGAGGGATGGAAGTGGACAGTTATCTGCCTGTGAGGTCATGCTCTTTCATCATGAAGACATGGGAATCCCATGGGAGATTGCTAAGCTTGGAGTCCGCCAAGGAATGTGGGGAGCTGTCCGGAATATAGAACGTGGGATATGTGCATATAAAACGGAGAGGCAGTCAGCAGCTCCACTATCAAGATGTGCATTCATGGCAAGAATTAACTCAAAAGTGCCTGCAAATTTATCTAGAACATTGGGGTTATCTTCCAAAGAGACCGAGGATTCACAAAATATTATATTATCTTCCAAAGAAACAGAGGGTGGACATGTTATATCAAAAACACGGCAGGGAAATGGATGGAAATTCATTATAATTGGAGGAGCCATGGCTCTTGCATGTGGACTCGATAGAGGGATTGTAAGTAAAGCAGTTATCTTTGGAGTAGCAAGAAGATTAGGAAATATTGGGAAACGGCAATAACAGTGAAGAATTAGAAAGAATTTATTGTGGCTACAGCCTATATTCATTGGAACAGATGGATATTCATTGCATTCTTCTTTGGTTTAGAACTGGGTAGAATGCAATCATCAGTGACATTGTTTGCAACTCCTTATTGGAGAAAGGAGCTCAAGGGAGTGTTCATTGTAGATTTTATAGTAGTCCGAGAAAATGCAGTCAGTCAAAAATCACATTTTGCCTTCTCTTATAAAGTTGCTGAATTTTTTCTCTCGTCAGTTGTGATCTTGAGAATCCTTCATCACTGTACTTTCATAGTTGTCTGAAGAAGACACAATGACACAACTACTTAGCAACTTTCAGTGTAACAAGTAGTGAAGTTGCCAATATACGATGAGTGCCCTTCTCTTATTATAATGCGTTCAAGTCAGATTAAATCTGTCATATGGTATGTGTGTTCAAACTATCTAATGCTCACCATTTTAGCTTTCTGTAGTTCTTTTAACTAGTACTTCAAAATAATTAAAAATAATATGTAAATATACACAAGATTGACATTTAGCAGCCGTTATTACTCAGTGTATACTCATATATCAATTAACCTCAGATCTAAAACTTGAAAAGAAAAAATATGTAACTAAATATTACAAATTGAAAAAAATCCCATATCTTAAACTGTACGGTCAAATGGGTTCTGAGATCTGTTCGGACATAAATCATATGTACGAAAATTTAGTTATATCATGTAACTTGAGCTCGTACAATACAACAAAACTAACCGTTGCATGCCACATTTTCTTTCTAGTCTTCTTGGACATGCACTGCCCAAAAAGGTTAGGTTCTTCAGCATTACTTGCATCAAATTCATTGACAATCTGGAAGTACGCTTACCTCCGCTTGATGTGTTAGCATCCTATATCTGCCTACTAAATGTCAGTTTCACTGTTACGACTTGTGGCCAACCTCTCACTTTGGATTATTATCTCCTTGTTTCACAATTTACAAGCTGTACATTAGAACTCTTTGCCTTCAACTTCTATCTGGAAATGAGCTCCACTAATGTTGCTGCATACTTAATCTGTGCGACTTATGGTATACATTAAGTCGGTTAGCTGTAACAAATTTACCAGAACAGAAATTAATGCACTTTATTGGCAGATTTGGATGTTAAATACTGCAAGTATCGTGTCACCAGTTGAGTTTGGGTTGGGCTGCTGAAGTAGCTTGACAGAATTGAGTGGCCACATCTTATATATAATTAGATTGACAGAATATTGCAACTCAGTCCTTATTGCCTTTAACATCATCAATTTACATTCCTTGCAGCCTTTGCGATTTGTGAACCTTTAAATGCAGACCATCACCAGTGAAAAGGCTATAAATGAGTGAGACTTGAGTGGGCATTAATATATATTTTTAATTTTTAATTATATTGGTAATCATTTACAAATATTCTGTTCATACGAGCATCAACATGAGATCAATACAAGTTTTTGTCAACATAACAATGAGATCAGCTTTTTTGAGCAACAACACTAGAAACCATCTGTAGAAAGACCAAGAATCACAATGTAGAAATCCAATTATTTAGAAAGCATTTTTACATTATAAGTCAATTATGAAAGATTAAGAGTCACAACTTGAAATTTCATATTAGATGTCAATTTGAGATTTAAACTTTGGATCTCCACAAGGATAATTCAATGTTATAACCGATTAAGGCCAAGCCTTTGAACACTGTGGGATTAATTTTGAAAAGTGCTTTGCCTTTTTTAAATGCAGCTCCGTTGCTGGGCCTAAAAGAGCAGTCCAATGGAGTTAAAAGTGGATTTTTTTGCAGTTTCATATTTTTGTTTGAAAATTATGCAATTTTAAAAATGGCGCTGGGTTTCGAGTTTCATGCGAGGAAGTTTGGCTTTGGGAAGTTGCTGCAGAAGATGCTCACAGTCGCTATTGAAGTTGCACGGTTTGTTATTAGAAGACTGGAGCATTTTGTTAACCTTAAAAATTAATGTTTGGATAATTTTGGTGACTTATGCAGGTGGCATAAACACTGTATGTGACAAAATAAAATGTCTTATAAATACTCAAATCAAAAGAACAGTTCCATAAATGATAAAAATATTATAAATAACGACTTCTGGCATCCTAAATTTATGTCTTATCATCTTCCTGTTTCTCTATGATGGTTGTTTTAGCTTCTAAACATTTTCGGGAGTAATAACCATTGTGTTGAGTGATGATGTTTTAGCTTCTGAACATCTTCGGGAGTTATAATCAGTGTTTGTGATGCATTGATCAACGAGGAGTTGATTGATTCTCATAACTCAAGTATTAGGAGCTGTGTGGGTGATGAATGCTCATGTTTATCATTGTTAAATAAAAATATTTTAAAATTATACCTAGATAATTGTTGGAATTGCTCAATTGAGAGTGGTTCCAAGGTCTTAAATCAGTCTAAGTGTTGAGATCAATTGTAACTAATTATTTGGGAGTACATAACAAGTGAGGTATTTTACACTTTTCTTCTTCGTGGAGTTTTTCTCTACAAGGGGTTTCCTCATATTATATGTCTTAAATCAGTCTAAGTGTTGAGAACAATTGTAACTAATTATTTGGGAGTACATAACAAGTGAGGTATTTTACACTTTTCTTCTTCGTGGAGTTTTTATATACAAGGGTTTCTTCATATTATATGTCTTTGCTAATGGTTGTTAATGTTTTCCAATTTCTTATTACAAATTTATTTTAATTAAATAATTTGTCATTTATTTGTTTTCATAATTAACTTGTATAATTTTGTAAAATGGTAATTAGAGTATAGAGCATCCATCTTAGTTTATGGAATAAGCAAGCTATTATTTGTTGTGGTCAGTTTGCAAGTTCACGAAATGTTGTGATTTGGGAGAATTTGAGCCCTTATTAAAGACATTTATGAAATACTCAATAAAATTATAAGCATGGATTGAGAAACGTCAAGTCTTGGTAAGGAATCAAGGTTGCTCAATCTAGAAGCTCCTTTTGCTTCATCTCAATTTGTGGAGGCGATAACATGTCAAATGGAGACCCTTATGGGGAATTTAAGTTTATGAGAGAGCAAGGAGACAATCCATCCATATAAGGAGGAGGTGGCCAAGGTTAACCAAGTCTTCAAAACATGCTTCAAGAAGAAGGCAAGCCAAGAGATGAGGTTCCATCATTCAAGAGAGATGTGGAAAAGTAGGAGTGTTTGTTTGAGAAGCTTGAGGTATAGTTTCATTTGTGTTTTCTTTATTTGGAAGGAAGAGTTAGCCATACTAAGTTGCATTTAACAAAATACTCATTAAAATGTTTTTTAAATCTATTGATTTTTATGGCTATTAGAAAGCATACTCCTATCAAATCTTGAGATAATTTTAAAAAGTTGTTTAAGAAACAATTTAACCCAAATTATCATAGAGGAAAATGTTTTGGAGTTTAAAGGAGCTAGTGCACATGCTCAAAGTTCTCCATCATCCTCAAGGAGAAGTGTAATCATGGTTGACAAAGAAGGTGAAATCAAAACCTACCAAGTGTTCTGATCATTGTGGGAAAGTTGGTTATAGAGTATCCTCATGTTGGAGGTTGCATTTTGAGTTAAACCTTCACAAGAATAGCAAGAAAGGTAAGAACTCCCATTCCTCCATTGGTAAAGATAAATAGAAGGGTTGTACTTCCTTAAAATTGGATTGTAAAATTTCTTTCACTATTAGGAAAGGTGGTTATGTGGCTAAGAAAAGATTTTTCAATATCAAGTTGTATGCAAATAGTGTTCAAGTTATTTGTGCTCCCAAACTAACTTGATTGCACAAAGTTTAGTGGATTAACTTTAGACCTTAAAACATTTTAATACCCTGTACCCTATGGTTTGGGTTGAATTAAAAAATGTGAAAACATGCCAATTACAAAACAATGTAAAAATAACTTTTTAGTTGGTTATAAGCTTAATGAGGAGCTTCAATAGATGTTGCTCCTATAGCTATTTGTTGTGTTGTATTAGATAACCCATATTTATATGATCAAAAATATTTTCTATAGGAGAGGAAGCAAATAATAGTCTTCAAAAATCTTAAATTTTCATGGGAAGATGATAGGTAGCAATTGTATTTCTTTGAAGAAAATCAATGCAAACATTTACTCTTTGTACAAACAATTTTTTTTTTGATCTTTCAAATAGTTAGAGGTAGAGGAGCACTAAATTTTGGTTGGTATTTTTATCATAGTGCAAAATAAAGTGGCATATGTGTCACTTGAGGGATTCTTCTACCACCAAGTCCCTCACTTTTGGGGACCAAAAGCTCCCTAATTGTAGAGGTATGATTCATAAATGGTTTTGGTTTTGTACTTTGGTATTAATTTTGGAAAGTAGTTGACCTCTTTAAACACATCTCTATAGTAGGGCAAAAAATAACAGTCAAATGAAGTTAAAAATTAAATATTTTGGCATATTTGTTTTCCTCTTAGAAAGCTATGTAATTTCAAAGCAAATAATATTGTGTTTTGATATCATACAAGGAAGTTACATCTTTGGGAAGTTGTTGCTGAAGTGTGGAAGTACTACCAAAGATGTGCACAATTGCTACCAAAGTCACATAGTTTATTGACAAATTCATATCATTTGCTACTAAAGACCACCAAACATTTTTTCAACATTCATTATTAAAGTTTGGAGTTATTTTGGCGACTTCTACACATAGCATGAACATTGCATGTGACAAATTAAATATATATACAACTCAAACAAAATTCTAACTACATAAATCACAAAATGCTATTGAAAAAGGACTTTTGGTGTCCCAAAGTTTTGTCTTATCATCTTCCTCTTCTTTGTTATAGTTGTTTCAACTTCTAAATGTCTTGGGTAGCTATATCTACTTTGTTAGAGTGGTGTATTGATCAAGGGGGAGTTATTTGAGATTCACAACTCATGTATTGGGGGTTTTGTGAGTGATTAATGCCTGTGTTCATGATTGTTATATAATAGAGAGTTGAAAAATTATACCTAATTGTTGGAATTGATCAACTAAGAGTGTTTCCAAGTTTTTAAATTAGTTCAAGATAAAAAATCAATTATAACTAAATCATTTATGAGTACATACGAAATATCTTATGTTTTTGATGGAGTTTTATCCACAAAAAATTTCTCCATATTATATGAATATCTCCTTCCATTAATGACAACTTATATATTCTTTTTTTTTTATTCAAGGGGTAAACGCTTTTGACCGGAGCTATGAACCGGATACAACAATACCACCCCAACAGGGTTTGAACCTTGGTGGCAAGAACAACAATGCCACCTATAAACCATCACACCATGCCAATACCGGCAGACAATTTATATATTCTAATTTCTCACTATAAATTCAATTAAATAATTTTCCATATCATTTGTTTATTCTCATAATTTAATTACCATACAAATCTATAAGTTGGAACATATGAAGTGCTATTACAGTCTAGTTTCTTTCTGTGTGTAGTTTGTTGATGCAGGAGCATCTATCCTCGTCATTTTTTGACACTTTGGTTTGATTTTCTTTTAAGGGGTCCAATTTTTGGTCGGCAGTTTTGTTGTTTGCTTTCAATTTGTGGCGTTGATTTCTATTCTTGGGTCACCTTATTTTCTCCTCCAGTTTCCTAGCTGGCAACCAATTCAAAGTTTGGCATATTCATGGTGTAATGAATTTTTCTTAGTTGATAGGAAATCAAACATATTTCCAAATTTGTAATGCATCCAAATGTTCACTGGATGTGGAGAAGATTGTTCAGTAATGGTCGATAGTTACGAAGGAATTTTGGGCATTTCATTTGTGATAATGAGTGCTTACCCTGTACTGGGCAAGGTGTTTACTATTTTGAGGTTTGGCGTTTTCAGCAGAGAGATTAGAGGATTAAAATTTTTTGGTGTTTCAGAAAAAAGATATATAGGCTGAAGAGAACAGTAGCATAGGGGGGGAATAGTAAGGGGTGAAGATAGTAAAACTAGGATTGTGACTTGGGTAAATCTACACGAATTTCCAGTAGATTTTTGAATAGGCTAATGCATTGCAATTGAATTTAATTTATGAACTATGTAAGGATGAATGCTATTATTTTAAAAGTAAAAGAACATTTCATTGTAAATCTATAATTTTTGGTTTGAAATTAGGAAAAAGTTTGCATTGTTAAATTTAAGTATTCATATTATAAAACTGATTATTATCTTGATTGTTTGTTATTTTATTCTAGTAGGCAGTCTAGATTATTTGAACTGACGGTCTTCTGATGGCGATATCTTTTTGGTGGATGATTCTTTTCCCACAAGCTCTTGATATGTTGTACGATCTTTATTACAAATGTTACATCCCAAGCTGCAGGCTAAGATGAGCTCTTGCGGAGGAATGCAGTAGAATTTTCGAATTCCACTCTGCAACTGTCTTTCCGGAGAAAGGGACATGACAAAATTCTAGAGAGTGCCTATGCTTATGAGGATTGTCAATAATTTCATGTTTGAAAGGATTTGTTTTATATATTTTAGGAATTTTGATCAATGGTCAAGATCAAATTTGAGGATCAATGGATGAGAGGAAATCAAGGAGATGAGAGAAGACCAAATTTGAGGATCAATGGATGAGAGCAAATCAAGGAGATGAGGGAAGATCAAGGGTTGAGGATTCATGAGAATTTGGTATCACAAGAAATGGTGGAGAATTTGGTATCTCAAGAAATGGTAATTGTGGATAGTGATAGCATCAATAATTTGGTATCACAAGAAATGGTGGAGAATTTCAAATTGAAAAAGAGAAGCACCTAAGTTTGTACAAGGTCTTGTGGCTACAAAAAGGACATTAAATTTTGATAAGTGAGCATTGCTTAATTTATTTTCAAATTGGTAATTATAAAGATGAGGGTATGTGCGATGCAATGCCCATGGATGCATGCCATGTCCTATTGGGTGGATTGTGACAATATGATAGGAAAAATATGCATGATGGTAGGACACACACTTACACAATAATGAAGAAAGGGAAGGAATACACTTTGATTCCATTGAAGGATAGAGAACAGGAAGTGGTTAGTAGTCCAAGGTATTTGGGTCCCAAAACCATAGCTCCACTTCCTAGAAGACACATTTATAATTTCAAGGATAGGGTTGTCATCGTGAAAGTGATTTATGCTCATCCACAGACTATGGAGGGTTAAAGGTCAACTCTACAAGAGTGGGTTTTCTCTCTTGCTCTGAGCTTAACTTAGATTTAAGAGGGTGTTCTTAGAGGTTTGATAAACAAAATAGACAACCAAAAATAGTGATAGCTAAACCTAGTCTATTGTCTTGAATCCAAAGATTGTCATTAATGCAAGAACAAATAGCTAACCAAACACCTATATAATTGATTTTAACATCGATGCAATAAATGCATGGTGGGGCAATGAACATGATCCACAAAGTGAGTTAATTATGATAGTTCATATAAATTTGTGTTATTTTCTATGGAAACATGAGTTGCACCAATCTCCAACATAGGTTAAAATATAACTTTCTTGATTTGTTCTCTATTTTGATTTGATTTGTGTGATTGGAATAAATACAAGCCAAACTAGTTCAAATCCAAGGGTTGTAGAGTCACAACTGACAAGGAGAAAGTTGCAAGAGAAAGTAACAAACACTAATTGATCTAAGCATATAGATGCATCAAAATATAGTGTTACCAATTTCATATACTTGGTTATCCATCAGTGAGTTGTACAAATTCATATGTAAACATGAAATGGTCCATCACAAATAGTTTAATAGGTTTAGAATGTTGTTTGCATTTATCAAATGACATTTACTTTCACAAAAAAAATGTGTTCATGAAATATCTCATAAAACATACTTAATGCTAAAAATTGCACCCCATACAATTTCACATTTCACATGCCTTTCTCTTTAGACAAACTAAGATAATTATGCTCTCCAATCTAAAAAACCATTTCCTTACCACCTAGCATGGCCCATTCCTTGATCATTAAGTCCAAATTTTCCATGGACCAATGCATATCGTGAAGACGTCTATGAGCCGCGCTAGCATCCTGTGAAAATTTGCGACTAAGGTGGTCGTTAAGACGTTACACCTATCGCATTTTGGTAGTGTAACACCTCTGCCAACTTGCAACCACATCGAGAATCGCTCGGGTTGGCAATTTGAACCAAAAATTTCCTCTCTTTTGCAAGGGATGAATTCATTCTTCATTCTACACACATAAATTCTTCATTCTTTCTCTTTTTCTCTCTTGGAAACACACATATAAATCTTTCTTCTCCATTTTTACAATGTTCCTTGAGCAAGCACTAGCTTTCTCCACCTTTCTAAGCACTATCTTGCAAAGAGCTCATCCACAGCTTTTAGAGAAAGCTCCATTGTTGCAACATGAGTTCTTGTAGGGAAGCTGCTATCATCTTGGCGGTTCTTATTACTCCTTTGGTGCACCAATGAGCTTCAATTTTGGTGCTGGTATAGGTTGTCTCTTCAAAAATATTTCTTGAGAATTTTACCTATGTCTTTGATTAGAATATGGTTTTCTTCATCTTTTCACATCTATTATTGCTATTACCATCTTGTCTAAGGCTGTCTGTGGAGGCGGAAACACCAATACAAGGGTTTGACTGAGGAAAACTCCTAAACAACCACCCAAAATTTTTCTTTGGTCTTATGTGTGTAGGTGTAGGAGGGAGGACCTTTTGAAGCAAGCTTGAACACCATCGAACATTCACGATGTTTGAACCTTTCCACGTTCTTTTTGTCTCATTTTCATTCAATACATTTATTTCAAAACCTTTAATTTTGTATGTTCATATTTCATATCTTTTTACATACGTAAGCTCATACAAAGTGTTATGTGTTTTTTTGGTGTTAGTTCCAATTTTCTATCCATATGAGACTCCAGTGTGAGTGCACTATCATCTTGGAAAAAGAGCTCGTCAAGTTGTCCAAAAGAGCTTTATACCCTACTCTTTTGATTTTTGATGCCTAATAGTTATCAATAATTTATGTACTTCGTTAAATTTCATATCCTCCTATCTCCAGTTCACTTGAGCCATGTCAACTGAGGTAGGATAGAGACAACTTGCTCTTTAAGATATTGTCATCTTAAGGGTAACAAATTCCCTCCTCTACATTTTGGTAAGCTTGACATTAACTCACCTTCTTGCAAAATCTTGGTCATTTTAAATTCTAAAACTCTTCATCCCTTTGAGTCCTCTTGTTTCTTGGAGTTGGTGAGGCTGCGCATTGTAAGCACTCCTCTATGAGCTTTACAACCCAGTCTACTACCTCTGGACACGTTGTAAGAAGCTTGAGACCTACGATACCCACAAATAGGTATAGTCTTACTAGACCTAGTCCAATATTTTCTAGGAACCCCGATCCTACTGGCTCTCAACTGGTATTAAGAGGTTCTTCTCCTTTGAATTTCCCTCCAGGGTCTCCATCCCCCAAAGATTATGAAACTGCTCTTAGGGTCCCCTTTGAGCAAGTTCAATCTTTGGAGGAAAGCATTAAAGAATTCAAAGATTTCTTAAACCGTGGTAACCTATATAGTCAAGCTACTCCTGTTGTTAGTAATATGAGAAACTTACTCATCTCAGATTGCAAGGGCCTTGAGTTGCTCCATGCACTGACCAACATAGTTGAGACTCATGTACCCTCGTACATGTCAGTATTGATACATCCTCATGACACCCAATCAAATATCACTGGTACTCAGTTGAATCTTCTGATGCCTGAGGTATTCGTGCATATGGTTGATACTAATCCCTCTATACCTCCCATGACTTCCATTGATAATACAAACATTGTGTCTGTGCCCCCCGTTAATCTTGGAGTTAATGTATCCCACACTCCTTTGGGGTATAACATTCCTCCCTCACTTGGATTCACACCTCAAGTCTCTCCTGCCATGGCTAATCAACCTCCTTTGCCATTTAATCCCATCTTGAACACCCTATTGCAAAACATGGGCCAGATGCAATCTCAACTCGCCAACTTAACTAATGTTGCCACTCAATCCACTTTTACGTAATATCATCATATTCCCCTCGCTTTAAACATTTTGAACACTCCCATGCCCTAATGGGTCGAGGTGCCAAAATTCAAAAAGTACAATGGTAAGGGAGACCCATAGACACATGCAAATTCCTTTACCGCTCTATGTAGTTATTTTCTACATTAGGATCATTTACTAGTGAAATTGTTCCTGTGATCCCTTAAGGATACTGTGCTGAGGTGGTTTTTCTCACTAACTGAAAATTCTATATTTTCTTTTGATCAACTCATAAATCAATTCTTACAATGGTTCCAAGTGAACATTATCTCTAAGGTCACCATTTCTAACCTTGTCCATTGTAAGCAATGACCGAATGAGATGTTAACTGATTTCATTTCTCGTTATCAATCTATTTCCTCCCAAATCCCCTATGCCCTACCTGACCATGAAATCTAGAGGATGTTCATGGGTAGTCTCCAGTTGACATTGAGGGAATACGTCTCTTTGATGAAATATCCTTCCTTCGCTCATCTGTGTACTATACTGAGAGACTATCAACAAACATTAGCTCAGTATGGGGCTTCGGCCTCATCCTCGTCTCTTGATATTTTTAGGGCTACGTCTTCTTCTAAAGGGTCAAATAGAAACAAGATGATAGCTACTGTAGTAGATATCTCTCAAACAAGTGAAAAAAATACACTTGGGTCACAACGTAATCGTAATCGGGTTTTTACAAAGCTATCTGATTCTAACTCAAGTATACTCCAATTTTTTTTTATAGATAACTTAATCACCCTTCCAAAAATTAGACTACTTCCTTTTAACAAGCCATACCCTAGTTGGTATGACCATTCTAAATTCTACCAATACCATCGAGTGCCCAAACATGACACGAGCATTGTGTGTACCTAAGGCACGTGATTCAGGACCACATAGATAGTGGTAACATCTGCCTTGATAGTAAAAAGAAAAACCCTAATAAGTCTATTGCTAAACCCAACAACCAATTACAAATCTACATAGATCCCTTCCTACCTCATTCTTCCAACTTTATTACTATTTCTTCTATGTCATCTAATGATTCCGCATATGTGAATACAGTGTATCACTCTTGATGAGACAAAAAAAATGTCTCATCTATTAGCTAAATAAATACATATATTTTGCTTAATTATGGAGTTTATCAAGACTGAGGATGATGAGGAAAGTAAGATTTTCAGTTGCAGCAGTCAAATATTTCATCATATCTTAAAAATTATGATCCGGGTTATTGATATTTTTCGATAGAAATTAGAAGACAAAAAGAAAAAAAAACCCATTAAATTTCACAAAAACCTAGTTCGTGGTTTGAGAGAAATATCACCAGTCCGATCCTCCAGAATTCTATTCTCGTGCTCCAAAAATTTCGGATGCTCTGGAATTTGTTCATTCGTTTGCTTCTATGCTCTAGAATTTTCAAAACTAAGTATGAAGAGGTTGAACGGTTAAGGGACAACAATTGAGAGCATCTAGGGGCAGTTCCAAACATCAAGGAAGGTTGTTGGGTTGTGCAAACAAATGGAGAATATCTAGAAGACAATTTTGGGTAGTTTGAACCTCTTTGCAAGCATCTAGGAGTTGTTTTATGAACTTTAATGATACACAAGGGAAAAGCATGACTTTTCTAGTAGTCAAATATTTTTTTGGAGCTTGTTTAGTGGCTGCAAAATAGACATATTTGTTTTGGACGACTAAAGAAGATTGACTCAACAAGATGAAGGAAAGACTTATCTGTTTTCCCTTAACACATGTTTCTATCTTCTAGCAAGTTGTTGCACAAAAATTAAGGCTCATCTTTCAGATTAGTTGAAGACAAGAACTCTATAAATTAATTGTAATCAAGAAAACAAATGGGGAAGAGTTTTATAGAATAATAAAGTTTAGTTTATTTTGTAGCAGTAGTGTAGTTGTCTGTAGTTTTCATTTCTTAGTTTATTTTCCAACAATCTTTCCATTTCTAGTTCTTTACATTTCTAGTATTTCCTTTTACAAGTTTTTAAAGATAGATTTGATTCCAGTATTTCATTTACAAGCTCTTAGATTAGATTTGATTCCAACAATTTATTTCATGCAATTTATTTCCAAAAATTTGTAGAAAAAACATGTCATGCAAGTGATTTCTTCTCCCTCTTGCATATTGCCATGGACACCACCCTAGATTGATATTTATAATTAAATGATGAGGAATGCTGCGACACTCATAATTTTTGGCGCCGTTGCCAGGGAGAAGTGTCATGAGGGAGTTGTTGATCTGGTGACAACAAATAAAAAAAATAGTTTGGAAATATTTTTAGGTTTATTATTTTAGAAATTCCTTGTTTTATTATTTTAGAAACCTTCCCCCAAAACAACAGGTCCAAAGGAAGAGGTTTTTGCATGCAAAGGTGACAACTCTTGTGCAATATACTCAACTAGAGGACCATGAATTCAAGCCCCAACAAGCAAAAGATTATTGTTTGGACACCTTCAAAGTCCAAGGAGGGTTGTCCGATCAAATATTTGAAGGACAAGGAGTTGCATCCAGTCATGCATGCAACAAAATGTGAGGAGGGATTGCAAAATATTTTTAATTAGCCCATGCATCTACTAGAATAAAAAATTATGGAGAAGACTTCCATTTCAAAGGAAGAAGGAGCATCAGAGTTCAAATATTTAGTTATCTTCTTCTCATGGTTTTCCTCTTCTTTCAAAAAGTTGAATGCATGGATCCATCATTTGAGAAAATGATATTTTCCACAGCCAGTTAATGGTTATATGTAACCTATCTCTACATCAATAAGTAGAGTAGGATAGAGTAGGTTTCTTTTTTGTAGCATAACAATAAAATCCCCATAATAACTCAAAATATCTTCAGAAGCATCTTCAGTGCATCTCCCAACAAATCCCTAGAGCAATTGCAATAAAAGTGAAGAGATTGGCTCCAGAAGCTCACTATAAGTTGCAGAGGACCTACAACATTTTAGGTGTGGGGGAGATGATGAGACAAAAAAAATGTCTCATATATTAGCTAAATAAATGCATATATTTTTCTTAATTATGGAGTTTATCAAGACTGGGCATGATGAGGAAAGTAAGATTTTCAGTTGCAGCAGTCAAAGATTTCATCATATCTTGAAAATTACGATCTGGGTTCTTGAGATTTTTAGACAAAATTAGAAGACAAAAAGGAAAAAAAACCCATTAAATTTCACAAAAATCCAATTCATGGTTTGAGGGAAATCTTCACCAGTTCGATGCTCCAGAATTCTATTCCCATGCTTTAGAAATTCTGGATGCTCTGAAATTTGTTCATTCGTTTGCTTCTATGCTCTAGAATTTTCGGAACTAAGTATGAAGAGGTTGAACAGTTAAGGGACAATAGTTGAGAGCATCTAGGGGGAAGTTCCAAGCATTAAGGAAGGTTGTTGGGTTGTGCAAACAAATGAAGAATATCTAGGAGACAATTTTGGGTAGTTTGAATCTCTTTGCAAACATCTAGGAGTTGTTTTATGAACTTTAATGATACGCAAGGGAAAGGCATGACTTTTCCAGCAGTCAAATGTCTTTTTGGAGCTTGTTTAGTGGCTGCAAAATAGGCATATTTGTTTTAGACGACTAAAAAAGATTGACTCAACAAGATGAAGGAAAGACTTATCTCTTTTCCCTCAACACATGTTCTTATCTTCTAGCAAGTTGTTGCACAACAATTAAGGCTAATCTTTCATATTGGTTGAAGACAAGAATTCTATAAATTCATTGTAATCAATAAATCAAATGGGGAAGAGTTTTATAGAATAATGAAGTTTAGTTTATTTTGCAACAATAGTGTAGTTGTCTGTAGTTTTCATTTCTTAGTTTATTTTCCAACAATCTTTCCATTTTTAGTTCTTTACATTTCCAATATTTCCTTTTACAACTTTCTTAAGATAGATTTGATTCTAGCATTTCATTTACAAGCTCTTAGATTAGATTTGATTCCAACAATTTATTTCATGCAATTTATTTCCAGCAATATGTAGAAAAAACATGTCATGTAAGTGATTTCTTCTCCCTCTTGCATATTGCCATGGACACCGCCCTGGATTGATATTTATAATTAAATGATGAGGAATGCAACGAAACTCATCAACTTCGATCTCCCCTTTGAGTCAGAAGGCTAAGATACTTGATGTATCTTTTACACCTAATGGATTTCCCTACCATGGACAGTACTCTCCCCTCTAAATCCTACTTAGGTCAATCGTAACATTGTCACTAGCGTTATGGTTGACCTTGCCAGTAGGTTCAATGTTGTCATTGAGGAGACACTCTTTTTCAATGGTTTGCATAGTGTGAGATATGATGAGTGTAAGAATGCCATCCATACATATGATGTTTTTTTCTCTCCCCTTCAGGATCTATTTCCCTGTTGTTCCTTGTCAGACCTAAATCTGTCTCTACGCCACTTGTCATGATATCGGAGTCTGACTTGTTTAGGGTGAATCTAGGCATTATGTGGCTAGTTTCCGTGAATGAAATTGCTTTCTTTGTCAATAAGTTTCTAAAATTTCCTCATGAGGGAATTATGCAAACTATCCAAGACATTGGGTACAAACTGCTAGTGTCGCATGGGGGTTTCTCTCTCAACCACTTCTGGCCTACTCTAGTGGGATCCATGTTACCCCATGGTGACTTGTTATATAAATTATTATAGACACAAGATCGAGATCTCAACACCTGATTTGTTCCCATCTCCTCCTTTTTCTTCTCCAATCCCCTCTCAACCTACTCTTGTGCAACAACATGCTTCATCTTCTAAGCCTTCTTTGTCGGGGGCTAAAGACAAGCATGCTTCCTTGAGTACACATTCCCATTCTTCCAAGGCTGAGCGTGACCTCCAATGATGCCTTTCGCTCCTTTTCCTATTCCTAGCATAGGAAAAGGAAAGGCCCTAACGTTGACGAAGTCAAAACCCCATGTCTTCAAACTTCTAATTCTTCCTAACATCCCTTGCCCTACTATATATAGTAAGGGTGAACAGTCCTCTTTGTCTGGATCTTCACGTGTGGTTTTGAGATCTTGACCCCCGAGGGTCACTCCTATTCCTCCCCCTACCTAGAAAGAACAAGGAAAGGCACCTACGACTGAGGTTAAGGATCCTGTGCCCTTGGCCTCTCTGACCTCTCCTGTAGAGCATATCCTTTCGTCGATAACGACCATGAAGGAAACTTCAATCATTGTTCTTGGTCCCCATCTCCATTGGAACCAACTTGCACATGAAAACAAGCGCCCCCAACGTGTGATGACAAAGGAATGCGATGCCATACTGAAAGCCACAAATAAGTATTCTATCTCAATTCCTCTATCTTCTTCCTTGTTTTCTCCTACTTTTGTCTTGCTTTTGGTCCCTTTAGAAGATGCAGATGAAACTCACCCCAAGAGGGTGCAAGTATTCATCGTGTCTTATTTGGAAACACCTCTTATCACTTCCCTACATAATGTCCCTCGACTTACACAACCCATAGATATGCCTCACACAAAGGTCATGTCTAGTGTGGCCCAGTCTGCTCCTCCCATATCTCAACACCCTAGCCTGTCATCCGAGTGCAAGCTTGAGCAAGACCCTATCTTTGAATCTCACCACAAGAATTCTAGTCCTTCCACGTCTCTTTATTCTTTTGTCATTATCATTGAGGATATCCCTTCTTCACCGAAGTTTGTCACTGCTCCTATTCTGGAGGTTCACACTAAGGCTCCTAATCTTTCACAACCTACAGTTGAATCACCACACTTCTCTCTCGAGAAGTGTATGTTTGATTCTCTGGAGGACATTTTGGTATTGTCAACTAATTTCACAAAGTTGTTGACACTCAACTCACAGGAACTAGTAGATGGGGATATTGAAGTAGCCACATCTCTAGCCTTTGCTGTAGGTGAGACGCTTGGTACCACTATTGCAATTTACAAAGCAATCGAATTAATTTGGTTTTCATTATGGAACATATTTATACATGGAGAAATGATAAAACCCGTTTATATTCTGGTAGTGAAAGGTTCAACAAAATACTAACCAAATTCCTAAGTTTACTATCAAACAATAACAAATCAAAACCAAACAATAACAAACTATCTACGGGTGGACAATGATGGAATATTCCAACATTCCACCCTTATTACATCATTGCTTTAAAGTACTAATAAGAGAATCTTGAAAACTATCAAACTTCACATGTCCAAGAGGTTTGGTGAAGATATCAACACGCTGTTCCTGAGTAGAGCAGTATTGGAGCTAAATGTTGTTTTGTTGAACATGTTCTCGTATGAAGTGGCAATAAAATTCAATATGCTTGGTTTGTTCATGAAGCATTGGATTGCAAACAAGCTTGAGAACAGTTTGATTGTCACAATAGAGGATAGTAGGTTGGTTTTTTGGTACCCCCAATCCTTCTAATATGCGATGTAACCATACTGCTTCTCAAACTGCTACACTTGCTGCATGATATTCTGCTTCTATTGAGGAATGTGCAACTGTGGCTTGTTTCTTACTTCCCCAAGAAATGGGACTTGAACGCAAGAATAAAACAAATCCAGATGTGGATTTCCTATCATCAACTGAACTTGCATAATCTACATTTGTATACCCTATCAAGAAGAACTGATCATTCCTTTTATATTCCAAACCATGATTCATAGTACCTTGGATATACCTTAGTACCTATTTTTCTGATTTCCAATGACACATCTTTGGTTCTTGCATGAATCGTGAAAGATAATTAACAACAAAACTGATATCTAGTCTAGTATATGTCAGGTAAATCAAACCTCCAATCATTTGTTGATAGAGAGTTGCATTCACCTAAGGAGATGAATCATAAATAGATAACTACAAACCTAATTCCATAGGTGTAGACATGGATTTGGAATCCATCATTTTGAACTTCTCAAGCAATGTCTTGGAATATTTTCTTTGAGATACAAATATATGGTGATTTGTTTGCCATACCTCTAAACTGAGGCAATAGTGAAGTAGTTCAAGATTTGCCATATCAAAGGCCTTCTTGAGATCATTCTTGGTTGTCTCAGTCATTGCTTTTAAGCTGCCTGTGATAACTAAGTCATAAAAATACAAAATAATTATCACAATATCCCCCCCTTGATCCTTGAGGTAGAGATTTGGATCATATGGATGCCTAGAAAAATCATGTTTTAGCAAGTGTTCATCAATTTTAATATACCAAGCTCTAGGAGCTTGTTTGAGACCATATAGGGATTTAATGAGTTTGCATACCTTTTCTTCTTTACCAGGTACAATGTACTCCTCTGGTTGGGTCATATAGACATCCTCCTTAAGGTCTCCATTAAGAAAGGCACTTTTTACATCCATTTGATACAATTTCCAACCAAATTGAGCAGCTAAAGCAAAAATCATTTTGATGGTTTTTATCTTTGCAGTGGGAGAAAATGTTTCGTCATAGTCTATTCCTTCTTTCTAGGCATAACCCTTTGCTACAAGTCTAGGC
This sequence comes from Sequoia sempervirens, assembly GCA_007258455.2. Classification (NCBI taxonomy): domain Eukaryota; kingdom Viridiplantae; phylum Streptophyta; class Pinopsida; order Cupressales; family Cupressaceae; genus Sequoia; species Sequoia sempervirens. The sequence continues at coordinate 37,814,197 of VDFB02000008.1, read as the reverse complement.
TTATGTTTATCTATACTACCATCTGCTTTGTACTTGGTTTTAAAAATCCATTTACAATTGATTGCTTTCTTACCAGGTGGTAGATCAACAAGCTCCCAAGTGTTGTTTTTCATCAGAGATTGATACTCTGCATCCATAGCCTCTTTCCAAGGCTTTGATTTTAGTGCTTCTTGAACATTAGATGGCTCAAAATTTTCAACTAAAGTCATTAGTGCAAAGTTTACCTCATTGCGAGCCATGCTGTGAGTCTTCGGACCTGAAGTGGATGTGTCTAGGACTCCATCTAACTTTGCATCTCAAATGGTACTAGTGTACCACTTTGGTAAAGGTTTGGTGATAATGGTGGGTGTTGACTGATTATCAATGTGCCCATCATTTTTACCATCCATGTTGAAAATAGGAGCACTGTCTGAAGTAGATGATGATGTAGGAGGAGAACTTACATCATTCTTCTCATCAAAAATTACATCTCTACTAATGTATATCTTCTTTGTACTAGGATCCATAAGACGATGTGCTTTGGATTCATTACTATATCCTAGACGAATACATTTCATTGATTTTTCATCTAGCTTCTTCCTTTTCTATTTAGGAATGCGCATATAGGCGGTGCATCCAAAAACACAAAGATGAGAGATAGAAGGATTTACCCCTGTCCATGTTTCTTCTGGTGTAATGCCATCAACTGCATTGGTTGGTGCACGATTCAAAAGATAAACTGATGTGTGAACAACTTCAGCCCAATATGCACACTCTAATTGAGAATCTTTCAACATACTTCAGACCATCTCCACGATGATGCAATTTCTCCGTTCAACAACTCCATTTTGCTGAGATGTGTATGTTGTAGTCAATTGATGCTAAATTCCATTTTCTTTCAGATATGTGGAGAATTCTATGCTGGTGTATTCCCCCCCTCGATCTGAGCAGAGGACATGAATATAGTGATTCGTATTTTTATCCACCTGAGTGTGAAACTCTTTGAAATATGATAGAGCTTCATCTTTATGCTGCAAGAAATATACCCACATTTTCCTTGAATGATCATCAACAAACAACTAAAAGTACTTGTAGCCATTGTGACTAGGTGGCATAGGTTTGCATGAATCAGTATGCACCAGCTGCAAAGGTTGGTTTGCACGATGCTCACTAGGATAGAAGGGTGCTCTATGTTGTTTCACATCATGTCCAACTCTTTCACATATTAGACACTGCTTCATAGGCTTCTTGCTTTTATGATGTGTAGTCATCACATGGTCATCCTCCTCATGTTTGTGCCTTAGAGATTCTTCTTTTTAGATTAGATTCACAAGCTTCTCAAAAGTGGGTGTGGTCTTAGTGACATTCAAAGTTGTCACAAAGACTTTATATCTAGAAGGTAGTGCTCGTAGAGCAATAGGCACCAAAACTGCATCATTAATTGTTTCTCCCAATGCTTGTAGGGAAGCTCTCAACTCTGCAATCCTTTTGAGAAATGATTCCAATTGTTCTCCATTCTTCATCTTTAGGCCATTTAGCTGACTCTACAAATTCAAGATTTGATTTTGATTCTTGGCCACATATATCATCTTGAGCTTGTCCCATGCATCTTTGGCTGTGGACGAGTCTTGAATGAAAGGTTGAACTTCATCAGACACACTGAATAGAATGATCAATTTTTCCTTTCTGTCAGCTTGATCAAATTTCTTTTGTTCATCAGCATCTGTCTTATGTCTTGTTGTGGTTCCACCGACCACATCCCAAATTTCTTCAAACTCAAGTTGAGTTTTGGGTTTTGTCTTCCATGTAGAATAATTGTTCCCGCGTAGTAGCTGAGAATTTGGCAAAAGAAACTTTGGAGAACTGCTAGCCATTACGTTAAATACTTTATCCTATTTCTCCTCCCTCAGTTCAACAATGTGCCACAGAGGAAAGGATAAAATAAGAAGATTTTTTTTTTTATAAATATTGCTGAGTTGAATAAAGTCACCTTTTTACATGGTTTCAAGAAAAACCTTACAATATATCATTTTGAAAATCTTGAGAAAGATTAAAAATAATAATAATGGATTCAGGAACAAATTAAATTATTGACTTTTAAAAAACAAAAAAGAAGGGGGACTTAGTTCTTTCTTGTGGAGCCTACAAAAATAAAACACCTAAACTATCACCATCTATACTGGCTCGTTCATAAATTTATACCCGTATGATTTTAAGGAGATCACAAATCGATGCACTCTGGATGATATGCGTGTTTGCACTTGAGAGGAAGCATAGCATCTTGTGCTCCTTGAATTCAGCCCTATAGCAACCAAATTCCTAATCACAGGCATGAAATATGATTGGTTCCAACTGAGGAATTAAGACGGGTCAAGGGTTGAGAGAACGCCTTTGCATGGAATGACTAAGGCAGACCATACACACACAACACAAAGCATGCCAAGTGAATCAATTCCTATGAAAGCCCCTCAATGCAAGCTCTTGCTTCAAAAGAATGATAAAGAAAAGTGCCAGTCATTTCATCACGTAAGAGCAGCCTGCTCGTGCTTCCAAAGAAACAAAATAGTGTATCGACCCTCTACACAACAATGAATCTTTGACCCACACCAACACAACCACAAACCAGACTCTCCAGAGTAAATCTGGAGCAACAAAAAAAAACACTCCTCCAATGGCACTACAACAAATGACATCTGCAGAAGTCAAAACACCACTGTCAATCACAACATGTAATCGGATATATTTCCTCTATGCGGTGCTTCATTTCCATTGGTGGCAATGGTTATTATCAAATGAGAGGGGACCAAACTCAAAGCAAGGAAGCTGCGATTCAATACAAGCCACCAGACTATAATATGGCCAATGAAAGATCCACAGACTCAGTACTCAACAATACACAAATTGCACATTGTAATAACCGATACTCCTACAGATTGCCACAAATATAGATCCAGTAAACCAATGCACAGGTCAACAAAGAAGAGAGCCGTCTCTGAGCACACCCTCACTAATACAGAGAGCACACAACCTGCCCATCTCAGGCAACCAAGTGGTCAAGACCAGGCGATATTTGTAGCCTTTGAAAGATACGAGGAGCGAGAATGGTCTTGGACAAATCAATAAAAGATTAATGCGGGGCCAATATTATTAAAAAAAAACTAATCTATGAAAGCATGCCTTATTAGTGGGAGATATTCATGCTAAGTATTTGCATGAAAATGAGAAGCTTCCACCTTATTCTCCTAAACTTGCTCTAATACCATATTGCAATTTACAGAGCAATCAAATTAATTTGGTTTGCATTATGGAACATATTTATACATGGAGAAATGATAAAAACCGTGTATATTCTGGTAGTGACGGGTTCAACAAAATACTAACCAAATTCCGAAGTGTACTATAAAACAATAACAAATCAAAACCAAACACTAACAAACTATCTATGGGTGGACAATGATGGAATATTCCAACAACCACCCTAGCTATTGTTCTGTTGCAAGCTCACCCTCCTTCCCCCTATGATATAGATTGGGAGGAGGATGAATTTATGGACATAATTGACTAGAGAAGTACCTTTCATGTCTTCAAATTAGAGTTTCTTTGCTTGTCTATGTTCCCTTGTACTTGTCTTTATATGTTATAGTCTCTCCTAGAGGATCCAAGATACCCTTGTAGGTACTTGGATATAGGGCAGAATTTTTTTTCATGCACTTCTTCTATTTGTATCATCATTTTTCTCTTTGTTGTACCTTGATTTTTTATATTTGGGGACGATGCAAAGTGTTGGGGGAATTTAGGCCTTCTACCATGTTGACCCAAATTTTGATTTTTACTTTTTCTTCATGTGCTTCTTCATGAGCTAAGATGTTTGGAGACATGATGACACTTCATGTGCAACTATATACAAGTATTATCAATATGAATCATACTAACCTTGAATATTTAGATCCCCCTATCTCCCTCTCATGTATCTCTTATGATAAGACCTTGAATAACTTTTGTTCCTTTGCGTGACACAGGGAAGGACGTGGACTATCACATTCTCATTATGAATCTTTTATTGTAGATCTCTTTCCGAATCATGTCTGCATTCAACTGTCTTATTTGTCATCTAGCATGTGGGCAACCCACTAGACTCTGTCTTTATAGATGTCTATATCTACTTTATGTGGCTGTCCTAAAATGTAGTTTGTAGTAGTCATAGGTCAATTGGATTGTCGTATGGTCCATAACATAACACAACTTGCTACCCATACATATTGGCACCGCCTTGTGTCTATATAATCTTTGATGTCTAAATTCTTTTCTTTTCACCTAACATGTTTGTGGTGATACAACTTAATCATTCTATGTAGGATTGACTCAGGTCTCTTCCCTGGGGGAAACTCCACATGGATAGAAGACTTTGTTTCCCCTTCACATCTTGGGTATAACACTCTCTTCCTTTTTACTTTAGTTTTCATTTTCTATCAAACACATATGCTCACTAAAGTGGGGGAAAAATGTAATGTCTAAAATTGCATCCCATGCAATTTCACATTTCATACGCCTTCCTCTTTAGACAAGCTAAGATAATTGTGGCCTCCTATCTAATTTTTTTTTTCCTTACCACCTAGCATGCCCCATTCCTTGATTGTTAAGTTTGATTTTTCCATAGACCAATGCATATCATGAAGACGTCCACGAGCCATGCTAGCATCCCACAAAAATTGAAACTAAGGTGGTCATTGAGATGTTACACTTGCCACATTTTTGTACTGTAACACCTCTGCCAACCTATAGTCACATCGAGAATCGCTTAGGTTGGTTGTTTGAACCAAAAATTCCCTCTCTTTTACAGGGGATGAATTCATTCTTTATTCTACATACAACAAATCTTCATTCTTGCTCTCTTGCTCTCTTGGAAACACACATACAACTCTTTCTTCTACATTTTTATAATATTCCTTGAGCAAGCACTGGCTTTCTCCACCTTTCTAAGCACATATATTGCAAAGAGCTTTTCCATGGATTTTAGAGGAAGCTCCATTTTTGTAGCACGAGTTCTTGTAGGGAAGCTACTATTGTGTTAGAGTTTCTTGTAACTCCTTTGTTGCACTAGTGAGCTTCAATTTTGGTGTTGGTACAGGGTAACTCTTCAAGAATCTTTCTTGAGCATTTTATCTCTATCTTTGATTAGCATATGGTTTTCTTCATCTTTTTCACGTCTATTATTATTATCATCGTGTAAGGCTGTCCATGGAGGTGGAAAGACCAATATGGGGGTTTGACTAAGGTAAACTCCTAAACAACCACCCAACATTTTTCTTTGGTCTTATGTGTGTAGGTGCAGGTGGGAGGACCTTTTGAAGCAAGCTTGTACAAAGTGTTCTATGTTTCTCTAGTGTCAATTCCAATTTTTCTCAATGTAGGTGTGCTGTCATCCTAGAAAAAGAGCTTGTCAAGCTGTCCAAAAGACCTTTATACCCTACTCTTTCATTTTTTGATGTGTAAAAGTTCTCAATAATTTATGCACTTCATTAAATTTCATATCCTCCTATCTCTAGTTCACTTGAGCTATGTCAATTGAGGTAGGAGATAGATAGTTTGCTCCTTGAGATCTTGTCATCTTGAGGGTAGAAAATTCCCTCCTCTACACATATATTTTTGAGTTTGTTCATACACCATTGGAGAGATAAAACTAAATAAAAAATTCACAATAACCTCTATAGTAATCTAAAACTATGATGCAAGAACATCCTTGGTTGTAAAGCAATCCTATGTCAACCAAAAAAACATTTTTTTTCTTTTATTTCAGTCTATAGTAGTTTTAGAATTTCATTTTGCATTTCACTGCATTGTCATTTCTCAACTCACAGAGTAGGATATATTTTCTACACAAGGTCATCTATGCCATATCCATATTTTAGTTGATTTTCATTTGTTTGCAAAAAGTTATCGCTCTCATAATTCACTGTCATTTCTCTATCAGAGCATTTGGGTCCGAACTGGTCCAAAATTATTATGCTATGGAGCTTAATGGGACATCATACAAGCATTTTGGGTCCAATGGGATATTTCTTAGAGATTTGTAATATGTTTCATTTTGCAAAGGATTTTCTTTCATGTTTTAAGGCTGGCCGACATGCTTGATCATTCATTGGGATTTTTAAACCCTTGACGCTGACACAAACCATTATTGGAGCTAGAGAATCATATTTAAGATCACTTATAATTCATAGGAAAGTAGTTAAAGTTTAGATTTAGGATTATAATTCAAATTTTTTCAGATATTTAGATCCGATTGTCAATAAGTCCTTTGTGCCAGTTGTAATGTTTCTAATGCCCTTGCAGCTAGCCTGTGAGCCCTAGTTATTTTGCATGTGAGGCATATGATGCATGCAATATTATCAATTTTTGAATCAATGAATATCTATGTTTGCTAAGTATTTCTTATGTTATTTCTATTGTGTTGAACTCTAAGCTACATAGTTGGATAGTTCTTTCTAGACCCTCCATCCATGACTGCACCAAACTACCTCTACCTCCCTATAGCTAAATTAAGAATAGGTCTTTTCCCTTCAAATTATGCCTCTCTATTATCCTCCTACTTTTCTAAACTGTTTATGTAATATACAATGCTCATAATGAAACAAAAGCTTTATCCTTAATAGCAACAAGGTGAAACCCTAACCCATAGCACTATAGCATCACAAAATCATTTTTCCCAAAATGGGTTTCTCAGATGGATAGCGGCTAGAGTAGGTACGTGAATAGTTGAGAGATCTCACCCATAGTTAATGTGGTTAGGGTAAGTGAATAGAATCAAAACCATTTCATTTGGTTCTCAAATAATTCATTAAAATGTTTAAATATTACGTTGGCCCTTTTTTACCATATCCATCACCTCTTTTAGAATACATTGCATGCTTCATTATACATCTATTTTCGATAGCTTGGGATTTTAATACACATATGATTTATTTTCCATTATTTCCTTGTTGGTACATGAATAAGGTGTTTTACCTAACTAATTCACCTAGTAGGTTCTTTACTTAGGTTCTAGGAATATTTCTAAAAGTCTTAATTGGCATGACATCTTATCTTATCTTATGTCATTTACTTCTTGTGTCTTAGACCATTTAATATTAGTTCTCTCATGTCATAGGATTAAAAAACTTGTCATGATATTGTCTAATCCTATCCCTCAAACTTTACTATATAAGCAAGGTCTTATTTGTACATTTTAATTGTATTGCATTGATCACATTTCATCTTGTCTAATCCTATCTAATATTATTTTGCATCTATTGTTGCAAATTTATTCTCTTTCTTTTCTCTCTTATAGAAAGATATTTTGGTTGCAAGTGATTTTGGGAGCTTGAGTCCTTGAGTGAATCTAACATGGTATTAAAGCTTTAGATTTGCAAATCCTCTTCCCATATTTGAGAGTGATTTGTACTTGAGCTATTGCAAGGTTGCAAATCTGGGTGGATCTTGAAAATTTGAGTATATTTTTGTCTTACATCATATGATGACACGGAGAGTAAAAATAATAATAGAAATACTAAATTTGGGGGTTTCCTCTATGACTTTGTATTGCAAGTTCATTTTGGAGCTTTTTGGTACAAATTTGAGCTAGGAGGTGGTTGCTAGATCTATAAGGTAGCTACAATTTTGGAGCATTTTGGGTCAAAATAGAACCCTAATATTGATTGTCAATTTTTCAAACTTAGAGCTCTTTGCCTCGGGCCCTTTGAAAAATTAGTTTATCTTTCCATTAATATTGTTCCTACAATCGTGTGGTATGCGATGTCATAATTGTAGTCATCATCTACCCAATCAGACAAGCATGGTTTTCCTTTTAAAAAAATAGTTTTTAATATTATTTTTCTAATTTAAATTAAAAATGGGGTGATGGGCCTCTCAATTGGCTAAAGTATCTTGTTGTAGGAAAGAGGTCACGAGGTCTAGTCTCCCCACCATCCCCATGGTACTAGAGGGTGTGTTGTGCTAGCATCATTGGTCACGTAAAAAGAGTTACCAGGTGCACAACAGTTTATAGGGGGTGGCTACCCGATTCCGATTCTTGCAGTCTAAAACAAAAAATTAAAAAAAAATGGTTTGTAGACTGTACCTTGCATGCTTAGGGTACTTTGTAGACACTAGGGTACCTAGCCACCTATGGGAACCATGTGGCACCTCCTCAATGAGCCACATGCCAAGCTTCCCCCTTCTCACCATTGACATGGGACACCACTACTCATCAGCCTAAAATTGATAGCATTCAACCTCGTTGTACAAGTTTGCTGATATGTGTTAAAATCTGATGGTGAATATTCTAGATTTGAGTGAATATACTAGCAACCAAGAAGAATATTTCATGCTAGTGACCAGTAAAAAATATTCCATCAAGAATCTACTAACAAAGAATATTTTATCAAGGTATAGTATATTCCCTCTATTGACATAAACGTGACATGAACCAACCCTTTTGAAACTTTCCCCCTTTTCCAATGCAGTTTTTGATTTTGTGGTTCAATTTTAGAGGCTCATAACTTAGTCATTCAACTTGCTTTATTCAAGTTTTTTTAAGGTATGGGGCAAAATTTCATGTTCTTCATAGTGGTGCAATCAATTTTTGATTTTAGCGGCTTGGTTTTCCATAAATTGTAGATTCTCACAGGTGTTGTTGAGTAGTTCTCATTTTGAGAACTTCTGGAGCTCCATTCTCGCTCCTATGGTAACAATTTTTGGTGCAAATTTTTTAAGTTAAATATTTTTCCTATACTTTGCATTGGTGTGAATATATTAATTTTATTCTATCTAAAAACACACTTTAATTTTGCGGCCAAATTTGGCATTTGTAAGCACTAAGATCAAGTCCACTTCATAGTTTTTGGAAAGTGGCACATGTAATCACAATAAAGATAAATTCCCAAGATCATACATTATTGGGGGCATTCTTGATTGTGTAATTGTGGGGGTAATCTTGCATTTTTTTGTTGGTTGTAATCATGTCTCCTAATGCATGGAAAGTTAAATGTGATTACTGTGGGAAGAAAAACATACAAAAGATGATATATAGCTAAAAGAAATTGATGATTTTAAACTTATTTATGAAATTCATTATTTGAAATAGCTTTGCATAGTAAATGTCATCAATTTTCCCAATTCTTTTGAACCAACATCAAATAGATTCATCTGGTGTTCTTACTTCAACATCCTGTGAGGACACAAATTTATTTGTGGTTGATATGTGTAGTCAAATGGTATGCATTGAGATATCATATCCTTCATCCACTATTACATATGATTATTTTTGTTGCTACATCCATGGATTCTTGTGATTTAGTGCAACATGACATTCATTTCCTTCCATATATGGCTACTTGGGATGAGTAATTAATAGACATTGCAAGTTTTTTTTGTGAGTCCTATCTTGCAAACTTGGAGGAAAATATTGAGGATATCCATCTCCTCTTTGATGTTACTTTGTATGGAGTTGCATCATCTTCTTTAGATGTTGCAGGGGAGTATTTTGAACCTCTTGTTCATTCTCTTTCTCATAATTTGTCATATTTTGGCATTGGTGTCAAGAATTTTGATCAACACTTGGAGGAGTCTTTGTCTTTAGATTATGTTCTACATCCATCTCCATTAGGTTATGTATTTCCATATTCTTCAGTGTGGCATGAAACAACTAATTTTATTGTGGTAGCTTTTGGCATCAAGATGGGGACACTTGAGTAGAATTCAGATAATTCATACATCATTTATAGAAAATTGGTTTTGTTTCTTCCTAAGGGGAGGAACCTTATTGAATTATTATGGACCATCTTCTATATTCAATTATGAACATATACCATTGGTATAGATTCTACATTGAGGGGGGGGGGGCTCTATGATCTCTCTTATTTTCTCTTATGTGGGGACTTGTCCTCATTTTTCTTTGAGAGAAATTTGTATTTTCTCCCTTTTGGGGAAGAGTTGTGTCCTATTGGGTTTTCTCCCTTTATCTATTTGTGAGCTATTGCATTTGTATAAGGGTACCTAACATGGCCTAGTAGTTGGGACCCATCATCATCTTTGCATCATTTCAGTTTTTTTCATAGTTCTCCCTAAGTTGCACTTAAGGAGGGGTGTTGGTGTGAATAAGGTGTTTAAACTAACTAGTTCACCTAATAGCTCTTATTCACATGTTAAGTTTACTTAGGTCCTAGGAATATTTCTAGAAGTCCTAGTTGGCATGAAATATTTGTTGAACACTTGAAATACTAAGGAGGGGGGGGGGTTGAATTAGTATTCTTAGAAACCATCTAAATATTAACCATCTAATTTCCAAAGAATATTTAGCAATTACAAGGAATGAGAACATGAACAACCCATAGCACACACAACACATGAACACCAAAATTTTTACATGAAAAACCCAAAGTGGGAAAAACCATGGTGAGGATTAGCTCACAATATGTTATAACCAGTTATAAGATATTATAGAAAGGCTCATTGCCAAGAGGACCGATTGTTCACAGAGAAAAGAAAGAAAGAAGTGGCTTCAAAATCAAGATTTGAACTGATACAAAGTGCATCTAACATGCTAAATTTAGTTCCTTTGAGGTTCAAAATTCTGACTCAAAACATTTCATCTGTCTTAGATTATAGATTTCTACTTTGCATGACTTTTCTTTAAACCTCTACAAGATTCCATACCACTGATTGTATTTGGATCATGTATGCCTCATATTCTCATTGCATACATACTTTGTAATCTCAAAACAACCTTACATATATATCAAACACATCTACTTACATCAACTAGGTCAGCCTAATTAGATGTAGACCCAAATCATACAAAATGTGCCTTGTCGACATCCAATATAATTCAAATTTCCTTCATGCCAAAAAAATATGTAATATATGTTGGCATGGACCTATAATAGCTCCTTCTCATCTTCATATTACATCTCTAATCTCTACAACTCTTTACATATATTGGGTCGGCTAGGCATAGAACCTAAAGACAAAAAATATTTCAAGTGATCTTCACCATAGGATATGTGATCCTCAAAATATCATGCCAACTGGAAATATCACTATATTGAAACTTGTAAAAGTTCTCCCAAAATTGCAAGGCTCAACTCAAATTTGCGGAGGAATGTAGACCAGTTAGGCAAGGCCCAATACATAGAAAACTATTTAAACCATATATGTCGAACTTTTGTTACTTGCAACTCTTGAACCACTTAACTGGGACAATTGAAATTCTAAACTAATATTCCAAATATATCTATGAGAAACATACTAGAACCATAGGAGTAGATATGAAAATTCAAACAAACGCGGACCAGAGTACGCGAGGGCATTGTGTGCAAAAATTGTCAATATAAAAACTTAGCCAAAAACCTTTTACAAAATTAACTTTTTTGTAGACATCTGACATTCATAATGTGGTGTTGATGTGGTGTTGACATCAATGACAACTCATTAATGACAAACTTCTTCATTCTTTCGGCAATCTCCCCCTTTGTCATTGATGGAAACATGTGCCAAAACAAAACATTTCTCCACACATCTCTCTCAACAGAACTTCACACATCTCTCCCAACAAAATTTCACACATCTCTCCCAAAAGAACTTCACACATATCCTCCCCTTTGACATCAAGGGAAAAGGGTGTACAACAACAAAAAAATTTATAGTCCCCCTCAACCAAATATACCAGTTGAACTAAAAACACTAGCTCCCCTTTAGGAAGTTAACCAAAAACTCTTAATACATCTGCATATGTACAAAGGAATTTGAAAAAATGAAAAACTAAAAATAAAGGAAAGATGGAAATGTTCAACTCGAAGATGTTGACCCAAGCTTCTACAACATGGCTTGTCAAGCAGGTTTTCCATCTTCCTAGCTCTTCTTTTTTTTTGTAAGCAACTTGTATAGATATTCAAGCTCTATCAAGGTGTCTTCTCCTTCTTCCATAGTACTGGGGTTGAGTTTTAGTTTTGAAATTTTTTCCATGCTGGAAAGGGCGCTTGAAATAGGTATATGCTTTGTTTTTACCAAGTCCCTTAGCTTCCCAATCTCCTTGATAATCTCTTCCTTTTGGCTCTGCAAAGTGAAAAATCTGTCGTGCAATTCTAATATAGCAATCTAGGTTTGATCATTTTTGTCTAGTTCTGGATCATAGGCACTTGATGCCTTAGATATTTGAGATTCAATTGAGTCCATTTCATCTTTTATTTCTTGTGTGGCATCCGAACACTGCATGCAATATGAAAACATTGTCTTTGCTTCTTCCTCATAGACTTGTACTTCTTTCAAGAATTCTTCAACTTTGGTATGTGCAAGTGCACATTTTTCTGTAAACCTAGTCACAACCTTTTTTTCCACTTGTCCTTTCAAACCAAAGGCATATTCCTTAAAGGAATCAATCCACAATTTGATTTTTTTCACAATAGACAATGATGTATCAATATTAGTTCCTGATGTGACCTCCTATAACTCCTTCACAACTTCATCCATTAATTCACTGCTCTTTTGATATGTTTCAAGAATTTCTTTTCTTATTGATGCATTCAACACATAACTTAATTGGGACAGAGGGCCTAGCTTGATTGGATAAAAGAATCCTATTGTATACAAAAGGTCATGAGGTCTAGTCTCCCCCCAAACCCGTGGTACTAGAGGGTATGTTGCACCAACATCACCAATCATGTGAATTTTTTTTTACCAGGCGCACTGTAGTTTATAGGGGGATGGATACCCGATCGATTCCTACAGTCTAAAAAAAATGCATCACTTAATTGCATCTTATGCATAGGGGGAATCTTATTTAAATCAACAGTGCTCTTTTGCATGGGCAACTGCAAAAAATTATGAAGAAACAACTAGTTGGAACTTTAAGTGTTTGGATAACATGCCTTTTAAAGGATTATCGAAGGGGGATTCACCAGTAGGCTTGGGTAAATCCTCAGACCTTTCTGCTTCTTCATTCTTTCTGGTATTAGCATCTTCTTCCTCCATCTTATCTTTTTCTTCACCAAAGGCTTTGTTCTTGTCTTCTTCTTTCTCCTCGTCGTCTCTTTTGTCTTTTCCTTTTTCACCTTGTTCACTCTCTTTATTTTTGTCATATTCTCCTTCCTTCTCATTATCATTTGCACTCTTATCTTCCTTGTTTGTCTGCCTTTTCTCTTTATCAGTTTCATGCTTGTTACCTTTGTTGGTGCCTTGTTCTGTATCTACTGGTGGAGCATATATCTCTGGATTATCTTGAACAGTGTTTTCTAGAGCAATTCACACAAATCATAGTCTTTTCCCTTTTCCACAATTTCATAGGCTACATGAATTGTTGTAGGAGACATAGAATTCTCTTTGTTGGTGTAATATATCTTATATCCTATGACCATAGCTGCATACCTTACTATAGTATTCTTGATGGTATTCAAAGTGAGAGCCCTTTGATCAAATTTGGCTTGAGTTAATTCCATTATATCCTTGTTCTTCACATATTTCAACACTGGTATAGGTCTAGTAGCACATAGTCCAGTAATTTCCCTTATACCTTCCTTTGTTATCAAACCAGGTTTTTCAGTCCATAGGAATTTGTCATGCACTGACTTAATTCCTTCCTCACATGCATAATTTCATCATCATAGGTGAAGCATGTGAACAATTTACAAATACCAAGTTTCTTCTTCATTGGGTTTTCATACTTAGGCTTAACTTGAAATTCATCTCCTATCAGTTCATTTTTCCATAGGTCTGTGAATTTTGTGTGATCATATTCTTCCATTTTTCCATGGATGTAAGCCCTACTGCCTTCTTTTTGTAGGTAAAACCCTATATGGAATACTCAAAAAGGCTTTGAGTGGGTCATTCTCAAATATTTTCATGGGATATTTCTTAAACTTTGGCTGGGGTTTTTCACTCACATTGACTACAATAGGTGTTTCCATTTCTTTTGAATTCAAATGCTTTCAAAAAAAATAATGTCAGCTTAGATAACGGTAAATACCTTTTTCTTTGCACAACTGGGACTAGGGTTTGGATGTTGTGGTTTCACGAATTGCCTTCAATCTTTGAATTCACCTCAGCTCACACTACTCTCTCTGAAATGCATAAAAGTGAGGAAACTAGATTGATCATGAATACTTATAGTCCTTCGATTTTCCCCAAATTCACATTAAATGCACCAATCAATAAAGCTTATGAAATTTTCTCTGTGCTATAGTACGCCATAGTTTTCTCTGAAAATCTTCGCATTTGCATATTTTCTTTCAAATTTTTCTTCAACAAATCCATAATATCCATTTCAGTCTCATATCTTCATGCCAAGCCATGACACCTTCTATTGGCAAGGGGTTATTTGATTTTTCTATAATTGCTCCCTCTAAGCCAAATCCTAGGTTCAATTCCCAAAGGAATTATCTACACCCGAGGGTGGTATAGATTCATTTATAGTCTCTGATCCTTCTTTGTTCTTAGGCTCCTCTTTCTTTCTCTAGTTCTTCTCCATTTCCCTTTTTACTTCTATCAGATCAATATTTGTGATTGGTTCATTTCTCTTTTTTGGATTGTTTTTTCTCATATTTTTGCAAAACTTAGCAATATGTCTGGGTCTGTTACAATTGTGATAGATAATATTCTTTTGGTATTTATTCCTTCCATTCATTCTAGATCTGTATTGATTAGCCTTATTTCATTCTTTTGAGACTAGAAATAAGGTTAATCAATACAGATCTGGAAATAAGGCTAATCAATACAGATCTAGAATGAATGGAAATAAGGCTAATGGAATTAAGGCTAATCAATACAATTCTAGAATGAATGGAAGGAATAAATCTCAAAAGAATGAAATAAGGCTAATGAATGACTTGTCTTGAATTTTTCTTCATGAGCTCTTGCTTTCTCTAAATTTGATCTCAGACTTACTACTTCCTCTTCAAGCTTTGTATATTTACCAGTGTTGCTTTTACTATCGCATTCAAACATTCCTCAATTATTTTCTTTTCTTCCACTTGCACATTTAGTCTAGTGATGCTCTCATTTGCTTGTTTTTTGTTGTTCATTGACTTCCCTATGTCTTTCTTTGAACTTCTTTATTTTTTCTCTTAATTTTCTGATGCAGTCATTTGCTTCTTTAATATTTTCCTTTAGATCTCTATTTTTATCTTCAATTTTGTCAAGGTTTTCAAGAGAAACTTTGGGTTCTCCATCTTTCATGCAATCATCTTCAGTGTGATCTGTGGTAGGAATCACTTCCAAATTTCTTTTATCAACCATGTGTTCAATCTCCAAGATCTTCCCTAAGTGGTCAAGATTCTTCCAAGGAACTTGGATCTGATACCAATTGTTGAATACTTCAAATATTGAGAGGGGGGTGAATCAATATTCTTAGAAACCATCTAAATATTAACCATCCAATTTCCAAAGTATACTTAGCAATTACAAGGAATGAAAACATGAACAACCCATAGCATACACAACACATGAACACTAGAATTTTTATGTGGAAAACCCAAAGTGGGAAAAAACATAGTGAGGATTAGCTCACAATATATTATAACTGGTTATAAGATATTACAGAAAGGCTGAGGGTTAGCCTATGCAAGGGACCAATTTCTATGGAACAACATGGTGTGCATTCATGGAGGAATTATAGATAGGACTACTAGGGTCTTCCTCAAACACACATGAACTATAGGTACTACCTGACCCTTCAGGACCAATCTATTCACCTTAGGGGCCTGAAGCACCCTAAAGTTGTTGGAATGGTTGATCTTCTCTTTCTCGATGAACTCGAGGCTATAGCTTTTAGGACACAGCCTCCATTCCCTCTTCCTTGCCCTCTGTAGTCCAGGAGAACTAACAATTATCCTTCCAACCCTATCAATCAAGATCCCACTACACCTCTGCTTGGCAAGTCTCTCTGTAGGGACGGGTGTTCATCGACAATCTCCATTTCCTACGACACTTCCCCAATCCCGCTCCACAGGGCGGGGCCCTGGGTGAGGCCCAAGGAAAATAGAAAGAAGTGGCTTCACAACCAAGATTTGAACTAATACAAAGTGTATCTAATTGTAGAGGAGGGGGACCAACTGCTCAAGACTCGAGATCATGGGAGGGTCTAGAACAATAGGATACCCTAATCTACCTCAAGCTAATAGAATTTTTCGAGAGAGTTTAAAGTTTAGAGGCTTAAAGGAAGAGCAACTAGGTTGTTGTTGTCCTTATACAAGACCAAATGTTTTAGGAAGTCAGGTGACCAAGTTTCTAGAGTCCGTATTGTGACTTAGGTAGCTCACTACTAGAGGACTACAACATGGGACACATACGACAACACGACGCACTGAAGTCTCAGTGGGGCACTGGCATCCGTACGGATAGAAAGTGTAAAGTATTGTAAAATCCAAGGAAAACCTACTAATAACCAAACGTATATAGTTTGATGTGATAATAGAAACAAAAAGTAACTAAATGATAGAATAATCAAAAGGAACACTATGACTAATCTAATTAAGAAATGGCAAAGAGGGGTGAAGAAAGCGTACCTTCCTACCCATGAGTTGATATCTTCAAGGTCTTCACTTGACAAACAACCTGCACACACAACAACAAGAAAATGTTAGGGCTATATTTAGAGGACTGTCACAGTCATTCCTTCGCTTTGGTGCTTTAATGTCCACAGACAACCAAGATAGCAACGATTGGATAAATATGATAAAGAAAGATATTGAAATAGCAATACCAAACAATATGTTGAAAAAAAAATGCTATGATATTAAAATGGTAATGCAAACTAAAAGGAAGATGGAGTGATACCACCTTCAACCACGTGCACTTAAGGCACATGGGAGAAGGAGCAAGCTCAAAATATTTCAAAGATCGATGGTGCCGCAACAACGAAGAGAATGAACCAACAAAATATAAAATTCTAGCTTCAATGGAGGTGGTGGATCTTGAAGGAGCTGAAAGTGAGTGAAGACATTGAGAATGATCAAGAGGAATTCCCAAAAGATGAGTTGAATGGAGAAGATAGAAATTTGAAGGCAAAAATGGAGGCACAGGAGCCGTTCAAAGTCGGTTTGAAGGGCATGAGATGTTACACTTAGCGTCTAATGGAGGAGTGTAACGCCTCTACATATTCTAGAGGCGGGAATCCTTTTAGGATGACAACACATTGTGTAGATGTCTGTGTGTCGTGCTAGCATCCTAGACAGAATATTCCCACTAACATGTAAAATAACTACCAAGTGGATAGGGGAAGGTGGTGAAAATGTGAATTACATTATCGGGTTCAATTCTCTAAGGTAGGAGGCAACATAAATGGGGAATTTATAAGGGGGTGCAAATTCATGCCATTACATTTTTCCACCACTTTAGTGAGCATAAGTGTCATCGAATGCATGGTAAAGTAGAGTGAAAGCTAAGGAATGTATACATGAACTATCGAGGAAGTAGACGGTAATCTGGAAAACTCAAGTACAAGAGAGAGAGAGATGGATCCACAGGTACTCGGTCCTATGGAGATTTGAAGAAAAGCACCATAGGTGCTTGATCTTGTGGAAGGTGAACAAAAGGCTCTGCAAGTGCTCAGTCCTATGGAGTTGGCTCCATGGGTGCTCAGTCTCGTAGAAGATGAACAAAGGATTCTACTGGTGCTTAGTCCTATAGAATGAAAACACTTCATAGGTGCTCAGCCTTGTAAAGGAGGCACCATAGGTGCTCTGTCCCGAGGGAGGCTAGATGTGGACAGTGCCACAAAGTCTGATTGATCCTCACAAGTGCTCGATTCTGCAAGGCAACATGTTAATCCACAAAAAAAACATGTTAGGAAAGCAAAAAGTCACGCAGAAAAACATACAGTCATATCTCAGAACAAGCAATTTGAAGGAGAAGCTTTCAAAGGGGTCCCTCAAGGGCCCTTCAAAAGAAAGACGAGTCATCTCAAGGGACACTTTGAAAAGTGATGAAATATTTCGCAAATGACCTTGTCATCAAGGAATCCTTTTGAAAGATTTTCTTTTGTCAAGGAATCCGAAAAGAAGAAGAATGGCCTCCTCAAAGGTGAATTCTTAATTCTTTTTGTTATGAATTCAACTTCAGCAAAAAATCTTGCTAAGGGGGATCCTTTTTGAAGGATACAATTTTTGAAAAAATGTAAAGATTTTTAGGAAGGGATTCATTGGCCACCGAATACACCTTATTGGAAATTGGAGGAGTAGGGGCCACCCTTAGGATGATGTGTGTGAATTGAAGGAGAACATGGCATCCTAAGGAAAGGATGATCATGAAGAGATGTTATGGCCCATAGTACATGACGAGATGTAGACGTGAAAATATTATCGCACACTCGAGAGACAACACATAGGCACCACAACATCAAGAACCAAGAATAGAAGAGAGAAAGATAAAAAATAAATGAAAATCAAAGACAAAGAAACCAAGAGACAGGGGGATCTGATATTTTGGGGTCATAACTACTCATAGATATAGATAGATAGATATAATAATATATATATATATTAATATATGAACTTTCATCAACCGCTACTATATCAGATCATTAAGAAGGGTATGTGAAAATAAAATAAAAATAAAAAATTGGGTCAACATGGAAGGGAGGCCTAAATGCCCCCAAATCCCCAATTTTCAAAAATCAAGTCACAACAAATGGAAGAATGATGTAACAAATAGAAGAAGTTCACGACATAAAAAAATCATGTATCCAAGCACCTACAAGGGTGACAAGGGTCCTCCAGGAACACATAAAACAAGCATGGGGGAAACAAAACACACACACAAATCTAATCTACAGATAAGGAAGAGGTGCTCTCTTAGTCCTCATCAACTAGGAGGTCATCATTCTCCCAATTCAGATCATTATTGGGAGAGGGCAAAGGAGCCTACAAGGGTGAGATAGCAAGGGGAGCACCCTCTAATTCTCCTACGACAAGATCTAAGGAAGAGGGCCCCTCGAGGTCTTCTTCACTCAAATATTGTGAGGTAAACCTCATTGATTTTGCAAAAATCACCGACAAAGTTGAGACATCGTCCACTAAGTTGAACATGCACTTGACAAAAGTGCCATGTGTCAACTGGGTAGGCGAAGGAGGTGCCTGAGATCCAATGCTAACCTCACCAAAAGACTCGGGGGTAGTGACAAACTCAGTGGACGTCGGGGTTGCCTCCATCACTAGGACGACATAAGCCAAAGTAAATCCCTCTCTTAAATTAGGGAGATCCTTTCTTTCGACCCCCATTAGAAGTAGGGTTGTCCTCCAACTTGTGCTTCATCAAAGGATGTGAGATCCCCATAGAAGAAGTGAAAGGAAAGGAAGAAGAGGACTGAACCATAGTGGACACCACCGAGGTATTCGACATATCCATGAGCTTTAGAAAAAGGCGGGATGTTTGAAAGGGACATTAGGAGAGGAGGCTCAAGTGAGGGAGCAATGAACAATTGCACTCTTTTAGGGTGAGGGTCATCCGCATTCGTGGGGGGAGCCAAAAGAAAGATTGGGGTGATGGGAATCGAAATAGAAGGGTTGAAAGAGGAGGGAACATTAAGAGATATTGAAATAGGAGTTGTCGACTCCCCTCCCACCTTCTATAAGGCAGCTTGCTCAATAGCCAAATCCTTTATCTAGTGCTTATGCTCATGCACAAGGAGGTTTCTCCGATTCTCAGAGCTAGAAGCTACACCTTGAGGAGGAGAAAAAGACTCTTGTTCTACCATGAGAGTATCCATCATAGCTATTTCTGATGGAGGGAGTGACTCTTGGACAAAAACATGACAAAGAGATGTGAGAATGGGAACAAAAACTGGGAGAGAAGAAAACTCAAGTGCCTTGGTGGTGGGCCTCTTCCCATTCACCACCTTAGGGGAAAGATCAGTAGGAGGCCACAAAGGCTGAGACATAGAGGAAACTCCATGGGGACTCTTCCCCTTACCATATACAATGAGACAAGGTAACATGGGCAAGATGGGAAGGTTGAACACCTAACGCTTGGCCTTTCACCAAGCAAGCACCATTAGACTCCCCATGAGATGCAAGGAGGCGAAAGTTGAAGGCACCATAGTAGGGAAAGAGCCAGAAGTGGATGGAACAACAAAAGCAGAGGAAGACTCCTGAGCACGAGAAGACTTCCCCTTCCCCTTTTGAGAGGAGGAAGAGGAAGCCTGTTGTTGTGCTATATTAGAAGGCTTAAGTGAAATAGCATAAGGGGAAGGATGGTAGGTCACTTTTGGCGCTATGACCCCATTCTTGTATTTAACAAAAGTTTGATACAATAGGTCCATCCTTGGAGGAAGCAAACCAATAGGGGCAGGCCAAAAGTGATCTGATGAATAGATCCCATGCGACACCAGGGGTTTATACCCAGTGTCATGCACAACATGCACGAAGCCCTCATGAAAGAATTTCAAACATTTATGGATCACCGAAGGGACCACATTCATGGAAAGTAGCCAAGGGATGCCTAGCTTCACTCTGAACAAGTCAGACTTTAGGATGATATCAAAAATAGTATTCACGGCCTTGGGACCTACCAATATTGAAAGGGAGATAGAGCCAAGAGGAGCAAGCGAGATTCCATCATAGGTATGAATGGTGCTTTTTTATTTTCTCATATTCCTTTTTATGAAGGAAATTTAGGGGTAACATCCCCTCTGTGATCACATTCACATGACTTGTGGGGTCCACTAGGATCCTAGTCACAACGTTCACGTTGAGGTGAGCGAGAATGTACAAAGGAGAGGGTTCTCTATTCACATTCATAGGCAAGTCTTGCAATGTAAAGGTTATAGTAGGAGACCCATTCATAGGCTGCATAGATGGGATGGGAAGATGCATGAAAGAAGCCATCTTCTACATACAATGAAAAGGACTTTCTTAGAAGACCCCAAAGGTTTAAAAATTAGACAATGACCTATTCTAGAGTTTGCTTCACAATGTTTAGGGACTATTCTAACTACACTGCTAGGGGTTGTAGGTTGGGTTGCAAGGCTAGGCACCCTACAACGCACACACCTACATCACACCTAGAACACAAGAGAAGATTCCTTCAACACTACGAAATGAAACCAAAATATTTCACATTGGGTTCATCAAAATGTAGTGGAAGGGGACCGATTTCTCAAGACCCTAGGTCACGGGAGGGTCTAGAACAATAGGCTGCCTCGATCTACCTCAAGCTAGCAAATTTTTTTAGGAGAGTTTAAAGTTTAGAAGCTGAAAAGAAAAGAAACCAAGTTGATGTTGTCCTTATACAAGTCCAAATGTTTCAAGAAGTCAGGTGAGCAAGTTTCTGGAGTCCGAACTATGACTTAGGTAGCTCACTGCTAGAGGACTATAACATGGGATATGGATGACAACACATGACATAGACGACAACACAACATGCTAGCATCTCAGTGGGGCGTTGGCATCGGTACAGATAGAAATCATAAAGTACAGTCAAAAAACAAGGAAAACCTACTAACAACCTAACGAATATAGTTTGATGTGATAACAAAAATAGAAAGTAACTAAATGACAAAATAATCAAAAGGAACACTATGACTAATCTAATTACGAAATGACGAAGAGGGGTGAGAAAAGTGCACCTTCCTACCCATGATTTGGTATCTTCAAGGTCTTCACTTGATGAACAACCTGCACACACAAGAACAAGAAAATGTTAAGGATGTTTTTAGAGTACTACCACAGTCAATCCCCCACTTTGGTGTTTCCAGCTCCACAAACAACCAAGATAGCAACGATTGGAGAAATATGATCAAGAAAGATATTGAAATAGCAATACCAAGAAATAAGTTGAACAAAAATATGCTACAATATTAAAACGATAATGCAAAGTTAAAGGAAGATGAAGTGATATCACCTTCAACCACGTGCACTCAAGGAAAATGGGAGAAGGAGTGAGCTCGCAAGCTTTCAAAGATCGGCATTGCTACAACAATGAAGAGAATGAACCAACAAAGTATCAACTTGAAACTTCAATGGAGGTGGTGGAGCTTGAAGGAGCTGAAAGTGAGTGAAGAGAGTGAGAATGATCAAGAGGAATGCATAGAAAATGAGTTGAAGGAGAAGATAGAAATTTGAAGGCAGAATGGCAAAGGAGCCATTCAAAGTCAGTTCAAAGGGAAGAAGATGTTACACTTCATGTCCAATGAAGGAGTGTAATGCCTTTGCATATTCTAGAGGCAGGAATCCTGTTAGGATGATAATGCACCACACAAAATTTCGTGCACCATGCTAGTGTCCTAGACAAAATATCCCTTGCCGACATGTAAAACAACTACCAAGTGGATAGGGGAAGGTGGCAAAAATATGAATTACATTATTGGGTTTAATTATCTAAGGTAGGAGGTAGTGTAAACTAGGAATTTGCAAGGGGATACAAATTCATACAATTACAATAACATATGTTGAATTCAATTCCTTTGAGGCTCAAAATTCTGACTCAAAACATTTCATCTATCTCAGATTACAGATTTCTGCTCTGCATGAATTTTCTTTAAACCTCTATAAGATTTCACACCACTGCTTCTATTTGGATCATGTATGCCTCAAATTCTCATTGCATACATACTTTTCAATCTCAAAATAACCTTACATATATATCAAACACATCCACTTACATCAATTAGGTCAGCCTAATTAGATGTAGACCCAAATCATACAAAATGTGCCTTATCGGCACCCAATACAATTCAAATTTCCTTCACACCAAAAACATATGTAATATAGGTCGGCATGGACCTATAATAGCTCCTTATCATATTCATATTACATCTCTAGTCTTTGCAACTCTTTACATATATTGGGTTGGCTAGGAATAGAACCTAAAGATAAAATATTTCAATTGATCTTCACCATAGGATATGTAATCCTCAAAATATCACGCCAATTGGAAATATCACTATATTGACACTTGTAAACATTCTCCCAAAATTGCAAGGTTTGACTCAAATTCATGGAGGAATGCAAAATAGTTAGGTAAGGTCTAGTACACAAAAAACTGTGTAAATCATATTTGTTGAACTTTTGTTACTTGCAACTCTTGAACCACTTAACCAAGACAATTGAAATTCTGAACTAAGATTCCAAAGATATCTATGAGCAACATACTAGAACAACACGAGTAGATCTAAAAAGGCGAACAAACGTGGACCAGAATACCTGAGGATATTGTGTGTGAAAACTGTCAATATAAACACTTAGCCAAAAACCTTTTGCAAAATTAACTTTTTTGTAGGACATTCAACATTCATCATGTGGTGTTGATATGGTGTTGATATCAATGACAATTCATTAATGACAACCTTCTTCATTCTTTCAATAATCTTATCTTATGTCATCTACTTCTTGTGTCTTAGGTCATTTGATATTAGTTATCTCATGTTATAGGATTAAGACACTTGTCATGATCTTGTTTAATTCTATCTCTAAACCTTGCCTATATAAGCAAGGTCTCATTTGTAAATTGCAATTGTATTGCATTGACATATTTGATCTAATATTATTTTGCATCCATTATTGCTTTTTTATGCGCTTTCTTTTCTCTTGTAGAAGGATATTTTGGTTGTAGGTGATCTTGGGAGCTTGAGTCCTTGAGTGACTCTAACATGCCTAACTTGCCAATGGTTTAAACAAAATGCAAAAGGAAACTTATGCATTGGATGCTTTAATGGGTCCATCATAGGCATGGGGCCATGGGAATAACATTTCATGAGCCTCATATGCATCACAAGGTTTATTTCACCCTTTGGGTTCCCAATTTTCATTATTAGGGACATGTCCAAAGAATATCACTGTGGCCAGGCCTATATAGTCACTCAAAACTATTGGAGTTAGTGCATTACTACTCTCCAACCTTCAATGATACAAAATCTATGTACTTGATACCCTTGGTCGTGCTTACACTAAATATTTTTATTAACACCAAGATAACATATGTGCATCAAGGAGGATATGCATTACTACATTAAAACTCCCAAAAAATGTAGGAGCCTCCACCTCTATACTATTGTGATTAGATGCATACGAAGGAATTACTATAATCATATATTTGATGGATGCCAAAGCTTCATTATTATTCCTTACACTGAGCTCTTCGTGTGAGACACCACCCTCTATGTTCCTGATGTGTCTATACGTTTTGATGATCCTAGTTCATTATTCCTTGTGCCTCCATACTGGGTGTTATACCTGAATTAGGAAAGATGGTCGTTCACTTGGAAGAGTTAGGATAAAGTCAACTGGGAAGTTTTACCTATTTAATGGTGTCATGATTCCTCTATGATAACCAAATGCATTATTTTTGTTATTTACATGTGTGTTGCATGCGATGTTTAGTCAATATGAGATTTAGTATTTTGTCAATGCATATTCATTCACTAAGGATGGCATTTGACTAATGCATATTTTTGAAGACACTGATATAATTGTGGATATTATATTTATATTATGCACATAGTAATTCTTGTTATGGTTACCATAATTGGTGTATTTGCTAAGTGATGTATTGTATATGTCACCTTATGGTTGATGAGTTGATTTATAATTATATGTGCTTATGATGATGATGATCTATTAAGTTTTAGATGTGATGCTAATGAATGACATGTTTTAGTATGTTATGTTACTTTGGATGTGACTTTGATTTATGCACTTTATCATGATGGGATATAGATGATGTTTTATGTAGGTTATTCGATCATGTCATTATTATGAAATGTATCATTTTTATTATTATGTACATGTATATACATATTCCTATCGTATTGACACATGTTGTGAGTGTGCAAGGGTTTTATTACTGATGGACATTGGGGTACCACTTAGCCACCTTTGTCTTGTGTATAGTATGTTCATCTTTGTTGTGGTTCCTAATTTCGGTTTCATTTTTCTGTAATTGTTAGTCTTGTAAATTAAATGGGATTTTTGAGGTCTTTTAAGAAGAATTTAAGTGTATTTTATGCCTAAAAAAGGGCCTATGTCTAAGGTATATGGGTTAGGGGTTTGTTTTTACCATTTATGTTTTTTTTTGAAGTGTTTACGACCCCTTTTATTTACCCATAAAGTGGTGAAAATGGGGTTATGGTTTGATTAGTTGAGTTATTTGGGAGGAGGTAACTTCTTCCCTCCCCTTTATAACCCTCTCCTTATGGAGAGGAAGGGGGTTACATTACCACTTGTGCTCTCTTGAATTTTGAGTTCTTGTCTTTGAGGATATTTTGGAGGAGAAGGTGATCTTGAGAGAAGGAGGTTGTGGGAGGAGTCTCTCTTCCTTTTATGTCTACCATTAGTGGGATCATAGCGTTGAAGGTAATTCTTCCCTCTTGTGTTGTAGATTCTTGTATTCATAGTGCTTTATTGTGCATCTTGAAAAGGAAATGTTTCATGTTGAGGGTTTTATTTTGGGATATTTCTTTGGGTTCCTTGTTATGTCAAGTCTTGTAAATGTGATGCATTTGTCGGTTTGTTTTTTTTTCTTAGGGGAGGTGACCCCCTCTCTTATAGAGGAGTTTGGTCCTCCTTGTGTGGGGTTGAGTGGGAGATTGCTCCCTCGCATGAGGGCTTTTAGTTGGGATAAGAGTATCCCATTAGGTGATGGCCATCATCGGGGTATGAGTACCCTTGTTTTCTCTTATGGGATATGAGTACATCCCCTTCTTACATTTACAATTATGTGCATTGGAGGGATAAGGTGGCGATGAGATGTACTTGATGTTATATTCATATTTTATTTTACCCATGTCAAGTTGAGCCCCCACTCCCCCTAAATAGTTTACCTTTAGGATAAACTAATGTGATAGTTTGGTCTACTAATTTTGTGGCGGTGTTGTACTCGTGTGATGTAAAGGGGTCCAAGTCAGTGTGTTGTGGTGTTGAGTATGTTGACGGCTATGTGAAAACCCCTTGCTCGGGGGTGAGTTGTTTAACCAACTCTATGGATGGGAGGTGAACCCATCAGTATAATGTTGTTTTTCATCCTTGTTCCTTTCAGGTTCTTTAGAAGATGTGCAAGTCTATTGGGAGAAAGGGAATATTGCAATCAAGAGAAAATGTTGTTATTTGGCCTCATTGTAATCCCTGCAATTCAGAAATGAGATCTAGTGAATGTTGTTTCAAGATGATTTATTCAGCTGTAATCTCCAAAAAGGGAAAATTCTATGGGTTTATCCTTTGTTGAATAGCACTTTGGGTTTATGTTAATCTGTGTTAAAATGAAAGAAAGAAAATTTACCTTATTGTAAAGGAAATAGGGTATGCATTGGGAAAACCAGAAATATGTCTTTTCTAGCTATTTGTATTTACTTGTATTATTGGAAAAGAAGTATCAAGAAAAGCGTCCCTACAACGAAGAAAAGATCATGGTTTTTGAGTAATTGAATTCCTTTATATGTAAACACAACGTAAATTTCTACAATGAAACTTGGAAATAAGTGCTTTCTTTGTCTTGCTGAAACATCAGTTTATTTTCTTCTGCTATGATAACTGCATATGTATTTACTTTCAATTCTTAGCAATAAACCCGTACTAGATTAATTCTAAGGCATGAAATAGTTAATTAACTGACAAACTGAAAAAAAGTAAGAGTAAATAAATTATATAAAGTCTACTGGAGAAGTAGTTAATTAACTAGAAGAATGACTTCAGAAACTCTAAATAGATAATTAAATGAATGAATTATAAATAGTCAATAGTTAGATTAAAAGTATGAATTTGCAAATACCTCACCAATAAAGATTTTATTGTTTAGATTTTGAGGAAAATGGTAGTTACACATAATCAATGAATTTAGGTTCTGGAATAGGTAAGCAACTATCTATTATTATTTGAAATAAAATATTATAAATGGATAAAATTTAAAATACTTCTTTAAAATTGGTATATTTATATAAATGAAAACCTATTTAATTCATTAGTATATCAATACAATAGAAATCATGAAACAATAAGTTTATCAAAGAGCTTATGTTAAACAAAAAAATAAGAGTAGGGTTTTATAAACAAGTTTAAATTGACAACTCTCAATTTATAAGGATTGTAATCATGGAGAGAATACCTATCATTGTTAAATTAAGAAAATTAGTGTGGACAAAAATATTATCCAAACCTAATCAAGTTGCAATTGAACAAATTTAGAGAAAACATGGATGAGCAATGTTGATATGTGGCAACTGATCTTGCAAATACTGGTTTTTCCTGCTGACACATTAAATGAAAAATGACCTTATAAAACCCTAATTCTAGAAGGTTCCAAAAAGTTTGTTATAAGCGGCTGGGATGTATGTTGCGGTAGAGTGTGTTCGTGAGATTGTAATCTGTTTTGCACTGGATAATAAAATCATTAGGTGGCTGAGTTTTTGTGGATGTACTCATATTAGGTGAACCACGTTAAATTTATGTGTTGATCTCTTTTGTGTTATTCTTAATTGTTATTTCTGGGTAGTAAGAATTACAAGAAAAAAAAAGAAAGATTTAGTAATAGAAGTTAAAAAGCCAAGAAAAATTTGTAGTTAATTTATTAATAATTGTAAAAGTTTTCTTATTGAATTTATGATAAAACCAATAGAAACTTTCTAATTTGAAATACATTAATTAAATGTAAGGTTCATAACTATTTACGATTTTTGAAGAACATAATGTTGTAAAGATTAAATTTTAGTTGAGAACTTTCCAAGTTGAGAAGATATAAAATTTACCATTGAATTCCTTATTAGAAACTTAATAAAGTGTCTTATTGTTCACATATTTAAACTTGTGTAAAGAAAAAAGAAGTAAACTCTCATTAAATAAGAACAAATTTAAATGGAACTTTTATTTAATTTTGCTCAAGTGAACATTGTGAAATGAATGCCCATGAAACAAAATAGAGTAAATAATTCACTTTAAAACCTAGTTAAGACACTATTTAATAAAACAACAAATTAACATCAATTGTTAGTTTGAGATTCAAAATTAAATTAATCTGTCATTTAAGATTTGACAATGTCGGTGTTCATGGTGAAATCAATTAATTGTTTTCATTTACTTATACTTGTGTTGTGAAGCATAACTATTTCGTGAGTTTGAACTTATTATAACGTAGTTCTTTCATTCAAAATCAATTGTAGTTAAGTCATTAGGTTGCAATAAGATTTCTCCTTATAGCCAATCAGGATAACAATTGTGGGTAGAAAAAAAGAGGAATTAGTATTTGTTACTATATCATCAACTCATCAAATTTTGAAAGAGCATCGATTCACTATACCTTGGAATACCTAGGAAAAGATTTGAGATTCCTCAATTTGAGTCACTTAGAGCAAAATGAAAACTAGGGTAGTTAAGGGGTGAAATGTCATTGTAACATCGATGTCATCAATAATAGTTTAACTTCAAAACTTGAATAGCATTAACAAGTAAACAAAAAAAAAAAATAGTTGTGTATGGTTTATATTGAGAAAATTTTAGGGCATGGCACTTCATATATCTATATTAGGCTTCTTAAGCATGTCAGATCTCTAGAGGGAAGAAAGAACTCCCACTAACCTCTAATATGGTGGGGCATTGCATTAGGACCTAATAAAACCAATGTTTCCCCACTTGGCATCAAAATTCTCTATTCTCCACTACCAAGGGATGGAGCTATGCATAACTTTGACAAATCGATAACGCTAATGCCATCTCCCTTGCACATCAGGTCATCACTGCATCCCAAATCACCTTGCATTTCCCTAGGATGAGAGTTTGAGCTTCTCTGACATCCCAAAAAACTACACCATTCCCTTTATACATCAAGCAAGGAGCTGAGTATGTACCACCTCAATACTCTAAAAATAACAATGTAATGCTCTTCACATCACGCCTCACACTAATGACTACTAGGGATGGGAGTAAGATCCTCCTTGAAAACCCAATAATCACTTAGAAATTATTTTTGTATTGATCCACTTACACTATGTCAAACTTGAAGGGGAGTAGATCCCTCTCTAAAAGTTTGATGAATAAAACTACAATGCTTTGCATGTCAAGCTTCCATCAAAACCTTCAAGTATGCTTGGAATCCTAGCAACCAAAGACCATGGCGACACTAAAATTTAACTCCAATATATACCCTCAAATACATAGGCCAATTTCCAAGCCTTGTGACAAGGTTGACACATATTTGATGAGCATGTTGGGAACACATATAGGGTTATGAACTTGACCTAGAAACCTAATACAAATAAACTCTCTTAAAACTAACACACATACTTAGGGAAATTCATTTACATATATTTCAACATCATTTATGGAGGTGACCATAAGCACAAACACATCCTTAGAACCAACGTAAGACACAATTTCACAATTTAAAAAAAAACCCAACATGTATAAATTCTATAAAACAATTTATGAGAGAAATGAGGAAGGAGGGGGGCATTATGTGCTTTCATTCCCAAGCCTATAGAGGTTAGGACAAACAAATATCAAGGTATTCCATTAAAAATCAAGGAGATGCTAGATGAATATGAAAATATACTTATGAAAGAGTTGTCATATGGATCACTATCTATGAGAAGCATTAGTCATTATTGGATTTGATATTGGGAGCTAGTTTATCAAGGAAGCTCATAGAGTGCCACCTATGGAGAATGAGGAGGTAAATAGAAAAGTACAAGAGTTATTAGATAATGGTTTAATAAGGGAAATATTGAGCCCATGACATGTTGTACTAGCAGTCTTAACAACTAAAAATTATGAAGAATGGTGTATGTGCCTTGATTCAAGGCCATCAACAAGATAATTTAATAAAGTACAAGTTTCCATTATATCGTATAGATGATTTGATGAATTATTTAAGTGGGCCCAAGTACTTCACAAAAATATATTTGAAGAGTGGGTATCACTAAATAAGGATTAGAGAAGGGGTTGAATGGAAAATCACATTTGTGACAAAGAAAGGATTATATGAATGGTTGGTCAGTAGCCTTCAACATTAGTCCAAGACCAAGAATATATCTTGAAATGCTTCCTGAATAGATGCACACACTTAAGAATCTAGTTAAAAGGAGGGTAAATAACCCCTAACTTCTCCCGAAGATACTCAAAAGTATCTTTTGGAAGAGCCTTTGTGAAAATATCAACTTGATCCTTAGTAGGCACATACTCCAAATTCACCTCATTCTCTGCAACTTTCTCTCTCAAGAAGTGATACTAGATTGAGATATATTTTGTTCTTAAATGCATTACCAAATTCTTTGAAATATTGATTGCATTTGTATTTTCACACATGATAGAAATAGGTTCATCATATAAAACTATAATTTCCTTCAATGTTTGCTTCATCCACAACACCTGTGTACAACATGGTGTTGTTGCAATATATTTTACTTCTGCAATAGATAATGACACTGAATCCTACTTCTTACTTAGCCATGAAACCAACCTTCTTTCAAGAAAGAAAGCACCACCACTTGTACTTTTCATGTCATTTTCACAACCAACCCAATCTACATATGTATATGCACTCAAGGAGAAGTCAATATCGTTAGGATACCACAAACCATAATCTAGAGTGCCCTTCAAATATCTGAATATCCTCTTCACTGCTACAATATGAGATTCTCTAGGATCTTCTTGAAATATATCCACAAGATAAATTGAATGCATGATATCCGGTCTAGTAGAAGTAAGGTATAATAGTCCAACAATCATTGATCTATGATTGCTCTGATTTTTCTTAGGTGATTCATCATTCCCTCTCAACTTACAACTAGTAACCATAGGAGTACATACCGATTTAGAGTCATCCATTCCAAACTCCTTCAACATTTCCTTAACATGCTTAGATTGTGATATGAATATACATTTCTTTGATTTCAATTGATATTCATCTCCCCACACATTGACATCTCAAATTCTTTTAGCATTTTCTCTACAAACCTTTTGCATGTACCTTCATTTTCTCTGAAGATTATATCATCAACATTTACTACCACAATTAATATTTGTTCACCTTCAACTTTGAAATACAGATTGCTATATGTAGTACCTTTTCTAAATCCTTGTTGAAACAAGTACTTATCTAACCTTGCATACCAAGCTCTTGGAGCTTGCTTTAGTCCATACAATGCTTTATTCAATCTACAAACAATATTTATATCTTTTGACAACTGAAAGCCTTCTGGTTGTTTAGTGTATACCTCTTCTTCCAATTCAAGATTCAAGAATGCAGACTTCACATTAATCTAATATACTTTGAAATCTTTGTGTTGAAAAAGCTAAAAACATCCATATAGCTTCCATTCTTGCAACCAGAGAAATTTTTTCCTCAAAATCTATACCTTCAACCTATGAGTAACCCTCACACGCAAGTCTAGCCTTGTTCCTGACAACTTTTCCATCTTCATTCAACTTGTTCCAGAATACCCACTTAGTACCAATCACATTCTTATTTTTCGGTCTATGGACCAATTCCCAAGTCAGATTCTTCTCTATATGTTCTAACTCTTCCTTCATTGTTTTGACCCAATTCTCATCTTTCAATGCCTCAGTCACTAAATTTTAGTTCCACCTCAGAAAGTAAACAAAAATTTACTTGTTCCTCTATCATAGCAGATTTTCTTCTTGTCAACACTCCTTTTCTCTTATCTCCAATGATATGATCTTCTGAATGATTCTTTTGCACATACTTGGGAGTCTTAAGATTATTTTTTTAGAGCTTCTTCCTCTTCAACTGTCAACTCTTTTATTTTATCTTCAACATTTTCTTCTTCATTGCAAGGGATTCATCAAATTCACATCCTTCTATTAGTACTGAACTTTGATGTGGTTCTTCATCCCCTTTGACACTTTCACTCTCAACATTCTTCTTCAATATTTTGTTGTCATACCAATAGGCCTTGCTTCTTGTAGAGTATCCAAGGAATATTCCTTCATTAGTTCTTGCATCAAACTTTCCTAAGTTTTCTTCATCTCTTCTGATATAACACTTGCTTCCAAAAAATATTAAATATTTCATAGCAGGAGTTTTACCATACCATAACTCATAGGGAGTCTTTGAACTATTCGCTCTTGCTTGACCTCTGTTAAGAATATAGATTGCAATATGAAATTCTTCTCTCCAATAGACATCCAAAAGATTAGCTTCCTTCATCATTGTCCTAGTTGCTTCTTGAATTATTCTATTTTTCCTTTCCACAACTTCATTCTATTGAGGAGTTCTAGGAGATGATAAATTCCTTCTTATTCCATGATCTTCACAAAAAACTATTAAAATCATTTGAAGTAAACTCACCACGTCTATCAAATCTCAAACATTTGATTTTTAGATTCATTTCATTCTTGTTACTTAAATTTTGGGCCCCTCTCTTAAAATTGACACCCCCATGTTGAAATTTCGTTTAAGTCTTAAGCCGACTGTGTTTGA
The DNA here is from genome assembly GCA_007258455.2 of Sequoia sempervirens. Classification (NCBI taxonomy): domain Eukaryota; kingdom Viridiplantae; phylum Streptophyta; class Pinopsida; order Cupressales; family Cupressaceae; genus Sequoia; species Sequoia sempervirens. The sequence continues at coordinate 37,781,833 of VDFB02000008.1, read as the reverse complement.
TTAAGTGTACCTAACTTGGGCAATGTTTTCCCTAGTTCATCTAACTTCCCATTTTACCACCTTTTCCTTTACTTCTCCTTTTTCTTAAGTTGGGCAGTGTTTTAGGGTGTTGTTATAACTTCTCGAATACCCTAATTTATTCTTTTGAATGTTCGGTGGTCCATACTTAGAGTTCACAAACTTGTTCAAAATATCGCCAACAATAAGTTTCAAAGTCTTTTAGACTAGGTGAGAATTAAAGCAGTTTCTAAAACTCCAATGGTGATTTGTTAAGTTGTGCAAAATATCCATATTACCGTTGAAATGTAGTTTCAAATGAATTAAAGAGGTTATAGTGTAGTTTTGGGTGCATTCTAGATAAACGACAAAATATTTGTGCAAAAATGAATAAATGTCATTCAAATACAATGAACTAAACTAAAACAAAAGACAAAATTGTTCATAACAAAGAGAGGCAACACCAAAGATACAAAATGATATATTTTATTATATATACTGGTGGAGATACAAAAAAAAAATTGATTACAAAAAGGGGCTAGATAATTTATTAAAATGATGATATCTTCATGTGAAAAGGGAAAACATTAGCACACAAATCATTTCCACCACCACCTAAAGGTGCTCTATTTGGGAAAGTGATAGTAGGTTCTCATGAGACTACAAAAATTGATAAAATAACCCCATGTTGTTCCTCACCAGCCTCGCATGGAGAAGGGTCACTACTTCTTCAAAGGCTTCACTTTGGGTTGTAGTCGCAATACAAATGGTGTCACCCACTAGTCTACTTCATGGGTATTTGTTGAGGCCAACGATGGCTACATTCACTTAGTGGAGAAACTCTAATTAGACTAGTCACTCCACTGCTCGCATTCCCTAGTCACGACGCCTAGAGGTGCAGATTATAGTGTACAAAAAACACTTTAGGAGCGTTGCATTGTGCACATGCACCTGGTTTAGAAATGCCTCTCCAAGTATGGCTCACAACACCTCCTCTTCAACTTCACTCTAGACAATGAAGACCTCCTTCAACTGGTCGGATAAACACTTGAAGAGGGGACTGCATTCGATTTCTTCAATGAAAATGAAGTAATTCATGGTCACTCCATCACTCTGAGCACTCGCCATGTTTGACACTTCAGGTTGGCAAAGTGAGGTAGTCCATGTTGAATTTATAGAAGGTTGGCAAGACATTTGAGTTGAAGATGATCAAGGTGATAGGATGGCAATGCGGCTGGGATTAAGTATTGATATGACTAGAATTTAAGTTATATTCCCAATTGATCATCTTGCTAGACAACTTGCACCTGTGTTTCCATTGCACCTCTGTGACAATTATTTAATGCTTAATTTGCAAAGAATGCAAACCGCTCAAGAATTGATGGCCAGGGGGCAGGAGCTTAATTAAGAAATGATCAAAAATCGCTTGAAGTCTTATCATTAGTGGTGTAATCATTTTGGCTATTTATTATTTTCCTGTCATTAGTTTCTAAGATGGACAGTTAGGCAACAATAAAGCGTTACTACAAGCAATCGGTAACCTTCCAAGAGAGGGATACGAATCCTATATCTAGGTAAATAGCCATTCAATGAGGGTCCAATTCCTTGAGAATACATTGTGTTGTATTCTAGGGAGGAACATTTGATTTGCTTTTAGTTTCATTTACTTTCTGATTGCAATAATTCACGATCTATGAGTTGTGGGTTGAATGTAATGTTGATCATACTGACCTATGAGTCATGTGCATAAATAGAATATATTTTATGTGAAATCTATTCGACTGCATTTATTTCATCTATTGCAATTATGAAGTCTTTCTTTTCTATTCACATCTACATTTGTCATTAATTAGTACAGTCTATGAGCTAGTTGATTGATGATTTTTAGATTTTATTTCACATTAGTAACATTCTTATGGGATAATGTTTGTTTCCTTTAATGATTTCTAGTTAAAAGCACATTTATCACCTATTTAAATCAAATGAGGGAGATGTACCTCTCAATTAACAATAAAGCCACAAATGCAATTGTGGCCTTTCCAGAGCTATTAGCAGCTTCGCATCAATGCTTATTGGGTAAGAGAGTTATTTATTATAGGCATATTTATCAAGGGCCAATTCATTCACTAACATATTTTTGGCGACTCTACTGGGGAAGATTATGATTTCTGACAAGTTTCTTTCATGCCATGTAGCAAGATGGTAATTTTCCATAATGACATGTTTCCCATACTTCAACCTGACTTGGATTGGATGTAGGCGAAGCAAATATCATATCACAATTAAATACACTCGCTTGGAGGTATAGAAGAAGTGCAATAGATTATATGTGAGTTCATTTTGTCTTGGAGGATGAAGAAGAGCGGGCCCTATGCCCACCTATACTAGTGGTAGAACATCCCCCAAGATTGATCTTTGAGTATTATGATGACCCACCTTGGCATCCTAATCCATGTCCAAATCAACCCCCAAATCAACATCTGAATCAACCTACAACTCAATTGACACCTAGGTAATAGCCTAGGGGTCCCCCTCTTTACTCTGATACGAGTTGGTGACTCTGAACATCATGGATTATGTTCCTTGGGGTAACTCTATTAGACCTTTCAACCTATCACAGTGCAATGAATTACCACATGGTTCAAGGAAAAGATTTCTAAAATTCTTTGGTAGTGATGCTCAAGATATGGAAGAACATGTTTTGGCCATGATTGCAATAAGTCCAAGAGGAGGACATTTTTGTTTGGATATTTTTTGACAGTCTAACCAAAAACGTAGCTGAATAGTTCAGGGGATTAGAGAAGGGTTGTGTAATTGGCTGGGATGTTTTACATAGATTTTTTTTGCGACGCTTCTAGAGTCCTATTGATGTCACTGCCCTTCTCAGAATTTTTTTCAAAATTGTGAAAGAAAGGCATGAGTCTATGAGGGATTTTTTTTATTGGTTCAATTAATCTCTTTGGTGGATCCCTACACTAGAATAACTAAGAAAAATAATCCAATTCCATATCTTCACTTCTGCTCTTGATCCTGATGTCCTTTTATCCTGGAATTTAGCGTGCTCAATTCATGAGATAACCCCTACGAAACTTGTCTATTTTGTAGCCCACGTACTCTAGGCATGCAAAACGAGGAGAGTTGCATCGGTCCTCATGCGTAGTCCCCCATCCTCAAAAATTCATTCCAAGCATTAACCTTTGTTAGTTCATCGAAATGCGCATTTTAAACCAAGTTGTGAAAATTCAGTTTTGAGAGTTAGATTTTTTTTTGTACATGCAAGAGCTCTGTTTTTTAGCACTTTTGCATATTTCATGCAGGAGCGTTGATTTTTAGTGCATTTGCATATTTCATGCAAGAGCGCTGATTTTTAGCGCTTTTGCATATTTTCCACATGCAAAAGCACTGAATTTTTTTGCTCTTGCACATGTAATGTTGGGGTATTTTAGCACTTCTGCATATTTTCCACATTGAAAAGTGCTGAATTTTTTTCACTCTTGCACATGCAATGTCAGGGCTTTTTAGTGCTTCTACATCTCAAACTACAAGTCATATGTTGAAGCTATGTTTTTTACTGCTTTTACATATGAGATGTAGAAGCTCCATTTTTCACCACTTTTACATATGACATGTTGAAACGTTGTTGTTTAGCACTTTTACACAAAATGCAAATTTATGAAAATTCTACTAACACCCAGAAACTTCCAAAAATATGTTATGAGCTTTGTTTTTCCCATTTTACTCAATTTTTCTCACTCCATTGCTCACATCCACTTGCTAGTTTTATCTCTTCCACTCCGTTCTCCACCATCATTGCATTCAAGCTTCCTAAACCCATGAAATTGCTCAAATTTACATCCAATATGCAGTGTCTTGAAAATTTGAGTAATTACATCTAAAGTGCAATACCCCATGCAAAAACCTCAATTTTTCCTACCTTTGCATCATAATTGTTAAATCCTACTCTTGCATACATTCTGATCTCTTGTGCCTAGATTCTAGAGCAGTTTTGATCAAGTTCTTGCTTATCACCAAACAAGAAGGCTTTCAAGTACAACCAGAAAGTTCTTCCCATGTTTCAATTTTTCAAGGAAGTGTTCATAAATGGTTCAAGAAGAATTTGAAGACGAAGCTTCCTCAATAGCTTCAATGAACAAAATGATGGATTTCCAGCTTTCTCTAGATTTAAGAATTGTTCCTAAAAGGCACTAGAAAGCATTCAATCTCATCAAAGGAGTCAATCTCAAGAATCCCCATTATCTCCAAAGTACACTCCAATGCTAGACAGTGATGAAGTGCACACCATCATGAAGTTTTGATGGAGAAAGATGTTGAAGAAGGCCAAATTTTTCCTTAGATTAGATTTCCTAGTTTTAGCATTTTTCATGCTTTATGTAGATTGGTTTTGACACTTTACATGTCATTTTAAAAAATGTAATTACATTTAAAAACATAGATGTTTTCCTACATTCATGGATGAAATTTTTGAATAAGTCAACTAGTTTGTTAGTGTTTTTCCTAGATTAGCTCTCCTCCCCCATCTATAAATAAGAGAGGATTCTATTGTAATTGTGAGCTTTTAATCTTATGCAACGAAGTGCTGCCCAATTGTGAAGAAACTATTGAAAATTTAAGTTCATTTTTGTGAATATATTTTTGATCAATAAAGAAGTGAAGTTGCACACCAAAAATCATGTTGGGAAAAATTCTCTTGTGATTTGATTGAAATTGACAGTGCTTAGTAATTGAGACTGAAAGGCTTTTGACTGAATATGTGTAGACTCTAAACTAAACTCATTGCTTGAAACTATGATATTGTTGATACTATTGGTGAATTCTCTATAAGACTTTGTGCTTATATTTATTCATGCTGCTCGTGGGATTAATTGTGAAGTAAATTGAAGACTTTGTGCTCTTTTTACAACACTGGTTATTATCTTGAAGGATTCATTATCAGAAACTACTAAATGACTTTGTGCCTCCATGAGCTTTTCTTATTTGTTACTTATTTTTATCATGCTGGTATTCCGAGGATTTGCTTTGACAGGATAGGAATATTGGAATTATTGCTTAGTTTTAATTCGAAATTGTATTGCATCCAAAAGTTAAAATTGTGAAACATTGTAAAACATATTCTCTGAAAAAAGAGAGAATCATGAATGTGACACAACCCCATATCATTATTGTAGTGTACATTGTTGTAAATATTTGATTATTTTTCCTTAGTTTCAATAAGCAATAAGAAGGGCACCTCCCATTTCCAAGAGGAGAGATTCTATCTCTCATAACTATAGCTAAAATTAAGTTTTGTAATCGGTTAAAAGGGATTACAAAATTTTCACCCAACGGTTTTTTGGCGACTCCACTAGGGAACAAAGCATGCAATCAAATCCTCATGCTTTTGATTGAAGTGAATAAGTACTCCAGTATCTTATTGTGATCTTGTGTATTGTTATTATTAATATCTATCTTGTTTCAAGTTTATATTCTGGATAACATAAGTTATACATGAGGTTTAAGGGCTCAAGGAGTGGTGGATCCATTTTTTGAATTGTTGTAGCAACATAACATTCTTCCTTCTCCTCCGCGAGCAAGGCCATCGCTATAGAAAACTGCAAGCTATCCTCCACGAAAGTTAAGATCACCCATTCTAAGTGAATCTTCTATTTTTCATAGAGTTCCATCTCAAGTACTTGTTGTGCAAAATATCATGGTTGCACCACCTGTAGAACCTTGGGGAAACAATTTTGGTCCCCTTAGTTTGGCTACACTTTTGCACGAACTTCCACATGTCTCAAGAAAGAATATCCCAAAGTTCCATGGTGATGGAAAGCAACACCCTGATGAGCATATCACTACCTTTTACATTGTTTGTGGTGTTCTTGGAATATAACATGAAGATTTTGATGTAATATTGTTCGTTGAAACTCTACAAGGAGTTGTTGCGGAATGGTTCTATACTCTTCTAGCTGCTTCAGTTACTAACTAGAATACTCTTCACGCTAAGCTTGGAGAAAGATTCAAACCCACTAAAGATGCACATGCCTTGTTGGTGTAGCTTACAACCATGTGAAAAGAATCCCATGAACCCATGCGTGAGTTCATGGCTAAGTTTAATAAGCTAGTGACAAGAATTCCTATGATGGAGAGACCAATCGATCATAATTTAAAGTGTTTCTTCATCAATATGCAGCTTCCCAAAGTAAGTTTTCTTTTGCGTAGAGCAATTCTTGCCAATGTTGAAGAAGATCAATAGTTAGCTACAAGTCTTGAGGATGACATGATTCTCACTGGAGAAATAAGAATGAATGCAAATAAGAAAGTGCAAGCACCAGGATCTTTAGCCTCTAATGCTAACTCTAACTTTGTTGATCCTATGGTTCAAAGGTTGGAAAATGAAATCTTTGCTTTGAATAAGCAAGTTGCTAATAATAATTCCTACAAGGATTTTCCAAGAAGGAATTTCCCCAATTCTTCCAATTGTTTTTGCAATGCCAACCAAAACCAGAATCATCTTCTAGTACCTCAAGGAATACTTGCTTTAGAGGTCGATCCACACACCAATGCAGCTGGGGGATATTATGAAGTAGAGCAAGGTGATTACACACATCTAGGATACCCTATGGAAGAAAATGCTAATCTATTCCATGAAAATGAAGCAGATCTAGCTAGTGACTCTAGTATTGGTTATTTGCACATTGAGCATGAACTTGATGAGGAGGAAATAGTGATAGATGCATATGTTGTCTTCACTTGGTTGCAGTAAAAACAAATTGATCAAAATCAAGTTGATAATACAAAAGAAAAGGAAAAATCACCCATAACTATTGCAAAAAGAGGTACTCCTTTGTCGTTGCAACCGAAGGATGCAGTAAATAAATTAGTAAGTGCTCCTCGTCTTCCTATTGTTTCTTCAAGTTCAAAAGCCAATTATCAGGTTCCTAAGACCAGTGCCCATTTTGTTAAACCTATCCCATAAGTTACACCTGCTTCCTTGATCAATTCATTCCAAGCGTTGATATCATTGATCATGCGAAGAAAACAAAAATCCATATGTCTGAAGCCGAGTACTTGAAAGCCAATCCTAAGAAATTTGATAGGCTTGTTAAGTTTGAGAAGGATAAAGGAACCAATCCATCTAAAGAAATCCATTTAGATATTTTTGTTGCCCTAAATCCTAAGCCTCCGCAAAGTAACTTAGTCTTTGCTCCATCCTTAGTTCCATAAAAGATTGATCCTTTCTACAATGGCTTCAAGTTGAGCAATTGTGTTATTGACTCTGGTGCATCTGACAATGGCATGCCTGCTAAGGTAGCTATTGCCTTGGGTCTAAATTTGACACAAAAAAATTGGCCATTGCTTCTCTAGGGAAAACAAGAAAGTACCTCTAATTGGACAGATTAAAGATGCATAGTTTTCATTTGTTGCATATCTAGAAAAGAAGATCAAGATGACAGTCTTAGTAGCAGATATTCCAACATCCTATGGTCTCTTACTTTGATGCAATTTTTGTAAAGATGTGGGAGGAGATCTCAAAATGGATATGTCAGTGGCAAGGATACTTGTCAAGGGTGTTATGAAGAAGTTATTTCTAGAAAGGGAAGCAAAGTTTTCTGTAACAAGATTGGGTCACCCAAAAGCTCAGATTCTCTTTGAGTCTCCTAGGATGAGTTTTTTACTATTTGCAAACTGAAGAAATATTTGAGTCTTTGGATAGAGATGCAAGCAAGGAGCAAGAAATTGGTGGCTTGTCTTCTTTAGATACAACATTCATTCTAGATAAAGAATTGTCTTTAGACAAAAGTCTTCTTCAGATGGAGAGTCTTCTTCGAATAAAGAAGCCATAGATTTTGAAGTTATCAATTTAGTAGATCCAAACAATGTTTGGAATATTGAATTTGATGGCAATTCTTCCATTGGATTAGGAGCGAGAATTATTCTCATACCTTCTAAAGGAAAAATCTTCCCTTTTTCTTTCAAGTTGCAGTTTGACAACAATAATGACAAAGCAGAGTATGAAGCATTTTTGTTAAGAATAGAGGTTGCATGTAAGAAAGGAATTAAAAACTTTCCTACCCAAGGTGATGCCAAGTTAATGATTTGCCAAAGGAGTTGATATCAAATCAAAAATGAAGGGTTGCGGCATTATCATAATCATGTATGGGATCTTGGTATATGACATTGTATGATGTATCATGGGACAAAAGGAGAAGACCCATCACTGATTCATCAACTTTTTAGTAAAAAAAAAGTTTATTTTTCATTTTGAGTCTTTTTGTGTCTTTGTTTTGGTGCCTGACTCTATTCCCAATGGATAGATAAAGGCACTTGGTGTAACACCCCGTCACGAAAACCCCAAATGACAACTAAGTACACAATTTTTTTTTTTAAACATAAAGTAAAAGTACTATGTTATCAATTGCAACTAACATAATTACAAATTCATACTAAACTCCTAAGTCCCTTGGGGTACATGAAGAGACATTTCGTTAACTACCCATTAACAAAATTAACTAACCTAACATTCATTTCCACTAATATGAGCTCTCATATAACTAGTAGCAAACGATAAGCATTAAAATAAGAATTAACCACATAGATGCTATATAAGTATACACGGTCAATAAAACTTGGGAACAAAGAGAACTAATTTACTCAACATATATCAACATCAAATATAATTACGTCTACGAATAATGTTTGAATTACAAAGTGTGACACTACCATACATCATATAACAAACTAAATATCAATGATCAATTATCCAAGTTACAAAATACATTATCCCATCACATGGGAGAATTACATTACATTTTACAAGATACATCAAGAGTATGAATATACATCTGAATGAACATAAATCTGGTACATTATGTCTCCACAATCTCTACACTGAAGAAACAACTGCCAAATGGGAAACCCAACGGGGTGCGAAGCACGTTCCACCTGACCACCCCTGTGCTAGGAGTAGTTAAGAAAGGATTCCCGACCAAGACGTCAAAAGTAACACATAAGACTCAAATCCAATCATGGAAAGAGAAATCACACACACATAAAACATAACAACATAAGTCTACTAATAAAACATGATGACAAGGAACTCCAAGTCAAATAATAAACCACTTCCAGAGGATTCCAATAAAATCAACTAAGGGGGATTGCTAGAGGAGAGTGTCATTGCATGGCCTTCATGGATTATCCTGACATCCTATCACAAGGTGCCGCCTCCATCTATGGTTATCCTGACTGCCTATCTCAAGGCGCCACCCCATAGGGTGACTCATGCAGAATTGTGCATTTCTCGTGTAAACAAGATCACGACTATGCCAACTACGACCTTCTCGACCACCTTTAGTCTTTGGAAGCCCTAACAAGTGAGCGAGGTATCTATTATTATCTTTTAGTGCTTAGCTACCCATCCCCTAATCAATTAGTTAGGTTTTCACTTTTTACACTAACTCTACTGTGGGTTATCCTGACAGTCCCTTTGTGCGCCGATGCCCACATAGAGCCACTCTCCCTAGAATTTCCAAACATACCACAAAACATGAGGGACTGAACTCTCAAGTTCACAAAACACAGGATAGAGATTCGCGAGGTAAAAACCATCTTGCCATAATCTTATGACTCAGTAACTTAACAAAACAACGAAACTCAATGTATTCACAAGATTACGCCCACAAAGAAAGTGGAATTAAAAAAAAAACAAATTAAATATACCAAATTCCCTAACCTCTGGAAGTTTAACGACAACCCTATCTCCTATAATAAAGTTAACCAAATAAATAAACACTCATGTTGTTAACTCAACTCAAGAGTCTCAATAACGAACTCCATAAAATGAACCAACTGTTTACTCAAAATCAAGGAATTGATTAATAACATAAATCCATAAGTCAAACAATCATCATCGCACACAAGAATTTCCTTTATAAGATCAAATCATTAATTTTCTCAATTAATTTCACCAATTGAAAATATTTAAATAAATTTAATAAATCGTTCACTTCTAATATCATCTAATAATTAAATATAAACACATTTTAAATAACCATCGGGAATATAATTCTCCTCAATTAAAACATATTATATATATATATACATATATATATATATACTATATATATATATAAACTATATATATATATATACATATATATATATATATATATACATATATATATATACTATATATATATATAAACTATATATATATATACATATATATATATATATAGTATATATATATATATATATATATATATATATATATATATATATATAAATTAATTTTTAATAACTCTAAATTTTTGAATTTAAAAATACCAAAATAAATATATAATATAAAATTTATTTTGTTTTATATTCAAAAGACAAAAGGCCCACTTGAGCTGCATACCTCCCCATAGGGGAGGACGCAGCTCCCAAGGGACTGCGTACAGCAGTCCAAGGGAGTTTGTAGTAGAGGTGATCAGCTCACCATGGGAGTTTCATGGGGGTTGGAGGCTTGGTTGGCCTGAGAAGAGAGTGCACTGTAAGGGGGAGCCCATGCAACCAAGCTTCTGAATTCACATGCTACAGATATGTGGTTGGGGAAACCCGCGTGGAATCTAGCGAATATTGTCATGGCCTAACCTAGGATCGTGCGTTTATGATGTGTGCTTGCTTACAATCAAAATATCATGCTTGCAAGTGTTTTCTAGATACTGAAACAAACCAAACAACAGTCAAACATTGGACCTTTTCTGATCCATTTCACAACATGAACATGCAATCTTCATCAAAAAACATTTTTGAACCATTCATACAAAGAAACCAAAATGGACGAGTATATTTCAAAGACATAGAAGCTGTAGCGCAAAATCCTGATATATTCTCCTTTGTAAAAAAATTAGTCTTACGTGACCCTCAAAGGTATCTAGCCATGCTTTTGGATGAAGGGGCTAAGTTACCACAAGGCTTTGACATAAATACTTTGCCACCATCCATCTACCCTCACCATCAACAGTCACTTGACACAAATCCTACCATTAATTCACAACAAACGTCCACTTATCACCCTTATCCTAACCTTGACAAGGGAAGCCAACTGCCCAATAGTCCATTCCAAACCTCCATGTCATATTCTTACCCTTCACCTATTAATTCCGTCCAAGTCTGCATCCCTTATCAACCATCTACCAACTCATGTCAAGTCCCCACATCATACCATACCGATCCAGTCCAAGTCTCCATGTCGTATTTCAATCAACCTTACACCAATCCAGTCGAAGTCTCCATGTCATATCCTTGTCCTTCAATAGTTAATCCAGTCCAAGACTTCATGACATATCCAGTCCAAGACTCCATGTCCTATCTTTGTCCCTCACATGCTAGTCCAGTCCAAGTCCCCATGTCATATTCTAGTCCTCCACATACTAGTCTAGTCCAAGTTCCCACATCCTATCCTAGTCCTTTGGTCATTAATCCTTTTCAAGTCACCCCCTCACAAGCCACATCTAGTCATGAAAATTCTATCACAGTCCAAAGTCAAATCCCATTTAATAAACTTGAGGATACATGTCAAAATGAAAGCCCAAAGCATGACATTATAACGTCACCCTCATGTCAAGAACAAGGTAGTCCATCCCATGACCCTATTTTTGACAACCCCATCTTTGACCAAGACCCTACCATTGACCAAAAAATCCAAATCCATGACAACCCCATCTTGGACCAAGAGCCTACCATTGACCAAGAAGTCCAAGATGATCCACTCCTTGACCTTTATGCCATTCATGATCAAACACTTGCTAACCCTATAAAGGCCTTGACTATTGACACTTCCCAAGATGAGACACTTGCCTCCATTACACACATAGACGATATTCCTCAAGCACAAGAGTATTCCAATATGGACATATTTGAAAATGATCAAGCTATAGCTGAATTTACTGGACTCTATGACACTGACCATAATGATGGCTTCGACATTTCTTTGGAAGCACCAGCATAATCATCTAAACCTAGCATGTCACAAGATCAAACCACAGATATCAGTCAAGAATATGTCCAACAAGACAATGAAGCTAAGACACTTTATCACTTAGGGTCATCTGTCTTTGTCAAAGCAGGCTTTCTTGCAGACAAAAATATTACAAGTGACAGTATCCACATACCTAATGATGGGTTAGCATCTTGCTTTCAAAACAACAAATACCCCATCGCAAATAGAATCTGTCAAAGCATGCAATATCAAGGAAAAGGACTAGGCATACATGAGCAAGGCATTCAAGAACCAATACAACTTCAGGAAAATTACAGACATCAAGGTCTTGGTTATTCCTCAGATAGCAAATCAAACTATGCCAGTGGTACCTCCTCGATACTGGGGGCAACCTTGTCAAAAACAAACGTCAAAATGGAGTCCATGAGAAATCCTTGTCATAAGATTGCTACCAACACCCCCTCCATCCACACCATGAACCGTCATTCTATCATGAATCAACCTCCCCTTAAACAAAAGTCTTACAAGTCAAAAGATCAAAATCAAATGTCAAAGGCCATTGAATCAAACAAAAGGACAAGTGGACAAATGAAATTAAAATGGATCCCAAAGAAAGATGGATCAAACAAAGACATCAAGTCAAATACAAAAGTCAATCACAATGTGGAGCCACAAGACAAGAGGACTCCCACATATAACACATGTCCACCTCATTCAAAATGGTCATCAATCAAGGCATATAAAAGTGTTGGTTCCAAATGCCATCCCTCCAAAATCCGTCATACACCATCCCAAGTTCGGAAAATAAAAATTCATTCATCCAAACGTCCAAACAACCTTTCCACGTCTACCATCATTTGTCATAATCCTACATCTTGCCTAAAGTCCAAAAATCCTACGTCACAAATCCGTCACATCATGGCAGCAACTCTTTACCACAAGGACTCTCATGGCACTCTATTGCGATGTGCGTATTTCGATAAGGCCAATTCTAGTATCAAAAAGGATCACAATGACATCAATCAGTTGTATACAAGTGCTACGATCCTGACAAGACAACTCCTTTAGCAAGGTCATTTTTGGCATATCATGGCACCAGTCTCCACATCGGCACCGTCAGTGGATTCAGAACAATTAGTGGTTATCTAAAGCATCCAGGCTATCCACAAAATTAGAAATACAAAAAAAATCAAAAATCAAAAAATCGTCACCCTGATGAAAACCTGGCAAACAGGCGTCTTGGTGACACCAAAAAAATAAAAAAGTCAAGAAAACAGTAAAGAGAAAAATTTCATCCAATGGTGGAAACCTGGCAAACAGGCGCCCTGGATAAGTACCATGATGAAAACCTGGCAAACAGGCGTCATGTGTAAAATAAATCGTCTATGTGGACTCTTACACTTGGGGGAAAGTTGTCTCATTTCCCATGCCTTCCTCATGACATTGACATCCATCTAAGCCCTATCATTTCCGTCTATTTTCCCACCTACCTTGGTCTTGACATAAAACTGGCACACATAAATCATGCTTTGGGAAAACATCATGTTCGACCATCATGTCTTATCCTTCCGGTCTTATCACTCTCGTCCTTTACCAAGGCCACCCCCTATCCTTTCATGCCTATCACCTATCTTGGCTTTCCCTTGTCAAACAGTCTAAGGATAATCATCATCCCATCTAGTCCTAACCAGTCATTCCAAATGCAACAAGTCTAATCCATACAAGCACATTATCCAAAATTTTACTTGACTGCGTTCCTGGCTTGGCTGTAGACCATGATACTTTCGTCACATTATCGTCATCGTCCTCACGTTGTTTTGGGATGCATCCTTCCCACGTCAAACAACGTTGTCATCACCTATCAATTGGTATTCAGCTTGACTAGGGGCACAATCATGTTTGTCCTTGGATTCTCATGTGTAGGCATCAGTCATATGCATTTGTCACGATCCTCTTAAACGTCAAAATCCAAAAAAATCATAAAACGACAAAAGGACCAAAAACATCATAAATGTCCTGAAAAAGACAAAAACATCATAAAATTTCCTGAAGAAAGACCAAAAACATCATAAAATGTCCTGAAAAAAGACCAAAAACATCATAAAACGTCCTGAAGAAAAACACAAAAAACATCCAAATCAATGTCAAAATCCTAAAAATAGAGTCAAATTCAGTCATGTCAATTAGTCTTTGTCATTTGTCGAACTACATTGTCTCTGCGCATTTGTTACGTAGGCAAGGCCATCAGTCGATGAGTCCCCGATACATTAGGTCAGTCCTTTTAGGTGGGTCCAAATAAAATCATGGCATTTGTCACAATCGTCACATCGGTCAAATAAGTCAGACATAGTCAAACTCAGACACAAGAAAGTCATTTGAAACATCAATGTCAAAATTGGTCAAAATCAGACAACGCAGTCCAATCAATCATACAGTCAACATTAGTCAACTTGCCAAAACATATTAGTCAAAACAATGTCAATCTCGTCACTCTTTGGTCCTCTTCAAGATGTGTCCTTCTTGGAGTTAGACCTCGTCAAAATGTCCTTTGCCTTTTCAGGATGTGTCCTTCCTGACAATAGGCCCCGTCAAACTATCAACACCGTCAAATTGGCAAAACTCTTAAACTGTCAAAACTGTCAAATCGACAAGAAATCAATCTTTGGCAAACAAAATAAAATGGCTGTTAATCTTTTTGGTCTATCTTGTCTTTTGACTATCTTGGCTATTTTGTCTTATATTTTTACTGTCTTGTCTTTTTGGTCATGTTACTAGCTACCTCGAGGATGTCCCATGAAGGATTTAGAGGTGCGATGACATCTCCTGGCCTATTTTATTTTCTTTAACTGCTATATGTGGATTGTCTTGACAAAAAGAATGGGGCAACTTCGCCCTTAGTATGAGTTAGGACATTCCTTGTCTGTGACTATCTATTTTTTTAAGTGGATGACCTTGCACACCTTGGTCTACGTCATACCATTGTGTTTGTTGTCCATTTGTGTCATTTTTACTGCCCAATGATGATTAAGAGCAATAAATATTAAAGTCCTATGGCAATGTTTTGAAGGATTTGGTCTAGGAACTAACATGCATCTTCTTTAGTCTTGTCATCTTCTTTCACTCGTCTCATATAGGCATTGCATCCATATCATCATCGACATATTTTGCACTAACATTTCTTTGTCTCTTCATATTCTAGTCTTCTCATTAATTTCGAGAGCACACCCATGTTCTTGGAACCCATCTTTCCTCTCGAGGGGGCATACCATAACCCTCCTCGTCATTCTTCCTCATCTTATTTTTCACTGGGGCATGGCTTTGACTTATTTTCTTTGTCACAACGCGGCAAGCAACATTATGACAAAGAGGGGCAAAATGTAGACACCTAAAAATGACCTAGGGCTTGCAAGCTTCATTTTACTTAGATCTAGCATACTAATACATTTAATATGTCCTTGGTCCACATTCGACTATTGATTAAATAATTCAAAAATTATTTAATTAATTCATGTCATTTATTCTTCATGATTATTAAATAAATAAATTTTATTTATTTATTAAATACGCCATTAACCTGTTTAAGTCTTTCTTTAATTAAATAAATTTCTTTAATTTATTTAATTCCCTTTGTCATTTAATTCTTCTTGATTATTAAATAAATGAATTACATTTATTTATTTAATGCATCACTAATTGTCTTTAAATAAATTGATTAATTTATTTATTAATTAATCTTATCTCCTAAATTAAATAATTAAATCTAATTATTTAATTGCCAATTAATATTCTTCTCATTTTAAATAAATTAAATTATTTAAAATGTCATGTCAATCGTAACTGTCAGTCCTTTTTGATAAATAATCTAAAAAAAGATTATTTATTATCTCATAAAATCCATAATTTGAATTATTTTAATTCGAATTAGTAATTAATCT
Source organism: Sequoia sempervirens (assembly GCA_007258455.2). Classification (NCBI taxonomy): domain Eukaryota; kingdom Viridiplantae; phylum Streptophyta; class Pinopsida; order Cupressales; family Cupressaceae; genus Sequoia; species Sequoia sempervirens. The sequence continues at coordinate 37,765,918 of VDFB02000008.1, read as the reverse complement.
TCTAAAAATCAAGCAATCGGGTAGATTCTTGATTTTTCAAATCTTATCTTCAGTCCACATCTTATCTCTTTGATTTTTCGAATCTTGCAAATTAGGCAATCTTATCTTCTTGATTTTTCGAAAATCTTTATTTTCTAATTAATTTGTCTCATTTATTCTCCACCGTCGATCCGATTTTATTTTGACCGTTCGATTAAGGATTTTTCCCTAACCCTAATTAGGGATTCTCAGGTTTAATCTGGATCGCTCATTCTAGGTTCTCATCATTAATTTATCTCGTCTGTCCATTTGAAATGGCATTTTCTATAAAATACCATCTTCTTCTCACTTTTCGATTACACATACACACGCACATAATATAGGCATTTCATTTTACACTTGCATTCTTAGATTTCTCATAGCAATTATTATTGTCATTTTGATTAAATCTCAACATTGTTTAGACATAGACATTGGCAATAGGCATAGGCATTTAGATTTTGAATAAATCCTTCAAAACTTGCTTTAGTCTTGTCATTTGTCATAATTGTTCATACACGAATCTGAGGGCAACATTTTACTGCAAGCTAGGAGGTGTAACGAAGGTAAAGCAAGGAAGAGGAAGACTTATGGTAATATCGTTCCTTTTTTTTTCATCATTTTTCCTTTGTGCTTCGTTATTTTTAATGGATTTTAGTGTTATTGATCTAACCATCTAACAAATCTGATTTTCCTTTGATTACAATATTACTCACATATATTCTTATATATGTATATATAGATAAATAAATATTATGAAATATACACATATATTATTACTTATGTAATATATATAAATAATTTATACATACATATATGTGTGTGTGTGGTGTGAAAGTATTCTCAAAATAATGTAAATAATCTAAATAATTATTAAGTAAATGCATCTATTTATACATTTTACATCCCCAAGTGGGAGATTAAAAATGAATTTTGACAGGGCCTTGTGAGGAAATTCTAGGGCCTTAGGAAGAAGCTATGTCATTAGCGATGAGGAGGGAATTCGTGAAAATATTAAAGAATATACTATTTGGAACAAATAACAAGGTAGAGTTTGAGGAACTCTTGGAAGGATAGAAAGTGTGTGAACAAAAGATCATAAAGGTTGATTGATGTGGAAGTTGGCCCAATGGTATGTGATAAAACCATGTTGCATATATTGTCATTGATGTCAACAAAGTGGTATTGTGGAAGGTTGCATGTGATGCAATTAGTATGATGATCAAAAGTGTTTTGAAGTGTTGGAAATAATGATGAATGTCATGAGCATGCTATACATAATTGTACTACACCTCATGTTGCTCATGAATAGTGAATGTTGATATGAAAAATTTGTTGTTTCTTCATGTTGATGAAGAGTGTTGTAATTGTTTTCTATAATGTTGTGAATGATTGTATTATCTATCTCTTGATGTAAAATATTGCATAAGATATGAAAAAGTATGAAAGGCTTTCATGTAATAAATGGCTCAGAATGTTGTACTGAAGAGGCTCGGGAGAATGCTCCACATTCCTTTGCATTTGGAAATATGGCCTTGTAGTTTGGAAGTTAGATAGAGGTAGATGTGAAGTATGTATGTTCCTATTTTCAGAACATATAAGTTACCGCATAAGTTTCTAGAGCTAACAGAAAGAAGTTTGTATTGTTACAATTAGGAATGATCTGAGGAATGCTCCACATTTCTTTGCATTTGAATAAATGGTCTTGAATTTTGGAGGATAAATTCAAATTGTTGATATGTTCTCTCATTTCAAGTTTCAAGTGTTGAGGTGTACTGCAAGTATGGTTTTCAATGTTCTATCTCAAGATTGTGTTTTCTGGGTTTACAAGAAATTCTAGATTCAGTGTTTGTTTGCTTGCACCAAAATAATGTAGCATGATGTTGTAAAAGGGGTGTATGAGAATGTTTTTGAACATCATGTAATGCTTGTAAAGTGAACTACATATTTTTATTTGGCGTCTCTGATACCGCTTGTGGTTTGGATTTAATACATGGAAGGTTAAGTGTTTGTTGGACTGACTTGGAATGTCGAAGCATTTGTGCCAAATATTTGAAGTGTGAGCTAGCTTGGAGGTGTGTGATGAGGTAAAATAGGTCTAGATTCTCATAGTTTGGATCATATTTGATTCCCTTTTTACTGTGGATGTTTTGGAGCCAACTTGTTGTGGTCGTTGTATATTTCATGTCACACATTTTATTTTGGCTGACTGAGAAACTTTTTGAAGCTTGCAGAGGATATAAATGAAAGATCAATTTTTTTGCAAGGTGTATGAGAGTGTGAGTAAGTATGCAAAAAAGTATATGAGGTGTGTTGAAAGCAGTGAGCTGGAGGCAACAATATATGTGTGAGTGATGCAAGGTGTATGAGAGTGTGAGTGAGTAGGCAAAGAAGTATATGAGGTGTGCTGAAGGTAGTGAGCCAAAGGAAATAATATATATGTGAGTGAGGAAGTGTTTTGAAGGTAGTGGGCCAAAGCTAGTAGAGGTTGTTGAAGTGTTATGGTGGTGACTAGTCGGTGGATTTTGTCATGTTGTACTGAGGTTGTTGTCTCATTTTGTAAGTTGTTTGTATGGATTTGTAGCTTCCTTTGGTTGAAGCCATAAAACCTATGTTTCAGGGAGTTGTAGCTTCCTTTGGGTTGCAGCCCATAAAACTTATAAATTGTATTTTATTTGTGAGGCTAGATTTGGACAATATCTCCAAGCAGCTTGCTCATTGTGGTTTCTCCCTTCTAGAGTTTTCTAGGAAAATCTAGTGTTATGGTTGTGTGCTTGTGATTTTAAATTGCATTAGATACTTTATTTGTTTAAGGTAGTAAGAAGTTATGATTGATAAAGTTGAATTGGATAAATTTGTGGGATATATTGATTCTCCCCCTCTCATTATATCATCATGTTTTAAAAAACCTTTCAAGTAAGACATAACAATTAGAAACACAATTAGAACACACAATTTACATGGAAAACATTTCACGAGAAAACCACAACGCAATATTACATACATACATACATACATACATACATACATACATACATACATATATATATATATATATATATATATATATATATATATATATATATATATATATATATATATATATATATATTAGTTTAATCTTCTACTTCTTGTAGGCTCCAACCTACTTTCAAAGTCTCAAATCTCTATACAAACTAAGCTTCAACCCAATAAGAGGTGCCAACCTTAATTTGATAGGCTCCAACCCAACAAGAGGCTCCAACCTTAATTTGATAGGCTCCAACCTATTGGAGGCTTCAACCCCCACAAATCTTATCCAAACTTTCTTATAAATCTGATAACCAATCACAAATCTAATCCAATTTCAAGTCTAATTCAAATCACATAATCTATCCTTTCACAAATCTAATCCACACTCCAATATCAACCTTTCTTTCAAATCTGATCACTATTTTGCACAATATCTCTCACAAATATGATCCAATCTATGCACCAATTATTTTCACACAACTGGTCATAATCATGGAATTATGTTCAAATAATTTTCTACCTTACTATCTACTCAAAATCACTTCACAATATGCTCTTACTCTTCATGTATATTTGTTATATATACTTTAATTTATTATTCAAACATGGGTTGCATAGGAACTCAAAAATAAATTTAAGTTACACTTCATTTTTATGCACTTTTATCTCTTTTTAATATGCTATTTTATTTTGAAATAAATCATGTAATTGCTTGTTTTAAAACCCACATTTAATCTCTAATGTGCCTCTTCATAAATGAGGTGTATCATCACAATGAGACAACCATATTCATATTATAATTAAATTATAATAAAACACTTATGAGATCGTCCATATAATTCCATGCTCAAGGATTGACTTCATAAACTAATTCCAACGCTTACATTATTGACCACATCTTACCTTTATTTGGGAGAATATATGTCTTGAAGAAAGTCAGTCATATGAAGAATTTACTACTTTTGTTTCTTTAAACACTTCCTTTTGTTCATCACTTTTGATCAAATATTTTTATTATATATATGCTTACCTTAATAAAAATGATTTGCATATTTTTTATATGCCTTTGACCTATTGATTAATAGAGAATTTGGTTGTCTTTCCTTAAGTATAATCATTGTCTTCAAATTCCTACTTTTTCTAATATTCTTGGCCGCCCATCTTAGTGAGAATAATTGTTGTTCTTCATTATAGATTTTCTGCATATAATTATCCTATATTGTTGCTTATTAATTTTACATGAGCATTTTAACTTTTACACATTAATATATGCCTTGTTAGCTAGCATTCATCAAGGAATAGAATGAATTCTAAGCACTACCATGTAAGGGTGACTTGCCCATCATATGACCAAAGATTGAATCAATTAGTGGCCTTTGGACTTTTGCCTCTATGCCTTTGACATCAATTACAATTATGTGACATTTGTTCTTGATATCACTGACACTAAAAAAAATCTTGTCAATACACTTTGACATCAATGACAACATTTCCAATAATCTCCCCCTTTATCATTGATGGCAACACAATCATAATGCTCTCCTTTTTCTCCCCCATACTCTATCTCTCCCCCCTTGACATCAATAACAAAGGTATACTTAGTGTACTTCTTTTCTCCATTATATGATTCTTCCTCTTTCCTGTGATGCCCCCTACTTGTAAAGCTCCTCCTTTCTTGAGCTTTCCCTTTCTTTAATTCTCTACCTTTGTCTCTTTGTCACTTGGAGGATATACTTCCTCTATAGCTTTCAAAAAATAATCAGGTTTAACACTTTAGGAACTTGTTTTGCTACAAAATGAAAAATGCTTTCAACTCTTCACAAATAATTTTCCTTTCTTTTTTTCTCCCCCTTTTAGAGATTTTTTAATACTCCCCCTTGCTCTAATGTTCCTTTTCTCTAACTCTTCATCTTGACATCTATTTTCTTTCCATATAACTCTCTCTTGTTGTAGCTCTCCACCTTTCTATAATTCTTCCTTTTTATTGATGGTAAAGGGATATTCATTATACCTCTATCTTTTGTCTTCTATGGAATCATTACATCAATAGGAACTCAAACATAAGTATAACCATCTTAATCTTCTCTTATTGTCTCAAATATTTTATGCAAGAGGGTTTTCCATCTTTATATAACCTCTTTCCATTCTTCACATTGGAATCATGTTATAGCCTTCCTCTTCTATGAATATTTCATTACCTCATGAATTTGACTTGAAGACAATCATCATTTTTCATTGTACACTATTTTTTTAAATGTTGTCATGTATCATTTGTCAATTGAATTGGTATACATGTTTTTGTACTATAATTTGTTGGAGTGTTTATTCCTTTAACCTCCATCAACCCAAGAACGTAACTCAATAGTCTTGTTTGTATGCCTAGCCATTTGTTAGTTTCTCGTTCTTTTCCCCAATAAAATATTCTCTTTCTCTATTAATTCTTCCCTTTTGATCAATAACAATTGAATTCTTATACAAAGTATGCCTTTGGTTGATCTATCTTGAATTGTATTCTCCGTGGAGCTAAAATAATGCAATGGTTAGCTTCCCCTAAACTCATAATTCTCCTCATATTTATGCATGAAGTACATTTTGTACAACCATAGATTATTTTGTATTCTCATTATATTGCTCTTGTTTCCTTCTCCATGCTTTTTTGTTTTCTTCCTTTTGATTATTCATGGCTTCCATTTTCTTCTTCTACTCAAGGAGTTCAAAACTACTTCTATAGAAGCATGACATATGCCCATAATTTTTGCACTTGTAGCACATACCAATATAATCCACCAAATGACTAAATTAATTATAGCTTCCTTTTGAGAACTCATAAGCATCTTTACTCCATCCAAAATTTCTTCGTTGTGTTTTACAACTTCTTTCCTTATGACCAAAACGGTTGCACTTATAACATATGATATAATCCTTTCTATTTGGAAACACATAAGTACTCTTCTTGATCCACTCATTATTTATTGCATGTGTCCAATAATCTATTGCTTTGTTGTTACACCCTGTTTCATAGTTATTGAGTTACTTTTACCATTATGAGTGAAAATTTTGATAAATGTAAATCATGACTTTAACATGTTTGTTAGGTGAATGAAATATGTGAATATGCAATAATAATTTAATGATTTCAAAAGAATGAATATGTTTTGATTGATGGAATTATATGTATTGCAATATAAACATTCTAATGCTTTGTTGATAGAAATGTATTATGATGCAAGTGGATTTACTATGAACGTCTAACTACCTTGGTGTTGTACTAAGCTGGATGCAGGGACAAATTCAATCCTCCAGAAAGAAGGGGAGGTATCACTTAGGAGAAGTGATTGGTCGGGTAACCCTTAATGAAACCTAAAAGAGCTTTCTCACACTCACTTTTAGTTGGTTAGGTCAAGTTAGTAGCTTGGGTATTGGGTAAGTTCCTTTGGTCATAGTCTTGACTTGTTGAAATAATTGGGTAGTCATCCTTGGTTAAGATAGGTTTTCTTGAATTGTATGACTTTGATTTTACTCTTTGGTTTCTTGATTGATCGTGATTTATTTGAGTCTCTTGTCTTATGAGAGTTCTTCTTTATGTGTTATAATTAATCCATGGGTTATAAATATATATGCACTTTGTGTGTATATATATATATATATATATATATATATATATATATATATATATATCAATGTAGTTGCTTATATAAATGAGTAATTACGTATAACAAATATGCATGTATATATGAATTATCAATGACACAATCATAAGATATGATATGTGAGTAATTGAGCATCATATATATGCATATATTTAACATAAGTATATATGCATGTGTGTTGATATAAATGTGATAATGCATGCATTTACATATATATACATATACAATAATGGAAATATATATACATATCTATATCTATGTATATACAAATACGTTAATATCCGATATATAAATAAAAATAAAAATGTGAGGATATGTAAATGCATGTATAAGCATTCAAATATCAAATGATGCATATAATAAACTTGTGGATTGGAGAGGATATACATATATAATATACATGATACATTGTATATATATTATATATTATATAATATAATGAATGTATAGTACGGGCTCTCTTACATAGCATTGTCATTGAAAGAGTTGAAGGAAACCAATATGGTGCTATCCTAAACCAATACTTTGCAAGTATAAAATCAATGCATAAGTGAAAGTGAGTTTAGAAGCAAAAACATAATGTAACTGGAGGAAGCACATACATAGTAGACTACAATATAGCGTGTAAGATAATAACATTTTATGAAGCTTTTAAATGGTGAATGATATAAATTAGGCAGTGCTATAGTCATTTCATATGAAGCGACAAGCTTGCAAATACAACACAATACACAAAGGAAACAATCAAGAGTTATTAAGAGATATTTGAAAGTGCATTTAAATGTTGAATTGGTCATTAAACAACAAGCACCAAAAGCACGATAGAAGGTTTTAAGTGGCGTCAAAATATGAAAACTACATTGCAAATAGAAGTCTAAACTGTAAGTTCTTTCTAGCGATGGAAGACAAAATAAAATATAGAACAAGTCAATTAAAAAGCTGGCATATTATGAGTTGACCTGTTGATGTTTTACCTTGCATTTCTAGAACACATTCTTGCTATCTCTATTATAATCGACCTATTGCTCTGTTTTGATGAGTATTGATTTTAAATGTTGTCACCCATTGATATTAGTTTCTGAGTCAATCTTAATAAGCTGAGAAGTTTCATTGAACATAGCTTGATTATAGGCAGCTAAGTCTTATATTTTTGTATAAATAGGGATGAAGATTACTTCATTTGGACACATTATTCACTTGCATTCTACTACATTTTATCTGAGTTATTCTTGTTTGAGTTGAGAGTTATTGTGAGAATTTTTGTGTGTGGATTTGGAGAATTACTAAAGAGTCTTGGAGTGGATTGAGCTTGGAAGTCAGTTTATTTCAATTGGGATTAGTGTTTAATAGGCATGCTTATTTTTCTCTTTTATTCTTTATGTGCTTTTGAAAAGATTGGGTGTCATTGATAGCTTGCTTGGAAAAATATGTATTTCTTATCATTAAATGATTAATGTCTTCTTTGGTTGTATATGATGGATTCGTGATGAATCTAGATAGGAAATATATTTACTTGTTTGATATTATTGTATTCCATATTATGGAATAAGTATCTATGATAGTATTAAGTACTATATCAAAAATAGATCTCATATAGGTAATGCTTAGCTAGAAGTGAGGAAGTATAGAAATTGCTTGATAAACGTGTCATAAGTGCATGTAGGAGGTTACTTGTATTTGATAACATATTATGCCAAGGAAAAACCCTAGAGGTTAATGAGGTTAGCAAACATGACAACAATGTTGGTATGAGGAATTATCGTCATGGATAGAAAGAGATGACATGCAAACCATTTTGTTAGTCTATACTTGAATGATTACTTGATTGTTGCTTTACTTTATTATTGATTGGAACCTTAGGTTGATAATAACCTACATGATTGGTCTAATCATTGATTATTGATTTTACCCTAGAATTAGGGTAAACTAAAGATGATATTATCCTATGTGATTAAGTTGATCACTTGAATTTATGAAATTACTATTTATTTGGAGCCATAGGTGGAATTACTCTACTAAATTGGTTGTTTTATACTCTTTACATGAAGTCATTTTATTGACGTGATCCTACTTTTTGAATAGTCTTTTTAATTGATGAAATTGTATTCTTGAATATAGAGTCTTTTATTGTTGAGACTATACTTTTGAATGAGTCATTTATTGATATGATTTTTCTTTTGATTGAGGTCATTTATTGATAAGATTATACTTTGAGTGAAGTCATTTACAGTCGAAGGTTGTACTTTTGAATGGGGTCATTTAATGTTGAGATAAACCATTGATTGGGGACTTTTATAATTGGGATCGTACCTTTTGTACTAGAGTCATTCAATGATGTGACGTTATGTTATTTGGTTACTCAATAAGTAGGAGTTACTTGAATCACTTAGTAGGAATGTTATAGTCATAGGTTGTTCCTAGGGTTAATGATTACCCAATGGAGGGAATTGCCTATGCGTAGTTTATTATGAAAGAGATAGGTTGTTCCTGAGGTTAACAATTACCCAATGGAGGGAATTTCCTATGCATAGTACATGAATGGTCATTAAAAAAATTGAGCTAGGGTAGTGGGTGATAGATGACACTTTTATATGAAACTTAAGCCAAAGTAGTGTAAGTAGGCACTATTTACACTATCAATTCACTATGCTCCAGTATAGACAATTCTTATTCAGGATTTTTATAATCAAAGTTGTAGCTATTGTATGATTAGGTTCTAGATTGTAGAACACAACACTAAGCTTAGGAAGGATATTTGTTATGGGGTCTTACCAACCAATCTCTTCATTAAAGGGTGGGCCCATCTTGCCATATGTGGAAAACGTGCAGAGGACTGCATTTGAGTCTATGGTTGGCAGAAAAGCGCTTGAGTGATGCTTCTCCTCATTAATTGGCGATCAAGATTTGCATGGGATTTCCTGGACCATTTGTTACTAGTGGTAATGAAGCTCAAAGGAGCTATGTATTTTCTCTTATATCCATCTCTATGGAGGTTGTAATGAAAAAAAAATTATCTTGAGATTTTATATATGTCATTGTTTTGGAAAGATTGTAATATTCAATTATAAATGCAAATGGAAAGTTTGGAATATGTGTTATTTGAGATGCGCATATAGTCTTTGAATTACAAGAAAAAAATTTATTGCTATGTGATGGATTTGTATATTTCACTTATAGTTAAAACATTGAAATTTCTTTGGAGTAGAACAATGGGGTTGTTACACGTGGTATCAGAGCTACCAGGTTCAACTTTGGAGCCTATGGGCTCATTATGTAAGTAAGGTGTAAACGTTATTGGATGTTAAAGGTTGAAAAGTTCTTACGCCAAGATGGCAAGAGGAAAAGAACAAATGGGAAACAAAAAGGGAAGTTTAGATTCCTGAAAACTTGTTTATGTTTGGGGACTAGAAAATAATCCTCCTTGGAGTTGAAAACTCCTAAACCAACAACTGAATATGATACAACTTGGATTGTGGAAGATTAGTCAAATAGGTTTAATAGGAGGGTTATGGAGGTTTACTGATGGGTACCTTCATCCTATGAAATTGTTTAAATGACTCTAAGGGATGGGTAGAATTGAAATAACCTCCTTATTGATAGAAACCAATAGTTGTAAAGAGTCAAGGAATTTGGATAGAGTAGGAGTAGTATGAATCTATGAGTATGATTAATTGGAAGGGAACTAATGGATAGCATAAATTGGAAACTTCTATCGAAGAAGGAATTCAACATTTTGAGAATCAAAACCAACTATAGAGGTAACAAGAGATAGGATAAACCCTTGAAAAATCTGATTTGATACAAGGTTAAAATCTTACGATGATAATTAGATTCAAGAGAGAAATTTGATACTTTTCAATGAAGGATAGAGACCAGTTTGGTCAAGTAAAGAAGCAACCCATGAAGAATTTGTTGGAAATACAAGGGAAGACAACTAAGAGGGTGGGGGGGGGGTGAATCAATTGTCACAGAAATTTAAAGCTTATTCAACTTATTTAGCTTTATTCTCATATCTGATTATTTACCATGAAAACATAAATCATCAACACATCAGAAACACACATAACATCAAGATTTTTTACGTGGAAACCCTATTAGGGGAAAAATCACGATGGAGGTCAATCCACAAGATTATACCCTATTAAAAGTATAATGAAAATGAAATATGGGGAATGCACATGCATTCAGGCACACTACTTAATTACAAAGGAAGACACATTGTCTTACAAAGAGATTCAGATTACAACCATCCATATTTTGAACTTAGAAAATAGCATTTGCTAATGCCTGATTACAGTTCCAATTAAGCACATAAACACTTCTCCACTCTTCTTCACTCTTCTTCACACTCTGCTCTACCTTCAAATGATTGAGAACATTATTCACGTACACACACATAAGAACACCCTTGCACACTTCAATTTGAATAAACAATCGCTCTTATATATCTACAACATGAAATTACATTTGCTACAAGTTGGCCACAAGGAAATAATAATTTATGAATATAAATTGTTGGCCCAAAACATTAAAAATTATCAATGCGAATCAACCAAGGTCAACCAAAACTTAGTGAGGACCCAAATCAACATTTCTAGCATGAAGACACTTCAATTAATTTCTCCCTGAAGATCCACAACAGGCTACAAGCACTATGTCAGCCAAGAACAAGAAAAACATGAACAAGCAAGAGAAAATTGCCAACCACAAGCACAACGATCAGTGCAGACATGAAACAAAGATAGAGAATGATCTAGAAACATCCACAAACATCACAAATAACAAGAGAAGCATCCACAACAATTGAACTAACTAAAATACCATCATCTTCAATTAGGAACACTGACTGAAGAAATAGAAAAAGTATCAGAATGAAAATATTCATAACTCAATCAAATCTTCATGTGGATCTCTGAAACTCAGCGTGGATAAACTAGATACACTCAACAACAAACCCTTTAGTCCACAACCTCTGATAAAAAATGTATAGAAATAACCAACATACTGAGCTTCACTTCACCACTAACAACCTGCAACTCATTTATTACAGTTTTCTCAATATCCTCGACATATACAACTTCAAATGAATTAATGCTAATAGTGTTGACATTAATGACAACCACATATCAGCAACACAACCACAACATCCAAAAATCTCCCCCTTTGGAATTGATGGTAATACATTATGTGAAAAACACCATCAATACAACTAACTTTTGACACTTACTCCCCCTTAGGATTTGACTCATCTTCTCAACAATTTCACATAATCTTTCTCCCCACAAGGCTCTTCTCCTCAAATAATCACGAGTTTTTCACATGACTCTTCTCCCCCTTTGACATCAATGACAAAGATCTCTAAGCTCTGAACCACATATCTGAATTTTTGAACCATCTGACTACTCCCCTTGAGTAGTAGCCACCACAACATTAATTTGAAGCAAGATATGATTATATAATGCATGGAATGATGCAGTGCATTGCTTTGCATCTTAGTTTTGATTAGGAGGGGTAATCACCCCTAACTTCCCTCTGAGATACTCAAAAGTATCCTTAGGCAACGACTAGGTAAAAATATCTGCAATCTACTTCTTAGTAGGCACATACTCCAGTCTAACTTCCTTTTCACTTACCTTCTCCCTCAAAAAGTGAAACTTGATAGATATATGCTATGTTTTTTAATGCAACACTAGATTCTTGGGAATGTTAATAGCACTTGAGTTATTACAAAATATATCAATCGGCTCATCATATATAATTATGATATCCTTCAACATATGTTTCATCCATAGGACTTGAGTACAATTGTTAGCAGCAACAATGTATTCGACCTTTGCAATAGAAAAGGAAATGACATTCTGCTTCTTGCTTAACCATGAAATTAGCTTCTTACCTAAGAAAAATTCTCCACCACTAGTACTTTTTCTGTCATTTACATCTCCTGCCCAATCAACATCAGTAAAGGAACTCAAATTAAGATCATCATCTTTAGGATACCATAGGCCAAGATCAACAGTTCCCTTCAAGTATCTAAAAATTCTCTTCACAATAGTCACATGAGATTCTTTCGGATTAGCTTGAAATCTTGCAACAATACATACAACATTCATGATATCAGGCCTAGTTTGAGTTAAATACAACAATCCACCAATCATTGATTTGTATCTTGTCTGATTTTCTTTTGGAGAATCATCTTCTATTGTCAACTTGCATCCGGTCACCATGGGTGTACCAACTAGCTTTGAATCTTCCATATCAAACTTCTTCAACAATTCCTTCACATACTTGGACTAAGATATATAAATCCCTTTATTTGACTGAGTAATTTGCAATCCCAAAAATAATTTCATCTCACCAATCATAGACATCTCAAATTCATTTGGCATCTCATTAGCAAACTTCATGCACAAACCATCATCTCCTCCAAAATGATATCATCAACAAAAACTTCCACAATCAAATCTTTATTATGATCAATCTTGAAATATAGATTACTATCAGTAGTACCTTTGTTAAATCCAAGCTTCATCAAATACTTATCCAATCTTGCATACCATGCTCTAGGGGCTTGCTTGAGTCCATACAATGCTTTCTTCAACCAACACACCATATCTTCCTTATCAATCAATTCGAATCCATCAGGTTGCTCAGCATACGCTTCTTCCAATTCACCATTTAGAAAAGCTACTTTTAAATCCATCTGATAAACTTTGTAGTTCTTGTGAGTATCATAGGAAAGAAGTAATCTTCCAACTTCAATTCTAGAAACAAGGGAAAATGTTTCTTCAAAATCAATTCCTTTCATTTGTGAATATCCTTTACATACCAGTCTTGCTTTGTTTCTAACCACTTAACCTTGCTTATTCAGTTTGTTTCTAAAGACCCATTTGGTTCCAATTGCATTCTTGTCCTTAAGTCTAGGAACAAGAATCCATGTATCATTTTCTCAATCTGTTTTAACTCTTCTTTCATTGCTTCAACCCAATGCTCATCTTTACATGCTTCATTCACACTAGTAGGCTTAGTCTTTGAAATCAAGTAATACTCTTCTGCAATTTTTCTCCTAGTCTGGACACCTTTGTTCTTATCACCTATAATTTGATCTTCTGAATGATTCAATCTTACATACCTCAGAGTATTCTTAGGATGTTCTTCAACTTCAGGCTCTTCTTGTCTCTCTTCTTCTCTTTCACCAGTTTCTCCTACTTCTTCATTTTCTTGATTTACTGGATTGATTTGCACTTGATTTGTACTGTCATCCTAATCATCACAGTCATATCCAGAAGTTCTAGACGGTGTACCTAAGTCTTCATCAACCTTAACATTTTCACTTTCAACCATTTTCTTCAATCTTTTATTGTAACATCGGTAGGCCTTGCTTTTAGTAGAATAACCTAGAAAGATACGTTCATCACTCCTAGCATCAAAATTTCTTGTCTTCATCTCTCTTAATATAACATTTGCTTCCAAATATCTTGAAGTATTTAACAATAGGCTTTTGACCAATCCATAGCTCAAAAGGGGTCTTACCAGTATCACCTTTGATTTGTACCCGGTTGAGTGTGTACACAACAGTACTCATAGCTTCTCTCTAATAGATATGAGGGACATTTCCTTCCAGCATCATAGTTCTAGCAACATCTTCAATTGTTTTGTTCTTCCTTTCCACAACTCCATTTTGTTGAGGGGTCTGTGGTGCAGATAATTGTCTCTTTATTCCATGTTCTTCACAAAAAGAATTAAATTCACCAAAAGTGAAATCACCACCTCTATCTGATCTCAAACATTTAACCTTCAAAGATGTCTCTGTCTCAACCATAGCTTTACAGATCTTGAACTTTTCTAGTGCTTCAGATTTCTCCCTTAAGAAAGTAACCCATACCATTCTAGAATAATCATCAATGAGTAACATGAAATACCTGTAACCTTGTAAAATTCTTACCTTAGAGGGACCACATAGATCCGTATGCACAAGCTCTAACAATTCATTTGAACAATACTTTTTACTCTGAAATGAAATCCTAGTTTGCTTTCCCTACTGACATTCCTTGCATATTGCATTAGTAGGCTTCACCAACTTAGGTAGATCTCTCATAGCCTTAGTGGAACTTATCTTGAAAATATTATTAAAGTTAACATAATATAACCTCCTATGCCATAACCAACTTTCATCAACTTGAGAAATCAAACAACTTTTACTAGAAACACTCAAGTGAAAGATATTACCTTTTGTTTTTGTACCTGATGCAATTTCATTTCTGAAACTCAATATTCTGCACTTTCCATCCTTGAACTGAATATTGTATCCTTTATCAACTATTTGGCCAACACTCAAAATATTATACTTCAAGCCTTCCAGATACAGAACATCATCAATATTATGCTTACCATCAAGAGAAATGCAACCTCTTCCACAGATCACACCAGCTGTATTATCACCAAATCTCACAACACCACCATCATACTTTACCAAGCTTACAAAATTACTTTTGTCTCCTATCATATGATGTGAACATCCACTATCAATCACCCATTCATATTTTTCTTTAATTCGAGAAACTAGGGCTTTCTCCACATTTGTACAACCAACAAATTTAGTAGATACAGGATTATTTTCTTTGATAGCAATAAATACCCATTCATCATCACTTATATTTCCTTTATTAGATTCATCATTTGTCACGCCTTCATCAGCAACATAGTAATACTTCTTCTAGAATCTAGGCTTGTTATGTTTTGGTTTAGCAGCTCTTTTTGGACACCTTGATGCAAAATGACTTATCTTATTGCAAGAAAAACATTTAAGAGGAAATTTTCCTTCATACTTACCTTTTCCTCTCGATACTCTTTTGAAAATAAGTGCTTCCAGCTCTTCTAGATCTCTTTCTTCTTCTTCAATCTGTCTGATTTCATCCTCATACTTGAATGTCTTTCTAGATGAACTCTCACCCAAATCATATCTTTGTCTATCTCTTCTGGAAGTAGTAGCCTTAAATGTAGATTCAACCTTAGGAAGGCCATCACCAAATTCACTATATTCAAAAGTAATCAACTTACCAACCAGCATATCTCTAGTTATGTTTGTTACAGTCTAGAGCTCTTCAATAGCACTAGCTTTGACTTTGTAAGAATCAGGTAGGGATCTAAGCACTTTAGCAACAATCTCATATTCAGCTATCTTTCCACCAGCATATCTAATACCACACACAAGTTCATTCACTCTTTGCATGAAAGTATTAATATTCTCATCATCACCCATTCTCAACCTTTCATATTTCCCTTTCAAACTCTGAAACTTAGCAATCTTCACATTAGCATCACCTTCATTCAAGGTTTCCAAAATTTTCTAGATCTCATGAGCATTCTTAAGATCCATAACATTTGTCATCTCAAAATTAGTCAAAGCACTCAACAAAGCTTACTTAGCCCGGATATTATACTCAGCATCTCTGATCTCAACAGAAGTAGTAGGACCATTATGTGGAATAATATACATATTACTTGTAATGCTCCAGTAGGGTTCACCAAGGCACCTCAGATGGCACTCCATTCGAGTCTTCCACAAAGAATAATTTGTTCCATCAAATCTCGGACCATCCTTCTTGTAATTTTCCATCCTGGATCACCTTAAGTTGTTAAACTTCTTCCAAGGAACCTGCTCTGATACCAATTGTTGGCAATGAAAGGGAAAACAACTGAGAGGGGGGGCGAATCAGTTGTCACAAAAATTTAAATCTTATTCAACTTATTTATCTTTATTCTCAGATCTAATTATTTACCATGAAAACATAAATCATCAACACATTAGAAACACACATAACACCAAGATTTTTTATGTGGAAACCCAATTAAGGGAAAAACCACGGTGGAGGTCAGTCCACAAGATTATACCCTGTTAAAAGTATAATGAAAATGAAATATGGGGAATGCACATGCATTCAGGAACACTGCCTAGAGTTCAATGCTCAATTACAAAGGAAGAAACACTGTCTTGCAAAGAGATTCAAATTACAGCCATCCGGATTTTGAACTGATAAAATAGCATCTGCTAATGCCTGATTACAGTTCCAATTAAGCACATAAACACTTCAATCTTCTTCACACTTTGCTCTGCCTTCAAATGATTTAGAACATTATTTGCACACACACAAAGAGGTACACCCTTGCACACTTCAATTTAAATAAGCAATCACTCTTATATATCCGCAACATGAAATTACATTCGCTACAAGTTGGCCACAAGGAAATAATAAAATGAATATAAATTGTTGGCCCAAAACATTAAAGATTATCAATGTGAATCAACCAAGGTCAGCCACAACTTAGTGAGGACCCAAATCAACATCTCCAACATGAAGACACTTCAATTAATTTCTCCCTAAAGATCCACAACACACTACAAGCACTATGTCAGCCAAGAACAAGAAAAACATGAACACGCAAGAGAAAATCGCCAACCACGAGCATAACGATAAATGCAGATGTGCAAAAAAGATAGAGCATGATCTAGAAACATCCACAAGCATCATGAATCACAAGAGAAGCATCCACAACAACTGAACTAACTGAAATAGCATCATCTTCAATTAGGAACACCGATTGAAGAAAGAGAAAAACTGTCAGAATAAAAATCTTCATAGCTCGATCAAATCTTCACGCAGATCTCTGAAACTTGACATGGATAAACTAGATACACTCAGTAACAAACCCTTTAGTCCACAACCTCTGATCAACAATGTACAAAAATAACCGACATACTGAACTTCACTTCACCACTGACAACCTGCAACTCATTTATTACAATTTTCTCAATATCCTTGACATATACAACTTCAAATGAATTAATGCTAATAGTGTTGACATCAATGACAACCACATATCAACAACACAACCACAACATCCAACAGAATTAAAATCTAACAATTGGAATAGGAAAAGTCAATTGGAAATCCCAATTGAAAAGGAGAAAGAAGACAAACAACCCTAGAATGTCTAAAGTTATGAGAAAATAAAAGGGGCAAAATCACTTGGAAAGATGATTGATGTTTATCGAATTAAATCTGATAAAGGCTTGGTTAAGAGCATAGTTTGGTTGAAGTACGAATATAATTTACCAACTTGTCAATGAAAGTAAACTTATGTTTAGAGGGAAATTGGATATGAAAGGAGACTATGTGTCGAATTGAAAGAATATTTTGGAAACAATACACTAAGGTGAGGGAACATTTGTCATAAGGGATCCTTAGGAAATCTCATCAATGAAAGAGGCTTTACATACATATGATAAATCTTCTACTATGGTTAAAGGATATTAGTATTCATGGAAAAGAGAATTGGTTTGAAAAATTAGAGTACCTCTTTTCTTGTAAAGTTGTTGATTATACCTTAGATCTTGTTACTAAGGATCCAATTAATGATTCTAAGAGATTAGAAGGCGATGATGAAACCAGATTTGGAAATAAAAAAGTATAATCAAGGAATATCAAGGAGGTTAAGAAAGGAAACTAATAAACAACCAACTATCAAAAACAAACAAGGAATGTTAAACCAATTCAATCAATTGGGGAGAGAAAATGTTTGCTAAGAGTTCAACTATTAAGATGATCTAATATCATGGAAACACTAAGGGGGGGAGAAGGAGAGTAGATAGGCTCAGATAAAAGTACCTCATACAATGGAGTACATTGATTTGAAAGAACTTTTGACTTCTTCGTAAGTGATGATTCAATCAAAGTCTTGTCCTCAATATTCACAACAAGGTTGGAAAGGATAAATCATAAGCTATTGGGACTACTAAGTGAAAGGTAGTGGAAAGGTCAAGGCTTATGACCAATGAGAAATAAATATTTACAACACAACTCTATACATAATTGAGTTGGAAGATCAATTGTTATTATCGTTGATGCCCTAGAAAAGAATAGGCAATATGCTTGGTCATGAAAGGAAAAATTATCACCTATGGAATCAAAAGAATTATATATTTCTAACCTTGAGTTAATAAGGAATGTACATGCTTGATAGTTAAGTATGTAATTATTGCTGATATCTTTTGGAAGATAATATCAAATCAGTATGATTAAATGAGAATTATTATTTGAACTAGTACAAATGCTTATCGGAAGAAATAGATTGAGCAGAAAATCAGATTATAACTTAGAAATGATTAAAGGACTAAAGAAATCCAAGATATGGATGTCCTAAGAGGAAGGATTTTAGCTCCACTTTCAATATTTAAATATTATATTTTAAGAATCGAATATGGCATAAGCCCATGGAAGAGGTTTTCATTTAGTTAGGGTTAACTATTATGAATCAAAAAAGAACCTACATCTCCAAAATTTTGGAAAATGAAAGAATGAATGAGGTAAATAGATGGCATATTCAGGTATTTAAGGGAATGAAAAAATTTGTTGGATGAGGAACCACTATAATATGGAAGGGGATAAATTATAATGCTGCAAGGTATGTATCAAGTTGATGTCCAGAATGTTAAAGGATGATGACAGGATGTCGTCATTGGTAGGACTTGTATATTCCCATGGAATTCCAAAGGGGAAGTGGTAGGATTACAAGAATAGTTTGATCTTTGTATGTCAATAGAACTGACATAATGTCATGGTGGATAGACTTACCAAGGTAACCAATTTTGATTTTTAGGATATTAAGTCTGAACTAGAACATATGTGAAGCAGTTGCTTAATGTCCCTGAGAAGGTTATCTCAGATGGGAACAAGCAAGAAATGATAAGGTTTTGTGTAAACCAAGATTATCTTATGAGGAATTCAATTATGTTATCCAATTGGGAAAATGGGATAAACAAAATCTTGGTGGAGTAGAATACTTATAACTTCTATCATTGAGGTTAGGTCCATTATATGGGAAGAAGGATTGAATCTCTATAAAGCTATGATAAGCTAAGAAATAGGATTAACCTTAGATTAGAAAGGTTGTCAAATGGAATAGTAGATAAAGAGGATCAAGAAAAACTTTTTGATGCAAGCTTCAAAAAAAATTGAAGCAGTATAATTATGCTTAAGGTAGATAGTTGTGTCAGTGGTGGATGGTCTTGGCTTCTGAGTTGTCTAATGGTGTAAACACCAAAAGAAAGGATGGGACCCACATGTAGTGTACAATACACTAACATTCTTTATCTATTTTTTTTACACTAAGGATAAATTCATTAGCCAATGAGAACGTGTTTTCCAGTCACTAATTTATAGGTGTCATATATAGGATATAGTCACTACTGTACTTGTGAGGTACAAGGGAGTTAATATGATTATGAAGTATAGCTCTTTAAGGAAAAGTATGCATGAAAGCACACAATCTCTCCCTATATGTTAGTTGGGATCTCAGTGCAAAGTTCAATATGGACAAGATTGCAAAAGGTTATGCTCTTAGGGAAGAATGTTTTGTTATTAATAGAATATGTTTATTTTTTACTTGAAGAGAAAAATTGAAGGTAGAACCTTTAATTAATTATATATATCTCTATATGTTTAAAATTATCGGGGACGGTGATTCACAAGGGGGGAAGTATGTTACACTTCGTTTCATAGTTGTTGAGTTACTTTTACCATTATGAGTGAAAATATTTATAAATGTAAATTATGATTTTAACATGTTTGTTAGGCAAATGAAATATGTGAATATGTAATAGATGTTAATGATTTCAAAAGAATGAATATGTTTTGAATTGATGGAATGCTATGTATTGCAATATGAACGTTCTAATTCTTTGTTGATAGAAATGTATTATGATGCAAGTGGATTTACTATGAACGTCTAACTACCTTGGTGTTGTACTAAGTTGGATGTAGGGACAAATTCAATCCTTAGAAAGTGAGGGGAAGTATCTCTAGGGAGAAGTAATTGTTTAGGTAACCCTTAATGAAACCTAACTATCTTTCACACACACTTTTAGTTGGTTAAGTCAAGTCAGTAGCTTGGGAATCAGCTAAGTGCCTTTGGTCATAGTCTTGACTTGTTGAAATAATTGGGTAGTCGTCCTTGGTTAAGATAGGCTGTTTTCTTGAATTGAATGACTTTGATTTTACTCTTTGGTTTCTTGATTGATTGTGATTTGTTTGAGTCTCTTTCCTTATGTGAGTTCTTCTTTTATGTTATAATTAATCAATGAGTTATAATATATATATATATATATATATATATATATATATATATATATATATATATATATATATATATATATATATATATATATATATATATATATATATATATATATATCGACAATAGTTTATAAATGAGTAGATACGTATATCGAATATACGTGTACATATGAACTATCAATGACACAATCATAAAATATGATATGTGAGTAATTGAACGTCATATATATGCATATATTAAATATAAGTATATATGCATGTGTTGATATAAAAGTGATAATGCATGTATTTACATATATATACATATACAATAATAGAAATATATATATATACATATGTATATCTATGTATATATGAATACGTTAAAATCCAATATATAAATATAAATAAAAAGGTGAGGATATGTAAATGTGTGTATAAGCATTCGAATATCAAATGATGCATATAATAAACTTGTGAATTGGAGAGGATATACATATATATACACATATATACATGATACATTGTATATATATATTATATATTATAATGAATGCATAGCTTAGGCTCTCTTATATAGTGCTACCATTAAAAGAGTTGGAGGAAACCAATATGGCGCTATCCTAAACCAATGCTTTGCAAGTATGAAATCAG
>VDFB02000008.1:37604595-37744373 GCA_007258455.2 Sequoia sempervirens | reverse complement strand
ACTTTGCATGACTTTTCTTTAAACCTCTACAAGATTCCATACCACTGATTGTATTTGGATCATGTATGCCTCATATTCTCATTGCATACATACTTTGTAATCTCAAAACAACCTTACATATATATCAAACACATCTACTTACATCAACTAGGTCAGCCTAATTAGATGTAGACCCAAATCATACAAAATGTGCCTTGTCGACATCCAATATAATTCAAATTTCCTTCATGCCAAAAAAATATGTAATATATGTTGGCATGGACCTATAATAGCTCCTTCTCATCTTCATATTACATCTCTAATCTCTACAACTCTTTACATATATTGGGTCGGCTAGGCATAGAACCTAAAGACAAAAAATATTTCAAGTGATCTTCACCATAGGATATGTGATCCTCAAAATATCATGCCAACTGGAAATATCACTATATTGAAACTTGTAAAAGTTCTCCCAAAATTGCAAGGCTCAACTCAAATTTGCGGAGGAATGTAGACCAGTTAGGCAAGGCCCAATACATAGAAAACTATTTAAACCATATATGTCGAACTTTTGTTACTTGCAACTCTTGAACCACTTAACTGGGACAATTGAAATTCTAAACTAATATTCCAAATATATCTATGAGAAACATACTAGAACCATAGGAGTAGATATGAAAATTCAAACAAACACGGACCAGAGTACGCGAGGGCATTGTGTGCAAAAATTGTCAATATAAAAACTTAGCCAAAAAACTTTTACAAAATTAACTTTTTTGTAGACATCTGACATTCATAATGTGGTGTTGATGTGGTGTTGACATCAATGACAACTCATTAATGACAAACTTCTTCATTCTTTCGGCAATCTCCCCCTTTGTCATTGATGGAAACATGTGCCAAAACAAAACATTTCTCCACACATCTCTCTCAACAGAACTTCACACATCTCTCCCAACAAAATTTCACACATCTCTCCCAAAAGAACTTCACACATATCCTCCCCTTTGACATCAAGGGAAAAGGGTGTACAACAACAAAAAAATTTATAGTCCCCCTCAACCAAATATACCAGTTGAACTAAAAACACTAGCTCCCCTTTAGGAAGTTAACCAAAAACTCTTAATACATCTGCATATGTACAAAGGAATTTGAAAAAATGAAAAACTAAAAATAAAGGAAAGATGGAAATGTTCAACTCGAAGATGTTGACCCAAGCTTCTACAACATGGCTTGTCAAGCAGGTTTTCCATCTTCCTAGCTCTTCTTTTTTTTTGTAAGCAACTTGTATAGATATTCAAGCTCTATCAAGGTGTCTTCTCCTTCTTCCATAGTACTGGGGTTGAGTTTTAGTTTTGAAATTTTTTCCATGCTGGAAAGGGCGCTTGAAATAGGTATATGCTTTGTTTTTACCAAGTCCCTTAGCTTCCCAATCTCCTTGATAATCTCTTCCTTTTGGCTCTGCAAAGTGAAAAATCTGTCGTGCAATTCTAATATAGCAATCTAGGTTTGATCATTTTTGTCTAGTTCTGGATCATAGGCACTTGATGCCTTAGATATTTGAGATTCAATTGAGTCCATTTCATCTTTTATTTCTTGTGTGGCATCCGAACACTGCATGCAATATGAAAACATTGTCTTTGCTTCTTCCTCATAGACTTGTACTTCTTTCAAGAATTCTTCAACTTTGGTATGTGCAAGTGCACATTTTTCTGTAAACCTAGTCACAACCTTTTTTTCCACTTGTCCTTTCAAACCAAAGGCATATTCCTTAAAGGAATCAATCCACAATTTGATTTTTTTCACAATAGACAATGATGTATCAATATTAGTTCCTGATGTGACCTCCTATAACTCCTTCACAACTTCATCCATTAATTCACTGCTCTTTTGATATGTTTCAAGAATTTCTTTTCTTATTGATGCATTCAACACATAACTTAATTGGGACAGAGGGCCTAGCTTGATTGGATAAAAGAATCCTATTGTATACAAAAGGTCAGGAGGTCTAGTCTCCCCCCAAACCCGTGGTACTAGAGGGTATGTTGCACCAACATCACCAATCATGTGAATTTTTTTTTACCAGGCGCACTGTAGTTTATAGGGGGATGGATACCCGATCGATTCCTACAGTCTAAAAAAAATGCATCACTTAATTGCATCTTATGCATAGGGGGAATCTTATTTAAATCAACAGTGCTCTTTTGCATGGGCAACTGCAAAAAATTATGAAGAAACAACTAGTTGGAACTTTAAGTGTTTGGATAACATGCCTTTTAAAGGATTATCGAAGGGGGATTCACCAGTAGGCTTGGGTAAATCCTCAGACCTTTCTGCTTCTTCATTCTTTCTGGTATTAGCATCTTCTTCCTCCATCTTATCTTTTTCTTCACCAAAGGCTTTGTTCTTGTCTTCTTCTTTCTCCTCGTCGTCTCTTTTGTCTTTTCCTTTTTCACCTTGTTCACTCTCTTTATTTTTGTCATATTCTCCTTCCTTCTCATTATCATTTGCACTCTTATCTTCCTTGTTTGTCTGCCTTTTCTCTTTATCAGTTTCATGCTTGTTACCTTTGTTGGTGCCTTGTTCTGTATCTACTGGTGGAGCATATATCTCTGGATTATCTTGAACAGTGTTTTCTAGAGCAATTCACACAAATCATAGTCTTTTCCCTTTTCCACAATTTCATAGGCTACATGAATTGTTGTAGGAGACATAGAATTCTCTTTGTTGGTGTAATATATCTTATATCCTATGACCATAGCTGCATACCTTACTATAGTATTCTTGATGGTATTCAAAGTGAGAGCCCTTTGATCAAATTTGGCTTGAGTTAATTCCATTATATCCTTGTTCTTCACATATTTCAACACTGGTATAGGTCTAGTAGCACATAGTCCAGTAATTTCCCTTATACCTTCCTTTGTTATCAAACCAGGTTTTTCAGTCCATAGGAATTTGTCATGCACTGACTTAATTCCTTCCTCACATGCATAATTTCATCATCATAGGTGAAGCATGTGAACAATTTACAAATACCAAGTTTCTTCTTCATTGGGTTTTCATACTTAGGCTTAACTTGAAATTCATCTCCTATCAGTTCATTTTTCCATAGGTCTGTGAATTTTGTGTGATCATATTCTTCCATTTTTCCATGGATGTAAGCCCTACTGCCTTCTTTTTGTAGGTAAAACCCTATATGGAATACTCAAAAAGGCTTTGAGTGGGTCATTCTCAAATATTTTCATGGGATATTTCTTAAACTTTGGCTGGGGTTTTTCACTCACATTGACTACAATAGGTGTTTCCATTTCTTTTGAATTCAAATGCTTTCAAAAAAAATAATGTCAGCTTAGATAACGGTAAATACCTTTTTCTTTGCACAACTGGGACTAGGGTTTGGATGTTGTGGTTTCACGAATTTCCTTCAATCTTTGAATTCACCTCAGCTCACACTACTCTCTCTGAAATGCATAAAAGTGAGGAAACTAGATTGATCATGAATACTTATAGTCCTTCGATTTTCCCCAAATTCACATTAAATGCACCAATCAATAAAGCTTATGAAATTTTCTCTGTGCTATAGTACGCCATAGTTTTCTCTGAAAATCTTCGCATTTGCATATTTTCTTTCAAATTTTTCTTCAACAAATCCATAATATCCATTTCAGTCTCATATCTTCATGCCAAGCCATGACACCTTCTATTGGCAAGGGGTTATTTGATTTTTCTATAATTGCTCCCTCTAAGCCAAATCCTAGGTTCAATTCCCAAAGGAATTATCTACACCCGAGGGTGGTATAGATTCATTTATAGTCTCTGATCCTTCTTTGTTCTTAGGCTCCTCTTTCTTTCTCTAGTTCTTCTCCATTTCCCTTTTTACTTCTATCAGATCAATATTTGTGATTGGTTCATTTCTCTTTTTTGGATTGTTTTTTCTCATATTTTTGCAAAACTTAGCAATATGTCTGGGTCTGTTACAATTGTGATAGATAATATTCTTTTGGTATTTATTCCTTCCATTCATTCTAGATCTGTATTGATTAGCCTTATTTCATTCTTTTGAGACTAGAAATAAGGTTAATCAATACAGATCTGGAAATAAGGCTAATCAATACAGATCTAGAATGAATGGAAATAAGGCTAATGGAATTAAGGCTAATCAATACAATTCTAGAATGAATGGAAGGAATAAATCTCAAAAGAATGAAATAAGGCTAATGAATGACTTGTCTTGAATTTTTCTTCATGAGCTCTTGCTTTCTCTAAATTTGATCTCAGACTTACTACTTCCTCTTCAAGCTTTGTATATTTACCAGTGTTGCTTTTACTATCGCATTCAAACATTCCTCAATTATTTTCTTTTCTTCCACTTGCACATTTAGTCTAGTGATGCTCTCATTTGCTTGTTTTTTGTTGTTCATTGACTTCCCTATGTCTTTCTTTGAACTTCTTTATTTTTTCTCTTAATTTTCTGATGCAGTCATTTGCTTCTTTAATATTTTCCTTTAGATCTCTATTTTTATCTTCAATTTTGTCAAGGTTTTCAAGAGAAACTTTGGGTTCTCCATCTTTCATGCAATCATCTTCAGTGTGATCTGTGGTAGGAATCACTTCCAAATTTCTTTTATCAACCATGTGTTCAATCTCCAAGATCTTCCCTAAGTGGTCAAGATTCTTCCAAGGAACTTGGATCTGATACCAATTGTTGAATACTTCAAATATTGAGAGGGGGGTGAATCAATATTCTTAGAAACCATCTAAATATTAACCATCCAATTTCCAAAGTATACTTAGCAATTACAAGGAATGAAAACATGAACAACCCATAGCATACACAACACATGAACACTAGAATTTTTATGTGGAAAACCCAAAGTGGGAAAAAACATAGTGAGGATTAGCTCACAATATATTATAACTGGTTATAAGATATTACAGAAAGGCTGAGGGTTAGCCTATGCAAGGGACCAATTTCTATGGAACAACATGGTGTGCATTCATGGAGGAATTATAGATAGGACTACTAGGGTCTTCCTCAAACACACATGAACTATAGGTACTACCTGACCCTTCAGGACCAATCTATTCACCTTAGGGGCCTGAAGCACCCTAAAGTTGTTGGAATGGTTGATCTTCTCTTTCTCGATGAACTCGAGGCTATAGCTTTTAGGACACAGCCTCCATTCCCTCTTCCTTGCCCTCTGTAGTCCAGGAGAACTAACAATTATCCTTCCAACCCTATCAATCAAGATCCCACTACACCTCTGCTTGGCAAGTCTCTCTGTAGGGACGGGTGTTCATCGACAATCTCCATTTCCTACGACACTTCCCCAATCCCGCTCCACAGGGCGGGGCCCTGGGTGAGGCCCAAGGAAAATAGAAAGAAGTGGCTTCACAACCAAGATTTGAACTAATACAAAGTGTATCTAATTGTAGAGGAGGGGGACCAACTGCTCAAGACTCGAGATCATGGGAGGGTCTAGAACAATAGGATACCCTAATCTACCTCAAGCTAATAGAATTTTTCGAGAGAGTTTAAAGTTTAGAGGCTTAAAGGAAGAGCAACTAGGTTGTTGTTGTCCTTATACAAGACCAAATGTTTTAGGAAGTCAGGTGACCAAGTTTCTAGAGTCCGTATTGTGACTTAGGTAGCTCACTACTAGAGGACTACAACATGGGACACATACGACAACACGACGCACTGAAGTCTCAGTGGGGCACTGGCATCCGTACGGATAGAAAGTGTAAAGTATTGTAAAATCCAAGGAAAACCTACTAATAACCAAACGTATATAGTTTGATGTGATAATAGAAACAAAAAGTAACTAAATGATAGAATAATCAAAAGGAACACTATGACTAATCTAATTAAGAAATGGCAAAGAGGGGTGAAGAAAGCGTACCTTCCTACCCATGAGTTGATATCTTCAAGGTCTTCACTTGACAAACAACCTGCACACACAACAACAAGAAAATGTTAGGGCTATATTTAGAGGACTGTCACAGTCATTCCTTCGCTTTGGTGCTTCAATGTCCACAGACAACCAAGATAGCAACGATTGGATAAATATGATAAAGAAAGATATTGAAATAGCAATACCAAACAATATGTTGAAAAAAAAATGCTATGATATTAAAATGGTAATGCAAACTAAAAGGAAGATGGAGTGATACCACCTTCAACCACGTGCACTTAAGGCACATGGGAGAAGGAGCAAGCTCAAAATCTTTCAAAGATCGATGGTGCCGCAACAACGAAGAGAATGAACCAACAAAATATAAAATTCTAGCTTCAATGGAGGTGGTGGATCTTGAAGGAGCTGAAAGTGAGTGAAGACATTGAGAATGATCAAGAGGAATTCCCAAAAGATGAGTTGAATGGAGAAGATAGAAATTTGAAGGCAAAAATGGAGGCACAGGAGCCGTTCAAAGTCGGTTTGAAGGGCATGAGATGTTACACTTAGCGTCTAATGGAGGAGTGTAACGCCTCTACATATTCTAGAGGCGGGAATCCTTTTAGGATGACAACACATTGTGTAGATGTCTGTGTGTCGTGCTAGCATCCTAGACAGAATATTCCCACTAACATGTAAAATAACTACCAAGTGGATAGGGGAAGGTGGTGAAAATGTGAATTACATTATCGGGTTCAATTCTCTAAGGTAGGAGGCAACATAAATGGGGAATTTATAAGGGGGTGCAAATTCATGCCATTACATTTTTCCACCACTTTAGTGAGCATAAGTGTCATCGAATGCATGGTAAAGTAGAGTGAAAGCTAAGGAATGTATACATGAACTATCGAGGAAGTAGACGGTAATCTGGAAAACTCAAGTACAAGAGAGAGAGAGATGGATCCACAGGTACTCGGTCCTATGGAGATTTGAAGAAAAGCACCATAGGTGCTTGATCTTGTGGAAGGTGAACAAAAGGCTCTGCAAGTGCTCAGTCCTATGGAGTTGGCTCCATGGGTGCTCAGTCTCGTAGAAGATGAACAAAGGATTCTACTGGTGCTTAGTCCTATAGAATGAAAACACTTCATAGGTGCTCAGCCTTGTAAAGGAGGCACCATAGGTGCTCTGTCCCGAGGGAGGCTAGATGTGGACAGTGCCACAAAGTCTGATTGATCCTCACAAGTGCTCGATTCTGCAAGGCAACATGTTAATCCACAAAAAAAACATGTTAGGAAAGCAAAAAGTCACGCAGAAAAACATACAGTCATATCTCAGAACAAGCAATTTGAAGGAGAAGCTTTCAAAGGGGTCCCTCAAGGGCCCTTCAAAAGAAAGACGAGTCATCTCAAGGGACACTTTGAAAAGTGATGAAATATTTCGCAAATGACCTTGTCATCAAGGAATCCTTTTGAAAGATTTTCTTTTGTCAAGGAATCCGAAAAGAAGAAGAATGGCCTCCTCAAAGGTGAATTCTTAATTCTTTTTGTTATGAATTCAACTTCAGCAAAAAATCTTGCTAAGGGGGATCCTTTTTGAAGGATACAATTTTTGAAAAAATGTAAAGATTTTTAGGAAGGGATTCATTGGCCACCGAATACACCTTATTGGAAATTGGAGGAGTAGGGGCCACCCTTAGGATGATGTGTGTGAATTGAAGGAGAACATGGCATCCTAAGGAAAGGATGATCATGAAGAGATGTTATGGCCCATAGTACATGACGAGATGTAGACGTGAAAATATTATCGCACACTCGAGAGACAACACATAGGCACCACAACATCAAGAACCAAGAATAGAAGAGAGAAAGATAAAAAATAAATGAAAATCAAAGACAAAGAAACCAAGAGACAGGGGGATCTGATATTTTGGGGTCATAACTACTCATAGATATAGATAGATAGATATAATAATATATATATATATTAATATATGAACTTTCATCAACCGCTACTATATCAGATCATTAAGAAGGGTATGTGAAAATAAAATAAAAATAAAAAATTGGGTCAACATGGAAGGGAGGCCTAAATGCCCCCAAATCCCCAATTTTCAAAAATCAAGTCACAACAAATGGAAGAATGATGTAACAAATAGAAGAAGTTCACGACATAAAAAAATCATGTATCCAAGCACCTACAAGGGTGACAAGGGTCCTCCAGGAACACATAAAACAAGCATGGGGGAAACAAAACACACACACAAATCTAATCTACAGATAAGGAAGAGGTGCTCTCTTAGTCCTCATCAACTAGGAGGTCATCATTCTCCCAATTCAGATCATTATTGGGAGAGGGCAAAGGAGCCTACAAGGGTGAGATAGCAAGGGGAGCACCCTCTAATTCTCCTACGACAAGATCTAAGGAAGAGGGCCCCTCGAGGTCTTCTTCACTCAAATATTGTGAGGTAAACCTCATTGATTTTGCAAAAATCACCGACAAAGTTGAGACATCGTCCACTAAGTTGAACATGCACTTGACAAAAGTGCCATGTGTCAACTGGGTAGGCGAAGGAGGTGCCTGAGATCCAATGCTAACCTCACCAAAAGACTCGGGGGTAGTGACAAACTCAGTGGACGTCGGGGTTGCCTCCATCACTAGGACGACATAAGCCAAAGTAAATCCCTCTCTTAAATTAGGGAGATCCTTTCTTTCGACCCCCATTAGAAGTAGGGTTGTCCTCCAACTTGTGCTTCATCAAAGGATGTGAGATCCCCATAGAAGAAGTGAAAGGAAAGGAAGAAGAGGACTGAACCATAGTGGACACCACCGAGGTATTCGACATATCCATGAGCTTTAGAAAAAGGCGGGATGTTTGAAAGGGACATTAGGAGAGGAGGCTCAAGTGAGGGAGCAATGAACAATTGCACTCTTTTAGGGTGAGGGTCATCCGCATTCGTGGGGGGAGCCAAAAGAAAGATTGGGGTGATGGGAATCGAAATAGAAGGGTTGAAAGAGGAGGGAACATTAAGAGATATTGAAATAGGAGTTGTCGACTCCCCTCCCACCTTCTATAAGGCAGCTTGCTGAATAGCCAAATCCTTTATCTAGTGCTTATGCTCATGCACAAGGAGGTTTCTCCGATTCTCAGAGCTAGAAGCTACACCTTGAGGAGGAGAAAAAGACTCTTGTTCTACCATGAGAGTATCCATCATAGCTATTTCTGATGGAGGGAGTGACTCTTGGACAAAAACATGACAAAGAGATGTGAGAATGGGAACAAAAACTGGGAGAGAAGAAAACTCAAGTGCCTTGGTGGTGGGCCTCTTCCCATTCACCACCTTAGGGGAAAGATCAGTAGGAGGCCACAAAGGCTGAGACATAGAGGAAACTCCATGGGGACTCTTCCCCTTACCATATACAATGAGACAAGGTAACATGGGCAAGATGGGAAGGTTGAACACCTAACGCTTGGCCTTTCACCAAGCAAGCACCATTAGACTCCCCATGAGATGCAAGGAGGCGAAAGTTGAAGGCACCATAGTAGGGAAAGAGCCAGAAGTGGATGGAACAACAAAAGCAGAGGAAGACTCCTGAGCACGAGAAGACTTCCCCTTTCCCTTTTGAGAGGAGGAAGAGGAAGCCTGTTGTTGCGCTATCTTAGAAGCCTTAACTGAAATAGCATAAGGGGAAGGATGGTAGGTCACTTTTGGCGCTATGACCCCATTCTTGTATTTAACAGAAGTTTGATACAATAGGTCCATCGTTGGAGGAAGCAAACCAATAGGGGCAGGCCAGAAGTGATTTGATGAATAGGCCCCATGCGACACCAGGGGTTTATACCTAGTGTCATGCACAACATGCACGAAGCCCTCATGAAAGAATTTCAAGCATTTATGGATCACCGAAGGGACCACATTCATGGAAACTAGCCAAGGGATGCTAGCTTCACTCTGAACAAGTCAGAATTTAGGATGATATCAAAAATAGTATTCACGGCCTTGGGACCTACCAATATTGAAAGGGAGATAGAGCCAAGAGGAGCAAGCGAGAGTCCATCATAGGTATGAATGGTGCTTTTTTATTTTCTCATATTCCTTTTTATGAAGGAAATTTAGGGGTAACATCCCCTCTGTGATCACATTCACATGACTTGTGGGGTCCACTAGGATCCTAGTCACAACGTTCACGTTGAGGTGAGAGAGAATGTACAAAGGAGAGGGTTCTCTATTCACATTCATAGGCAAGTCCTGCAATGTAAAGGTTATAGTAGGAGACCCATTCATAGGCTACATAGATGGGATGGGAAGATGCATGAAAGAAGCCATCTTCTACATACAATGAAAAGGACTTTCTTAGAAGACCCCAAAGGTTTAAAAATTAGACAATGACCTATTCTAGAGTTTGCTTCACAATGTTTAGGGACTCTTCTAACTACACTGCTAGGGGTTGTAGGTTGGGTTGCAAGGCTAGGCACCCTACAACGCACACACCTAAAACACGAGAGAAGATTCCTTCAACACTACGAAATGAAACCAAAATATTTCACATTGGGTTCATCAAAATGTAGTGGAAGGGGACCAATTTCTCAAGACCCTAGGTCACGGGAGGGTCTAGAACAAGAGGCTGCCCCGATCTACCTCAAGCTAGCAAATTTTTTTAGGAGAGTTTAAAGTTTAGAGGCTGAAAAGAAAAGAAACCAAGTTGATGTTGTCCTTATACAAGTCCAAATGTTTCAAGAAGTCAGGTGAGCAAGTTTCTGGAGTCCAAACTATGACTTAGGTAGCTCACTGCTAGAGGACTATAACACGGGATATGGATGACAACACATGACATAGATGACAACACAACATGCTAGCATCTTAGTGGGGCATTGGCATCTGTATAGATAGAAATCATAAAGTACAGTAAAAAACCAAGGAAAACCTACTAACAACCTAACGAATATAGTTTGATGTGATAACAAAAATAGAAAGTAACTAAATGACAGAATAATCAAAAGGAACACTATGACTAATCTAATTACGAAATGACAAAGAGGGGTGAGAAAAGTGCACCTTCCTACCCATGATTTGGTATCTTCAAGGTCTTCACTTGATGAACAACTTGCACACACAAGAACAAGAAAATGTTAAGGATGTTTTTAGAGTACTACCGTAGTCAATCCCCCACTTTGGTGTTTCCAGCTCCACAGACAACCAAGATAGCAACGATTGGAGAAATATGATCAAGAAAGATATTGAAATAGCAATACCAAGAAATAATTTGAACAAAAATATGCTACGATATTAAAACGATAATGCAAAGTTAAAGGAAGATGAAGTGATATCACCTTCAACCATGTGCACTCAAGGAAAATGGGAGGAGTGAGCTCACAAGCTTTCAAAGATCGACGTTGCTACAACAATGAAGAGAATGAACCAACAAAGTATCAACTTGAAACTTCAATGGAGGTGGTGGAGCTTGAAGGAGCTGAAAGTGAGTGAAGAGAGTGAGAATGATCAAGAGGAATGCATAGAAAATGAGTTGAAGGAGAAGATAGAAATTTGAAGGCAGAATGGCAAAGGAGCCATTCAAAGTCAGTTCAAAGGGAAGAAGATCTTACACTTCATGTCCAATGAAGGAGTGTAATGCCTTTGCATATTCTAGAGGCAGGAATCCTATTAGGATGATAATGCACCACACAAAATTTCGTGCACCATGCTAGTGTCCTAGACAAAATATCCCTTGCCGATATGTAAAACAACTACCAAGTGGATAGGGGAAGGTGGAAAAAATATGAATTACATTATCGGGTTTAATTATCTAAGGTAGGAGGTAGTGTAAACTAGGAATTTTCAAGGGGATACAAATTCACACAATTACAATAACATATGTTGAATTCAATTCCTTTGAGGCTCAAAATTCTGACTCAAAACATTTCATCTATCTCAGATTACAGATTTCTGCTCTGCATGAATTTTCTTTAAACCTCTATAAGATTTCACACCACTGCTTGTATTTGGATCATGTACGCCTCAAATTCTCATTGCATACGTACTTTTCAATCTCAAAATAACCTTACATATATATCAAACACATCCACTTACATCAATTAGGTCGGCCTAATTAGATGTAGACCCAAATCATACAAAATGTGCCTTATCGACACCCAATACAATTCAAATTTCCTTCACACCAAAAACATATGTAATATAGGTCGGCATGGACCTATAATAGCTCCTTCTCATATTCATATTACATCTCTAGTCTTTGCAACTCTTTACATATATTGGGTCGGCTAGGAATAGAACCTAAAGATAAAATATTTCAATTGATCTTCACCATAGGATATGTAATCCTCAAAATATCATGCCAATTGGAAATATCACTGTATTGACACTTGTAAACATTCTCCCAAAATCACAAGGTTTGACTCAAATTCACGGAGGAATGCAAAATAGTTAGGTAAGGTCTAGTACACAGAAAACTGTGTAAATCATATTTGTTGAACTTTTGTTACTTGCAACTCTTGAACCACTTAACCAAGACAACTGAAATTCTGAACTAAGATTCCAAAGATATCTATGAGCAACATACTAGAACAACATGAGTAGATCTAAAAAGGCGAACAAACGTGGACCAGAATACCTGAGGATATTGTGTGTGAAAACTGTCAATATAAACACTTAGCCAAAAACCTTTTGCAAAATTAACTTTTTTGTAGGACATTCGACATTCATCATGTGGTGTTGATATGGTGTTGATATCAATGACAATTCATTAATGACAACCTTCTTCATTCTTTCAATAATATTATCTTATGTCATATACTTCTTGTGTCTTAGGTCATTTGATATTAGTTATCTCATGTTATAGGATTAAGACACTTGTCATGATCTTGTTTAATTCTATCTCTAAACCTTGCCTATATAAGCAAGGTCTCATTTGTACATTGCAATTGTATTGCATTGACATATTTGATCTAATATTATTTTGCATCCATTATTGCTTTTTTATGCTCTTTCTTGTCTCTTGTAGAAGGATATTTTGGTTGTAGGTGATCTTGGGAGTTTGAGTCCTTGAGTGACTCTAACATGCCTAACTTGCCAATGGTTTAAACAAAATGCAAAAGGAAACTTATGCATTGGAGGCTTTAATGGGTCCATCATAGGCATGGGGCCATGGGAATAACATTTCATGAGCCTCATATGCATCACAAGGTTTATTTCACCCTTTGGGTTCCCAATTTTCATTATCAGGGACATGTCCAAAGAATATCACTGTGGCCAGGCCTATATAGTCACTCAAAACTATTGGAGTTAGTGCATTACTACTCTCCAACCTTCAATGATACAAAATCTACTTACTTGATACCCTTGGTCGTGCTTACACTAAATATTTGTATTAGCACCAAGATAACATATGTGCATCAAGGAGGATATGCATTACTACATTAAAACTCCCAAAAAATGTAGGAGCCTCCACCTCTATACTATTGTGATTAGATGCATACGAAGGAATTACTATAATCATATATTTGATGGATGCCAAAGCTTCACTATTATTCCTTACACTGAGCTCTTCGTGTGAGACACCACCCTCTATGTTCCTGATGTGTCTATACGTTTTGATGATCCTAGTTCATTATTCCTTGTGCCTCCATACTGGGTGTTATACCTGAATTAGGAAAGATGGCTGTTCACTTGGAAGAGTTAGGATAAAGTCAACTGGGAAGTTTTACCTATTTAATGGTGTCATGATTCCTCTATGATAACCAAATGCATTCTTTTTGTTATTTACATGTTTGTTGCATGCAATGTTTAGTCAATATGAGATTTAGTATTTTGTCAATGCATATTCATTTACTAAGGATGGAATTTGACAAATGCATATTTTGAAGACACTGATATAATTTTGGATATTATATTTATATTATGCACATAGTAATTCTTGTTATGGTTACCATAATTGGTGTATTTGCTAAGTGATGTATTGTATATGTCACCTTATGGTTGATGAGTTGATTTATAATTATATGTGCTTATGATGATGATGATCTATTAAGTTTTAGATGTGATGCTAATGAATGACATGTTTTAGTATGTTATGTTACTTTGGATGTGATTTTGATTTATGCACTTTATCATGATGGGATATAGATGATGTTTTATGTAGGTTATTCGATCATGTCATTATTATGAAATGTATCCTTTTTATTATTATGTACTTGTATATACATATTCCTATCGTACTGACACATGTTGTGAGTGTGCAAGGGTTTTATTACCGATGGACATTGGGGTACCACTTAGCCACCTTTGTCTTGTGTATAGTATGTTCATCTTTGTTGTGGTTCTGTATTTCGGTTTCATTTTTCTATAATTGTTAGTCTTGTAAATTAAATGGGATTTTTGAGGTCTTTTAAGAAGAATTTAAGTGTATTTTATGCCTAAAAAAGGGCCTATGTCTAAGGTATATGGGTTAGGGGTTTGTTTTTACCATTTATGTTTTTTTTTGAAGTGTTTACGACCCCTTTTATTTACCCATAAAGTGGTGAAAATGGGGTTATGGTTTGATTAGTTGAGTTATTTGGGAGGAGGTAACTTCTTCCCTCCCCTTTATAACCCTCTCCTTATGGAGAGGAAGGGGGTTACATTACCACTTGTGCTCTCTTGAATTTTGAGTTCTTGTCTTTGAGGATATTTTGGAGGAGAAGGTGATCTTGAGAGAAGGAGGTTGTGGGAGGAGTCTCTCTTCCTTTTATGTCTACCATTAGTGGGATCATAGCGTTGAAGGTAATTCTTCCCTCTTGTGTTGTAGATTCTTGTATTCATAGTGCTTTATTGTGCATCTTGAAAAGGAAATGTTTCATGGTGAGGGTTTTATTTTGGGATATTTCTTTGGGTTCCTTGTTACGTCAAGTCTTGTAAATGTGATGCATTTGTCGGTTTGTTTTTTT
Source organism: Sequoia sempervirens (assembly GCA_007258455.2). Classification (NCBI taxonomy): domain Eukaryota; kingdom Viridiplantae; phylum Streptophyta; class Pinopsida; order Cupressales; family Cupressaceae; genus Sequoia; species Sequoia sempervirens. Next base: position 37,729,562 of record VDFB02000008.1, on the reverse strand, counting down.
TTCTTAGGGGAGGTGACCCCCTCTCTTATAGAGGAGTTTGGTCCTCCTTGTGTGGGGTTGAGTGGGAGATTGCTCCCTTGCATGAGGGCTTTTAGTTGGGATAAGAGTATCCCATTAGGTGATGGCCATCATCGGGGTATGAGTACCCTTGTTTTCTCTTATGGGATATGAGTACATCCCCTTCTTACATTTACAATTATGTGCATTAGAGGGATAAGGTGGCGATGAGATGTACTTGATGTTATATTCATATTTTATTTTACCCATGTCAAGTTGAGCCCCCACTCCCCCTAAATAGTTTACCTTTAGGATAAACTAATGTGATAGTTTGGTCTACTAATTTTGTGGCGGTGTTGTACTCATGTGATGTAAAGGGGTCCAAGTTAGTGTGTTGTGGTGTTGAGTATGTTGACGGCTATGTGAAAACCCTTTGCTCGGGGGTGAGTTGTTTAACCAACTCTATGGATGGGAGGTGAACCCATCAGTATAATGTTGTTTTTCATCCTTGTTCCTTTCAGCTTCTTTAGAAGATGTGCAAGTCTATTGGGAGAAAGGGAATATTGCAATCAAGAGAAAATGTTGTTATTTGGCCTCACTGTAATCCTTGCAATTCAGAAATGAGATCTAGTGAATGTTGTTTCAAGATGATTTATTCAGCTGTAATCTCCAAAAAGGGAGAATTCTATGGGTTTATCCTTTGTTACATAGCACTTTATTATTTTTCCTTGTTTCGATCGATAAGAGTTTTTAGATTAATCTGTGTTAAAAAGAAAGAAAGAAAATTTACCTTATCCTAAAGGAAATAGGGTATGCATTGGGAAAACCAGAAATATGTCTTTTATAACTATTTGTATTTACTTGTATTATTGGAAAAGAAAGCACCAAGAAAAGCGTCCCTAGAACGAAGAAAAGATCATGGTTTCTGAGTAATTGTATTCCTTTATATGTAAACACAACGTACATTTCTGCAATGGAACTTGGAAATAAGTGCTTTCTTTGTCTTGCTGAAACATCAGTTTATTTTCTTCTGCTATGATAACTGCATATGTATTTACTAGATTAATTCTAAGGCATGAAATAGTTAATTAACTGACAAACTGAAAAAAAGTATGGGGTAAATAAATTATATAAAGTCTATTGGAGAAGTAGTTAATTAATTAGAAGAATGATCTTCAAAAACTTTAAATATATGTATATGAATTAGAAGATAATTAAATGAATGAATTATAAATAGTCAATAGTTAGATTAAACATACGAATTTGCAAATACCTCACCAATAAAGATTTTATTGTTTAGATTTTATTTTTAAGGAAAAAGAGATCTTCAAGAAGAAAATGGTAGTTACACATAATCAATGAATTTAGGTTCTAATTTGAAATGGAATAGGTAAGCAACTATCTATTATTATTTGAAATAAAATATTATAAATGGATAAAATTTAAAACACTTCTTTAAAATTGGTAATATTATATAAATGAAAACCCATTTAATTTATTAGTATATCAATACAATAGAAATCATGAAACAAGAAGTTTATCAAAGAGCTCATGTTAAACAAAAAAATAAGAGTAGGGTTTTATAAACAAGTTTAAATTGAAAACTCTCAATTTATAAGGATTGTAATCATGGAGAGAATACCTATCATTGTTAAATTAAGAAAATTAGTGTGGACAAAAATATTATCCAAACCTAATCAAGTTGCAATCCAACAAATTTAGAGATAACATGGATGAGCAATGTTGATATGTGGCAATTGATCATGCAAATATTGGTTTTTCCCGTTGACACATCAAATGAAAAAGGACCTTATAAAACCCTTATTCTAGAAGGTTCCAAAAAACTTGTTATAAGCGGTTGGGATGTATGTTGTGGTAGAGTGTGTTTGTGAGATTGTAATCTGTTTTGCATTGGATAATAAAATCATTAGGTGGATGAGTTTCTATGGATGTACTCATATTGGGTGAACCACATTAAATTTTTGTGTTGATCTCTTTTGTGTTATTCTTCATTGTTATTTCTAGGTAGTAAGAATTGCAAGAAAAAAAGAAGAAAGATTTAGAAATAGAAGTTAAAAAGCTAAGAAAAAGTTGTAGTTAATATAGTTAACAATTGTAAAAAATTTCTTATTGAATTTATGATAAAATCAATAGAAACTTTCTAATTTGAAATACATTAATTAAATGTAAGGTTCATAACTATTTACGATTTTTGAAGAACATAATGTTGTAAAGATTGAATTTTAGTTGAGAACTTTCCAAGTTGAGAAGATTTAAAATTTACCATTGAATTCCTTATTAGAAACTTAATAAAGTGTCTTATTGTTCACATATTTAAACTTGTGTAAAGAAAACAAAAAAAAGAAGTAAACTCTCATTAAATAAGAACAAATTTAAATGGAACTTTTATTTAATTTTGCTCAAGTGAACATTGTGAAATGAATGCCCATGAAACAAAATAGAGTAAATAATTCACTTTAAAACCTACTTAAGACACTATTTAATAAAACAACCAATTAACATCAAATGTTAGTTTGAGATTCAAAATTAAATTAATCCGTCATTTAAGATTTGACAATGTCGGTGTTCATCGTGAAATCAATTAATTGTTTTCATTTACTTATACTTGTGTTGTGAAGCATAACTATTTCGTGAGTTTGAACTTATTATAACGTAGTTCTTTCATTCAAAATCAATTGTAGTTAAGTCATTAGGTTGCAATAAGATTTCTCCTTATAGTCAATCAGGATAACAATTGTGGGTAGAAAAAAAGAGGAATTAGTATTTGTTAGTATATCATCAACTCATCAAATTTTGAAAGAGCATCGATTCACTATACCTTGGAATACCTAGGAAAAGATTTGAGATTCCTCAATTTGACTCACTTAGAGAAAAATGCAAACTAGGGTAGTTAAGGGATGAAATGTCATTGTAACCTCGATGTCATCAATAATAGTTTAACTTCAAAACTTGAATAGCATTAACAGGTAAACAAAAAAAAAGTTGTGTATGGTTTATATTGAGAAAATTTTAGGGCATGAAACTTCATATATCTATATCAGGCTTCTTCAACATGTTAGATCTCTAGAGGGAAGAAAGAACTCCCACTAACCTCTAATATGGTGGGGCATTGCATTAGGACTTGATAAAACCAATGTTTCCCCACTTGGCATCAAAATTCTCTATTCTCCACTACCAAGGGATGGAGCTATGCATACCTTTGACAAATCGATAATGCTAATGCCATCTCCCTTGCACATCAAGTCATCACTGCATCCTAAATCACCTTGCCTTTCCCTAGGATGAGAGTTTGAGCTTCTTTGACATCCCAAAAAACTACACCATTCCCTTTATACATCAAGCAAGGAGGTGAGTACGTACCACCTCAACACTATAAAAAATACCAATGTAATGCTCTTCACATCGTGCCTCACACTAATGACTACTGGGGATGGGAGTAAGATCCTCCTTGAAAACCCAATAATCACTTAGAAATTATTTTTGTATTGATCCACTTACACTATGTCAAACTTGAAGGGGAGTAGATCCCTCTCTGAAAGTCTGATGAATAAAACTACAATGCTCTGCATCTCAAGCTTCCATCAAAACCTTCAAGTATGCTTGGAATCGTAACAACCAAAGACCATGGCGACACTAAAAGTTAACTCCAATATATATACCCTCAAATACATAGGCCAATTTCCAAGCCTTGGGACAAGGTTGACACATATTTGATGAGCATGTTGGGAACACATAGAGGGTTATGAACTTGACCTAGAAACCTAATACAAATAAACTCTCTTAAAACTAACACACATACTTAGGGAAATTCATTTACATATATTTCACCATCATTTATGGAGGCGACCATAAGCACAAACACATCCTTAGACCCAACGTAAGACACAATTTCCCAATTTAAAAAAAAAAAACCAACATGTATAAATTCTATAAAACAATTTATGAGAGAAATGAGGAAGGAGGGGGGCATTATGTGCTTTCATTCCCAAGCCTATAGAGGTTAGGACAAAAAAAAGATCAAGGTATTCCATTAAAAATCAAGGAGATGCTAGATGAATATGAAAATATACTTATGAAAGAGTTGTCATATGGATCGCCATCTATGAGAAGCATTAGTCATTATTGGATTTGATATTGGGAGCTAGTTTATCAAGGAAGCTCATAGAGTGCCACCTATGGAGAATGAGGAGGTAAATAGACAAGTACAAGAGTTATTAGATAAGGGTTTAATAAGGGAAATATTGAGCCCATGACATGTTGTACTAGCAGTGTTAGCAACTAAAAATTATGTGAATGGTGTATGTGCCTTGATTCAAGGCCATCAACAAGACAATTTAATAAAGTACAAGTTTCCATTATATTGTATAGATGATTTGATGAATTATTTAAGTGGGCCCAAGTACTTCACAAAAATATATTTGAAGAGTGGGTATCACTAAATAAGGATTAGAGAAGGGGTTGAATGGAAAACCACATTTAGGACAAAGAAAGGATTATATGAATGGTTGGTCAGTAGCCTTCAACATCAGTCCAAGACCAAGAATGTATCTTGAAATGCTTCCTAAATAGATGCACACACTTAAGAATCTAGTTGAAAGGAGGGGAAATAACCCCTAACTTCTCCCGAAGATACTCAAAAGTATCTTTTGGAAGAGCCTTTGTGAAAATATCAACAACCTGATCCTTAGTAGGCACATACTCCAAATTCACCTCATTCTCTGCAACTTTCTCTCTCAAGAGTGATACCAGATTGAGATATATTTTTTTCTTAAATGCATTACCAAATTCTTTGAAATATTGATTGCACTTGTATTGTCACACATGATAGAAATAGGTTCATCATATAAAACTATAATATCCTTCAATGTTTGCTTCATCCACAACACCTGTGTACAACATGGTGTTGTTGCAATATATTTTACTCCTACAATAGATAATGACACTAAATCCTACTTCTTACTTAGCCATGAAACCAACCTTATTTCAAGAAAGAAATCACCACCACTTGTACTTTTCATGTCATTTGCACAACCAACCCAATCTACATATGTATATGCACTCAAGGAGAAGTCAGTATTGTTAGGATACCACAAACCATAATCTAGAGTGCCCTTCAAATATTTGAATATCCTCTTCATTGCTACAATATGAGATTCTCTAGGATCTTCTTAAAATCTATCCACAAGACAAACTAAATGCATGATATCCGATCTAGTAGCAGTAAGGTATAATAGTCCAACAATCATTGATCTATTATTGCTCCAATTTTTCTTAGGAGATTCATCATTCTTGCTCAACTTACAACTAGTAACCATAGGAGTACATACCGATTTAGAGTCATCTATTCCAAACTCCTTCAACATTTCCTTAACATGCTTAGATTGTGATATGAATATACATTTCTTTGATTTCAATTGATATTCATCTCCCCACACATTGAAATCTCAAATTATTTTAGCTTTTTCTCTACAAACCTTTTGCACGTACCTTCATTTTCTTTGAAGATTATATCAACATATACTACCACAATTAATATTTGTTCACCTTCAACTTTGAAATACAAATTTCTATATGTAGTACCTTTCGTAAATCCTTGTTGAAACAAGTACTTATCTAACCTTGCATACCAAGCTCTTGGAGCTTGCTTTAGTCCATACAATGCTTTATTCAATCTACATACAATATTTATATCTTTTGACAACTGAAAGCCTTCTAATTATTTAATGTATACCTATTCTTCCAATCTTCCAATTCAAGATTCAAGAATGCAGACTTCACATTCATCTAATATACTTTGAAATCTTTATGTTGAAAAAGCTAAAAACATCCATATAGCTTCCATTCTTGCAACCATAGAATTTTTTTCCTCAAAATCTATACCTTCAACCTATGAGTAACCCTTACAAGCAAGTCTAGCCTTGTTCCTGACAACTTTTCCATCTTCATTCAACTTGTTCCAGAATATCCACTTAGTACCAATCACATTCTTATTTTTTGGTCTAGGGACCAATTCCCAAGTCAGATTCTTCTCTATCTGTTCTAACTCGTCCTTCATTGCTTTGACCCAATTCTCATCTTTCAATGCCTCAGTCACTAAATTTTAGTTCCACCTCAGAAAGTAAACAAAAATTTACTTGTTCCTCTGTCATAGCAACTTTTCTTCTTGTCAACACTCCTTTTCTCTTATCTCCAATGATCTGATCTTCTAAATGATTCTTTTGCACATACTTGGGAGTCTTAGGATTATTTTTTAGAGCTTCTTCCTCTTCCTCTTCAACTTTCAACTCTTTTCTTTTATCTTCAACATTTTCTTCTTCACTGCAAGGGATTCATCAAATTCATATCCTTCTATTAGTACTGAACTTTGATGTGGTTCTTCATCCCCTTTGACACTTTCACTCTCAACATTATTCTTCAATCTTTTGTTGTTGTACTAGTAGGACTTGCTTCTTGTAGAGTATCCAAGGAATATTCCTTCATCAGGTCTTGCATCAAAATTTCCTAAGTTTTCTTCATCTCTTCTGATATAACACTTGCTTCCAAAAACTCTAAAAAATTTTATAGCAGGAGGTTTACCATACCATAACTCATAGGGAGTCTTTGAACTATTCGCTCTTGCTTGACCTATGTTAAGAATATAGATTGCAATATGAAATTATTCTCTCCAATAGACATCCAAAAGATTGGCTTCCTTCATCATTGTCCTAGTTGCTTCTTGAATTATTCTATTTTTCCTTTCCACAACTTCATTCTGTTGAGGAGTTCTAGGAGATAATAAATTCCTTCTTATTCCATGATCTTCACAAAAACTATTAAAATCATTTGAAGTAAACTCACCACATCTATCAGATCTCAAACATTTTATTTTTAGATTCATTTCATTCTTGTTACTTAAATTTGGGCCCCTCTCTTAAAATTGACACCCCCGTGTTGAAATTTTGGTTAAGTCTTAAGCTGACAGTGTTTGATTAAGTGTACCTAACTTGGGAAGTGTACCTAACTTGGGAAGTGTTTTCCCTAGTTCGTCTAACTTCCCATTTTACCACCTTTTCCTTTACTTCTCCTTTTTCTTAAGTTGGGCAGTGTTTTAGGGTGTTGTTATAACTTCTCGGATACCCTAAGTTATTCTTTTGAATGTTCGGCGGTCCATACTTAGAGTTCACGAACTTGTTAAAAATATCGCCAACAATAAGTTTCAAAGTCTTTTAGACTAGGTGAGAATTAAAGCAGTTTCTAAAACTCCAATGGTGATTTGTTTAGTTGTGCAAAACATCCATATTACCGTTGAAATATAGTTTCAAAGGAATTAAAGAAGTTATAGTGTAGTTTTGGGTGCATTCTAGATAAACGATAAAATATTTGTACAAAAATGAATAAATGTCATTCAGATACAACTAACTAAACTAAAACCAAAGACAAAATTGTTCATAACAAAGAGAGGCAACACCAAAGATAAAAATTGATATATTTTATTATATATATTGGTGGAGATACAAAAAAATTTGTCGATTACAAAAAGGGGCTAGATAATTTATTAAAACGATGATATCTTCATGTGAAAAGGGAAAACATCAACACACATATCGCTTCCACCACCACCTAAAGGTTCTCTATTTGGGCAAGTTATAGTAGGTTCTCATGAGACTACAAAAATTGAGAAAATAACCCCATGTTGTTCCTCACCAGCCCCGCGCGGACAAGGGTCACTACTTCTTTGATGGCTTCACTTTGGGTTGTAGTCGCAATACAAATGATGTCACCCACCAGTCTACTTCATGGATAGTTGTTGAGGCCAGCGATGGCTACATTCACTCGGTGGAGAAACTATGGTCGGACCAGTCACTCCATTGCTCGCATTTCCTAGTCACGATGCCCAGAGGTAGAGATTATAGTGTACACAAAACACTCTAGGAGCATTGCATTGTGCACATGCACCTGGTTCAGAAATGCCTCTCCAAGTATGCCTCGCAACACCTCCTCTTCAAATTCACTCTAGACAATGAAGACCTCCTTCAACTGGTCGGATAAACAATTGAAGAGGGGACTGCATTCGATTTCTTCAATGACAATGAAGTCATTCATGGTCACTCCATCACTCTGAGCACTCACGATGTTTGACACTTTAGGTTGGCGAAGTGAGGTAGTACCTATTGAATTTATAGAAGGTTGGAAAGACATTTGAGTTGAAGATGATCAAGGTGATAGGATGGCAATGTGGCTGAGATTAAGTATTGATATGATTGGAATTTAAGTTATATTCCCAATTGATCATCTTGCTAGACAACTTGCACGTGTGTTTCCATTGCACCTCTACGACAATTATTTAATGCTTAATTTGCAAAGAATGCAAACCGCTCAAGAATTGATGGCCACGAGGCAGGAGCTTAATTAAGAAATGATAGAAAATTGCTTGAAGTCTTATCGTTAGTGGTGTAATCATTCTGGCTATTTATTATTTTCATGTCATCGGTTTCTAAGATGGACAGTTAGGCAGCAATAAAGTGTTACTGCAAGTAATCGGTAACCGTCCAAGAGAGGGATACGAATCCTATATCTGGGTAAATAGACATTCAATGAGGGTCCAATTCCTTGAGAATACATTGTGTTGTAGTCAAGGGAGGAACATTTTATTTTCTTTTAGTGTCATTTACTTTCTGATTGCAATAACTCACGATCTATGAGTTGTGGGTTGAATGTAATGTTGATCATACTGACCTGTGAGTCATGTGCATAAATATAATATATTTTCTGTGAAATCTATTTGACTGCATTTATTTCATCTATTGCAATTATGAAGTCTTTATTTTCTATTCACATCTACATTTTTCATTAATCAGTACAGTTTATGAGCTAGTTGATTGATGATTTTTAGATTTTATTTCACATTAGTAACATTCTTAAGGGATAATGTTTGTCGCCTTTACTGCTTTCTAGTTAAAAGCACATTTATCACCTATTTAAATCAAATGAGGGAGATGTACCTATCAATTAATAATAAAGCCACAAATGCAATTGTGGCCTTTCCAGAGCTATTAGCAACTTGGCATCAATGCTTATTGGGTAAGAGAGTTATTTATTATAGGCATATTTATCAAGGGCCAATTCATTCACTAACATATTTTTGGTGACTCTACTGGGGAAGATTATTATTTCTGAAAAGTTGCCTTCATGTCATGTAGCAAGATGGTACTTTTCCATAATTACATGTTTCCCATACTTTAGCCTGACTTGGATTGGATGTAGGCAAATCAAGAGGATATCATATCAAAATTAAATACGCTCGCTTGGAGGTATAGAAGAAGTGCAATAAATTGTATGCGAGTTCATTTTGTCTTGGAGGAGGAAGAAGAGCGAGCCCTACACCCACCTATACGAGTGGTAGAACATCCCCCAAGATTGATCTTTGAGTATTATGACAACCCACCTAGGCATCCTAATCCATGTCCAATTCAACCCCCAAATCAACATCTGAATCAACACCCTAACTAGCCACTGAATCAACCTCCAACTTAATTGACACCTAGGCAGTAGCCTAGGGGTCCCCCTCTTTACTATGATAGGATTTGGTGACTCTGAACATCATGGATTATGTTCCTTGGGGTAACTCTATTGGACCTTTCATCCTATCATAGTGCAATGAATTACCACATGGTTCAAGGAAAATATTTCCAAAATTCTCTGGTAGTGATGCTCAAGATATGGAAGAACATGTTTTTTCCATGATTGCAATAGGTCCAAGAGGAGGGATTTTTTTTAGGATATTTTTTGACAATCTAACTAAAAAGGTAGCTGAATAGTTCAGGGGATTAGAGAAGGGTTGTGTAATTGGCTGGGATGTTTTACACAGAATTTTTTTGCAATGCTTCTAGAGTCCTATTGATGTCACTACCCTTAGAATTTTTTTCAAAATTGTGAAAGAAAGGCATGAGTCTATGAGGGATTTTTTTTAACGATTCAATCAATCTCTTTGGTGCATCCCTACACTAGAATAACTAAGAAAAATAATCCAATTCCATATCTTCACTTCTACTCTTGATCTTGATGTCCTATTATCCTCAAATTTAGTGTGCTCAATTCGTGGGATAACCCCTACAAAACTTGTTTGTTTTGTAGCCCACGTACTCTAGGCATGCAAAATGAGGTGAATTGCATTGGTCCTCATGCATAGTCCCCCATCCTCAAAAATTAATTCCAAGCATTAACCTTTGTTAGTTCTGTTGATGTGCCAAATTGACCCACAACATGCAGGTAAGATAAAAGTAAAAGTATCTCACCTCTCTTGAAAAAGATAATCAGTAATCGAACTAATCACCTCCCAAGGTCTTTGATGTTGGTTCACAACATTGTTGTTTCACAAAGTGGTCAATATGGCTGTAATGTTCAAGGGGCCTGCTGGTTTTGAGGTTCTGGATTGTTGCAATATCAAACATCTATCTAAACCTACTTTAACCAAGGGTTTTAAAGAAATAGAAAAAGATAGATCAAGGTTTTTAAACTGAAAAGAATGTTGATTCATTCAAATAATCAGACTTGTTACCTTCCAAGGAATTCCAAAACTAGAACTGTAGAATAAAATTAACTTGTAATTGATACAAAGTTTCATTCATTCACAGTGCAAAATTTAACAGTAGATTGCAAATCATCATTCAAACAAAACATGAGATAAAATTTCATTCCTTGAGAGCTTTTCAAATCAAAATGATTAACCAAAAATGAATACCATTCTAGAGCATAATATAAAGTAGGCTTAAATCTGGCTGCTCCTACTGTTAATGAAACAAATAAACAACATTTACACATCTGGAAAGATCACCAGTGTAAAAAAACCCATGTCTTTAAACTATCTCCATCTATGCTAAGAAAATCTGAAAATACATCACCATCCTCTTCCTGGCGAACTATAAAAACAAAAAAAAAACGTCTAACTTACTTCAGAAAACCCTAACTTGCTTTTACTGATAAATTTTCCCTTTTACATTTGATTTCTCCAGCCCCTACCTTTCTAACCCTAACTTCTAACTCTTACAAAAAGATCAAGATCCCCCACAAAGAGGCGAAAGCGCTATATTTATAAAACGTGCAAAATGTGTCAGCGTAGTTTAGGGTTTACAATAAGTCGGCCACAAAGTAAGTCGGTTATAGAACATGTCAGCCCTAGAAGAGTTTGAAACAAAGTCAACACGCATTAAATGCAAGGGCACCGACTAGAGGCAAGAAACAGACCAAAACACATGAAGAAGAGGCAAAGCGAAACGATGAGGAAGTACGACTTTCGACACAACTTTGTATTAACTACTTCCTCCACGTCACCTATACCCTGCCTCATTATGGCCTTCGTCATCAAGAACGTCCTCTGCAAGCCATTCGCAAGTGGTATAGGCGAAACCCTAGTTCGCCATTTAATAGCATCAATGTTATTCTTTAGTTGCCTCATCACATTGTCCCAGTCTCTCTTAGCCATTCCAGTTGTTGCCTTGCTAGACTCAGCCTACATCAATCAAACACCAATGTGAGAATCCGATTGTTGACAACATTTCATCAAAGTGTTAGCTTAAAATCATGATAAAAACCATTAAATTAGCTATTAAGCATCAACACTGGATCATCAAAATGAACATAAGTAGCATACAACAGTGAAATTTACCAAATTAAAGCATGGAAACATAAGAATTTATCATTAGAATAATCCATTTTACCAAATTTTCTCATTCTACAACGCCTCCCAGAAAATCTAGAAAAATCCGAACAGACCGGAATTCTGCAAAAATGACAACATAACACAAATTCCGGGAAAACGAAGGGGAGAAGGAGAAATCGGGAATATTCGACTGGACCAGGATTTCATGGACGACTCAGAACTCAGAACTTTGGAAAACTTAAGGGAACCGGGCAAATGAAGGAATCCGGGAAAATCCGACTAGGTAGGAAAATCCCGAACCTGACAGAAAACCCGAACACCGGCCACGACTTCAATCAATTTGACCGAAGGTCACAAATTTGAGGACCCTGGGCACGAAAATCATTTAACACGAGCCCCCTACAAACCTTCTTCGAATCCTAGGCTCAATCGAAAGCAAATCAAGATGAAATGGTGACGCCCTAGGCACGAAACCCTAGATTTTAACCACGAATGCACAGGGAAAACCATGAAATTCCCAAACACACAGGAATTCAAACTCCAAGCAAGACCATAACTTTCTAAAGCACAACAAGATGAACATATCAACTCAGGGGAATGCAAATGATGGCGCAAAATGGAAAAAAGCTAAAAAAAACCAAGTTCGAAAACTCGACGACCAGACAGAAATTCAAAAAAATTTGGCCCAGGTGGAATTTCGCGAAGGCCAAAAATTCCCGAATCGCAATGTAAAACAAGCCGGGCCGGATTCTGAACACAATCCGGGAAAATCTAGACGGGGCGGAAAATCCCAACCCAGCTCAGAAACCCGAACAACTGCAAGAAATCGGAGTTCGAAAGAAGTTCGAGAAAATTCTAATGGACAGGAAAATCCTGAACCAGGGTAAAAACCTGAACTTCACCCAAAACACTAGATTTTTGATATTCAACTTGGGAAAAACACTTGGGCAAGCAAGATAAACATATTAAGCACATTCCAAGGCAAAGAAAAACCTCAAAATCGAAGGGGGAAAGACACAAAGAGTGAAAGCAAAAGAGGGGGGTCCCATTTTAATCCACTTTAAAATGGGGTGGTTATGCAAGGCATAACAATTGGCGACTTGGCTGGGAAAATGGTTTAACCATTTTTAGGAAACTGAGGGATTCAGTTACCCAGAACTCCTGGTTTATGGACATCACAATTCCAGTTAGGTCAGTCCTAGCAAACAAGGTTGAGCTAGAATCTCAAATGTAAGCCAACACTTGCTGTCCCTGAATCTATGTGTGTGCTTGATGGTGCATCACCCTTTTATAAATTTTTCCTCATCTTTTGAACAATCATGTGCAAGATTTGAACTACATGAGTTGATTCCCTTTAACTGTTGTGCAATGATATCCTAGGCATTGCTCCGCTACCAGTCAAGCGTCCATAGCTCCGACGGAGATACCTCTAGTTTTCTCACAACATTACTCTACTACCAGTCAAGCGTTCATAGCCCCGGTAGAGATACTAGAATCACCCATTCAGTATTGAGTTTTCTTTTCTTAGATAGTCCTCTTTTCTTTTTTTTTTCTTTTTTTGAAGTTCTTTCATTCAATTCCTTCTCAATATGTCAAATGTCTAACATCTATACTAGGTTGAAAACTACCATGGACCTCATAACAGCATCTAGGGAATCATATTTTTCACTCAAATCTTGTGACACCATCATCCTAAGACAAATATACCATTACAAAAGGAGATGTTTTTGATGATTTGTGACAGATTCAATCGTAGTTAGTGAAGATTGCTTACTTTACACCTTGTTCTCAATGACTTTCCAACCTCATCGACAATGGATATAAAACAATGAATTTAGGACAAAATCCAACTTATCTGGCACCCACCACCTCAATGAATTTATTAATTGTATCACTAGAGTAAAATTCTTGCATAAAGTTCAGGACAGGTATTTTCAAGTGAATGGGGAACACAGGCTCTTGGCCATACACTAGCTTAAATGGTGAAGTCTTCAACGCAACCTTGATCCTAGTCCTATCTACCCATAACGCAAATCTTAACTGGGTATGCCAGTCTCTAGGATTGTTCTCTAACAGTTTTTCAATTACTCCTAGGAGATTATTATTAGTTGATTCTGCAACTTCATTTCCTTGTGGATAATAATTCGAAGAATACTTTAAAACAATCTTATGACCATAAGCCCATGAAATGAACTTGGTAGAAGAAAAGACAGGGCCATTGTCACATACTAGTGCAAAGGGTACTCCAAACCTAGTTGTGATGCATTCAGTGAGGAACTTGATTACTACCTCCATTGTGCTATTCTTGCAAGGTATAGTTTTTGTCCATCTCATGCAGTAATCCATGGCAATCAAAATGAATTTATGTCTTGCAGAAGAATTTGGGTTAATTACCCCAATAAAATCAAGTTCCCATTGGGAAAATGGCCTTATCTCGTAAACAGGTTGCAATGGCATGGCTGGATGACGCTCTCTTGATGCAGAAATTTGACATATGTGACATGTCCTCACATGTTGGTGGGCATCCTTAAACACACATGGCCAATAATAACCAGATCTGAGGATCTGATGTGCTAAAGAATCTGCAGAACCATGACCCGTGCCATGTTTCCCATGAAATTCAGCAATTGTGTGCTTAGCTTCTTGTTGATCAAGGCATCGTAGATAAACCCCCTCAAAATTATTTCTGTATAACAATCCTCCTTTGAGCATATAATGGGAGCCTTTCATTCTCAATTATCTCCTCTGAGTTGTATTCATTCCCTCTGGGCACCGATTATTGAGCATGAAGTAAATAATATCGGCATACCAAGGGTCATTAGAAAAGGACTGTGTTGTGTATTGCTGACAAGTAATGTTCTTACCAGCATCCGCTATTGCTTTAGACAGGCCTCGACCTCAGACAAGTTTCATAGGGTGAATCTCCAGATCGAACTCCTACAAAATAGCCATCCATTTCCCCATTCGTTCTCCCAACTCGCTCTGCATAAGTAGAGACTTCATAGCAGCATCAGGAACCACAACAATGATCTGACTTCGAAGATATAATGCCTGAACTTCTTGAAAGCTCTAAACAATGAAAAAGCTTGTTTCTCAAGAGGTGGGTAGTTGACTTCAGCATTCTTAAATGGAGAGCTCATGAAAGCAATTGGGCTTTCATCCCCCTCTTCTCTTCACTGTGTCAGGACAACTGCACATGAGTGTTCAAACAAAAAATAATAAATATAAAATGGCTTCAAGTCGTTAGGACTGGTGAGGACTGGCATCTCCGAAATGGATTGCTTAACCTGAGAAAAAGTAGCCTTTGCCTCATTACTCCATTCTATTCTAGCATCTTTCTTCATCATTTCGTTCAAAGGTTTAGCAATTTCTGCAAAACTTGTGATAAACTTCCTCACAAAGTTGATATTTCTGAAGAAATATCTCATCTCCTTCTTACTTCCTGGCATGGTTAACTTTAGAATAGAGTCAACTCGATCTGGATCTATCAATATCCCTCTTTCTGAGATTATGTGTCCCAAACGTTTCCCTTCAGAAACCCCAAACACACTTTTTGGGATTCAGAGAAACACCATATTGGATACATCTTTCAAGAACTTTAGCCAAGTATGCAGCATGGTTTAGTCTATCTTTAGAGAATACTGTCAGGTCATCCATATAAAAATGATGATGCACTTACCAATCAAATATTTGAACGCTACGTCTATTGCGCGCTGAAAGGTTGCTCCAGCGTTTATCAAACCAAATGGAATCCTCCTGTAAGCAAATGTTCCCCACTTTGTAGTGAAGGTTGTCTTCATTCTATCTTCATAATTAACGATCACTTGATTGTACCCAAAATAACCATCCAGGAACGACATCATTTGAGACCCATTGATATTTTGCAAGACTTCGTCCAAAGAAGGGAGTGGGTAGTTATCTTTTTCTGAAGTTCTATTTAGATTCCTGAAATCTACACAGACCCTGATCTCCCCATTCTTTTTAAGAATTAGAACCAAGTTAGCCACCCATGTTGAATGTCGTACAGGGAAGATTATTCTTGTAGAAATCAATTTATGAACTTCCTTAAAGATCAGCGGTTCAATCAGGGCATTGACAGGCCGTTGTTTTTTCCGAAATGGTCTAGCTTCAGGCTTCAAAGGAATAGTATGAGTTATCACAGAGGTATCAAATTTTTTTAGATCTTCATACCCCCAAGCTATTGCAGCAATATCTTTCTTCAGTGCCCTCAATATATCTTCTCTAATTGCTTCAGGGCAGGCTTTCCCTATGTAAACATTCCTTTCAGGGCCAGAGTCAGCTGAGTTAACAGTTTCATATTCACCTCCCTTATCTTCGGTTGATAACTTTTCTCGAGTCCTTGGATCTGAATCAAAAATTATTTCTAAGGCCACCATTCCCTTGTGAATGCTATTACTTTTTAAATTGAAGACACCTTCTATATCGCAGTCCTCGGGGTTCCAGTCTCCTTGATCCCCGTCGAACTCATCGATGATCTATCCTTTGAAAACATATGAGCTTGCTAGAAAAGCAAGGATATGTCGATCATCATCAAAGAATTGAAAGTTCCTGACATTATCAGGGACAACCAGGGTGGATATCAATTCTACCGAGAATCTCTTGAGCTTGGAGTCTTGCATGGGCTCCAGGGTACTTGTAGCAATGGCTAACAAATCAACTATTTGATTCTCCTCTCTAGGGATTAAACTAATCCCAAAAGCATCAAAGTCTTCAATCAGGTTCCACACCCGATTTATATTAGCTTCCAACCTTTTATTGTGACATGTGTACTAGCTGTGTACTTGCTTGATAATCACTTCTGAATCTCCTTTAACCATCAAGGCAGTAACTTTCTTCTGATGTGTGAACATCAATCCCCAAGCTAATGCTTCATATTTTGCTATATTGTTAGTGAATCCAAACTGTAACCTGTAAGAAGCAAAAAATGTTTTCTCTTTTGGGCTGGTTAACTCAATTCCAGCACCACACCCTGTTTTAGATTTGGATCCATCAAATTTGAGGGTCCAGAGCTGATTATGAGCTGGGGTTTATCTCTTTGAGCTTGTTGTGGGTGTTTGGATAAGATGAACCATAGGTGGGGCCACTTGATCTTTTGCATCAAATATTGGGAATGGGTGTTCAATAGGTTCATCAGGTGCAATATCCAATTCCCGCTTAGATATATCATGTAATCCTAGGATATCTTCTTGACAGTTATCTGTATCTTTGATTAACCCCTTGGGTTTTGGTATACTTGTGAGTGCAGGGGTATCAAACAAACCATGGGGTTGTTCAACATAACTATGTTGGTTCGGTATTATCACTGAGGTAAGTTTAGTTTGAGGAGGGACTTCTTCTAAAGGTATATTATCTTTGGTTAACATTATTGCATTTTTGACTTCAAATGAGAAGTGATTTGAAACGATCTCAAGGTGACTTGGGCTAGTTTCTTTAGTTTGGAAAACATGATTTAGAACACTGATGCAGGGTTGGCAAGTCAATTCTGAATGATTTTGGTAGTGCACCCTGCACCAATTTGGGAGTAGAAGATTCCACAAATCGATATCTTCCCCTAAGACTAGCCAATCCCGCTGCGCCTCGATCAACACCATGGTTTGCTACACTCAATCATGGGATCAGGGGAATCTGTTAATTGGAAAATCATTATAATCAAGAACCGAAGAACAAAATTTCCTCCCTTTAGAAACCCCTCATCTCGGGCCAAAAGCACTGCTGGGACATTCATACCAAGTGATATATGTTTGAGGCTTAGTACTCTCAACTTAATCAGATAGGAATCATGGTAGCCACATATGTGAAAAACTGAGGGATAGATAGCCCCATACCTTCTATTAGATCTCTACTAAAGTATACCGTAGTCCTGTGAATGTTTGCTACCCAATATCCATATTGGTTAGAATCCAGGTCGCACCAAGGTGTGCTTTGCACACGCCCACTTCTGGAGTAGGGACTCTTTGACATGTTCCTTCAATTGGCTCATTGATCACCTTTTAAGGTCTTGACATGTTGGTCTGGCCGCTTTGATCCTCCCTAAGGCTTCAAATTTGGTTAAAATTGGTCAGTAAAATTTTGTTTGACCTCAACCGGATTTTCCACCGATTTCCGCCCGTTCATTGTCCGTCATCGTCAATTTTCCAACTGAAGTTTCTGGGCTTAACTCGATTTTCCGTTTTATGGATTTTTCCTGACTGTGCTAAATTCCTAAACTTATTGTAAACCTTGCTTCATATTTTGCGAATTGTTCATCCGATTTTTGTAGTATCCGGGATTTCTAAAATTCGTCTTTGGCTCAGTTTTGATTTTTTCAATGATGCTTTGTCACATGCTGTATTCGTTTTATCAAGATAATGGGTGTGATTTAAACCTCTACATCATTATTTATTTTATTCATTCACTTGTTTACCCAAGCCCATGTATTAAGAGTTTTCATTTGAGCTTTGAAGATTGATCTTGAACCGCTTGCGTGTGGATTGTTGGGTGCCGGTGTCTTGATTTTCGTTGCTTCGGCGTGTTTGCTTTGAGGTCACTTCTTCGAGTTCGAGTTTCGTCTAGTTTATTCCATGGTAGGTTGTCGATGGCCCTTCTATTTGTTTATGCAATGATTGAGTTTTTTGAGTTGATTGGTGGTCACTTCGGGTCGGCCCATGTTAAGCCACGATTTTCCTCTTATCGAATTAGGGTTGGACCCATCTCTTCGTGAAAAACCTCATCACCCGTGCCGTGCGTATTTGTATTTACTCATTAGATGTTAGATGTGTCAGTGTTGATGGACGTTCGGGGTAGGATTTTGTTTCTAGATGTGCAGTTCATCATATTTGGCGAGATTAGGGTTTTGGGTGTTTTGCTCAAAACTGCTAACAGTGGTTAAACCGTCATAATTTTATATCTTGCGCCGAGGTTTAACTGGCCCCTGCCTTGTGAGGATTCAGAGTGCCTTAGATTGACCTTTGTAGTTGGTATTTTAGACCCTGAGCTTACACTGTTTCCATGGCGAAGTCTGGTTATCAAATTAGGGGCATTGTTGTTTGCCGCGAGAGTATTATTCGAGAGTTTCTGAGGACTTGAATTGCCATATCTGGGGACCCTTGATTGGTTACGCTGACGAAATCATTCGAACCTGGGCGAGGGAAACCGTGATGACTTTCGCCCGTATCACCGGGTTCGCTTTGTTGTCATCTGGCCTAAGTTTCCGAGGTGACCATGAATTTCGCAAGAGACACCCGATTTTTCCTGAAGTTTTGGCCAATCTCCACAGGTATAGTGGGAATCAATATTTGAACTATCCGCTGAAATCCTTCCTATTCTATTCTTCAGCTTTTCTCTGCTTATTTATTTCTTTCTTTATCATGATAGGATCTGTGAGTAAAGGTTAAATGCTAATTTCTTGTTGCCAATGAATGAATTTCATGATTATCTTATGATCTTTTGTCCATACTAACGATTTATTTGACTAATGATGTTTTGGCAATAGGAATCCGTCTGGGTCGAATTTCTTCGAAATTCTGCCCTGACTGGATTTTCCCGGTTTACCTCATTTTCCCGGATTGTTTGATTTTTCCGGACTTTCGAAGATCAATGATTTGTGATAGTTCTTAAATGCTTTATCTGATTTTATGCTAACCTTTGGTTGGACTATGCATGATAATGGGATACTTATGACAATCTTTTGTGAGTGCAGGATGAATCAAGCAAGGCTGCAGCTGGGAAATCTAAGGGTGACATGGAGGGGTCCTCCATTTCAGAGGCCGAGAGGTTAAGATTGGACACCAAGGGACAGCTCCCTGAAAGCAAGATATCTTCAGTGTGGTTTGAAGTGTCTGACACAAACATGGGAGCATGGCGATATGAGGAGTTTAAATAGAGGACGGCTCAGAAGGATCTGTCGGTCCTGAGAAAGGGAATGATGAAGTCCAGACTGGTGCATGTGGCAGGTTTCCCTCCAGCAATCCAATGCAAGCAGTGAATTAACTCTGAGTAGGCCCGACAAAGACACTCACAATACGTAGGTGGTCAAGACAGTATGCGAGTCTTAGCAAATTTCAACCCCGTTTCTATTGCCCAGGCCTTTGGCATGCCGGATTTGCCTTCTGTGTGTGCCCTGAACATGGACACGGCCAGGACATATTATGAGAATGAGCCCACCAAAGCTCAACAGATGATCAATTCTTGGTTGGAGAAGCCAAAGTCACATTATTCCAAGTTACCCAAGCAGTTGCATAGAGTTAAGTTCAGGTCGGATATCTACGATGCAATCACACTTTTGAGCAGAGTGGCAGGTTTAAAGACCGTTGGGGTGTTAGAGAATTGGATGGTTCACGTGATAAACAAGATTGAGCAGGGTTTTGATTATCACTAGGCAGGACTTATTAGCACCATGATTGATAAACAGCTGAGGGATGTCCTAGAAACCAAGAAGTTCACTATGTCTTCCTATGTGGTGTATGTGCTAGCCAGATTCTACCCATACAGGGGTTTAAATCCACGAGGGACATTTGGATAGGACATTGTTTATGAGATTTACCCAGAGTTGCATCTAGGACACTGAGACTACAGAAGAGCCAATGATGCATTCACAATGCATATCACTAGGATGCTCCAGAATGTCGAGGATGTGAGACTGTCAGATGGAGCCAAGGGGTTGATAAAGAATTATGGGGCCTGGTTCATTCAGTTTCCCACTTTCTCTTACATTAGGGTTGATGGATGCCCGGCTGCTCCATACAGGTTACCCAGGTACCCTACGGATCATATTGTGTTGTTGGAATTGGTGAGACAAATATGTGAATTTGATGCCATTGTCAAAAAGGAGAAACATAAAACAGGTTTCGGTGGGGATTTCCCTCTTGGAATTGGCATAGCAGAGGTGTGCCCTTCTATCCAATCAGCACACACAGCAGGAGAAGAATTGGCAGCATATGGTTTCTCCTTCCATTCCAAAAGGACAAATTTTGATATCACAGGGGAAGCACAGAAAAAGGCTACCAAGGAGTACCGTCATAAAGATGACCTAGAAGATTATTGGGCCAACATCAAGGATGATTTTGAAGCAAGAAAGAAGAGGTACTCTAGGCTTCCTGTTGATGCAATCAGACAATACAATGTCAAGTTGATCCCTGACCAACTGGAGGATGATGGAATCCTGGTACAAGATCATGCCTATGAGGCCATTAAGGATAGGTCAATCGGGGAAATCAACTGGAATGAAGATGAGGCCACAGAGTTGGAGGACCTAATGGCCCCGGTTATGAAATTCACCACTTCTTGGTTGAAGCATAAGGTTTGAGAGCTGGAGAGCGAGAAGGTACCTTGTACCTTTAATTTGATGGGAAACCTTAATCCCATGTCTACTTCAGAGGAATCCGGGGAAGATGACCCCAAAGGGAAAACTCAAAAGAGCTCACCTTTCAAGATCAAAATCAGAGGCCCTAAAGAAAGTGAGCCTGAACCAAAAAGGAAGCCAAAAGGAAAGAAAAGAAGTCGAGCTTTGAAGATTGGCAGGTCCTCCGATGAAGAAGAGTTGGAAAAGCCAGTTGAAGAGGATGTTCCTCCACCGCCAAAGAAGGGTAGGACAACTAGACTTTCAAAGAAGAAAGGTCGAGATACTTCCAAGGAGGAGCCTCCGATTGTTGATGTGGAAAGTTTAGGAGAGAGGACCAAGGTTTATATGAGGAGGTCTAGGACTCCTTCTCCTAAGGACACTGTGCAAAAGATGGATCCTCCTCCAAAGTCACCAGTTGTGGAGCCATCCAAGGTTGTTTCTCCTCCACCAAGCGTGCATGAGCAAGAGACTCTTGAGGAGCATGAGACTAGTGGGGAAGCAGGGCCATTCAAGGAGGGAGCACTCTTTGGTGAGGCAGCTGAGCTTGAGGTAGAAGAGGTGGGAAAACTTCCTTCTCCTCTAGTGCAATATGAAGACTCTCCAACAAGTAGCAAGGTCCATGAATCACTCGAGAAGGAGAATATCCCAGTTACAACCCCATCGCCGGTACAGGAGGTAGATCCAGAAGTAGAAGATCAAGGTGAGCAGCTACCTGAAAAGGAAGAGGAGAAAATGCCGGAAGAGCAATAGGAAGAGGCAAAAATAGAGGAAATTCGAGTAGAACCTGCTGTCCCGGATTGGCTTGAAAAGGAAATCACAAGGAAGAAACAGGTAGTTGTTGAGGATACTCCTTTGGATTGGGATGAGATGCTGTCCAAGATAGGTAAAGGTAAAAAGAAGAAGGCAGCCAGGGTAGTTTCAAGAATAGAAAGGGATGAGGTAAATAACAGAGTTATCCACATTTCCACCCCTGCTGCAGACAAGACAAGAGAAGATGTCACTGGTGAAGATTATAATGTGCAAACTATTAACCTTGGACCAACATCTATGGAGCAGGATATAGAGGAGTATGAAGGGTCTAGTGCTGTGATAGTTGATAGATTAAGGAAGGAGACTCAGACCAAGCATGAGCTGAGAAAGGAGAATGAGAGACTTAGGAAATGCTTGGAAGAGGTGATGAAACCTCTGCAATCTCTCCACCCATCTTCCTTTGCCACTCCTAGTTTCTTGCCCAAGGAAACTATTTCCGAAATTGAAAAAATGAAGGCCTCTACTCAAACTACAACAGATTGGTTGAAGGATGTGCAGGCAAGGGGAGATAGTGCAATCAAGGATATCCTTTCAGTTGGGAAAGATGCAGTCTGAGCCAAGGAGTTATTGGAGCATGTGTGCTTGCAGGACAAAGAAGACATTGACCTTCTACTGTAGAAATCGAAGGTCATCATAGAATATGGTAAATATCAGTTGGTTACAAATGGGATCCTTCCTTCCTCTAGATTAAATGAACCTTGGGAATGGTTTGAGGCTCTGCAGATTCGATAGAAGGCCATGAGGAAGATTCAAAAATAGAAGAAGCTGATGGATGGCGACTTTACTGGTGTCTATGAGGGTTGCATTGCATTTTTTGAAGTTATGACTGGCAGGAGAAAGATTGCTCCTAATTACCTGAGTCTGGAACAACTGAAGGAATGGTGGCATGATGTTTATGCTCTAGACTCCGAGAATGTTATAACGGGGCACCAATTGGACGATGCAGAAACATACTTGTCAGTAATGGATAAATATCAATCTGACAAGGGTGATTGGAATAAGACTATTGAGCAGTCAAAAGAGGAGATTGACTCCATTAAATGCAGACTTAGGGTTTTGCCTTTGCCACCTGTCACTGAGCTGGATAGGGTGTTTTTGAGGGTTCAAGGATCGTTGGACCAGAACAAGGACAAGGGAGGTAGTAGTTAATGCCCATTTTTGAGATTTGTGCTTCCCTATTATCATAGGGCATGTATTGATCTGGGTTGCATTGGGGATTGTGTCTAGGCCAACCTTGATGATGTATCGGCATTTAATGTGTGCCTTATTTTGAATTCCTAAGGCTGACTTGTTTTGGTAGTTGTTTTATTTTGTAAATGTTTGGCTGGGCCGACATGTCTTGAGAATTTGCTATAAAAGGGAATTCTTGTCTCATTGTAGGGGTGAGCTAGAAAGTAATAGAGATAAGCAAGAGCAGAAAAGAGCTAGAGTATTTTGTAGTAGAAGTAGTATTCAGTTTCTTGAAGAAAATATTGTAACAGAACAGTGGAATTGTTGCAGCGTTTTGGTGATCTAATACAATAGAAGGCATTGTGGTTTTCCTGGTGAAATCTCTTGTGTTGGTTTAGCTTGCATGGTTCTTGTTGTTCTATCTTTCAAATTGCTTAAAGATTTAGGGTTTAGTGTTGAGAATTAGTTTTAGTTTGGTGAATGGTGTTTATGATTTCATATTTGGAATGTTTGTAGCAATCTCTGGTCTATACTCCCAGTAACTATCTGATTGTAGTAGGCTGGTGAAGTCAACTTGGACCATATATTTGTTTGTGCTTAAGTTCGATTGTGGATGAATATCTATGATTTGAAAATCCAAATACCTTAGAAGATTGCACCATTCTTGTGATACTGCATTGTGGGTTAAGCAAGAATCAGTTACTTGAGATTGGTCCATTGCAGATATCTGTCATCTGCATTACTCATTCTAGGAATAGTTTAGATCTTATTATATCCTTGCACCCTTATCTTTTGCTATTTATTTATTATCCAGTTAGATTTAGGATTTGAAATCATCATATTGAAAAATATGATAAATTAGACTATACAGTTTGCTTGTAGTAAGGTCCGATTATGATTACCAGCATTTCACATTTTATCTGAGTTGTTTATGCATTGTCATGACCTGACACCCGAGAGACCTTGGGGTGATTTCAGTAATTTATTCTTGATGATTACCTTTCAAGAGAGATAGGATATTGTATTATGTATGAGTTGTTGCTGTGCAAAAAACACCATCAACAGATTGGCGCTAGAAGGAGGGCCTGAATGATCACACTGGATCGTTTCTTGAACGCCATCTCTCCAGAGAGATATAGGAGAAATACCAGATCTACCACATGAGAGGAAGATTTACAGGAATTACAGTTCCCCACTAGGTCAAGAAGGACTCGAGAAAGGGGAGAATCATCATCACCCATCCCTTCACCAACGTCATCCATATCTTCGCATCCGGAGGTTGAGGCCATACCCATCCCTGAAGTAGTTCCCATTCAACAACCTCAGCCTATCGTCAACCAACCACAACCACCACCCCCGCTTTTTCCAATGGATTTCCTAGCTAATAATCCATCCCCTTTGTCTTTCAATGCTTACAATGTAATTCCCAAAAACCCTGAACACTTCTGTTCAAAGTTCCATGTTAATGACCCAAACAGGACTGCAGAAGAGCATATAAGGATTTTCCAAACCTGTCTCAAAGATAGAGGGATTGTTCATGAGGATGTTGCCTGTAGGTTGTTTCCTTATTCCCTAGGGGAAGAGGCTTTTTACTGGTACAACCACCTCCCATCTGGCTCAGTTCTTAATTGGAATGATCTTGAAACTGCTTTTTTACAGAAGTTCAGAATACCCATTAGTGCCAATGAATTGTATTTGCAATTCACTAGAGTCAAAAGAGAAGTTAATGAACCAATATCCAGTTTCAATAATAGGTTTCATCGTGCATATACCATACTTCAAGATCCTTATGTTTTGGATGACAATACAGCCTTGGGAGTTTATTACGAAGCATTGGATAGCCTCACAGCCACCTTTCTGAAGTGGAGACCTAACCCTCCAGCTAACCTAACTGATGCCTATACAGAAGCTGTTAAGCTTAGCACATATCTGAGGCAACATATAACTGGACCGTTGCCTTCTTTAGGACCAATTGCACATCCTGGTCAAGTTCAGGCAGTAAATCAGGCACTTACCAATCATACTCCAATCATGAATCCAGTACCTCAATTACCTTTGGTGCCACATCCTGGTCTTCCCATGAGTCAGGTCTCTCCTGTGATGAATTTCCCCCAGCAGCAGGTTAATCAGCCCATGTATCAGCCACAGCCAAATAGTTTCCCTGCCTATTTGCAGAACTCTAAAGTGTTGCATCAGTATATGGGATCTGCTACAATGCCTATCCCTCCTCAGAATAACCCAAGCTGGTCCCCTTATGTTGATCCAAATAAAGAAAGGATTGATGAAATGGCTGAGCAAATAAAGAGGTTGAACCTAGAGGTGACCTACTTAAGGAACCAAAATAGCCAATTACAAGCTACTCAGAAGAATATACAATCCAATCAGAATAGGGAATTTCCACAAGGGCAGAATTTTGATAGAGGACAACGTAATGAGAGAGGATTCCACAATGATAGAGGATATAATCAGGATAGGGGTTACAACAGTGACAGAGGCTACAATAATGATAGGAGGAAATTTTTTGATAGAGGACAAGGTAGTGGATCAGTATTTGATAAGAGGCAACCACAGGGACAAAACAGAACATGGAATATGGGACCCAATAATGGAGTGCCTACTCCCTTGGATCAACCTATCAACCAATCTACGAACCAGCCAGTTAGTCAAGACAAGCCTCCCAGTGGTGTATATTTGGCTGAGGCTGCTCTGTCAGGATGGTGTAGGCTTCATAAGACAAGTCAACATTCAGAGTTAGAATGTCCAGAGTTCCAAACTGCTGCTTCCATTTTCCAGTATGAGGTGGAGAATAATGCAAATGGGCAGGAGATGGTTCCTTCTTCCCCCTATGATTCTACCATGCTAGTATTAAATCACGCTCCCTTCCCAGCAAGTAAGGAAAATATACCAGAGGAGGAATCTGATTTTCAGGAGGAGAAAACAGATTAGATCTGCAATGGGGATGAAGTGGCTCAGTTATTTAATGAAGAAACAATGAATGATAATGGCCCCCTCGATCAGGAAGAAGCTTATGTCGAAGAGGTACAGATGTTCCAGAGGCAAGGTTTGAGAGATATGCCTCACAGGCGCCCACAGGCTGGAGGACCTTTCACTACCTCTATTCCTCCTAACAACTTCAGTACTCCTCCAGATCCTAATGCTAGCAATAATCCATCTTTCCCACAGGTATCCAGGCAGTACCTTTCGAAGGAAAGATAAGCTCAAACTTACCCACAAAAGGAAAAGGCTGTTCAAGCAAGCAAAGACAAGGTGGAGGAAACCCCCGGGGAGGCATCAACTGATATGAGTGAAGAGCAAATGGCTTCCTATGTTGCTGAGGAGTTTAAGAAACTAAAGGTAAATCTTTCAGCGTTTGAGTTATTAAGATTCCCTGCAATTAGGAAGGCAGTTTTAGGTACTTATGATGCACGTTCAGTGTCTTTGGATAAACCTTCTGGCGAGGGTATCAGTAATATTTCTAGTTCTCAGCCTATGAAGACACAAAGTCAGGCTCATAGTCAGACTAATTTTCCCCTTGGAGAAAAAGGAAAGGAAAAAGATAAGACTCAAGTGGCTCAAGTGGATACTCAGCCAACTTTGTTCCAAGGGAAGACAGAAACCCCACCATTTCTGATTTCTGTGCGCATATTCGGTAAGAATTTACATAATTGTTTACTGGATTCTAGTGCTTCCACCAATGTGATGTCATTTGGAGTTTGTAGAGCTTTAGGGATTACACCTACTGACTCTCAGAAGAAGGTGACTCAGCTGGATAGAACTAAAGTAAATGTGGTGGGAGAATTAAATATGATTCACATGCAGATAGCTTCAGACCCAAGGATTCAACATGTTATCAATATTCAAGTAGCTGATATCTCAGATGCGTATGGTTTGATTCTAGGAAGATATTTTATGAAGGCTTTGAATGGTTATGTGTCTACTGATCATTCTCACATGTGGCTTCCCTGGAAAGGAGTGCCCAACCAGATCAGAATTGAGAGAGCCAAGAATGAAATACATGATTACAAAATACCAAAAGACTTCAACAGAAGTTTTGATATCAGAAGTTGGCATGGGAAGTTATATGTTGTCAACACAGTATGAGGAATCAGACTCAGAGGAGGTGTTAATGCTACACACGATGCCCATCAATGTAGAAATAAGATCCAGCCATGTTACTGTTCTAACAAAACCAGTAGAGGAAGAAGAGGAAAGTGAAGATAATTAGATCAGCCTCTTAGACATTTTCCAGGAATTCATCAAGCAGTGTGTTGAAAATCAAATTCACCTAGGTAAAAGGACAAGCTTTGAAGAATTACT
This sequence comes from Sequoia sempervirens, assembly GCA_007258455.2. Lineage (NCBI taxonomy): Eukaryota > Viridiplantae > Streptophyta > Pinopsida > Cupressales > Cupressaceae > Sequoia > Sequoia sempervirens. Next base: position 37,702,269 of record VDFB02000008.1, on the reverse strand, counting down.
CCTACCAAATTGGTGTAGAGTTCATAATGCCTCCCACCCAGAGTTGGAGTGTTGTTTGTGCCAAACAGCAGTAGAACAAGTACATAAATGCATGAATCCAACCTTGGTAGTTAAAACGGATGAGAAAAATCTTCAGGAAGAGTATAAAAACAAGAAACCTATACTGTCTGAGGAATCCTGCAGCACTGGTAAACTGAAGGGTGTAATAAAGAGGACTACCATTACTAAATGCTGGACTCTCAGATTTGATGGATCCAAATCCAAGCATGGAGCTGGGGCAGGGTTTGAATTGATCAGTCCAAAAGGTAAGAATTTCTTTGCAGCCCATAGACTCCAATTTCATTGTACAAATGATGTGGCAGAATATGAAGCGTTAATTCATGGACTTCTTATGGCACTTAAGAAAAAGGTTAAGATTCTGCAAGTTTTTGGTGATTCTGAGTTAGTAGTTAAGCAAGTAAGGAGACAATATTCATGCCATGATAGGAGAATGACTAATTATAGGCATAGAGTGTGGGACCTCATTGAGGGATTTGATGCCTTCAATATTCAACTAATACCACGATGGAAGAATCAAACTGCCGATTCTCTGGCTCAGGCAACGAGCACTTTGCAGCCTCTATCTTTGTCAGGATTGAAGAAATTCACTGTGGAATTGACTCCTGTGCCATCAGTCCCAGATAATGTTACTAATTTTTAGGTATTTGAGGATGACAAGCATATTTTGGATTTTATCACAAACACAGACATTTTTGCCTCTCAAATCATTGATGAAACAGAGCTTCAGGAAGTAGAACTGGATGTAGAAGGAGTAATGAACTTAAAGTCAAATACTATTCCAAAGGGAATGGTACAGTTGGAACAAATTTTTGATATGGATAAGATTAAGGATCAGGAACAGGAGTCCAAGAAGGAATCCATCAGTGGACAGTGTGATACTTACAATATGGGAACTGAAGATAACGTCAAGAACATTTTCATTGGCAAAGTATGCACTCCGGAAGAAAGACAAGGAATAATTGCAGCATTGCGTAGCTTCCCTGATATAGTAGCCTGGAGTTATGAAGACTTGAAAACTTATGACACATCAATCATAACTCATACTATTCCTCTAAGGCCAGGTGCCAAGCCTTTTAGGCAGAGATAGAGGCCTATAAACACATTGTTAGAACCACTCATACAGAAAGAAGTTCAGAAGTTACTATCTGCTAGAATCATATTTCCGGTCATACATTCAACATGGGTGTCAAACCTGGTTCCAATGAGGAAAAAGAACAGAGAAATTAGGCTCTGTGTTGATTTTAGGAATTTAAACAGATCGTAAGAAAAGGATAATTATCCAGTTCCTTCGTTGGATGAAGTGCTTCAAGTGGTTAATAGATCTTAGATGATGTCCTTTCTAGACGACTATTCAGGGTATAATCAAATAATGGTTCAGTATGAGGACAGACATAAGACTGCCTTCACAACTAAATGGGGTACCTTTGCCTACAGGAGGATGCCATTTGGACTCATAAATGCAGGGGCCACATTTCAAAGGGCTATGGATATTACTTTTAAAGATATCATAGGCAAATGCATCATTATTTATATGGACGACCTGACTATGTTCTCAAAGAACATAGGAGATCACATCTCAGATTTGCACAAAGTGTTTCAAAGGTGCAGGGAATTTGGCATATCCTTGAATCCTAAAAAGTGTATTTTCAGAGTAACAGAGGGAAAGTTTCTTGGACATGTGATATCAGAGAAGGGAATTTCCATTGACCCAGAAAGAGTGGAGGCCATCCTGAAGATTCAGCCACCTGCTAGCAAAAAGGAAATGAAATCTTTCTTTGGCAAGATCAACTTCGTCAGAAAATTCATTATTGGGTTTGTTGAAATTGTTAAGCCACTGAATGCAATGTTGAAGCAAGATGCTAAGATCGAATGGACTACAGAAGCAAAGGAGGAATTTGCGGAAATCAAAAGAGCCATTGTTGATGCTCCAGTATTGGTAAGTCCTAACTACAGCAAGCCTTTTCACATCTATTCATTTGCTTCAGATCATTCGTGTGCTGGAATGCTAACTCAAAAGTCTGATGAGGGAAATGAGCATCCCATTGCCTTTATGAGTGCCCCATTAGAGGATGCCGAGTTGAGATATCCAAGTGTAGAAAAGCAGGCATATGCTCTGGTCAGAGCAGTGAAGAAATTCAGACATTATATCCTCAGGAATAAGGTTTGTGCAGTTGTCCCAGACCCTGTAGTCGAGCTGCTTCTGATGCAAAATGAGCTAGGAGAGCGTAGAGCTAAGTGGGTGACAATGCTACAAGAGTACGACATTGAAATCCAGCCCATGAAGTTAGTAAGAGGACAAGGACTCACTCAGACTATGGCAAAAATTGGTCCTGAACTAACTGTTCAGAATTATAACGTTGAGGAGGTTTCCCCAGATGGCTGGTATGATGACATAGTTTATTATTTGCTGAACCAATGATCTTCAGGTCATCTCAATGTTGTTCAGAGGAGGGCCCTACGATTGAAGAGTGATAGTTTCATGCTAAAGGGAGTTGTTCTATACAAGAAAAATCACGAGGGAATTTATTTGAGGTGTCTTGGGAAGCAAGAAGCTGAAAGGGTGATAAACAAATTTCATGAAAAATACGGCACGGGCCATGGTTTTGCGATTGCCACAGCAAATCAGATTTTGAGGGTAGGGTATTACTGGCCCACATTATTCAAGGACGTCCACCATCATGCCAGGACCTGTCACACTTGCCAGACTGCAGCAACGAGGGAAAGGTATGCAGCGCTTCCGCTTCAACCGGTCACTAAGGTAAGGCCTTTTACTCAATGGGGTATGGATTTTATAGGCCCCATCAACTCACCATCTTCTACAAGACACAGGTACATTCTCACTATTACTGATTATTTCACAAGATGGACTGAGGCTTTTGCTTGTAGGCAATGTACATCTGAGGTGGTGATTGATTTTCTAGAATCTGCTATTCTTAATCGATTTGGATGTCCTATTTCTATTGTCTGTGATAATGGTCCTGCTTTCGCATCTTTAAAATTTTTAAATTGGGCTTTTGATCATGGCATTATTGTGAAGTTTGCATCCAATTACTATCCTCAGGGTAATGGCTTAGTGGATTCCTCTAATAAGAACTTATTGACTATCATTTGTAAGATGTTAGAGAGGAACCCAAAAGACTGGCACACCCAGCTTCGGTTTGCCCTTTGGGAAGATCGTACAAGACTTAAGTCATCCATTGGAACATCTCCTTTTCACTTAGTATATGGTCTAGAGCCAGTATTCCCAATTCAACTTAAGATCCCAACCCTGAAGTTTATCAATGAGTTTTATGATGAGGGGGACAGAAGGGAGGCTAGGTTGACAGAGCTACTGCACCTTGAGGAGAAACGAGACACTGCCCTTGAGAATTTTGCCAAACATCAGGGGGTAGTTAAGAGATGGTTTGACAGGAGGGCTAAAGTCAAAGCCTTTAGGATTTCTGACCTAGTTTTGTACTGGGATAAACCTCATGATCGAAAAGGGGACCATGGGAAATTTGACAAACTGTGGCTTGGTCCATATCAAATTGCTGAAATACTTGGAGATAATGCCTTTCGTCTGAAGACTCTCACGGGAGAAGATATTCCACTGCTTGTCAATGGGCAGTATTTGAAACATTATTTCCGGTCCTGAGCTGTTTTCAGCTCCCTGCTTTGTATATAGTTAGTTTAGGTTGCTTTCTGTTGTTTTGTTTGGTTAGAGTAGGTTTCTTTTTTGTTTGCTTGTTTTGCTTTGGTTAGATTAGGTTTGCTTTGGTTTTTTTGTTTTTGTTTGCGTCGCTCCTTCTCTTGGTTCCTTCTCTCTTGGGGATCCCTGGTTGCATTTGTATGACAGTGGTGACAAAGTTGGTTTAATGTCCTTGGTATTTCTTTTACAAACTCTAATCATCCTTCCAGGGTATTATGGTATGAATTTTCTACCTACTGTCACTTATCCTTATGTTGAGGCAAGGGATTTTCTAGTCAGAATGAACAGGAATACATTAGGGTCTCATATTTTAAATTAAAGATACCTGAAGTTGCATAAGGTCCTTATGAAGTTTGAACAAGTGAAAAATCCTTTTCCTGCTCTAGTGCCACTGTGGTTCTCATCCCTGAGTGTGAACTTCATTGTTCACAGGTTGAATCGAAAACAGTGAAAAGATAAGTAGTATATAAAAAAAGAGGGAAATACATATTGAAAATTGAAAGGTTTGAATTCAACTCATCAGGGGGATCTGGATATCTCTACTGGGGCTATAGATGCCTGGCTGGCAGTAGAGCTATGTTCAGGAGAATCACAGCAATAACCTCGTTGGGGCTATGGACGCCTGACTGGCAGTGAGGCTCTATCCAAGATACTTTTAGAGTATGAATCTTTATGTAGCTTGTTCATACCAAGTTTGGTTCTTGTTGTAACTAAAGGAGGATGATAAATGCATATGCACACACTTTGACCCTGGTATAGGAAAATTTGGCTGACTAGGGGGGTTTCTTTGTTTTACCATGGGTGGTGGCAGGATAGGTGAGTCGAAACCATGAGTTCTGGGTTCTTGATTCCAGTTTGTCATCGAAATGCTCAGGAGCATTCCCCAACAGAGTCGCCATTTGTTGTGCAGTTTTGCATACACACCCCACTTGGAGTAGGGACCCTCTTTTCGGATGTCTTTCGACCTTTGGTTTTATTGGATTTACCTTTTTAAGGTCTTGACATGTTGGTCTTGCTGGCTTTGATCCCTCCCTGAGGCTTGAATTGGTTAAAATTGGCTTTCAGTAAAAATCTGGGTTTTGACCTGAATCCGGGATTTTCCGGGGCTTTTGGGGGATTTTCCAGCTCCGGCGGATTTTCCGGACTGTTAAATTCCCGAACTTCATTAAAATCCCAATTCTTGCTATTTCCGCGGAATTCGTGTTCATCCAGATTTTCTGCGTATCTGGGGATTTTCTGAAATTTTGTCCTGGGCTCGGGTTTCTGGATTTTTTTAGACACGTCTTGTCGCTCATTAATGCTTGCAGTACCTTTGCTCAGACGCGTAAATGGGCGGATTTAAAACCTCTTAAGCATCATTTCAATTTTATCTATTCACTTGCTTACTGCTATGACGATTAAGAGTTTTCATTTGAGCTTTGAAGATTGATCTTGAACCGCTTGCGTGTGGATTGTTGGGTGCCGGTGTCTGGATTTTCGTTGCTTGGGCGTGTTTGCTTTGAGGTCGCTTCTTCGAGTTCGAGTTTCGTCTGGTTTATTCCATGGTAGGTTGTCGATGGCCCTTCTATTTGTTTATGCAATGATTGAGTTTTTTGAGTTGATTGGTGGTCACTTCGGGTCGGCCCATGTTTAGCCACGATTTTCCTCTTATCGAATTAGGGTTGGACCCATCTCTTCGTGAAAAATTTCATCACCCGTGCCGTGCGTATTTGTATTTACTCATTAGATGTTAGATGTGTCAGTGTTGATGGACGTTCGGGGTAGGATTTTGATTCTAGATGCGCCGTTCATCATATTTGGCGAGATTAGGGTTTTGGGTGTTTTGCTCGAAACTGCTAACAGTGGTTAAACCGTCATAATTTTATATCTTGCACCAAATTTTAACTGGCCCCTGCCTTGTGAGGATTCGGAGTGCCTTAGATTGACCTTTGCAGTTGGTATTTTAGACCCCGAGCTTACACTATTTTCCATGGCGGAAGTCTTGTCATCAAATTAGGGCATTGTTGTTTTGTCATGGAGAGTGGTCATTTGAGAGCCTTGAGGACTTGAATTTGTTTACATTCTGAATCTTGATAGGTTGGCGTCAATTTTGAAATCATTCGAACCCAAGTGAGGAAGTCTGCATGATCATTCAGACGATGGTTCACTTGTTGTCATTCGTTGGGTTTCCGAGGTGTCCGCGGAATTCCTGCGCACCCAGATTTTCCCAGTTTCGGCCAATTCCGCTGGGTATAGCGAATTCCGGAATATTTGAACTATCCGCGGAAATCCTTCTTGTCCGGACTTTTCCGATTTTCCTGTCTAGTTTTATTTCTTTCGATTTTCCAAGGATAGGATTCGTGGAGTAAAGGTTAAATGCTAATTTCTTGTTGCCAATGAATGAATTTCATGATTATCTTATGATCTTTTGTCCATACTAACGATTTATTTGACTAATGATGTTTTGGCAATAGGAATCCGTCTGGGTCGAATTTCTTCGAAATTCTGCCCTGACTGGATTTTCCCGGTTTACCTCATTTTCCCGGATTGTTTGATTTTTCTGGACTTTCGAAGATCGATGATTTGTGATAGTTCTTAAATGCTTTATCTGATTTTATGCTAACCTTTGGTTGGACTATGCATGATAATGGGATACTTATGACAATCTTTTGTGAGTGCAGGCTGAATCAAGCAAGGCTGCAGCTGGGAAATCTAAGGGTGACATGGAGGGGTCCTCCATTTCAGAGGCCGAGAGGTTAAGATTGGACACCAAGGGATAGCTCCCTGAAAGCAAGATATCTTCAGTGTGGTTTGAAGTGTCTGACACAAACATGGGAGCATGGCGATATGAGGAGTTTAAATAGAGGACGGCTCAGAAGGATCTGTCGGTCCTGAGAAAGGGAATGATGAAGTCCAGACTGGTGCATGTGGCAGGTTTCCCTCCAGCAATCCAATGCTATGAATTAATCCTGGAGTGTGCCCGGCAGTATGACTTCGACACACAGAGGGTGGTCAGCACAGAAGGAAGAGTCTTAGCAAATTTCAACCCCGTTTCTATTGCCCAGGCCTTTGACATGCTGGATTTGCCTTTTGTGTGTGCCCTGAACATGGACACGACTAGGACATATTATGAGAATGAGCCCACCAAAGCTCAACAGATGATCAATTCTTGGTTGGAGAAGCCAAAGTCACATTATTCTAAGTTACCCAAGCAGTTGCATAGAGTTAAGTTCAGGTCGGATATCCACGATGCAATCACACTTTTGAGCAGAGTGGCAGGTTTGAAGACCACTGGGGTGTTAGAGAATTGGATGGTTCACGTGATAAACAAGATTGAGCAGGGTTCCGATTATCACTAGGCAGGACTTATTAGCACCATGATTGATAAACAGCTGAGGGATGTCCTAGAAACCAAGAAGTTCACTATGTCTTCCTATGTGGTGTATGTGCTAGCCAGATTTTACCCATACAGGGGTTTAAATCCACGAGGGACATTTGGACAGGACATTGTTTATGAGATTTACCCAGAGTTGCATCTAGGACACTGAGACTACAGAAGAGCCAATGATGCATTCACAATGCATATCACTAGGATGGTCCAGAATGCCGAGCATGTGAGACTATCGGATGGAGTGAAGGGGTTGATAAATAATTATGGGGCCTGGTTCATTCAGTTTCCCACCTTCTCTTACATTAGAATTGATGGATGCCTGACTGCTCCATACAGGTTACCTAGGTACCCTACCGATCATATTGCGTTGTTGGAAATTGTTAGACAAATATGTGAATTTGATGTAGTTGTTAAGAAGGAAAAGCATAAAACAGGTTTTGGTGGGGATTTCCTGCTTGGAATTGGTGTAGCAGAGGTGTGCCCTTCTATCCAATCAACACACACAACAGGAGAAGAATTGGCAGCATATGGTTTGTCCTTCCATTCCAAAAGGACAAATTTTGATATCACAGGGGAAGCACAGAAAAAGGCTACCAAGGAGTACCGTCATAAAGATGACCTAGAAGATTATTGGGCCAACATCAAGGATGATTTTGAAGCAAGAAAGAAGAGGTACTCTAGGCTTCCTGTTGATGCAATCAGACAATACAATGTCAAGTTGATCCCTGACCAACTGGAGGATGATGGAAACCTGGTACAAGATCATGCCTATGAGGCCGTTAATGATAGGTCAATCGGGGAAATCAACTGGAATGAAGATGAGGTCACAGAGTTGGAGGACCTAATGGCCCCGGTTATGAAATTCACCACTTCTTGGTTGAAGCATAAGGTTTGGGAGCTGGAGAGCGAGAAGGTACCTTGTACCTTTAATTTGATGGGAAACCTTAATCCCATGTCTACTTCAGAGGAATCCGGGGAAGATGACCCCAAAGGGAAAACTCAAAAGAGCTCACCTTTCAAGATCAAAATCAGAGGCCCTAAAGAAAGTGAGCCTGAACCAAAAAGGAAGCCAAAAGGAAAGAAAAGAAGTCGAGCTTTGAAGATTGGCAGGTCCTCCGATGAAGAAGAGTTGGAAAAGCCAGTTGAAGAGGATGTTCCTCCACCGCCAAAGAAGGCTAGGACAACTAGAGTTTCAAAGAAGAAAGGTCGAGATACTTCCAAGGAGGAGCCTCCGATTGTTGATGTGGAAAGTTCAGGAGAGAGGACCAAGGTTTATATGAGGAGGTCTAGGACTCCTTCTCCTAAGGACACTGTGCAAAAGATGGATCCTCCTCCAAAGTCACCAGTTGTGGAGCCATCCAAGGTTATTTCTCCTCCACCGAGCGTGCATGAGCAAGAGACTCTTGAGGAGCATGAGACTAGTGTGGAAGCAGAGCCATTCAAGGAGGGAGCACTCTTTGGTGAGGCAGCTGAGCTTGAGGTAGAAGAGGTGGGAAAACTTCCTTCTCCTCTAGTGCAATATGAAGACTCTCCAACAAGTAGCAAGGGCCATGAATCACCCGAGAAGGAGAATATCCCAGTTAGAACCCCATCGCCGGTACAGGAGGTAGAGCCAGAAGTAGAAGATCAAGGTGAGCAGCTACCTAAAAAGAAAGAGGAGAAAATGCCAGAAGAGCAACAGGAAGAGGCAAAAACAAAGGAAATCCGAGTAGAACCTGCTGTCCCGGATTGGCTTGAAAAGGAAATCACAAGGAAGAAACAGGTAGTTGTTGAGGATACTCCTTTGGATTGGGATGAGATGCTGTCCAAGATAGGTAAAGGTAAAAAGAAGAAGGCAGCCAGGGTAGTTTCAAGAATAGAAAGGGATGAGGTAAATAACAGAGTTATCCACATTGCTACCCCTTCTGTAGACAAGACAAGAGAAGATGTCACTGGTGAAGATTATAATGTGCAAACTATTAACCTTGGACCAGCATCTATGGAGCAGGATACAGAGTATGAAGGGTCTAGTGCTGTGATAGTTGATAGATTAAGGAAGGAGACTCGGACCAAGCATGAGCTGAGAAAGGAGAATGAGAGACTTAGGAAATGCTTGGAAGAGGTGATGAAACCTCTGCAATCTCTCCACCCATCTTCCTCTACCACTCCTGGTTTCTTGCCCAAGGAAACTATTTCCAAAATTGAAAAAATGAAGGCCTCTACTCAAACTACAACGGATTGGTTGAAGGATGTGCAGGCAAGGGGAGATAGTGCAATCAAGGATATCCTTTCAGTTGGGAAAGATGCAGTCTGAGCCAAGGAGTTATTGGAGCATGTGCTGTCCCAGGACAAAGAAGACATTGACCTTCTACTGTAGAAATCCAAGGTCATCATAGAATATGGTAAAGATCAGTTGGTTACAGATGGGATCCTTCCTTCCTCTAGATTAAATGAACCTTGGGAATGGTTTGAGGCTTTGCAGATTCGACAGAAGGCCATGAGGAAGATTCAGAAATGGAAGAAGCTGATGGATGGTGACTTGACTAGTGTCTATGAGGGTTGCATTGCATTTTTTGAAGTTATGACTGGCAGGAGAAAGATTGCTCCTAAGTACCTGAGTCTGGAACAACTGAAGGAATGGTGGCATGATGTTTATGCTCCAGACTCTGAGAATGTTATAATGGGGCACCAATTGGACGATGCAGCAACATACTTGTCAGTAATGGATAAATATCAATCTCACAAGGGTGATTGGAATAAGACTGTTGAGTAGTCAAAAGAGGAGATTGACTCCATTAAATGCAGACTTAGGGTTTTGCCTTTGCCACCTGTCACTGAGCTGGATAGGGTGTTTTTGAGGGTTCAAGGATCGTTGGACCAGAACAAGGACAAGGGAGGCGGTAGTTAATCCCCATTTTTGAGATTTGTGCTTCCCTATTATCATAGGGCATGTATTGATCCGGGTTGCATTGGGGATTGTGTCTAGGCCGACCTTGATGATGTATCGACATTTAATGTGTGCCTTATTTTGAATTCCTAAGGCCGACTTGTTTTGGTAGTTGTTTTATTTTGTAAATGTTTGGCTGGGTCGACATGTCTTGAGAATTTGCTATAAAAGGGCATTCTTGTCTCATTGTAGGGGTGAGCTAGAAAGTAATAGAGATAAGCAAGAGCGGAAAAGAGCTAGAGTATTTTGTAGTAGAAGTAGTATTCAGTTTCTTGAAGCAAATATTGTAACAGAACAGTGGAATTGTTGCAGTGTTTTGGTGATCTAATACAATAGAAGGCATTGTGGTTTTCTTGGTGAAATCTCTTGTGTTGGTTTATCTTGCATGGTTCTTGTTGTTCTATCTTTCAAATTGCTTAAATATTTAGGGTTTAGTGTTGAGAATTAGTTTTAGTTTGGTGAATGGTGTTTATGATTTCATAATTGGAATGTTTGTATCAATCTCTGGTCTATACTCCCAGTAACTATCTGATTGTAGTAGGCTGGTGAAGTCAACCTGGACCATATATTTGTTTGTGTTTAAGTTTTATTGTGGATGAATATCTATGATTTGAAAATCCAAATACCTCAGAAGATTGCACCATTCTTGTGATACTGCATTGTGGGTTAAGCAAGAATTGGTTACTTGAGATTGGTCCATTCCAGATATCTGTCATCTGCATTACTCATTCTAGGAATAGTTTAGATCTTATTATATCCTTTCACCCTTATCTTTTGCTATTTTTTTATTATCTGGTTAGATTTAGGATTTGAAATCATCATATTGCAAAATCTGATAAATTAGAATATACAGTTTGCTTGTAGTAAGGTCCAATTGTGATTACCAGCATTTCACTTTTTATCTGAGTTGTTTATGCATTGTCATGACCTGACACCCGAGAGACCTTGAGGTGATTTTCAGTAATTTATTCTTGAAGATTACCTTTCAAGAGAGATAGGATATTGTATTCTGTCTGAGTTGTTGCTGTGCAGAAAACACCATCAACAAGACCCTACTTGCACATGTATATTTCTCAATTCTCCAACTACATTAACGTCTATTTTATCAAGTTGGATGACCTTCTTGTTTGTTTGGACATGATTCAATCCCAGTTTCCTGCATACAGAAAATGGCATAACATTGCCAGAAGCCCCTGAATGTAGCAGACAATTGTGCAGATTCTTCCCACAGATCCTCAAACTTAAAAGAAATGGTGGGGTCCCTACCTTATTTCTAAACAAAGTTGCGTTCATGTTTACAGTGGGTGCCACCTTGGTTTACCCTTTTGATTTATCAGCTTCTTCCAAAGCTTTCAACACTATATCTCGTTGGGAAGGGCACCATTTTAGGATGTCAAAGTATGATAAAGCGGTTTTCTATTTCTGTATCTCAGAAACAATATCAAATTCTGTGTTATAACTTACATTATACTTGAAAACACTAGATGAATTACCTTTGCTAGGGAAATCAAACAGACCCTTCGATGGAGGAGGGTTGTTATCAGCACCCTGATTTGGAGGCACCATGTGATTAGGTGGTGCTGATGTAGTGAACGGACCCTTATTCTGTTTTCTTAAGAAGTGTCCTCCCTTTGTCTGAAAGGCTTGGGCATCATACACATCTTCCTCTGGTTCACTCTCATTCTGCATTGGGAATGAAGGTTCTTCTTCAAAGAGGTCATAAGCCATTGTTGTATCCACTGAGCCACCTCCTTTATTTGAATTCCCTTGGAATGTTTGGGAATCTGCCTATGCCATCTTCACAACCTTCTCCATTTTAGGATAGTTCACCTCAAAATGAGTTGCAGTATCATGCAGCCTATACCAGTTAGTCATAAAATTGAGGTTAACCACATTTGCAGTATGTGACTTGTCCTCATTAGCTTGATAATTGTGAGAAACTCCACCATTATTTGGCCCGGTGTTCCATTGTTTGTTATTATTAGGCCTTTGGTTATATCCTCTATTCTGATTTTGATAGCCTTGGTTAGAGAAATTTTGGCCTTGATAATTCCTTTGGCTATGATTATTGTTGTTCTGATAATTACCCTGATTGCTATTATTCTGATTAGGGTAATTAACTTGATTAGCATAATTACCTTGGTTCTGAGAGGGGTTCAGTTTAAGCTGAGCCATGTTATTTGTGACTTGAGACAAAGTTTTCTTTAGGGTTTCCACCTCGTTTGTGAGTTGAACTGTCCTTTCACTCTTAGTATTCTTAGCAACAAGTGGCTGACCGATAGGATTTGGTATTCTAGCTTGATTATGATGACCATGTGGACTGTGATGAGCCTATGATTGTTGAGAGAAGTCAGGAGCTCCATTGGCAAAGAATGGAATAGGAGATTGACTCTGCAGCTTAGACATAGGTCCATAATGGGAAGGAGACATCCCTGGGACAATATTGAATAAAGGGGTTGGATTAAGCATCTGATACCCCATAGAAGGAAAACCTCCTCCCAAGTTCCCTTGCTGAGAGCTAGTTTGTTGTTGCAGCTTGATGGCTAGATGATAAAGTTTAGACAGAGAATCAATATCAACCGGCTGATAAGTCCTTTGTAGGAGCAAGCCAAGCAGCAGGTCTATAACTCTAAAGTACACCTGAATGACACTATTCTCAGCAACTAGATAGGGGTCCTGCAATCTCCTATACATTCGTTGAAATCTTATATTAAACAAGGGTAGTGATTCACATGGCTCCTTCCTAATGGTAGCAAATTGATGGAACAAAATGGTTGGATCCACATAAACTTTGAACTAATTGATGAAAGCATTCTCCAGATCTGTCCAGCTCAGAATAGAACCTTGTGGAAGATTTAGGTACCAGTTGTATGCCATATCCTTTAAAGAATAAGGGAACAACCTAAAAACCACATCATGGCGAGCTATCTGGGCTTTGGTACAAGTGTTCTTAAAAGCTTGTATGTGCTCCTCAGCACTCCTTGATTCACCATGAATATATTTGGGACATAATCTCTCGGGATTCTTAGGCATATCATGAAAGCCTTCAATAATAGTCCCAAATGGAGAGGTATTATTCACAAAAAATTCCATTGGTGGTGGTGGTGGAGGCTTATCCAGCGGTTGGATGGGTTGAACCAACTGTAATGGCAATCAAGGTGGATTTGGTAGTGGATTCACGAGTATCAACTAGGGTATTGGTGAAAAGCCTAGTGGAGTGAGTGGATCTAACAAGGGTGGTAGAATGGTCGCCCTGTGAATCTTGTGTCTTGTTGGGGTATTTAGTTCTACCAAAGGTGGCGGGTTTTCAGTTGATCGAAGAACTCTATGGAACCTCTCTGGTGAGAAAAACCCAATATTATCTAGTTTTCTCTTCTGCCCTACCTCTAGCGCTAGTTTCTTGTTGATGTGCCAAATTGACCCACAACATGTAGGTAAGATAAAAGTAAAAGTATCTCACCTCTCCTGAAAAAGACAATCAATAATCAATCAGTAAAACTAAAGGTGGTGCAGTGAATTGGATGAGCAAGCGGCAGGCTGTAGTCGCTTTGTCCACTACAGAGGTAGAATACATGGCAGCTACACATGCCTGTAAAGAAGCAATCTGGTTAAAATATTTGTGTTCTAACATTGGTTTTGATACAGGAAAAATTACTATTTACTATGACAGTCAGAGTGCTATATGTTTGGCAAAAAATCCTACTTTCCATGCCAAGACGAAACATATAGATGTACAGTATCACTTTGTATGAGATATGGTGGAGGATGGGAAGGTCTCTTTGGAGAAAGTGGATACTCTGGAGAATGTTGCAGATGTATTGACGAAGCCAGTGAGCACAGATAAGTTTAGGTGGTGTGCCAATTTGATGGGCCTCAAGGCCCATGAATTTCAATAGTTCTATTATGCCCTGGAGGTGTCAGTAAGATCTTCGTCAAGTGGGAGATTGTTGGAAAATGTGCCTCAATTCTTACTGGCATGTAACTCTTGAAGGGCAAAGTTGGTGTGACATTATTGATGTCTGGCCGACTAGCTGTTCTGAATCCTTGTGAAAAGTTCGGGTCGCCGAGACCTTGCTGATGTCTTATCGACTGAAGTCATCAGTGTAACACATTTGCTTTGACATGAAGTCTTAGCGATGGAGGGTTGTCTCGCCGACAACGATTCACTAGGAGTCATCAGGGAGAGTCTTGAACACTCGATAGGACCTCTCAGCGACTGTTGAAGTCTCGCCGATTGTTTATGGTCTTTGGGGTAACGTAAGGTTTCAGTGTAAAGTCTTGGCAACGGGTGTTGGTCTCATTGAATGCTGACCTCGGGGAGACTTGGATGTTCGGTAAGAAGTTTTGCCGACGGTGGGTTCTCTCACTGATAGATGTGAACTTCGCTATGACCTCTTGGCAATAGTGGTATCTCTTGCCGATTGATGAAAATTTTAGAATAACATGAAGGCTCGGTGTGATGTCTTGGCAAAAGACGGTAGTCTTGCAGATGGTAGGACATTTCGATGTGACTTTGGAGCTTCAGTATGATGTCTCATCGATAGCGATAAGTCATGTCGATAGCGATACAAGTGATGATCATCGGTATGAGGTCTTGGCGACAAGGTGAGGTCTTAGTGATAGCTTTCTGGACTCGGTGTAACCTCTTGCTGATAGTAAGGACTCTTGGTGATATCGAATGCTGGCTGTGTTGGCATCAGGGAGACACGGTTAGTGTCTCACTGACATGCCAACATAGGTTGAACGCCCTTGACTAAGTGATGACTATCCTATGTGGTGTCTCGTGGACCAATCAGAGGAAGCAAAATTCAAATGGTTAGCGGTTGGATTTTTGCAACAGTTGCGACGTTGGAGCTGAACTGTATGCAAGGAAAAATCTACATAGGAATGGAAACTTTCTACGATGGGAAATTGCAGATAAGGATAAACAAGAGGATAAAATCAGTGGGTTGTAAGATTTGAGATAATGATTCTGAGCTGGATCGGCATAGAATCTGTGAGAGCATTTTCTGTAACAGAGGAAGAACAATGAATGAAGAAACTATAAAATTGATACCAGAGAGTTGTGTCTCTGCATTGTATGTAATTTGTTGATTACTGAAATACAAAGAGATTCGGCTTGGTGTGGTGGGTTCTTTCCCGAAAGGTTTTCCCACGTAAATTTGGTGTTCATTTGTCTTTGAGTATTTTTCTATTTCTGTAAATATTTCATGTGTGTCTTAATTGGATTGTAATTTGGAAATTAAAAGTACTATCTACATTCTTCCCTATGGTTTTGACATTAGGAAATTTGTTTCCGCACCTTTGCTTTCCTTATAAGTGGTATCAGATCCTGACCAGTTGTGTTATCCCTGTGAGTGGGTTGGGTTTTTTGTGTCAATTCTTTTTTAGTGGGAGTTTGGTAGAGGTCTGATAATTTAATTACAGATTAAGATGGCAAGCACATCTGGAAAGATTGAAATAGAGAAATTCAATGGTAGCAATTTTGAGTTGTGGAAACTCAAAATGGAAGATTTGTTAGTGGATCGTGATCTGTGGCTTGATGTGTCTGGAACGATGCCTCAAGGCATGAAGCAAGAGGATTGGGACCTTGCAGATAGAAAGTCTAAGGGGATGATAAGGCTCTGTTTGGCAAACTCTGTTCTTCTGAATGTTCATGAAGAGAAGACTGCATCTTCCTTGTGGAAAAGACTGGCATGAATTTATTAGGGCAAGTCCTTGGTGAATAAATTGTTCTTGAGGAAGAAGCTATATGCTTTGAGAATGCAGGATGGAGGATTTGTTGCTGATCATTTGAACGTTTTCAGCATGCTGATTGCACAGTTAACATCTGTTGGTATAAATATTGATGAAGGGGATCGTTGTATGCTTTTATTGTGTTCTTTTCCAGATTCTTGGGATCACCTAGTGATGGCTATTGGTAGTATGACATCCAATTTTAAGATGGAAGATGTTGTTGCTTCTTTGCTGTCAGAAGAGATGAGAAGGAAATCTTTTGAGATGGTGAAGGAGGCCCTTCCTGTTAGAGGAAGGTAGAAAGAAAAAGGCAAGAAGAAGGATAAGAAATCCATATTGAAATCAGAAGGGAGATCAAAGTCTCTTGGTAAGAAGTCCAAGGTGAAGTGTTGGAACTGTGGGCAACCTGGTCATGTCCGAAAGGATTTCAAAGAGGAGAAAAAGAAGAAGAAGAAGTATTCTTCTGACAATGATTCTTCTCAGAGTGATGCAGACGCCTTCATTGCAGCCTTGGCTACATAGGCATTAGATGATGTTTGGCTGATTGATTCTGGAGCATCTTTCCACATGACATCTCATAGAGACTGGTTCACTAAGTATGAAAAATATGATGGTGGAAAGGTGTATTTTGCAAGTGATTCAACTTTGGAAATTTTTGGCCGTGGAAGAGTCAGAATTCAATTCCCTGATGGAAGAGTGAAGGGAACCAATGATGTAATGCATATACCAGGTCTGGCTCGAAATCTACTTTTTGTTAGTAAGCTGAATGATATTGGAGTGCAAGTCACGTTCTCTGGAAATGGTTGCAAGATGACTAGAGGCTCAATGGTGCTAGCAAGGGGTGCTCGTATTGGTACCTTGTATAATCTGGATGCACAAGCTATTCAATGCAATAGTGTCTCTGCGAAGTCACAGAAAGCTATTCATGGAGGAAAAGAGGGAAATGTTCAAGATGGTGTAAACTCCATGGAGGTTAAACTTCCAGCAGAAAAGACTATGCTCTGGCATCATAGGCTAGGCCACATTGGTGAGAAAGGTTTAAAAACCTTGAAAAAGAAGAACCTGGTAGAAGGGTTTGAAGATTGTAACCTTGAGTTCGAATTTTGTAAACATTGTATATATGGAAAATAGCACCGTGTTTCATTTTATTCGAGTCCTCACAAATCTTCTAGTTTGCTTGATTATGTACATTCTGATGTTTTTGGTCCAGTGAATGTTCCTTCTTTGTCTAAGTCAAGGTACTATGTATCATTTATTGATGATTATTCAAGAAGAGTATTTGTATATTTTCTAAAAATTAAATCAGAAGTGTTCAGTCGGTTTAAGGAATTTAAAAACCTTGTAGAAAATAAGACTGGTAGGAAAATAAAATGTTTAAGGATTGACAATGGGGGTGAGTTTTGTTTAGATGAATTTGAAAGGTACTATAAAGATCATGGGATTAAAAGACATAAGACTACACCTTACACTCCACAACAAAATGGAGTTGCTGAAAGGTTCAAAAGGATAGTAATGGAAAGAGGACGAAGTATGTTGAGCAGTGTTGGCTTGGAGGAGAAGTTCTGGGTTGAAGCAGTCTCTACAACATGTTACTTAGTAAATTGTTCTCCTAACTCTGCTCTTGTTGAGAAGATTCCTTTGGAAGCATGGTCTGGTAAGAAGCCCTGTCTGAGACATATTCATGTCTTTGGCTGTGAGGCATATGCATATGTGCCATTTGAAAAAAGATCTAAGTTGGAAAATAAAGCTGTAAAATGTATTTTTATTAGCTATAGTGCTGGCATAAGAGGATACAAGCTTTGGAATCTTGAGACTGAGAAGGTTTTGTACAGCAGAAGCGCTATCTTTTGTGAGCTGAAGCATTCTATACTGGATCAGCAGTCAGAGAATAACTTAGAAAACAAAAAGGATGTAGTAGATATTCCTCTGACACCAGATAAAGAGGAATTGAAAAATAAAAATGTACCTGATACTGAGGAAAGCTTAAGTAGCTCTGAAAGTTCTGAAGAAGATGAAGAATCACCTCAGCCTCAGTCTGTGAGGAGGTCAACTCATGAAAGAAAGCAACCTGATAGGTATGGGTTTTCTTTGATAGATTCTACTTGTGCCTATGCCTTAATTTCTAGCACTGATGAACCTAGAATTGTAAAAGAGGCATTTAAAATGTTTGATTCAAACTCTTGGTTGGAAGCCATGAATGAAGAAATGGCATCATTAGAAAAGAATGATACCTGGAGTCTGGTGCCATTGCCTAAAGGCAGAAAAGCAGTGGGCTGCAAATGGGTATTTAAAAAGAAAATTGTTCCGGATGGTAGTGTAGAAAAATATAAAGTGAGGCTGGTTGCAAAAGGTTATTCCCAGGTAGAGGGAATTGATTATGGAGAAATATTTTCTCCTGTAGCTAAGCTGAAATCTATTAGATTTCTTTTGTCACTTGCAGCAGAGTATGACTTAGAGATTGAACAGATGGATGTGAAAACAACGTTTCTTCATGGTGATCTTGAAGAAGAAATTTATATGTCCTAACTGGAGCACTTTGTGAAAAAAGGTAAAGAAAGACTGGTTTGCAAGTTGAAGAAATCTCTGTATGGTTTGAAACAGTCTCCTAGAATGTGGTACCAGAAGTTTGATACTTTTGTTTTATCTTTGGGATGTGTAAGATCAAAATCTGATCACTGTGTGTATTATAAAGTTGAAAGTGATCGTGTTCTTATTATTGCTCTATATGTTGATGACATGTTGTTCATAGGCAATAGTAAGCTAATGATTTCTAATCTTAAGTCTCAGTTGTCTTCAAAGTTTGAAATGAAAGATCTTGGTGCAACAAGGTATACTCTAGGAATGGAAATAACCAGAGACAGGAAAAATAGAAAAATTTGGCTCAGTCAGAGTAAGTACATCAAGACTGTTTTAGAGAGATTTTGTATGACTGATTACAAGCAGCTAGTTGTTCCAGTTTTGCATGGAACGAAGCTATCTGTTGAAGACTGTCCAAAATCTCCAACTGAGATGGAGGACATGACCAGTGTGCCTTATGATAGTGTGGTTGGCAGCCTTATGTATGCAATGGTTTGTACAAGGCCAGACATTTCCCAAGTAATGGGAGTACTTAGTCGGTTTATGGCTAATCCTGGAAGAACACATTGGGATGCGGTGAAAAGAGTGTTTAGATATTTGAAGGGGACTTCAGAATATGCTTTGTGTTACCATGGGAACTTGGTTGAATCACGGAGGACTCTCAACATTCGAGGTTATGTGAATTCTGATTGGGCAGGGGACATTGACAGTAGGAGATCCACCAGTGGATATATTTTCATGATGAATGGTGGTGCAGTGAGTTGGATGAGCAAGGCTGTAGTCGCTTTTTCCACTACAGAGGTAGAATACATGGCAGCTACACATGCCTGTAAAGAAGCAATTTGGTTAAAACGTTTGTGTTCTAACATTGGTTTTGATGCAGGAAAAATTACTATTTACTATGACAGTGAGTGCTATATGTTTGGCAAAAAATCCTACTTTCCATGCTAGGACGAAACATATAGATGTACAGTATCACTTTGTACGAGATATGGTGGAGGATGGGAAGGTCTCTTTGGAGAAAGTGGATACTCTGGAGAATGTTGCAGATGTATTGACGAAGCTAGTGAGCACAAAAAAGTTCAGGTGGTGTGCCAATTCAATGGGCCTCAAGGCCCATGAATTTCAGTAGTTCTATTATGCCCTGGAGGTGTCAGTAAGATCTTCGTCAAGTGGGAGATTGTTGGAAAATGTGCCTCAATTCTTACTGGCATGTAACTCCTGAAGGGAAAAGTCGGTGTGACATTATTGATGTCTGGTCAACAAGTTGTTTTGAATCCTTGTGAAAATTTCTGGTCACCGAGACCTTGCTGATGTCTTACCGACTGAAGTCATCGGTGTAACACATTTGCTTTGACATGAAGTCTTAGCGATGGAGGGTTGTCTCACCGACAACGATTCACTAGGAGTCACCAGGGAGAGTCTTGAACACTCGGTAAGACCTCTCAGTGACTGTTGAATTCTCGCTGATTGTTTATGGTCTTCGGGGTAACGTAAGGTTTCGGTGTGAAGTCTTGGTGATGGGTGCTGGTCTCACCGAATGCTGACCTTGGGGAGACTTGGATGTTCAGTAAAAAGTCTTGCCGATGGTGGGTTCTCTCGCTAACAGATGTGAACTTCGCTATGACCTCTTGGCGATAGTGGCATCTCTTGCCGACTGATGAACACTTTAGAATAAAATGAAGGCTCAGTGTGATGTCTTGGCGAAAGACGGTAGTCTTGCAGACGGTAGGACATTTAGATGTGACTTTGGAGCTTTGGTATGATGTCTCATCGATAGCGATAAGTCCTATCGATAGCGATACAAGTGATGATCATCGATATGAGGTCCTGGTGACAAGGCGAAGTCTTAGCGATAGCTTTCTGGACTCGGTGTAACCTCTTGCCGATAGTAAGGACTCTTGGTGATATCGAATGCTAGCTGTGTTGGCATCAGGGAGACACGGTTAGTGCCTCACCGACATGCCAACACAGGTTGAATGCCCTTGATCGAGTGATGACTATCCTATGTGGTATCTCGTGGACCAATCAGAGGAAGCAAAATTCAAATGGTTGGTGGATGGATTTTTGCAATAGTTGTGACGTTGGAGCTGAACTGTATGCAAGGAAAAATCTACACAGGAATGGAAACTTTCTATGATGGGCAATTGCAGATAAGGATAAATAAGAGGATAAAATCAGTGGGTGGTAAGATTCAAGATAATGATTCTGAGTTGGATCGGCATAGAATCTGTGAGAGAATTTTCTATAACAGAGGAAGAACAGTGAATGAAGAAACTGTAAAATTGATACCAGAGAGTTGTGTCTCTGCATTGTATGTAATTTTTTGATTACTGAAATACAAAGAGATTTGGCTTGGTGTGGTGGGTTTTTTCCTGAAAGGGTTTCCCACGTAAATCTAGTTTTCATTTGTCTTTGAGTATTTTTTTGTTTCTGTAAATATTTCATGTGTGTCTTAATTGGATTGTAATTTGGAAATTAAAAGTACTATCTACATTCTTCCTGATGGTTTTGACATTAGGAAAGTTGTTTCCGCACCTTTGCTTTCCTTACAAAACCCAATATTATCTAGTTTTCTCTCTGCCCTCCCTCTAGCGCTAGTTTCCTATTGATGTGCCAAATTGACCCACAACATGCAGGTAAGATAAAAATAAAATTATCTCACCTCTCCTGAAAAAGACAATCAGTAATCGAACTAATCACCTCCCAAGGTCTTTGATGCTGGTTCACAACGTTGTTGTTTCACGAAGTGGTCAATATGGTTGTAATGTTCAAGGGGCCTGCTGGTTTTGAGCTTCTAGATTGTTGCAAGATCAAACATCTATCTAAACCTACTTTAACCAGGGGTTTTAAAGAAATAGAAAAAGATAGATCAAGGTTTTTAAACTGAAAAGAATGTTGATTCATTCAAATAATCAGACTTGTTACCTTCCAAGGAATTCCAAAACTAGAACTGCAGAATAAGATTAACTTGTAATTGATACAAAGTTTCATTCATTCACAGTGCAAACTTTAACAGTAGATTGCAAATCATCATTCAAAAAAAACATGAGATAAAATTTCATTCCTTGAGAGCTTTTCAAATCAAAATGATTAACCAAAAATGAATACCATTCTAGAGCATAATATAAAGTAGGCTTAAATATGGCTGCTCCTACTATTAATGAAACAGATAAACAACATTTACACATCTGGAAAGATCACCAGTGTATAGAAACACATGTCTTTAAACTATCTCCATCTATGCTAAGAAAATCTGAAAATACATCACCATCCTCTTCCTGGCAAACTGTAAAAATGAAAAAAAATGTCTAACTTACTTCAAAAAACCCTAACTTGCTTTACTGATAAATTCACCCTTTTACATTTGATTTCTCCAGCCCCTACCTTTCTAACCCTAACTTCTAACTCTTACAAAATGATCAAGATCCCCCATAAAGAGGCGAAAGCGCTATATTTATAAAACGTGTCAAAATGAGTCAGCGCAGTTTAGGGTTTACAATAAGTCAGCCACAAAGTAAGTCAGTTACAGAACACGTCGGCCCTAGAAGAGTTTGAAACAAAGTCAACACACATTAAATGCAAGGGCACCGACCAGAGGCAAGAAACAAACCAAAATGCGTGAAGAAGAGGCAAAGCGAAACGATGAGGAAGCATGACTTTCGACGCAACTTTGTATTAACTGCTTCCTCCACGTCGCCCATACCCTGCCTCATTATGGCCTTCGTCATCAAGAACGTCCTCTGCAATCCATCCGCAAGTGGTATAGGAAAAACTCTAGTTCACCATTTAATAGCATCAATGTTATTCTTCAGCTGCCTCATCGCATTGTCCCAGTCTCTCTTAGCTATTCATGTTGCTGCCTTGCTAGACTCAGCCTGCATCAATCAAACACCAATGTGAGAATCTGATTGTTGACAACATTTCATCAAAGTGTTAGCTTAAAATCATGATAAAAACCATTAAATTAGCCATTAAGCATCAACACTAGATCATCAAAATGAACATAAGTAGCATACAACAATGAAATTTACCAAATTAAAGCATGGAAACATAAGAATTTATCATTAGAATCATCCATTTTACCAAATTTCCTCATTCTACAGCACCTCCCAGAAAATCCAGAAAAATCCGAATGGACTGGAATTTCGCGAAAATGACAACACAACACGAATTCTGGGAAAACGAAGAGGAGAAGGAGAAATCAGGAAAATCTGACCAGACCAAAATTCCGTGAATGACTCAGAACTCTGAACTTCAGAAAATTGAAGGGAACCAGGCAAATGAAGGAATCCAGGAAAATCCGACCAGGTAGGAAAATCTTGAACTTGACAGAAAATTGGAACACCGGCCACGACTTCACTCAAATTGACCGAAGGTCACAAATTTGAGGACGTTGGGCACGAAAATCGTTTAACACGAGCCCCCTACAGAACTTATTCGAATCCTAGGCTCAATTGAAAGCAGATCAAGACGAAATGGCGACGCCCTAGGCACGAAACCCTAGATTTTAACCACAAATGCATAGGGAAAACCATGAAATTCCCAAACACACAGGAATTTGAACTCCAAGCAAGACCATAATGTTCTAAAGCACAACAAGATGAACATCTCAACTCAGGGGAACGCAAATGATGATGCAAAATGGAAAAAAACACAAAAAACAACCAAGTTCAGAAACCCGATGGCCAAACGAAAATTCAGAAAAATTCGGCCTAGGCAGAATTCTGCAAAGGCCAAAAATTCCTGAATCGCAATGTAAAACAGGTCGGGTCGGATTCTGAACACAATCCGGGAAAATATGGATGGGGTGGAAAATCCCGACCTAGCTCGGAAACCCAAACAGCAGCAAGAAACCGAAGTTTGAAAGTTCGGGAAAATCCAAACGGACAGGAAAATCCTAAACTAGGTTAAAAACCCGAACTTCGCCCAAAACACTAGATTTTTGATATTCAACTTGGGAAAGCAAGATAAACATATTAAGCACATGCCAAGGCAAAGAGAAACCTCAAAATCGAAGAGGGCAAGACACAAAGAGCGAAAGCAGAAGAGGGGGGTCCCATTTTAATCCACTTTAAAATGGGGTGTTATGCAAGGCATAACAAGTTCATCAAAATTCGCATTTTAAACCAAGTTGTGAAAATTTAGTTTTGAGAGTTAGAAATATTTTTGCGCATGCAAGAGCTCTGTTTTTTTAGCACTTTTGCATATTTCATGCAGGAGCGCTGATTTTTAGTGCATTTGCATATTTCATGCAAGAGCGCTGATTTTTAGTGCTTTTGCATATTTTCCACATGTAAAAGCACCAATTTTTTTCGCTCTTGCACATGCAATGTTGGGGTATTTTAGCGCTTCTACATATTTTCTACATGTAAAAGCGCTGAATTTTTGTCGCTCTTGCACATGCAATGCCAGGGTTTTTTAGCGCTTCTAGATCTTAAACTACAAGTCATATGTTGAAGCTATGTTTTTTACCGCTTTTACATATGAGATGCAAAAGCTCCATTTTTCACCACTTTTACATATGACATGTTGAAACGTTGTTTAGCACTTTTACACAAAATGCAATTTCCTTCCAAAACATGCCAGAGCATTCTTTTTAGTGCTTTTACATCAAATGCAAAATTTCCAAGTGTAAGGGAATTGATTTTTAGCACCCTTGCACAAATTTTTGAAAATTTTACTAACACCCAGAAACTTCCAAAACTGTGTTCTGAGCTTTGTTTTGCCCATTTCACTCAATTTTTCTAACTCCATTGCTCACATCCACTTGCTAGTTTTCTCTCTTCTACTCCATTCTCTGCCATCATTGCATTCAAGCTTCCCAAACCCATGAAATTGCTCAGATTTACATCCAATATGCAGTGTCTTGAAAATTTGAGTAATTACATCTGAAGTGCAATACCCCATGCAAAAACCTCAGTTTTCCTACTTTGCATCAAAATTGTTAAATCCTACTCTTGCATACATTCTAATCTCTTGTGCTCAGATTCCAGAGCAGTTTTGATCAAGTTCTTGCTTATCACCAAGCAAGAAGGCTTTGAAGTACAACCAGAAAGTTCTTCCCATGTTTCAATTTTTCAAGAAAGTGTTCATAAATGGTTCAAGAAGAATTTGAAGAAGAAGCTTTCTCAATAGCTTCAATGAAAAAAATGATGGATTTCCAGCTTTCTCTAGATTTAAGAATTGTTCCTAAAAGGCACTAGAAAGTATTCAATCTCATCGAAGGAGTCAATCTCAAGAATCCTCATTATCTCCAAAGTACACTCCAATGCCAGACAGTGATGAAGTGCATGTCATCATGAAGTTTTCATGGAGAAAGATGTTGAAGAAGGAATTTTTTTTCCTTAGATTAGATTTCCCAGTTTTAGCATTTTTCATGCTTTATGTAGATTGGTTTTGACATTTTACATGTCATTTTAAAAAATGTAATTACATGTAAAAACATAGATGTTTTCCTACATTCATGGATGAAATTTTTGAATAATTCAACTAGTTTGTTAGTGTTTTTCCTAGATTAGCTCTCCTCTCCCATCTATAAATAAGAGAGGATTATATTGTAATTGTGACCTTTTAATCTTATGCATCGAAGTACTACCCAATTGTGAAGCAAATATTGAAACTTTGAGTTCATTTTTGTGAATCTATTTTTGATCAATAAAGAAGTGAAGTTGCACACCAAAATTTTTTGTTGGGAAAAATTCTCTTGTGATTTGATTGAAATTGATAGTGCTTAGTAATTGAGGCTGAAAGGATTTTGAGTGAATATGTGTAGACTTTGAGCTACACTCATTGCTTGAAATTATGATATTGTTGATAGTATTGGTGAATTCTCTACAAGAATTTGTGCTTATATTTATTCATGTTTCTCATGGGATTAATTGTGAAGTAAATTGAAGACTTTGTGCTCTTTTTACAATGCTGGTTATTATCTTGAAGGATTCATTATCGGAAACTATTGAACGACTTTGTGCCTCTGTGAGCTTTTCTTATTTGTTACTTATCTTTATCATGCTAGTATAATTAAAAATTTGTGATTGAAGATGAGGTAAGGTGGTTAATTAGTTTGAATCCTCTTTTCATGTTTGAGGAATTTGAAATTCATGACAATCTTATGTTTAAAGAATCAGGGCTTGGTCTGCCAGAACTGTTATTAGTGGAGATTGTTCATTTTTCTATTAATGGTCAGGGAAAGGATACTACTGTGGTAGGGGATCGAAGTGTCTTAAGGTCACAATGTTGTCGCTATGATCAAAAGGTTTCTCATTAATCAATGAGCTATGATGCTATTGGGGATATGAAAAATTCAAATTTGTCTCAAGGGTAGGAAACATTTTTAATGACAAAGTCTCAGGAAATAATAAAAAAATCCATGAACTTCTATACATGTCTCTTCGCATCAAGAGGAGATTTATGGTGAGAGATGGCTATTTAGGAGCATTGGAATTAGTTTTATGTTTAGTTACAACACCCAGGTTTCAGGTTATTCATATTCTTGCCTCGCTCTAGAAGTTGCATGTGTTAACAGGCTTTTTTAGGTCTGGGTCTTTCTTCTCATAGCCTTTCAGTGGTTTCACATGAGTTATTCTTTCCTTTCCTCCTTGGTAGGTTCCAACCTACCTTGTATATAGTAGTTTTTGGTGTGTTTGTTTAGTTTTGGGTTTTGTCGTTTCTCTCTGCTCAACTCTGTTGCCCATGGATAGGATTGGTCATAGTGCTTCTAGGTTCCCCATTGCATCCTTCACAGTCCTTGTCCCCAGTTAGAGCCATTATTACTTAAATTTTGGGCCCCTCTCCTAAAATTGGCACCCCCATGTCAAAATTTTGGTTAATTCTTAATTTGATGATGTTTGATTAAGTGTCCCTAACTTGTGCGGTGTTTTCACTAGTTTTTCTAACTTCCCATTTTACTACCTTTGCCTTTACTTCTCCTTTTTCTTAAGTCGAGTGATGCTTTAGGGTGTTGTTATAACTTTTTGAATACCTTAAGTTATTATTTTGAATGGTCGTTGGTCCGTACTTAGAGTTCACAAACTTGTTAAAAATATAGCTAGCAATAAGTTTCAAAGTCTTTTAGACTGGGCAAGAATTAAAGCAGTTTCTAAAACTCGAGTGGTGATTTGTTAAGTTGTGTGAACCCTCCATATTACTGCCAAAGTATAGTTTCAAAGGAATTAAAGAAGTTATAATGCATTTTTGGGTGCATTCCAGATAAATGAAAAAAATATTTGTACAAAAATGAATAAATGTCATTCAGATACAATGAACTAAACTAAAACCAAACACATAATTATTCATAAAAAAGAGAGGCGACAACAAAGATACAAAATGATATATTTTATTATATATATATATATATATATACTAGTGGAGATACAAAATTTTATGTCAATTACAAAAAGTGACTAGATAATATTAAAACAATGATATCTTCATGCGCAAAGGGAAAACATCAACAAACAAATCACTTCCACCACCACCTAAAGGTGCTCTATCTGGGTAGGTGATAGTAGGTTCTCATGAGATTACAAAAATTGAGCAAATAGCCCCATGTTGTTCCTCACCAGAGGGTCACTGCTTCTTCGATGGATTCACTTTGGGTCGTGGTCACAATACAAATGGTGTCACACACCAGTCCGCTTCATGGGTAGTTGTTGAGGCCAATGATGGATACATTCAATTGATGGAGAAACTTTGGTCGGACCAGTTGCTCTGCTGCCCACATTCCATAGTCACGACACTCGAAGGTGTGGATTACAGTGTAGAAAAAATTCTCTAGGAGCATTGCATTGTGCACATGCAACTAGTTCAAAAATACCTCTCCAAGTGTGCCTCACATCACCTCCTCTTCAACTTAGCTCTAGACAAAAAAGACCTTTAACTGGTTAGATAAATGCTTGAAGAGGGGACTGCATTCGATTTCCTCAATGATAATGAAGTCATTCATGGACACTCCATCACTCTGAGCACTCACCATGTTTGACACTTTAGGTTGGCGAAGTGAGGTAGTTCCTATTGAATTTATAGAAGGTTGGTGAGACATTTGAGCTAAAGATGATCAAGATGATAGGATGGCAATGCGATTGGGATTAATTGTTGATATGACAGGAATTTAGGTTATATTCCTAATTGATCATCTTGCTAGATAGCTTGCACATGCATTTCCATTACACCTCTACGATAGTTATTTAATGCTTAATTTGTAAAGCATGCAAACCGCTCAAGAATTGATGGCCACAGGGCAGGAGCTTAATCAAGAAATGCTCAGAAATCACTTGAAGTCTTATCATTAGTGGTGTAGTCATTTCAGCTATTTATTATTTTCCAGTCATTGGTTTCCAAGATGGAAAGTTAGGAAACAAGAAAGCGTTACTGCAACCAATTAGTCATTGTCCAAGAGAGGGATACAACTCCTATATCTAGGTAAAGATCCATTCAACGAGGGTCTAATTCCTTGAGAATACATTGTGTTGTAGTTGAGGGAGGAACATTTGATTTTCTTCGAGTTTCATTTACCTTCTAATTGCAATAACTCACAATATGTGAGTTGTGTGTTGAATGCAATGTTGATCGTACTGATTTGTGAGTCATGTGCATAAATAGAATATATTTTATGTGTGAAATCTATTCAACTGCATTTATTTCATCTTTGTAATTATGAAGTCTTTATTTTTTATTCACATCCACATTCGTCATTAATCAATACAGTCTGTGAGCTAGTTGATTGATGATTTTTAGATTTCATTTCGTATTAATAACATTCTTATGGGCTAATGTTTGTTTCCTTTACTTCTTTCTGGTTAAAAGAAAATTTATCACCTATTTAAATCATATGAGGGAGTTGTACCTCTCAATTCAGAGGAAAGCCACAAATGCAATTGTGGCCTTTCCATAGCTGCTAGCGGCTTGGCACCAGTGCTTATTGATCAGAAGAGTTATTTCTTATGGTCATATTTATTAGGGGCCAATTCATTTTCTATCAATTCTCAACCATAGCCTTAAATTCATTAAACTTGTCTAGAGCTTCTGATTTTTCTTTGAGAAATGTAACTCAAGCCATTCTAGGATAATCATCAATTAATAACATGAAATACCTATCACCACATGAGCTTCTAATTTTGGTAGGTCCACATGGATTTGTATGCACTAACTCCAAGGGACCTATGGTAGACTATTCTTTTGTCTTGAATCTTATCTTTATTTTATTTCCAACTTGACATTCTTTGCAGATTGCATTGATAGGCTTTGTAGTCTTTGGTAAATCTCCCACAACACCAATAGAATTGATCTTCACTAGGCTATCAAATATAATGTGATCCATTCTTCTATTCCATAGCCAAATTTAATTAGTTTAAGACATAAAGCACTTTGTACCACTACATTTGAGTTGATAAACATGACCTTTTGTCCTTGTTCCAACAACAACCAAAGTACTAGAGCTTCCTTTTCTAATTTCACAACCACCATTCTGAAATACAAGATTATATACTTTGCTACAAATTTTTCCTACACTTAGAAGATTATGTCAGAGACCCTTGACATAAATAACATCATCTATTTTATAAAAAAATAGTTGAACCTTTTTCATAGATCTTAGCAGATGTATCATCACCAAGCTTAACAATACCACAATCATACTTTTCAAGCTTAAAAAACTTACTCTTATCACCTATCATATGATTTGAATATCCATAGTCAATGATCCAATAATTCTTCTCTTCTCTAGCATGAAAGGCAATCAACATAGTTCCTTCAATGTTATGACCTATTTCTAGAGCACTTTCCTTCATACATCTTTCAAGATTAGTAGAATTAGTTCCAACATTTAAAGCCATGAACAAGAATTCATCACTTTTTTCATCCAGATAATCTAATTCTTCATCATTAGATACACCATTGTCCTTTTCAACATAATAAATATTTTTTATAAATTTACCCTTATGATCCTTTTTTTTGTCATTTGTAACTTTGATTGAAAATTTAGATGCATAATGACCTATCTTTCCACAATTGAAACATTTGAAAGGTAGATTTGCTATGTATTTTCTAGTACCTTTTTTCAATTTCCTCACAAATTTTTCTTCCACCTCATCAATATCATTTGGATTTGATCCATCATCCTTTTCCAATTTGCAGAATTTAAAAGTTTATTTGTTTGTAGTATCTTGACCAAACTCTCTCATTTCAAAAGAAGTTAAAGAACCAAAAATCTGATCTCTAGAATAATTATCCAAATTTTGGGCTTCCTCAATAGAAAAAACATTAGAACTATAAGCTTTAGGTAGAGTTCTTAATACCTTTTTTATAATTCTGCTTTCATCCAGATTTCCACCAAGACCATTGATGGCATTGACAACTTCATCAACTTTGAGCATGTACCCAGTATTATCTTCATCTTCAGATATCCTTAGGGTTTTAAATTTATCTTTTTATTTTTTCATATTTTCTTGTTTAACCTTGCCATCTCCTTCATAGATACCTTCCATATTTGTCTAGATCTCTTTAGCAGATTTTAGACTTATCACCTTTCCAAGTTTAGAATCAGAAAAACCACTCAAGACTGTATTCCTTTCTCTTCCATTATTTTCATGATCCTTGATCTCATCATCACTTGTTGGACCATTTGTAGGAATAGTATAACCTTTTTCAATAGAATTCCAAATGCCAAATCCAAGAGAAACCATAAATGACTCCATCTTGGCTTTCTAGTAGGTAAAATTTGTTCCATTGAACAAAGGATCTTTGACAACTTTCTTGTGTGCCATCTAGATCTACCTCAAGCAGTTAAGCTTCTTCTTGGGAACCACAAATTTGATACCAATTTTTAGATGCACAAGATAATTGAGAGGGGGGTGAATTAGTTGTATGCTTTAAAACATTCAAACCCTCAATATCTTTTCAAACCCCGATCAATCATTAAACCCTTAACATGCATTAACATAATACATAAACATGTAAAGTAGTAATCCAAACACATCAAACACATAAGAACACTAGATCTATGTGGAAAAACTAAGAAGGGAAAAAAAATGGTGAGGATTAGCTCACTAATATATGAATTACAACACCAAATACAATAAGGCTCACTGCCCAGAAAGATAAACAAATGCTCACCACTGGTGGCTCACTACTAAAAGAATCACTGTCTAGAAGAGAGAATAATAGAAGAAGGGGTGGGTCACTACCAATTTGAGCTACTAATAATGCATCTCTCATGTTCCGAAGCTATAGTTCCATTGAAGCATAAACAACTCATCAAACAGACTGAAATGTAGACACCTTTTGCTTACTACATTTGGAATTCATAGGAATTAAGGCTCGCACTCATATCACCACACTTGATCACATTCACATATTTCACATCACACACTCTGCTCTTAATCCACACAATAATTCTTCTTGCATTACACCCTCTAAACCTAAAATAATCTCAATTAGGTCAGCCTAAAGGAAACATATACACCTCAACCGTGTAACATCAAATAGGTCGACACCAAAAATTACATAGTGGAAAGAAGTGAAGGAATACCATGCCACTACTTAGTTGGGAACCAAACATACATTGACACACTTCTCAACACTTCCTCAAACAATAATTATCCTCCGCAATTAGCGCTAGCACACAAGATCGACAAAACTTGCACTAACACTAACAAGCAACCACAAGCTCACACATCTCTAGGTCTAAAACATATCATAGGCCACACAAAAACATTCCAAAACATCTAAGAATATTTCACATCATCAAAATTTTCACCACAACTACTGCAACCACCTGAAACTCAAGAACACCTTCATTATGTGCAGCCAGACATATTGGCACAAACATCCAACAAACCAAACAAATTTGTGGAAAAATTCAACACCTAAAATTTCAAGGGAATGTAGATACAAATGATATAATCACATTACCAAATCCGTAAGATGAGAACCTTCATTGCGAATAAATGTAGAGAAATCTCATTTCTCCCAAACATCATGTTTCATCAAATAGACATACTATCAAACACATCCACTATAGTATGATTTAGAACCTAAATGGTGCAGGAGCACCAGGCAAAGGACTATTTTGTTTTTGAGTTCTTTAATTTTTTTGTGCTATCATAAGGTCATTTTGACCATTATTTTAGGTGCTTATGGTTGTTTTTGGTCTTTGGGAAAGAGGGTGTCAAGATTCCAATGAGTTTAGAGGCTCACTTTGCTAAATAGTGAAAAATTGTTAAATGTCTGAAAACACAGCGGGTTTTACAAAAGTTCTTTTTAGGTCATTTAGAAGCACGACCCAAGCACCTAAATTGTTGTGGAGGAATATTTAAGGCATACCACGACCTTTTTGGTTGGTTAGAAGTTTTTTGTACGGATTGTGTCTCCAGAAATTAAAGAAAACAACGTTCTTGTCTTATTTTCTGTTTGTCTGTTCTTGTTTGCGTGACAACAGCTAAATTAATTAAAAGAGGCATTTTATGGGTTTTTTTAGCATGTAGAGAGGCCTCTGGAAGTTTTTTTTGGCACATTTGATAGCTGTTCCATCATTTCATCCATTCTTGTAAATTCTGTGTTTTATTTCCTTATTTCTGTTTTGATTGGAACTGTGTAAAAATGGAGTTCTAGGCTGCATTCCTCCATACCAGGAAGTATGGAATTGTTGGGAACGTGTTCAGGCTCCATCTCTGTACATATTTTAGTGGTAGGTGTTAGGTTTTATTTGGTTGCAGGAGCTATGAGAAAAGTCTTACCCTAGGTGAGCCAGTGAAGAGCCCAGCTAGGAAAGGCTGCAGAACAACGTTGATAACTTGCAGGGGAGAAAATATTTTCGAAAAATTATTTTTGGAGAATTTAGGGGAAGGTCCTGGCCACGTATGGTGCCAAGGAGGAGATCCCAACAATCCGTTTAGGAGGAGAACTTTTCACCAGTCCTAAAACTGGTTCTGGACAGTTAGAAACCCTAGTTTTCTGGGCAGTGTTTGCATGAGGGCAGAGTACAGCCTGGACAGAGCCAAGACCCTAGAAATCTTGAAGGTGTAGGTAGGGGAAACACATTTCCTAAGCCAAGAACCATGTTTCTTTGGTGGGTTTAGGAGGGAAAAGCAATTTACCCCTGTTCAGAGACCAAATAGGGGTTCAAGGCTAAACCTATGGAATAGGCTTCATGCAAGTGTTGGTAGGTTGGAGTCTAAGTGAAGTTTCAGGAACCCTAGGAGGTTGTTTTGGAGCTTTGGAAAACATTCCCTCACCCCTGAAATATTCATTCATGTATTGAGGGAGGATTAGTCTTTTGGATGCATAAAAGGCTAAGGAAGAAAGGAGTCATAGCACCAAGATTTGGCTTGGTAGTTACAAACTTGACAAGATAGTGAGGTTGGTAGGAGAACCAGGGGAACTTAGACAAGGTAGAGTTCCTATAGGTTAGGGTGGAATAGAAATTTCACCAAGGAGGTCTATGACAAGGCCTAGTGCAGGAATCTATGATTGCTTCCTGCAACACCTGAAAACAGTGTGATTGATTCCTGCAGCCTCCCTATCAGATTGGTATCAGAGCAAGTAAAAGATTTGGGAAGCAGCTTATATGTCAGAAGTTGAGTCAAGTGAAACCCCCACCATGGTGACAAATGCACAGTTATCCAAGAGGGTTGAAGAACAAGAAGAGGACAACAAGTCCCTGAAAGAAAGAATAGAGCAATTGGAGAAGGCATTGAACAATGAAAGGTTGGAAGGAATAGTGCCAAAGGAAGAAGAGGTTGCAGAGGAAGAAAAGGTCCCTGAACCTGACCCTGTTTTGGAGGAGGAGCCTTTCTTGAAGGCATTGAAAGCCTTGAGTGGAAAAGGACTTGAGGGAGTACCATTATTTAGTGGGAAAATGGAACCTGATTTGTTCATGGATTGGATAGATGGAATGGAGAATCACTTTGAGTGTGATGGAGTTACTGAGGCTCAGAAGGTGAAGGTTGCTAAATCAAGATTGAGAGGATCAGCCTTGACATGGTGGAAATTTGTTCAGACAGAAAGGGAAAAAGAAGGTAAGCAGCCCATTTCAACTTGGAAAGGAATGGTTGCTAAGGTAAAGGAAGCATATATGCCAGATGATTATGAGATCCAACTTCACAAGAAGAGACAAAGTCTAAGACAGAAAGACCAAGATGTAAACACTTATAATGAAGAGTTCCAAAAGCTTTGCTTGAGATCTAATGTAATAGAGGATGAGAGCCTAAAAGTGGCTAGGTATCTTAATGGCTTAAAATGGAACATCCAAGAAGAGATGGCTCTTTTGAGTCCTAAAACAGTACACCAATATTATCAGTTGGCTATCAAGATTGAAGAAAGGAACAAGAGGAAGCAAGATCAGTCTTCTAAGGGCAGAGGCAAAGGAAGAGATCAAAGAGGACAGCGTGGAGGTTACCAAGGAAGAGGTAATGATCAAAGAACCCAAGGAGAATCCAAGCTTACTGAGCATGGAGGTGAAGCATCCTCAAGAGGAGGATTTAACAGAGGAAGAGGACCTCAAGGAGGTTCAAACAGAGGAAGAGGAGTAGGCAGAGGTAACTCTTACTTTGCCACCATGAAATGTTACCAATGCAATCAGCTAGGTCACCCTGCTTATAGATGTCCGGAGAAAGCTTCTTCATCAAGCAATGAAAAGAGAGTGGCCTATGCACAAGAGGACACCATGAGTGTCAAATCATCTGAGATCAGTCAAATAGAATCAGAAGTAGGTGAAAATATGATGTTTAATAGAGTGTTGATCAGACTACCGGTTAAGGAAGAACCCAAGCAAAGGATAGCTTTGTTTAGAGCAAGGTGCAAGATATTGGGAAAAGTATGCAAAGTCATTGTGGATTCTGGTTCAACAGATAATATAATCTCAGAGGAGGTAGTAACTAAGCTAAAGTTGGAGAAGGTACCTCACAATAACCCCTACAAGCTCACATGGCTGAACAAAGGGCAGAGTGTTTTGGTTAATGAGCAAGTAACAATAGAATTTTCAATTGGAGGATATAAAGACAAGCTGGTTTGTGATGTATTACCCATGGATGCATGTCATCTACTACTGGGAAGACCATGGCAATATGACAGAAGTGTTGTTTATGATGGAAAAGAGAACACCATCTCATTTAAGAAGGATGGAAGAACCTTCAAGCTACAGTCATTGACAGAGGAAGATGAGGCGCAGTCAAAGGTTCCTAATATCATGTTGAGCAGTGGTAAAGAGTTCATCAAGGATCTACACCAAGGGAATGAAGGTTATGTGGTCCTAATGCAGTCCAAAGAGGAAGAAAAGGCTGAGAAGATAGTCATACCTGAAACAGTTCAAAGGCTGCTAGAAAAGTACAAGAGCATAGTTAGTGATGGAACACCTACAACTCTACCAACAAAGAGGGCAATAAGTCATCAAATTGATTTCATACCTGGAGCTTCATTTCCTAACAAGGCAGCATACAAAATCACACCAGATCAGAATCTTGAAGTGGCAAGACAAGTGGAAGAATTGTTAAATCAAGGTCTAATTCAAAAGAGCATCAGCCCTTGTGCAGTCCCAGTTGTTTTGGCAACAAAAAAAAGGAGGTAAGTGGAGACTTTGTACTGATTCTAGAGCAATAAATAGAATCACAATTAGGTATAGGTTCCCTATTTCTAGAATAGAATATTTAATGGATTGCCTTGGAGGAGCACAATATTTCACCAAGTTGGACCTTAAGAGTGGTTACCATCAAATCGGGATTAAGGATGGAGATGAATGGAAGACAGCTTTTAAGACAAATGATGGCTTGTATGAGTGGAAAGTGATGCCATTTGGCCTCTAAAATTCCCCTAGCACATTCATGAGACTAATGAATGAAGTGCTTAAGGATTTCACAGGGATTTTTGTGGTAGTATACCTAGATGACATACTAATTTCCAGTAAGACAGCAGAAGAACATTTGAAGCATGTGGAGATGGTACTTAAAAGGTTGCAAGAAGAGAAGTTGGCAATCAATCTAGAGAAGTGTGCGTTCTTCAAGCAAGAGCTTGTGTATCTAGGCTTTGTAGTATCCAAAGGAACGTTGAAGATGGATCCAAGCAAGGTGGAAGCCATCCTAAACTGGCCCACACCAACCACAGCAACAGAGGTAAGGAGTTTTCATGGTTTGGCTCAATTCTAAAGAAAATTCATAGGGAATTTTAGTGGTATATGTGCATCAGTCCTAGATACCATTAAAGGTGGTCTGAAAACAAAGTTTAAGTGGACTCAAGAGGCTGATAAAGGGTTTGAAAAACTAAAACAAGAGGTGGCAACCCAACCTATTCTGTTGTTGCCTAGTTTTGACAAGTTGTTCACAGTTGAGTGTGATGCAAGTGGAGTAGCTGTAGGAGGAGTACTTAGTCAGAAGGTAGGCCTGTAGCCTTCTTTAGTGAAAAGCTCAATGAAGCCAAGAAAAAGTACTCTACCTATGATCTAGAATTATATGCTTTAATGCAGTCCCTTAGGAAGTGGAGGCATTATTTGCTACCCAAAGAGTTTGTGGTCTTTACTGATAACCAGGCACTTAGTTACATCAATACCCAAGAGAAGCTGAGTAATAGACACTTGAAATGGATGGAATACATCCAAGCATTTACATTTACTATCAAGCACAAGAAAGGGCAAATGAACAAAGTGGCAGATGCATTAAGCAGGAGAATGTTGACAGTCCAAGAGATACAGCTGAAAAGCATTGGATTGGAGAGTTTTAAAGATCTCTATGGTGAGGATGAAGATTTCTCAGAAGCCTACAAGGTCATATGTTTAGATTTTGCAAATCATTTTCATAGTCAATATGCTGAATATACTCTACAAAATGGATTGTTATTTAAGGGCAATCTGTTATGTGTTCCAAGAGGATCAATGAGGGAAAATCTGATCCAAGAGAAACACAATGGCAGTCTTAGTGGGCATTTTGGTATTAAAAAAACTTTAGAGCTAGTTCAAAGGTTCTATTACTAGCCTAAGTTAGCAAGAGATGTCAGAAAATATGTGGAACAATGTGTTATATGCATGAAAGCTAAGGGAGGAGCTAGCAATGTTGGTTTGTATCAACCCCTGCCTATTCCTAACAGACCATGGGAGTGTGTGAGCATGGATTTTGTGGTAGGTCTTCCTAAGACCAAAACTAGTTTTGACAGTATTTATGTAGTTGTGGACAGATTTAGCAAGATGAGTCACTTTATTCCATGCAAGACTACACATGATGCAAGTTACATAGCCCATCTTTTCTTCAGGGAAGTTGTAAGAATCCATGGATTTCCATTGAGCATTGTATCAGACAGGGATGTGAAGTTCATGAGTCATTTTTGGAAGACTCTATGGAGCAGATTGGGAACAAATCTGTCATTTGGATTAGCTTACCATCCTCAGACCGATGGTCAAACAGAGGTGGTTAATAGAGTGCTAGGTAATCTTCTGAGGTGCTTGACTAAAGAATATGGACAGACATGGGATATGGTAATTTCTCAAGCTGAATATGCTTATAATGACAGTGTAAATAGAACTACAAGAAAAATTACTTTTGAGGTTGTGTATGGGATGCACCCAAGAGGTATTCGTGAACTTAGAGACCTTGGATCTATGGAGCATAGGAGTGGACATGCTGAAGACTTCACTCAGACCATGAAAGAGATTCATGAGCAGGTCAAGAACACAGTCACATCAGCAACCCAAAAGTTGAAGGAGAATGTTGATTTGTCAAGGAAGGATGTACAATTTGCAGTTGGGGACTATGTTATGGTCCACCTCAACAAATCCAGATTGTAGAAGGGAATGGCAACCAAATTACATATGAAAAGAGTGGGTCCAGGCAAGGTATTGGCCAAATATGGTAAGAATGCATACAAGGTGGAGTTACCATCAGATTTGGGCATCTCTCCAGGTTTCAATGTTGCTGATTTGATCAAGTACAAGGGATCAGTCAAGGATCTGGATCAGGACAATAAGGATGTCTTCAAGGACATCAGCAACATGTCCATACCAACTCCATCCAAGCTACAAGCAGAGAAGATCTTGGAATCAAGAGTGAAAAAGACTACAAGGCACAAGGTGTACATGGAGCATCTTGTCAAATGGAAGGATAAGCATGAATCTGAAGCTACCTGGGTAGAAGAAGTAGATTTTAAGAATCAAGGCATTGATATGTCTCTGATCTCTCCCACAATTCCTTAGTTGTTTGTGCTGAGAGGGGGAGAATGGTGCAGGAGCACCAGGCAAAGGACTATTTTGTTTTTGAGTTCTTTAATTTTTTTGTGCTATCTTGAGGTCATGTTGACCATTATTTTAGGTGATTAGGGTTGTTTTTTGTCTTTGGGAAAGAGGGTGTCAAGATTCCAATGAGTTTAGAGGCTCACTTTGCTAAATAGTGAAAAATTGTTAAATGTCTGAAAACACAACGGGTTTTACAAAAGTTCTTTTTAGGTCATTTAGAAGCACGAACCAAGCACCTAAATTGTTGTGGAGGAATATTTAAGGCATACCATGACCTTTTTGGTTGGTTAGAAGTTTTTTGTACGGACTGTCTCTCTAGAAATTAAAGAAAATAATGTTCTTGTCTTATTTTCTATTTTTCTGTTCTTGTTTGTGTGACAGTAGCTAAATGAATTAAAAGAGGCATTTTATAGGTTTTTTTAGCATGTAGAGAGGCCTTTGGAAGTTTTTTTTGGCACATTTGATAGCTGTTCCATTGTTTCATCCATTCTTGTAAATTATGTGTTTTATTTCCTTATTTCTGTTTTGACTGGAACTGTGTAAAAATGGAGTTCTAGGCTGCATTCCCTCCGTACCAGGAAGTATGGAATTTTTGGGAACGTGGTCAGGCTCCATATCTATACATATTTTATTGGTAGGTGTTAGGTTTTCTTTGGTTGCAGGAGCTATGAGAAAAGTCTTACCCTAGGCGAGCCAATGAAGAGCCCAGCTAGGAAAGGCTGCAGAACAACGTTGATAACTTGCAGGGGAGAAAAGATTTTTGAAAATTTATTTTTGGAGAATTTAGGGGAAGGTCCGAGCCACGTATGGTGCCAAGGAGGAGATCCCAACAATCCGTTTAGGAGGAGAAATTTTCACTAGTCCTAAAACTGGTTCTGGATAGTTAGAAACCCTAGTTTTCTGGGCAGTGTTTGCATGAGGGCAGAGTACAGCCTGGATAGAGCCAAGACCCTAGAAATATTGAAGGTGTAGGCAGGGGAAACACATTTCCTAAGCCAAGAACCATGTTTCTTTGGTGGGTTTAGGAGGGAAAAGCAATTTACCCCTGTTCAGAGACCAAATAGGGGTTCAAGGCTAAACCTATGGAATAGGCTTCATGCAAGTGTTGGTAGGTTGGAGTCTAAGTGAAGTTTCAGGAACCATAGGAGGTTGTTTTGGAGCTTTGGAAAACATTCCCTCACCCCTGCAAGATTCATTCATGTATTGAGGGAGGATTAGTCTTTTGGATGCATAAAAGGCTAAAGAAGAAAGGAGTCATAGCACCAAGATTTGGCTTGGTAGTTACAAACTTGACAAGATAGTGAGGTTGGCGGGAGAACCAGGGGAACTTAGACAAGGTAGAGTTCCTATAGGTTAGGGTGGAATAGAAATTTCACCAAGGAGGTCTATGACAAGGCCTAGTGCAGGAATCTGTGATTGCTTCCTGCAGCACCTGAAAACAGTGTGATTGATTCCTGCAGCCTCCAAGAATCTGTGATTGCTTCCTGCAGCCTCCCTATCACTAAAACTCTAGATATGAAACCTCTGAAAACCTTTGATCATCATGTCCGAACCACATGATCATATATTCAATCATGAATAAATGTGAAGAAAAGCATTGAACACCAGTCTATCAAACTAAGCTCTCTTTTATTCAAATTTCTCAAAAGCACTTGGAAACAAAGTGAACCAACTTCATCAACAACATTACTAACATCTTTTCAACATGCAACACTTTAAAACTACAATAATTTCCCCAAACACAAGTCAAGCCAAGAACCTCTACAACTATATTGAAGTAGGGCATCAATGACAACACCTGCATGTGTTAACATCAATACCAACAATTATAGGCACATCATAAATACTAGTAGCATTCCAAAACCATCTTTATACAAGGGGTTGAAATCAATGACAACACCCAAGCAACTCACAAACAACTCAAGCTTCCAACATCTTTAAACTTCCATCAAGAGAAATGTCAAGCCTTGACAAGGAATTAAGGCTCCTCAATCTAGAAGTTCCTTTTTCTCTTGCCTTAAGAAGAAGAAATCCAAGAGAAATGATTATGCCATTCCAGTGATATGTGGAAAATTAGGAGCAATGGTTTGAGTAGCTTGAGGTATATTTTCATTTTCATTCTCTTAATTTGGAAGAAAGAGTTATTTGTGGTAAGTTTCTTTTAATAAAACATGCATTTAAAATGGTTTAAAGATATATAATTTTTTTGGCTATTGGTGTTGGTGTAAAGAGGTGTTTTACCTTTCTAGTTTTCTAATAGGTCCTATTTACATGTTAATTCCATTGAGGTCCTAAGTGTTTTTTCTAGAAGTATTAGTTGTCTAGAAAATTTCTTATCTAGTTGGATTTTATTTAATGCATGTGTCCTAAGTCGTTTAATAATGTTAAGGTAGTTGTCTCATTATCCAAGATTAAGACACATGTTAAGATTTTATCTAATCCTATCTCACATTCTTTCCTTTATAAGAAAGGCATCATATGTACATCCTATTCAAATGATTCTAGTCTAATACTATTGTAATCTTGAGTATTGCATATTGGCCATGATCTTGCATACATTATTACAAATTCATTTTCTTGCTTTTCCCTCTTGTAGAAGGTTGCTTTTGGTTTTTGTAGGCGATTCTAGAGGATTGAGTGCTTAAGTGACTCTAACATGTTATCAAAGCTTCATATTTTCAAAAACCCCTTCCCATATATGAGGGTCATTCAGGCTTGAGCTTTTGTTGAGTGCACATTGGGGAAAAACGGACCTCGCGATTGAGTCTAAAAGGCCCAGAAAACCTTTATTTTCATATTAAACACTTGATATTCTAAAGCAATATATACTTAAATAAATAAATAAATTAATAAATATATCTATTTACTTATATGATTATATAAAGAATAATATTAGTATATATATGAAAGTAATATTACTCACATATATTCTTATATATGTATATATAGATAAATAAATATTATGAAATATACACATATATTATTACTTATGCAATATATATAAATAATTTATACATACACACACACACACACACACACACACATATATATCTATATATATATGTGTGTGTGTGTGTGTGTGTGTGAAAGTATTCTCAAAATAATGTAAATAATCTAAAATAATTCTTAAGTAAATGCATCTATTTATACAATTTACATCTCCAAGTGGGAGATTAAAAATGAATTTTGACGGGGCCTTGTGAGGAAATTCTAGGGCCTTAGGAGGAAGCTATGTCATTAGCGACGAGGAGGGAATCCTCATATGAGAAATATTAAAGAATATACTATTTGGAACAAATAACAAGGTAGAGTTTGAGGAACTCTTGGAAGGATAGAAAGTGTGTGAACAAAAAGATCATAAAGGTTGATTGATGTGGAAGTTGGCCCAATGGTATGTGATAAAACCATGTTGCATATATTGTCATTGATGTCAACAAAGTGGTATTGTGGAAGGTTGGATGTGATGCAATTAGTATGATGATCAAAAGTGTTTTGAAGTGTTGGAAATAATGATGAATGTTATGAG
This sequence comes from Sequoia sempervirens, assembly GCA_007258455.2. Taxonomy (NCBI): domain Eukaryota; kingdom Viridiplantae; phylum Streptophyta; class Pinopsida; order Cupressales; family Cupressaceae; genus Sequoia; species Sequoia sempervirens. The sequence goes on along the minus strand of VDFB02000008.1, from coordinate 37,661,176 downwards.
CATGTTATACACAGTTGTACTACACCTCCTGTTGCTCATGAATAGGTGAATGTTGACATGAAAAATTTGTTGTTTCTTCATGTTGATGAATAGTGTTGTAATTTTTGTCTATAATGTTGTGAATGACTGTATTATCTATCTCTTGATGTAAAATATTGCATAAGATATGAAAAAGTATGAAAGGCTTTCATGTAGTCAGTGGCTCAGAATGTTGTACTGAAGAGGCTCGAGAGAATGCTCCACATTCCTTTGCATTTGGAGATATGGCCTTGTAGTTTGGAAGTTAGATAGAGGCATATGTGAAGTATGTATGTTCCTATTTTCAGAACATATAAGTTATCGCATAAGTTTCTAGAGCTAGCTGAGAGAAGTTTGTATTGTTATAGTTAGGAATGATCTGAGGAATGCTCCACATTTCTTTGCATTTGAATAAATGGTCTTGAATTTTGGAGGATAAATTCAAATTGTTGATATGTTCTCTCATTTCAAGTTTCAAGTGTTGAGGTGTACTGCAAGTATGGTTTTCAATGTTCTATCTCAAGACTGTGTTTTCTGGGTTTACAAGAAATTCTAGATTCAGTGTTTGTTTGCTTGCACCAAAATAATTTAGCATGATGTTGTAAAAGGAGTGTATGAGAATGTTTTTGAACATCATGTAATGCTTGTAAAGTGATCTACATATTTTTATTTGGCCTCTCTGATACCGCTTGTGGTATGGAGTTAATACATGGAAGGTTAAGTGTTTGTTGGACCGACTTGGAATGTCGAAGCATTTGTGCCAAATATTTGAAGTGTGAGCTAGCTTGGAGGTGTGTGATGAGGTAAAATAGGTCTAGATTATCTCATAGTTTGGATCACATTTTATTCCCTTTTTACTGTGGATGTTTTGGAGCCAACTTGTTGTGGTCATTGCACATTTCATGTCACACATTTATTTTGGCTGACTGAGAAACTTTTTGAAGCTTGCAGAGGATATAAATGAAATATCAATTTTGTTGCAAGGTGTATGAGAGTGTGAGTAAGTATGCAAAAAAGTATATGAGGTGTGTTGAAGGCAGTGAGCTGAAGGAAATAATATATGTGTGAGTGATGCAAGGTGTATGAGAGTGTGAGTGAGTATGCAAAGAAGTATATGAGGTGTGTTGAAGGTAGTGAGCCAAAGGCAACAATATATGTGTGAGTGAGGAAGTGTTTTGAAGGTAGTGGGCCGAAGCTAGTAGAGGTTGTTAAAGTGTTATGGCGGTGACTAGTCAGTGGATTTTGTCATGTTGTACCGAGGTTGTTGTCTCATTTTGTAAGTTGTTTGTATGGATTTGTAGCTTCCTTTGGTTGAAGTCATAAAACCTATGTTTCAGGGAGTTGTAGCTTCCTTTGGGTTGCAGCCCATAAAACTTATAAATTCTATTTTATTTGTGAGGCTAGATTTGGACAATATCTCCAAGTAGCTTGCTCATTGTGGTTTCTCCCTTCTAGGGTTTTCTAGGAAAATCTAGTGTTATGGTTGTGTGCTTGTGATTTTAAATTGCATTAGATACTTTATTTGTTTAATGTAGTAAGAAGTTATGATTGATAAAGTTGAATTGGATAAATTTGTGGGATATATTGATTCTCCCCCCTCTCATTATATCATCGTGTTTTAAAAAACCTTTCAAGTAAGATATAACAATTAGAAAAACAATGAGAACACACAATTTACATGGAAACCATTTCACGAGAAAACCACAACGCAATATTACATACATACATACATGCATGCATACATACATGCATGCATACATACATACATACATACATACATACATACATACATACATACATACATACATACATACATACATACATACATACATGCATGCATGCACACATACATACATACATACATACATACATACATACATACATACATACATACATATATATATATATATATATATATATATATATATATATATATATATATATATATATATATATATATATATATATTAGTTTAATCTTCTACTTCTTGTAGGCTCCAACCTACTTTCAAAGTCTCAAATCTCTTTACAAACTAAGCTTCAACTCAATAAGAGGCACCAACCTTAACTTGATAGGCTCCAACCTATTGGAGGCTCCAAACCCCACACACAAACTAAGCTTCAACCCAACAAGAGGCTCCAACCTTAATTTGATAGGCTCCAACCTGTTGGAGGCTTCAACCCCCACAAATCTTATCCAAACTTTCTTATAAATATGATAACCAATCACAAATCTAATCCAATTTCAAGTATGATTCAAATCATATAATCTCTCCTTTCAAAAATCTGATCCACACTTCAATATCAACCTTTCTTTTCAATCTGATCACTATTTTGCACAATATCTCTCACAAATATGATCCAATCTATGCACCAATTATTTTCACACAATTGGTCATAATCATGGCATTATATTCAAATAATTTTCTACCTTACTATCTGCTCAAAATCACTTCACAATATGCTCTTACTCTTCATGTATATTCATTATATATACTTGAATTTATTATTCAAACATGGGCTGCATAGGAACTCAAAAATAAATCTTAGTTACACTTCATTTTTATGCACTTTTATCTCTTTTTAATATGCACTTTTATTTTGAAATAAATCATGAACCCACATTTAATCTCTAATGTGCCTCTTCATAAATGAGGTGTATCATCAAAATGAGTCAGCCATATTCATATTATAATTAAATTATAATAAAACACTTATGAGATCATCCATATAATCCCATGCTCAAGGATTGACTTCATAAACTAATTCCAACACTTACATTATTGACCACATCTTACCTTTATTTGGGAGAATATATGTCTTGAAGAAAGTCAGTCATATGAAGAATTTACTGCTTTTGTTTCTTTAAACACTTCCTTTTATTCATCACTTTTGATCAAATATTTTTATTATATATATGCTTACCTTAATAAAAATTATTTGCATATTGTTTATATACCTTTGACCTATTGATTAATAGAGAATTTGGTTGTCTTTCCTTAAGTATAATCACTATCTTCAAATTACTTCTTTTTCTAATATTCTTGGCCGCCCATCTTAGTGAGAATAATTGTTGTTCTTTATTATAGATTTGCTGCATATAATTATCCTATATTGTTGCTTATTAATTTGGCATGAGAATTTTAACTTTTACACATTAATATATGCCTTGTTAGCTAGCATTCATCAAGGAATATAATGAATTCTAGGCACTACCATGTAAGGGTGACTTGTCCATCATATGACCAAAGATTGAATCAATTAGTGGCCTTTGGACTTTTTCCTCTATGCCTTTGACATCAATTACAATTATGTGACATTCATTATTGATATCACTGACACTTAAAAAATTCTTGTCAATACACTTTGACATCAATGATAAAATTTCCAATAATCTCCCCCTTTATCATTGATGGCAACACAATCATAATCCTCTCCTTTTTCTCCCCCATACTCTACCTCTCCCCCCTTGACATCAATAACAAAGGTATACTTAGTTTACTTCTTTTCTTCATGATATGATTCTTCCTCTTTCTTGTGATGCCCCCTACTTGTAAAGCTCCCCCTTTCTTGAGCTTTCCCTTTCTTTAATTCTCTACCTTTTTCTCTTTGTCACTTGGATGATATGCTTCCTCTATATGCTTCCTTTTTCTTGAGTTATTAAGAGATATTTGAAAGTGAATTTAAATGTTGAATTGGTCATTAAATAACAAGCACCAAAATGACGATAGAAGGTTTTAAGTGGCGCCAAAATATGAAAACTGCATTGCAAATAGAAGTCTAAATTGTAATTTCTTTCTAGCGATGGAAGACAAAATAAAATATAGAACAAGTCAATTAAAAAGTTGGCATATTATGAGTCAAATTGTTGATGTTTTACCTTGCATTTCTATAACACATTCTTGCTATCTCTATTTTAATCTACCTGCTGCTTTGTTTTGATGAGTATTGATTTTAGATGCTGCCACCCATTGATATTAGTTTCTGAGTCGATCTTAATAGGATGAGAAGTGTCATTGAACATAGCTTGATTGTAGGAAGCTATGTCTTATATTTTTGTATAAATAGGGATGAAGATTAATTCATTTGGACATATTATTCACTTGCATTCTACTGCATTTTATCTGAGTTATTCTTGTTTGAGTTGAGAGTTATTTGTGGGGAGAGTTAAGAGAGTTATTGTGAGAATTTTGTGTGTGGATTTGGAGAATTACTGAAGAGTCTTGGAGTGGATTGAGCTTGGAAGTCAGTTTATTTCAATTGGGATTAGCGTTTAATAGGCATGTTGATTTTTCTCTTCTATTCTTTATGTGCTTTTGAAAAGATTGGGTGTCATTGATAGCTTGCTTGGAAAAATATGTATTTCTTATCATTAAATGATTAATGTCTTCTTTGGTTGTATATGATGGATTTGTGACGAATCTAGATAGGAAATATATTTACTTGTTTGATATTATTGTATTCCATATTATGGAATAAGTATCTATGATAGTATTAAGTATTATATCAAAAATAGATCTCATATAGGTAATGCTTAGCCAGAAGTGAGGAAGTATAGAAATTGCTTGATAAATGTGTCATAAGTGCATGTAGGAGGTTACTTGTATTTGATAACATATTATGCCAAGGAAAAACCCTAGAGGTTAATGAGGTTAGCAAACATGACAACAATGTTGGTATGAGGAATTATCGTCATGGATAGAAAGAGATGACATGCAAACCATATTGTTAGTCTATACTTGAATGATTACTTGATTATTGATTGGAACCTTAGGTTCATAATAACCTACGTGATCAGTCTGATCATTGATTGTTGATTTTACCCTGGAATTAGGGTAAACTAAAGATGATATTAGCCTATGTGATTAAGTTGATCACTTGAATTTATGAAATTACTATTTATTTGGAGCCATAGGTGGAATTACTCTACTAAATTGGTTGTTTTATACTCTTTACATGAAGTCATTTTATTGACGTGGTCCTACTTTTTGAATAGTCTTTTTAATTGATGAAATTGTATTCTTGAATATAGAGTCTTTTATTGTTGAGACTATACTTTTGAATGAGTCATTTATTGATAAGATTATACTTTGAGTGAAGTCATTTACAGTCGAAGGTTGTACTTTTGAATGGGGTCATTTAATGTTGAGATAAACCATTGATTGGGGACTTTTATAATTGGGATCGTATCTTTTGTACTAGAGTCATTCAATGATGTGACGTTATGTTATTTGGTTACTCAATAAGTAGGAGTTACTTGAATCACTTAGTAGGAATGTTATAGTCATAGGTTGTTCCTAGGGTTAATGATTACCCAATGGAGGGAATTTCCTATGCATAGTTTATTATAAAAGAGATAGGTTGTTCCTAGGGTTAACAATTACCCAATGGAGGGAATTTCCTATGCATAGTACATCAATGGTCATTAAAAAAATTGAGCTAGGGTAGTGGGTGAATAGATGACACTTTTATATGAAACTTAAGCCAAAGTAGTGTAAGTAGGCATTGTTTACACTATCAATTCACTATGCTCTAGTATAGACAATTCTAATTTAGGATTTTCATACTCAAAGTTGAGGCTATTGTATGATTAGGTTCTAGATTGTATAACACAACAATAAGCTTAGGAAGGATATTTTTTATGGGGTTTTACTAACCAATCTCTTCATTAAAGGGTAGGTCCATCTTGCCATATGTGGCAAACGTGCAGAGAACTACATTTGAGTCTATGGTTGGTGGAAAAGCGCTTGAGTGATGCTTCTCCTCATCAGTTGGCGATCAAGATTTGCATGGGATTTCCTGGACCATTTGTTACTAGTGGTAATGAAGCTCAAAGGAGCTATGTATGTTCTCTTATATCCATCTCTATGGAGGTTGTAATGAAAAAAATGTTATCTTGAGATTTTATATATGTCATTGTTTTGGAAAGATTGTAATATTCAATTATAAATGCAAATGGAAAGTTTGGAATATGTGTTATTTCAGATGCACATATAGTCTTTGAATTACAAGAAAAAAATGCATTGCTATGTGATGGATTCGTATATTTCACTTATAGTTAAAACATTAAAATTTCTTTGGAGTAGAACAATGGGGTTGTTACATGTGGTATCAGAGCTACCAGGTTTAGCTTTGGAGCCTATGGGCTCATTATGTAAATAAGGTGTAAATGTTATTGGATGTTAAAGGTTGAAAAGTTCTTACGCCAAGATGGAAAGAGGAAAAGAACAAATGGGAAACAAAAAGGGAAGTTTAGATTCCTAAAAAATTGTTTACGTTTGGGGACTAGAAAATAATCCTCCTTGGAGTTGAAAACTCCTAAACCAACAATTGAATATGATACAACTTGGATTGTGGAAGATTAGTCAAATAGGTTTAATAGGAGGGTTATGGAGGTTTACTAATGGGTACCTTCATCCTATGAAATTGTTTAAATGACTCTAAGGGATGGGTAGAATTGAAATAACCTCCTTAATGATAGAAACCAGTAGTTGCAAAGAGTCAAGGAATTTGGATATAGTAGGAGTATTATGAATCTATGAGTATGCTTAATTGGAAGGGAACTAATGGATAGCGTAAATTGGAAACTTCTATTGAAGAAGGAATTCAACATTTTGAGAATCAAAACCAACTATAGAGGTAACAAGAGATAGGATAAACCCTTGAAAAACCTGATTCGATACAAGGTTAAAATCTTACAATGATAATTGGATTCAAGAGAGAAATTTGATACTTTTGAATGAAGGATAGAGACCAGTTTGGTCAAGTAAAAAAGCAACCCACGAAGAATTTGTTGGCAATACAAGGGTAGACAATTGAGAGGGGGCGGGGGTGAATCAATTGTCATAGAAATTTAAAGCTTATTCAACTTATTTAGCTTTATTCTCAAATATGATTATTTACCATGAAAACATAAATCATCAACACATCAAAAACACACATAACACAAAGAATTTTTACGTGGAAACTCTATTAGGGGAAAAATCATGGTGGAGGTCAATCCACAAGATTATACCCTGTTAAAAGTATAATGAAAATGAAATATGGGGAATGCACATGCATTCAGGCACACTTCCTAGAGCTCACTGCTCAATTACAAAGGAAGACACACTGTCTTACAAAGAGATTCAGATTACAGCCATCCGCATTTTGAACTGAGAAAATAGCATATGCTAATGCCTGATTACAATTCCAATTAAGCACATAAACACTTCTCCACTCTTCTTCACTCTTCTTCACACTCTGCTCTACCTTCAAATGATTTAGAACATTATTCACGTACACACACATAAGCACACCCTTGCACACTTCAATTTGAATAAACAATCACTCGTATATATCTACAACATGAAATTACATTTGCTAGAAGTCAGCCACAAGGAAATAATAAAATAAATATAAATTATCGGCCCAAAACATTAAAGATTATCAATGTGAATCAACCAAGGTCAACCAAAACTTAGTGAGGACCCAAATCAACATCTCCAGCATGAAGACACTTCAATTAATTTCTCCTCGAAGATCCACAACACACTACAAGCACTATGTCAGCCAAGAACAAGAAAAACATGAACACGCAAGAGAAAATCACCAACCACGAGCACAACGATCAATGCAGACATGCAACAAAGATAGAGCATGATCTAGAATCATCCAAAAGCATCATGAATCACAAGAGAAGCATCTTAAACAATTGAACTAACTGAAATAACATCATCTTCAATCAGGAACACCGACTGAAGAAATAGAAAAACTATCAAAATGAAAATCTTCATAACTCGATCAAATCTTCACATGGATCTCTAAAACTCGACATGGATAAACTAGATACACTAAAAAAAAAACCCTTTAGTCCACAACCTCTGATCAACAACATACAGAAATAACCAACATACTGAACTTCACTTCACCATTGACAACCTGCAACTCATTTATTACAATTTTCTCAATATCCTCAACATATACAACTTCAAATGAATTAGTGCTAATAGTGTTGACATCAATGAAAACCACATATCAGCAACACAACCATAACATCCAACAATCTTCCCCTTTGGCATTGATGGCAACACATGATGTGAAAAACACCATCAACACAACTAACTCTTGACACTTACTCCCCCTTAGGATTTGACTCATCTTCTCCTCAACACTTTAACATAATCTTTCTCCCCACAAGGATCTTCTTCTCAGATAATCACCAGTTTTTCACATGACTCTTCTCCCCCTTTGACATCAATGATAAAGATCTCTACGCTCTGAACCACATATCTAAATTTTTGAACCATCTGACTACTCCCCTTGAGCAGCAACCACCACAACATCAATCTAAAGCAAGATATGATTATATAATGCATGGAATGATGTAGTGCATTGCTTTGCATCTTAGTTTTGATTAGGAGGGGTAATCACCCCTAACTTCCCTCTGAGATACTCAAAAGTATCCTTAGGAAACGGCTTGGTAAAAATATCTACAATCTACCCCTTAGTAGGCACATACTCCAGTCTGACTTCCTTTTCACTTACCTTCTCCCTCAAAAAGTGAAACCTGATAGATATATGTTTTGTTTTTTAATGCAACACCAGATTCTTGGAAATGTTAATAGCACTTGAGTTATTAAAAAATATATCAATAGGCTCATCATATATAATTATGATATCCTTCAACATTTGTTTCATCCATAGGACTTGAGTACAATTGTTAGCAGTAACAATGTATTTAGCCTCTGCAGTAGACAAGGAAATGGAATTTTGCTTCTTGCTTAACCATGAAATTAGCTTCTTACCTAAGAAAAATGCTCCACCACTAGTACTTTTTATGTCATTTACATCTCCTACCCAATCAGCATCAGTAAAGGCACTCAAAGTAAGATCATCATCTTTAGGATACCATAGGCCAAGATCAACAGTTCCCTTCAAGTATCTGAAAATTCTCCTAACAACAGTCACATGAGATTCCTGCGGATTAGCTTGAAATCTTGCAACAATACATACAACATTCATGATATTAGGCCTAGTTTGAGTTAAATACAACAATCCACCAATCATTGATCTATATCTTATCTGATTTTCTTTTGGAGAATCATCTTTTTTTGTCAACTTGCATCCAATCACCATGGGTGTACCAACTGGATTTGAATCTTCCATATCGAACTTCTTTAGCAATTCCTTCACATACTTGGACTGAGATATAAAAATCCCTTTATCTGACTGAGTAATTTGCAATCCCAAAAAGAATTTCATCTCACCAATCATAGACATCTCAAATTCATTTTGCATCTCATTAGAAAACTTCATGCACAAACCATCATCTCCTCCAAAAATATATCATCAACAAAAACTTCCACAATCAAATCTTTATTATGATCAATCTTGAAATACAGATTACTATCAACAGTACCTTTGTTAAATCCAAGCTTCAGCGAATACTTATCCAATCTTGCATATCATGCTTTAGGGGCTTGCTTGAGTCCATACAATGCTTTCTTCAACCGACACACCATATCTTCCTTATGAATCAACTGGAATCCATCAAGTTGCTCAACATACACTTCTTCTTCCAATTCACCATTTAGAAAAGCTGATTTTACATCCATCTGATAAACTTTGTAGTTCTTGTGAGAAGCATAGGCAAGAAATAATATTACAACTTCAATTCTGGCAACAAGGGCAAAGGTTTCTTCAAAATCAATTCCTTTCATCTGTGAATATCCTTTACATACCAGTCTTTCTTTGTTTCTAACCACTTCACCTTGCTCCTTCAATTTTTTTCTAAAGACCCATTTGGTTCCAATTGCATTCTTGTCCTTAGGTTTGGGAACAAGAATCCATGTATCATTTTTCTCAATCTTTTTTAACTCTTCTTTCATTGCTTCAACCCAATGCTCATCTTTACATGCTTCATTCACACTAGTAGGCTCAATCTTTGAAATCAAGCAATACTCTTCCGCAATTTTTCTCCTAGTTTGGACACCTTTGTTCTTACCACCTATAATTTGATCTTCTAAATGATTCAATCTTACATACCTCAGAATCTTCTTAGGATGTTCTTCAACTTCATGCTCTTCTTGTCTCTCTTCTTCTCTTTCACCAGTTTCTCCTTCTTCATTTTCTTGATTTACCGGATTGATTTGCGCTTGATTTATAGTCTAAACTTGCTTTCCTTTGTTTGTACTATCATCCTTATCATCAGAGTCATATCCACAATTTCTGGATGGTGTACCTAATTCTTCATCAACCTTAACATTTGCACTTTCAACCATTTTCTTAAATCTTTTATTGTAACACCGGTAGGCCTTTTTTTTAGTAGAATAACCCAGAAAGATACCTTCATCACTTCTAGCATCAAACTTTCCTATGTCTTCATCTCTCTTAATATAACATTTTCTTCCAAATATCTTGAAGTATTTAACAATAGGCTTTTGACTAGTCCATAGCTCAAAAGGGGTCTTACCAGTATCACCTTTGATTTGTACCCGATTGAGTGTGTACACAATAGTACTCACAGCTTCTCTCCAATAGATATGAGGCACATTTCCTTCCAACATCATAGTTCTAGCAACATCTTCAATTGTTTTGTTCTTCCTTTTCACAACTCCATTTTGTTGAGGGGTCTGTGGTGCAGATAATTGTCTCTTTATTCAATGTTCTTCACAAAAAGAATTAAATTCACCGGAAGTGAAATCACCAACTCTATCTGATCTCAAACATTTAACCTTCAAACTTGTCTTTGTCTCAACCATAGCTTTAAAGATCTTGAACTTTTCCAATGCTTCAGATTTCTCCCTTAAGAAAGTAACCCATACCATTCTAGAATAATCATCAATGAGTAACATGAAATACCTGTAACCTTGTAAACTTCTGACCTTAGAGGGACCACACAGATTAGTATGCACAAGCTCTAACAATTCATTTGAACAATGCTTTTTACTCTGAAATGAAATCCTAGTTTGCTTTCCCAACTGACATTCCTTGCATCTTGCGTTAGTAGGCTTCACCAACTTAGGTAGATCTCTCACAACCTTAGTGGAACTTATCTTGAAAATATTATCAAAGTTAACATGACACAACCTCCTATGCCATAACCAACTTTCATCAACTTGAGCAATCAAACAACTTTTACTAGCAACACTCAAGTGAAAGATATTACCTTTTGTTTTTGTACTTGATGCAATTTCATTTTTGGGACTCAATATTCTGCACTTTCCATCCTTGAACTAAAGATTGTATCCTTTATCAACCATTTGGCCAACACTCAAAATATTATGCTTCAAGCCTTCCACATATAGAACATCATCAGTATTATGCTTACCATCAATAGAAATGCAACCTCTTCCATGGATCACACCAGCTGTATTATCACCAAATCTCACAACACCACCATCATACTTTACCAAGCTTACAAAATTACTTTTGTCTCCTATCATATGATTTGAACATCCACTGTCAATCACCCATTCATATTTTTCTTCAATTCGAGCAACTAGGGATTTCTCCACATTTGTACAATCAATAGATTCAGTAGATACAAGATTATTTTCTTTGATAGAAATAAATACCCATTCATCATCACTTCTATTTCCTTTATCAGATTCATCATCTATCACGCCTTCATCAACAACATAGTAACACTTCTTCTAGAATCTAGGCTTCTGATGTTTTGGTTTAGTAGCTCTTTCCAGACACCTTGATGCAAAATGACTTATCTTATTGCAAGAAAAACATTTAAGAGGAAATTTTCCTTCATACTTACCTTTTCCTCTAGGTACTCTTTTGACAATAAGTGCTTCTAGCTCTTCTATCTCTCTTTCTTCTTCAATCTGTATGATTCCATCCTCATACTTGAATGTCTTTCTAGATGAACTCTCACCCAGATCATATCTTTGTCTATCTCTTTCGAAAGTAGTAGCCTTAAATGTAGATTCAACCTTAGGAAGGCCATCACCAAATTCGCTCAACTCAAAAGCAGTCAGCTTACCAACCAATGTATCTCTGGTTATGTTTGTTACAGTCTGGAGCTCTTTAATAGCACTAGCTTTGACTTTGTAAGAATCAGGCAGGGATCTAAGCACTTTAGCAAAAATCTCAGATTCGTCTATCTTTCCACCAACATATCTAATACCACACACAAGTTCATTCACTCTTTGCATGAAAGTGTTAATATTCTCATCATCGCCCATTTTCAACCTTTCATATTTCCCTTTCAAACTCTGCAACTTAGCAATCTTCACATTAGCATCACCTTCATTCAAGGTTTCCAACTTTTTCCATATCTCATGAGCAATCTTCAGATCCATAATATTTTTCATCTCAAAATCAGTCAAAGCACTCAACAAATCTTCCTTAGCTCGGATATTATACTCAGCATCTTTGATCTCAACAAAAGTAGTAGGACCATTATGTGGAATAATATACATATTACTTGTAATGCTCCAGTAGGGTTCAGTAATGCATCTCATATGGCACTCCATTCAATTCTTCCACAAAGAATAATTTGTTCCATCAAATCTCAGACTATCCTTCTTGTAACTTGCCATCCCGGATCACCTTAAGTTGTTAAACTTCTTCCAAGGAACCTGCTCTGATACCAATTTTTGGCAATAAAAGGGAAAACAACTGAGAGGGGGGGTGAATCAATTGTCACATAAATTTAAATCTTATTCAACTTATTTATCTTTATTCTCAGATCTAATTATTTACCATGAAAACATAAATCATCAACACATTAGAAACACACATAACACCAAGATTTTTTATGTGGAAACCCTGTTAGGGAAAAAACCACGGTGGAGGTCAGTCCACAAGATTATACCCTGTTAAAAGTATAATGAAAATGAAATATGGGGAATGCACATGCATTTAGGCACACTGCCTAGAGCTCACTGCTCAATTACAAAGGAAGACACACTGTCTTACAAAGAGATTCAGATTACAGCCATCTAGATTTTGAACTGAGAAAATAGCATCTGCTAATGCCTGATTACAATTCCAATTAAGCACATAAACACTTCTCCACTCTTCTTCACTCTTCTTCACACTCTGCTCTGCCTTCGAATGATTTAGAACATTATTCACACACACGTACAAAAGCACACCCTTGCACACTTCAATTCGAATAAACAATCGCTCTTATATATCTGCAACATGAGATTACATTCGCTACAAGTCGGCCACAAGGAAATAATAAAATGAATATAAATTGTTGGCCCAAAACATTAAATATTATCAATGCGAATCAACCAAGGTCAGCCACAACTTAGTGAGGACCCAAATCAACATCTCCAGCAAGAAGACACTTCAATTAATTTCTCCCTAAAGATCCACAACACACTACAAGCACTATGTCGGCCAAGAACAAGAAAAACATGAACACGCAAGAGAAAATCACCAACCACGAGCACAACGATCAATGCGAACGTGCAACAAAGATAGAGCATGATCTAGAAACATCCAAAAGTATCACGAATCACAAGAGAAGCATCCACAACAACTGAACTAACTGAAATAGTATCATCTTCAATCAAAACACCGATTGAAGAAATAGAAAAACTATCAAAATGAAAATCTTCATAACTTGATCAAATCTTCATGCAGATCTTTGAAACTTGGCATGGATAAACTAGATATGCTCAGCAACAAACCCTTTAGTCTAGAACCTTTGATCAACAATGTACAAAAATAACCAACATATTGAACTTCACTTCACCACTGACAACCTGCAACTCATTTATTACAATTTTCTCAATATCCTCGACATATACAACTTCAAATCAATTAATGCTAATAGTGTTGACATCAATGACAACCACATATCAGCAACACAACCACAACATCCAACAGAATGAAAATCTGACAACTGGAATAGGAAAATTCAATTGGAGATCCCAATTGAAAAGGAGAAAGAATACAAACAACCCTAGAATGTCTAAAGTTATGAGAAAATAAAAGGGACAAAATCACTTGGAAAGATGATTGATGTTTATCAAATTAAATCTGATAAAGGCTTGGTTAAGAGCATAGTTTGGTTGAAGTATGAATATAATTTACCAACTTGTTAATGGAAGTAAACTTATGTTTAGAGGGAAATTGGATATGAAAGGAGACTATGTGTCAAATTGAAAGAATAATTTGGAAACAATACACTAAGGTGAGGGTACATTTGTCATAAGGGATCCTTAGGAAATCTCATCAATGAAAGAGGCTTTATGGACATATGATAAATCTTCTACTATGGTTAAAGGATATTAGTATTCATGGAAAAGAGAATTGGTTTGAAAAATTAGAGTACCTCTTTTCTTTTAAAGTTGTTGATTATACCTTAGATCTTGTTACTAAGGATCCAACTAATGATTCTAAGAGATTAGAAGGCAATGATGAAACCAGATTTGGAAATAAAAAAGTATAATCAAGGAATATCAAGGAGGTTAAGAAAGGAAAGTAATAGACAACCAACTATATCAAAAACCACAAGGAATGCTAAACCAATTCAATCAATTGGGGAGAGAAAATGTTTGCTAAGAGTTCAACTATTAAGATGATCTAATATCATGGAAACACTAAGGGGGGGAGAAGGAGAGTAGATAGGCTCAGATAAAAGTACCTCATACAATGGAGTACATTGATTTGAAAGAACTTTTGACTTATTTGTAAGTGATGATTCAATCAAAGTCTTGTCCTCAATATTCACAACAAGGTTGGAAAGGATAAAGGATAAGTTATTGGGACTACTAAGTGAAAGGTAGTGGAAAGGTCAAGGCTTATGACCAATGAGAAAGAAATATTTACAACACGACTCACGACTCTATACATAATTGAGTTGGAAGATCAATTGTTATTATCGTTGATGCCCTAGAAACGAATAGGCAGTATGCTTGGTCATGAAAGGAAAAATTATCGCCTATGGAATCAAAAGAATTATATATTTCTAACCTTGAGTTAATAAGGAATGTACATGCTTGATAGTTAAGTATGTAATTATTGCTGATATCTTTTGGAAGATAATATCAAATCAGCATGATTAAATGAGAATTATTATTTGAACTAGTACAAATGCTTATTGGAAGAAATAGATTGAGCAAAAAATCAGATTATAACTTAGAAATGATGAAAGGACTAAAGAAATCCAAGATATGGATGTCCTAAGAGGAAGAAGTTTAGCTCCACTTTCAATATTTAAATATTATATTTTAAGAATCGAATATGGCATAAGCCCATGGAAGAGGTTTTCATTTAGTCAGGGTTAACTATTATGAATCAAAAAAGAACCTATGTGTCCAAAATTTTGGAAGATGAAAGAATGAATGAGGTAAATAGATGCCATATTCAGGTATTTAAGGGAATGACAAAATTTGTCGGATGAGGAACCACTATAATATGGAAGGGGATAAATTATAATGTTACAAGGTATGTATCAAGTTGATGTCCAAAATGTTAAAGGATTATGACAGGATGTCATCATTGGTAGGACTCGTATATTCCCATGGAATTCCAGAGAAGAAGTGGTAGGATCACAAGAATAGTTTGATCTTTGTATTTCAATAGAACTGACATAATGTCATGGTGGATAGACTTACCAAGGTAACCAATTTTGATTGGGAAATTTTGATTTTTAGGATATTAAGTCCAAAATAGAAAAATATGTGAAGCAGTTGCTTAATGTCCCTGAGAAGGTTATCTTAGATGGGAACAAGCAAGAAATGATAAGGTTTTGTGTAAACCAAGATTATCTTATGAGGAATTCAATTATGTTAGCCAATTGGGAAAATGGGATAAACGAAATCTTGGTGGAGTAGAATACTTATAACTTCTATCATCGAGGTTAGGTCCATTATATGGGAAGAAGGATTGAATCTCTATAAAGCTATGATAAGCTAAGAAATAGGATTAACCTTAGATCAGAAAGGTTGTCAAATGGAATAGTAGATCAAGGAAAACTTTTTGATGCAAGCTTCAAAATTTTTTGAAGCAGTATAATTATGCTTAAGGTAGATAGTTGTGTTAGTGATGGACGGTCTTGGCTTCTGAGTTGTCCGATGGTGTAAACACCAAAAGAAAGGATGGGACCCACGTGTAGTGTACAATACACCAACATTCTTTATCTATTTTTTTTACACTGAGGATAAATTCATTAGCCAATGAGAACGTGTTTTCCAATCACTAAGGTATAGGTGTCATATAGGATATAGTCACTATTGTACTTGTGAGGTACAAGGGAGTTAATATGATTATGAAGTATAGCTCTTGAAGGAAAAGTATGCATGAAAGGACACAAGTTCTCCCTATATGTTAGTTGGGATCTTAGTGCAAATTTCAGTATGGACAAGATTGCAAAAGGTTATGCTCTTAGGGAAGAATGTTTTGTTATTAATAGAATATGTTTATTTTTTACTTGAAGAGAAAAATTGAAGGTAGAACCTTTAATTAATTATATATATCTCTATATGTTTAAAATTATAAGGGACAGTGATTCACAAGGGGGGAAGTATGTTACACCCTGTTTCATAGTTGTCGAGTTACTTTTACCATTATGAGTGAAAATATTGATAAATATAAATTACAACTTTAACATGTTTGTTAGGCAAATGAAATATGTGAATATGTAATAGATGTTAATGATTTCAAAAGAATGAATATGTTTTGAATTGATGGAATGCTATGTATTGCAATATGAGTGTTCTAATGCTTTGATGATAGAAATGTATTATGATGCAAGTGGATTTACTGTGAACGTCTAACTACCTTGGTGTTGTACTAAGTTGGATGCAGGGACAAATTCAATCCTCAGAAAGTGAGGGGAAGTATCACTAGGGAGAAGTAATTGGTCAAGTAACCCTTAATGAAACCTAACATAGCTTTCACACACTCACTTTTAGTTGGTTAAGTCAAGTTAGTAGCTCGGGAATCAACTAAGTGCCTTTGATCATAGTCTTGACTTGTTGAAATAATTGGGTAGTCATCCTTGGTTAAGCTAGGTTGTTTTCTTGAATTGAATGACTTTGATTTTACTCTTTGGTTTCTTGATTGATCGTGATTTGTTTGAGTCTCTTTCCTTATGCGAGTTCTTCTTTTATGTTATAATTAATCAATGAGTTATAAACATATATATATATATATATATATATATATATATATATATATGTATTGATCAATATAGTTGCTTATATAAATGAGTAGATGCATATATCGAATATACATGTACATATGAACTATCAATGACATAATCATAAGATATGATACGTGAGTAATTGAACATCATATATATGCATATATTAAATATAAGTATATATGCATGTGTGTTGATATAAAGGTGATAATGCATGTATTTACATATATATACATATACAATAATAGAAATATATATATACGTATGTACATCTATGTATATATGAATACGTTAATATCCAATATATAAATATAAATAAAAAGATGAGGATATGTAAATGTGTGTATAAGCATTCGAATATCAAATGATGCATATAATAAACTTGTGAATTGGAGAGGATATACATATATATACACATATATACATGATACAGTGTATATATATATTATATATTATAATGAATGCATAGCGTAGGCTCTCTTATATAGTGCTACCATTAAAAGAGTTGGAGGAAACCAATATGGCGCTATCCTAAACCAATGCTTTGCAAGTATGAAATCAGCGCATAAGTGAAAGTGAGTTTAGAAGCAACAACATAATGTAACTAGAGGAAGCGCATACATAGCAGACTACAACATAGCACACAAGATAATAACATTCTATAAAGCTTTTAAATGGTGAATGATATACATTAGGTGGCACTATAGTCATTTAATATGAAGTCACAAGCTTGCAAATACAACACAATACACAAAAGACTCAATCCAGAGTTATTAAGAGATATTTGAAAGTGCATTTAAACGTTGAATTGGTCATTAAACAAGCACCAAAAGCACGATAGAAGGTTTTAGGTGGTGCCAAAATATGAAAAATGCATTGCAAATAGAAGTCTAAACTGTAAGTTTTGTCCAACGATGGAAGACAAAGTAAAATGTAGAATAAGTCAATTAAAAAGCTGGCATATTATGAGTCGACTTTGATCTTTTACCTTGCATTTCTAGAATGCATTCTTGATGTCTCTATTTTAATTGACCTACTGCTGTATTTTGATGAGTATTGATTTTAAATGTTTCCACCCATTGATATTAGTTTTTGAGCCGATCTTAATAAGCTAAGAAGAGTCATTGAACATAGCTTGATTGTAGGTAGCTAAGTCTCATATTTCTATATAAATAGGGATGAAGATTACTTCATTTCCAGATGAATTATTCACGTTGCATTTTATCTAAGTTATTCTTGTTTGAGCTGAGAGTTGTTTGTGAGGAGAGTTAAGAGAGTTATTGTGAGAGTTTTTGTGTTTGGATTTGGAGAATTACTGAAGAGTCTTGGAGTGGATTGAGCTTGGAAGTCAGTTTATTTCAATTGGGATTAGCGTTTAATAGGCATGTTGATTTTTCTCTTCTATTCTTTATGTGCTTTTGAAAAGATTGGGTGTCATTGATAGCTTGCTTGGAAAAATATGTATTTCTTATCATTAAATGATTAATGTCTTCTTTGGTTGTATATGATGGATTCGTGACGAATCTAGATAGGAAATATATTTACTTGTTTGATATTATTGTATTCCATATTATGGAATAAGTATCTATGATAGTATTAAGTATTATATCAAAAATAGATCTCATATAGGTAATGATTAGCCAGAAGTGAGGAAGTATAGAAATTGCTTGATAAATGTGTCATAAGTGCATGTAGGAGGTTACTTGTATTTGATAACATATTATGCCAAGGAAAAACCCTAGAGGTTATGGTTGGTACGAAGACTTGTCGTCATGGATAGAAAGAGATGAAATGAAAACCATATTGTTAGTCTATACTTGAATGATCACTTGATCGTTACTTTACTTGATTATTGATTGGAACCCTAGGTTGATAATAACCTACAAGATCGGTCTAATAATTTATTGTTGATTTTACCCTAGAATTAGGATAAACTAAAGATGATATTATCCTATATGATTAAGTTGATCACTTGAATTTGTGAAATTACTATTTTTTTGGAGCCATAGGTGGAATTACTCTACTAAATTGGTTGTTTTATACTCTTGAAATGAAGTCATTTTATTAACGTGATCCTACTTTTTGAATAGTCTTTTTAATTGATGAAATTGTATTCTTGAATATAAAGTCTTTTATTTTTTAGACTATACTTTTGAATGAGTCATTTATTGATATGATTATTCTTTTGATTGAGGTCATTTATTGAGAAGATTATACTTTGAGTGAAGTCATTTACTATTGAAGGTTGTACTTTTAATTTAAGGTTATTTATTGGTACTTTTGAATGGGGTCATTTAATGTTGAGATAAATCATTGATTGGGGACTTTTATAGATGGGATCATACCTTTGGTACTAGAGTCATTCAATGATGTGACGTTATGTTATTTGGTTACTCGATAAGTAAGAGTTACTTAAATTACTTAGTAAGAATGTTATAAATTGTTCTTGGGTTAACGATTACCCAATGGAGGGAATTGCCTATGCGTAGTTTATTATAAAAGAGATAGCTTGTTCCTTGGGTTAAGGATTACCCAATGGAGGGAATTTCCAATGCATAATACATGAATGGTCATTAAACAAATCGAGCTAGGGTAGTGGGTGAATAGATGATACTTATTTGAAACTTTGTCCAAAGTAGTGTAAGTAGCCACTATTTACACTATCGGTTCATTGTGCTCTAGTATAGACAATTCTAGTTCAGGATTTTCATACTCATAGTTGTAGCTACCATATGATTAGGTTCTATATTGTAGGACACAACACTAAGCTCAAGAAGGCTATTTGTTATGTGGTTTTACCAACCAATCTCTTCGTCGAAGGGTAGGGCCATCTTGCCATATGTGGCAGATGTGCGGGGGATCACATTTAAGTCTGTGGTTGGTGGAAAAGTGCTTGAGTGATGCTTCTCCTCATTAGTCGGTGACTGAGATTTGTAGGGGATTTCTTGGACCATTTGTTACTAGTTCTAATGAAGCTCAAAGGAGCTATGTATGTTCTCTCATATCCATTTCTATGGAGGTTGTAATGAAAAAGATGTTATCTTGAGATTTTATGTATGTCATTTTTTTGGAAAGATTGTAATATTCAATTATAAATGCAAATGGAAAGTTTGTAATATGTGTTATTTCAGATGTGCATATAGTCTTTGAGTTACAAGAAAAAAAATTATTGCTATGTGATGGCTTCATATATTATTTCACTTATAGTTAAAACATTGAAAATTCTTTGGAGTAGAACAATAGGGTTGTTACATTTGTGACCAAAGTTATTACATGAATAGTAACAAGCATAAAATGAATGTTGAGACTTGTTCATTTGAGGTTGTCTCAGAGGGAATGATCTTGTGAATTTCTCCTTGTTGTCTCTGTGGAACATTAGTTTTTTGCGATAATTTTTTTCCTTCCTCTTATTATTCTCACTATTCATTGATCCTTTTAGAACATTTGCATAGCCTTTTGGTTTTTTCTCATTTCCCTTCTTTGGTGGCTCATTTGAAAGTTGATCTTACTTTTCTTCATGACCAATACTTGTCTTTATACATGATGAACTTTTCCCATCTATAATATCATCCAATTTTTTCATAACTTTATCAACCTTGAGGCTATTGTTTGGCTTGGTAGTTGTTTTCTCTAATTCTTTCCTTAAGTAACTAATTTCAAACTCATAGTTCTTACAATCTTCTTCTTTTATCTTCAATTAACTTCTGACTTCTTCCTTGATCCTCTTTAGACACAATTTTCTTCTTTTAAGTGAATGAATCTCATCATACACTAAGTGAATTTATTCCTCAAGATCCACTTCTTCATCATCCTCATTCTTCTCATCTTTATCACCTTTTTCTTCCATCCCCATGAAAATTACATCTTCTCTTGAATCTTTCTCTTCTTTTATTTTGTCTTCACTTTTGACCTGCACACATTCAGAAAAAACAATAATCAATTTTATCACAACCAAATTTGTTATAATTACCTTTGTCTATGTCATATTCTTCTTTGATATTTTTATCAACATGGGCTTCCTTTGCATTTTATTCATTGCTCGAGCTATTGCTTGATTTATTCTTTGAAATATTCATCCTTTTTTATGATTTAAATGTTGTTTTTTATTTAGATGATTTCTCATTTTCTAACGCCATTTATTCTCTTTTACTCACAAGGTTATCTCCATTTTTCATGACATTATTCTTTGGCTCTATTACCATGTGTATTCCAAGTGCCACCTCATCATTTTTTATTTGGTTTTGTTGGTGTATTTTTATCAACATTCTGCTTAGTATTTTATTTTATTTTTCCCGTATGTTCTCTTATGATCTACCTTCTAGTGATTAGGCTATTCATGAAGGAGCCCGCTCTCATACCCATTGTTGAGCACACAATGATATTGAGAGGGGGGGAATCAATATCTAACAAACTTTTACTTTTCAAAACTTAACCAATTATAGTAAAACCATTCAATAACCAATCACAAATCTGATCCAATTTCAAATCTAATTCAAATCATATAATCTCTCCTTTCACAAATCTGATCCACATTCCAATATCAACTTTTCTTTCAAATTTGATCACTATTTTGCACAATATCTCTCACAAATCTGATCCAATCTATGCACCAATTATTTTCACACGACTGCTCATAATCATGGCAATATATTCACGTAGTTTTCTTCCTTAATATCTGCTCAAAATCACTTCGCAATATGCTCTTACTCTTCATATATATTTGTTATATATACTTGCATTTATTATTCAAACATGGGCTGCATATGCACTCAAAATAAATTTGAGTTACACTTCAGTTTGATGCCCTTTTATCTCTTTTAATCTGTTATTTTCTTCTGAAATAAATCATTTAATTGTTTGTTTGAAAACCCACATTTCATCTTCCGTAAATACCATCTAATGTGCCTCTTCATAAAGGATGTGTCTCATCACAAGGAGCCAGCCATATTCATATTATAATTAAATTATAATAAAACACTCATGAGTTTGGCCATATAATTTCATGCTCATGAATCAGCTTCATAAACTAATTCCAACGCTTACATTATTGGCCACATCTTACCTTTATTTATGCAAATATATATATATATCTTGAAGGAATTCGACCATATGAAGAATTCACTACTTTTGTTTCTCTAAACACTTCCTTTTATTCATCACTTCTGATCGCATATTTTTATCATATATATGCTCACCTTAATATAAGTGATTTGCATATTGTTTATATGCCTTTGACTTTTTGATTAATAGAGAAGTTGGTTGTCTTTCCTTTAAGTATAATCATTGCCTTCAAATTACTACCTTTTCTAATATTCTTGGCTGCCCATATTAGTGAGAATAATTGTTGTTCTTCATTACAGATTCACTACATATATCTATCCTATATTGTTGCTTATTAATTTGGCATGAGCATTTTAAATTTTACACATTAATATATGTCTTGGCTATCATTCATCAAGGAATATAATGAATTCTAGGTACTATCATGTAAGGGTGACTCATCCATCTTATGACGAAAGATTGAATTGATTAGTGGCCTTTGTCCTTTTTCCTCTACGCCTTTGACATCAATGACAATTATGTGATATTCCTTCTTGATATCACTGACACTAAAAATAATCTTGTTAATATGCTTTGACATCAATGAAAACATTTCCAACATGGTGTGCACCAATTTGTTCAGAAGTAGAGGTGTTGTAAATTAGAAGTGGAGAAAATGGATAGAAACTATCAACCCTATACTAGATAGATTTTAGTCACATATATTGAGAATCTAATATGGTTTTAGACATCTTATCTAATTGAGAAGTAGAAAAAAATGAGTTAATTATTATGTCAACTCAACCAAAAGTGGGGGAAAACATTTCATGGATCTTGGATATAGAAAAAAAGTTAGATTGTAGTTTGAAAGATGAATCACAACAAAACATGTGATATTGGTGGTTTCAAAATATAAAATGTGAAGAGAAATCATAAGTAATATCATATATTAGATCTTTCATCTTGGAATTTGTGATGGTGGTTTTAAAAATGGACAATAGATATATAAAGACATGGAATATGGATATAATTTATTCAATAAGAGTATAGGGTGGGTGTGAAGAGGAGGATTTAAATTACCTACTCTAGTGTCTATTCATTATTCACATACTAGTAGTGGAGAGAGAGATAATTGCTATCATTAGGTGAAGGATACTTGAAGGTAGGCATGTTCATAACCAAAGAATAATGGAAGAATTCCTTACTAATGTAATTGATGATTTGGATAGAAAATATGGGGAAAATTGGTTGTGGCTAACTTCTTCAAAGATCAGTGGTGCAACATAGTGATGGATGCTATCTCCAACTATGATAGGTGGAGATTGAATATTAGACATCATTGGAATTTTCAATAGAGAGGAGCTTAAGGTGAATGATACATTGAAATTGTGTCTTTTTCTTTTCAAGGAAAGCCTAGTAAAATGCAACTTTGAGAACTTTAGGAAGCTTATGGACAACCCTATGCCATGATCATAAAAAATTAAGAGTGCTTGTAAGAACTAAAATAAGTTCTCCTCTTCATTCTATATAGAAACAACAGAGAGTTCAAAATTTTAATTTTGTCCCCTTTAGGAGCATGTAAATACTAGTTTTCTTTACTTAATATAATGGGAGCTAGCCCCATGGTAGCAACTTGTGTATAAAAAAGAACTATTTGTACAATTTTTATATATTGTATAGATATGTAATTAATATTATTATTATATATATGAGAGATATTATTTACATATATATATTAGTAATAATAATTTATATTTATTATAATTAGTGATAAATATAATATTAATAATATCATTTAATGATAAAATATAGTTCTTATGCCGGGGCGGGGGGCCTAGCTCAATTGGATTTAAAGCATCTTGTTGTAGGCAAGAGTTCATGAGGTCTAGTCTCCCCCCAAACCCGTGGTACTGGAGGGCATGTCGCACCAATGCCACTGGTCACATGAAAAATGTTTACTAGGCACACTGCAATTTATAGGGGGATGGATACCCGACCTATTCTTCCAGTCTAAAAAAAATACAGTTCTTATGCCACATCTCTCTTGGGTTATAAATAATGGGGAGAAAGCACTATTTTGGGATGATGCTTGGAATGGGCACAAAACTCTTAAGAGTGTTGGTAACTGGGAGGAAATTGAAATCATTCTAAAAGCTTTATGGGGGAACAAGGTAAAAGACTACATGTTGATTGATTCTTAGAATTCCCATCTTCTTGTGAAAGGGAAATCATTTGATTTCCTTCTAGTCCCTCTTCTGTTGAAGGAATCTCTTAAGGAAGAGCTAAAAAAATGATAGGTCTTTTATTCCAACAAGGAAGATGAAATAATGTGGTTGAAATCAAAATTATGGAACTGCAATGTTAAGGATGGTTACAATTCTCTTGTTACTTTGGAACAAAAGGACCCTTGGTCTTTTTCTCTTCATTGGGGGCTAGTTGTGTTACCTAAATCTGGAGCTTTTTCATGGTTAGCTTTGAAGGATATAATTCTTACTAGTTTTAGGCTAGATAGATTGTGAATAACTCCTATGTTTCCATTTTTTTTGTGTAGTAAGGCATATGAAAGTTTAGATCACCTGCTTCTTTTGCGTGATTTTTCTTACCAATGTTGGTCATGGCTTCAGAACATGCTAGGTTGGTCTAGTCCTCTTCAAGGATCTCTATTCAAATGGTTTCAGTGATGGCCCTCACTCTTGAAAAATTCTACTTATGCTTGTATCTAAGCCCTTCCATTGTGATATGGTAGATTTGATTAGAGAGGAATAACAATTTTTTTAGGAAGAAGCCTTCAATCATAAAAATGGTTATTCAAAAGATTGAAATTTTAATGTCAGAGGTAAGTATGGAAAACCTCATTAGGAATTTAAATAGTACAAAGGTGCTTTCTTCATGGGATGGTTCCATTTAAAAGAATTGTCCATATTAAAATCCCTTCCAATAAGGGTATATGTTCAGTCTCCAAGACCTTGTATAGATAGGAAGCTTATTAAATGGTATCCTCCTTTGATTGGTTTTGTGAAGCTAAAATTTGATGGTGCTTGTAGGGTAAACCTTGGAAAATTGAGTGTTGGCATGGTTTTGAGGGATTGTGATGGTAGTGTTATTAGAGCAACTTGCAATATGTTAGTGGATGGGTCAAATAATGTGGTTGAGTCCAATGCTTTGTTGCTTGGTTTAGAGATGGATTTAAAACTAAGAATATCTCATAGTTATTAAGGAAGATTGAATGGTGGTGGTAAATGCTCTATCCAAGGGAGCCTGTAAAGTTTTTTATTTAAATTATTTGTTGGGCTATATTTAGTCACTCCTTCAAAAAAATTCTTCTTCTGAGATTATACACTGTTATAGGGAAGCTAATGGCTTAGCAGATGTCTTGGAAAATAGGGTTATTGATTTTTCTTTACCATAAAATGAATTTTCATAGAGGGATATTGACTTGTTGGCATAATATTTTTGCATGGTTCCTAAATGAGAAACTACTCTCCAATCTGGTTTGATTGGGATGTTGGATCTTTTTGTTGATTTTTTGTTCTTCTACAGTGGCCCATTAGTGTCCCCCACTAGTGGAAGACTATTGAAGAACTGGTTGTTATATGATCTTAGACCATACCATTCAAACAGATTGGTTATTCAACCTAACTTAGTTGATGATGGCTTTGGCTTAGCTCTTGTATGTTAAAATGATCTTTGGCTTGCTTTGACTTGAGTCTTGCATCTTTATAGTGTTGCATTGTTCTTCAATGGCCTATATGTTGAACACTTGAAATACTAAGAGGGGGGGTGAATTGGTATTCTTTTAAAACACTTAAGCATTTAAACATTCAAACTTCATAGCATAATCAATTTGTAGTAATGAATTAAATCATGAAAAAAACCAACAACATCACATAACACATGAACACTAGATTTTTTATGTTTAAAATAAAAAATGAGAAAAACCACAGTGAGGATTAGCTCACAATATATTATAACTGGTTATAGTATATTAAAAAAGTTCTCACTACAAGTTGACTCACTATCCAAGTAGATTCACTGCCCACTAAAAGAAGAAAATATAGAAGAGATTATGGCACACAGCCAAATTTGAACTATTACAATTTTATCTAACGTATGCATGAAATATAGTTCCAATGAAGCTCAGAATATAGACTTTACACACTTCATACTAATCTGAATTAATACTATTCTATGGTCTTCATTCATTCTATATTCACACAATTCACATCCATAAACTCTTGTCACATATCACTACTACTCAAAGCATCAAAAAAGGTCCTTCATATATATATATATATATATATCTGCTTCACCTACAACATCAATTAGGTTGGCCTAATTAGATGTAATAAACAAAATGTAACTTGTCAGCACAAGATCTATACATACACACTTTTGTGCCAATATTCAAAACTCATAATAATTCAAATTAGGTTGGCATGGACCCAAAATAGCACCCACATAATGGATCAAAACATATCCAAACTCCACAACACAAAAAATCATTAGGTCGACTCTGATAATGACCTAATAATAAAATTTACAACCTATACACCCACATTTAGATATGCATACCTCCAAACTCTATGCCATCTAGAATACACACTCTATTGAAACTTTTCAACCTTCACATAGAACTGCAAATCCAGATTCCAATCCACGGAGAAATGGGGATTCACCAAAACATATGCACTGAACTGGAAAACACCTATTACTATCAATTAGATACAATGCCACTCATAACTTCAACACCAAGAGCCAACACAAGATGAAATTTTGGATTTAGGTTCCTCTAACATCCAACATAATTATATTATAAGTGTAGAGAAATAACTTATACATTGGACCAATGCGAACATAAAAATCGTATGTTTGTACACAGAGTTAATTGTATTGACACTTAGTCAATTTTCATATCAACCAACTTCACTAAATCAAAACTTCTTACAAAATTGCCTTTTATAATCATCCTCAAAATGATCAATTCATCCAAAATAATCTGCACAATGTTCTTCATACCGGAATACAATGTTGACATCAATGACAACACTGCAATGCATAATTGTATAACTTGTTCTCATCCCACATGCTCATGTTTCCAATAAATGCATCAATGGAAAGCTCCTTATTCTTCCAACAATATCCCCCTTTTTCATTGATGGAAGCATGCCTTAATTATCTCCAAAATTACTCTCCCCCTTTGACATCAATGGAAAAGGGCGCATATAGCAACATTCTTCTCATATACCAAATCTACCCTTGACAAATATATTTATATATACAAATTGAAAACATAATTGACTCCCCCTAGGAGTTCTATCCAACAAAAATTTGAACTGGAGCTCTGCCTTATATCTTTTGTATATGTATATAGAAATCTAAAACAATAAACTAAAATGCATAAAAGAAAGAAATATTGTCACCCAGAGGAGGAAGTTGACTCTTGCAACTTTTCAAGATGGGCTTGTCATTATTATTTTCCATCCTTCCAAATCTTCTTTGCAATCCCAAGTATTCTACTCTAGGTCTCTAGTTCCATCAAGAGTTCTCCACCTTCATCCAGAGTGTTGGGTACTGGATTTAGCTTTGTATTCTTATCAACCGTCAATAGGGCATTGGCAATAGATATGAACTTAGAGTTCATCATATCCCTGAGATTACCAAAATACAAAATGATCCTCTCTTTTTGCACTTGCAGTTGGAAGAATTGCTCATGTAAACTCTCTATTGTTGCCCTTGTGCTTCCATCCAAGTCATGTGCTAGATCATAGGAACTAGAAGCTTTTTCAATCTGGGACTCAATTGAGACTATCATATACTTTATAATTTTGGTTGATCTGAGCCACTTTATACAAAATTGAAACAAGGCTTTGGCCTCTACCGCACAAGCCTACACACCCTTGAGATTTTCTTGAAATTTATTGTGCATGGGCACAATTCTCCTTGACATATAGCAACCTTTTATCATCCACTTTCTTCTCCAAATATTTTTCTAACTTTTCCTTCAAACTGATGGTGTACTCAAAATAATCAAGCAAAAATTTCAATTTTTCCATACAAGAGAGGGTGTTGATGATGACAACACCGGGTATGGATTCATGTAGAAATTTCACAGCCTCACCAATCATTTCTTCACTCTTCCGATGTGTCTCAATGATATATTTATGGGAAGATGCATGGAAAAAATCTCCCAGTTTAAGATTGTGAAGAGGGTAAATATTCTCCATGTCAACATGCCCTTGTTGCATAGGCAGATGTAACAATTGGGTGGACGCTATAGGCTAGAATTGAAGTTGCATGATTAAAAAATTCTTTAAAGAATCTCTAGAGGTGCTTGAAGATTCACCAGTGGCCTTTTAGCTCTCCTCTATAGCCTTCTCTTTTAACTCCTTATCACCAGTTTTAACTATTTCTCCACTTCTTTCTTTCCCTTTGCATCACTAGATGCATCTTCACTCTTTTTCTCATCATTCTTCCTTGTATCTACTTCACCAGTAGCTTGTTCTATGTTATTCATAGGAGTGACAATCTCCATTTTCCCTTGAGTGTTTTCTATTTAGTGTCAGATACCAGAGGAGGTGTAGAAGTATGCTCCTTTGTAGTGTCTTCTCTGGTAACTTCCCCTTCTTCAACATTCTCTCAAATCTTTACTTCACCAGTAACATTTTCAACAACAATTTCTTCCACTTCCAAAAGAATGTTATCTTGTACATTTCCTTCCTCTATTTCATGCTCATGTTGAGCATCATCATGTTGCACATCTTCTTCATCATGCACATTTAGAGCAAACATTTTATCTTGAATCTCTTCTTTTCTTTTTAGAGTCATTCCCAACCTTTGTGAAAAATCCACAACCTTCTCTATAGTCTCTTTTTGGAGCCTTTCTAGATCATTTTGATCTCTGCTCATGAGGGTTGTCACCATTTTCTTTGTTCTAAATTCCTTATTGTAAAATGCAACCAATGTGGCTTTATTTTCCTTGGAAAGAGGAGCACTAATCTTTTCCAATGCATAGGATTTCAATTTAGCCTCTTCCTCAATAGCCTCTTGTCTTCTCTCAATTAATATATTCCACAATTTTGTAGGTAATTGTTTTTCTATATTTCTCATATCTTCTTAAATATATATATATATATATATTTTACAATGGCTTCTACAATGGTTGCCTTTTCCACCTCATTAGCTTTAGTATATAATACAACAATTTCCTCTAGCAATTCATTTTGCATAATTCCATTAAATAGTTCATCAAGTTTCATAGGACTGAGTCCTTACCGGAGGTTACTTTTTCTTCTTCTTCTTCTTCTATTATGGTGTCTTCTTCTCCTCTATAGACTTTTCTCATCTCCATTATAAAGCCTTCCTTCTCCTTTTCGACCTTCACCTCACTATATATATCAACAATAACAAAATTTTGCTTCTTTATATTGGCTTCACCTTGTGAAGCTTCAACTTTCCTCTTACAGACCAATTGTGGTCCTTCTTTTCTTCCTATTCATCTTTAACATTAACAGCCAAGTATCGCTCGCTTTTTGGCTTGGTTTTCACCCTCCTTCTCATAGGGCTAGATTTTTGTGCTACCAAACCAGCCTTTTCCTTCTCATGCCTCTTTTTCTATTTTACCGAAGGAGCCTTTTCCTTCATCGAAGCACTTTTAGGTACTTTTCTCTTTTCTCCTGAAGTAGGCTTATTCCCAAGGGAATTCTGAGAAACCAGAGGAGTGGTATCTTCTCTACCATATCTCCTTACATATGATGAACCTCCCAAAGTGCCATACATATTCTTTTATCTCTCTACTTGTTTCGGTGTAAGGCCCATAGCCTCCATAAACTGTGTAGTCATCTTTTCAATATTTTTAATTATGGTCTTCTACCTCTAATCCATGTGGAACTTCATTGAATTCTCCTCATATGTTCCATACCTCTCTTCAAAGTTTTCCTTAGGTTTTCTCAACATGTAATCTATAGACCCTACAATATCTTCCTCAGTGATTTCATATCCCATTTTTAGGATCCATATAGTTCTAGGCTTTATAGCCTGTATGATGCATTCATCCTTTATCACCAAGAATGTGATTTCATTCTTGTACTTCTCCACCATATTTTGAGGAATCCTTTCCCTTTATTGCATCCTCTTCTAAAATACTACAAAGAATACCACAAGAGCCTCATCTTGTGCCTTTGCATCTCCAAGACCTCTCAAAAAGTCCTTAATTTGGTGTGTAACAAGTATTCCTTTTAACGAGATCACACTTTTTATTCTTAGGATTTCTTTCAAGAAATAAAATAAAAAACATATGATCAAAGTTCCATATTTAAAAGAATACCTAGAATCATTTGTCTTCTACAAGTTTTCCATCAAATTTTGTCTCAAAATCTCACACAAGTCATGATCAACTCATTTCTCCACCATTTCATAGGCAGTATTGATGGTGATGGAAAATATGGAGTTCTCTCTATTTGAAAATTAGATTTTGTAACCAATCATCATTGTAGCATACTTCACCATAGGTTTTCTAATGTCCTTGATGGTCAAGGCTCTCCTATCATATTTGGCTCTGGTTAACTTTGTGACTACTTCATTCTTCACCAATTTGAGTATCAAAACTGGTATGATTGAACATAAACCTGTAACCTCCCTAATCAATTCCTTTGTAATTAATTTGGGCATATACATCCATACAAACTTGTCATGGATGTGGATCAATGCAATCCTTACCCAAGCATCATTATGGGAAAATTTGGGAAACCCTTGTCAAACATCGAGCTTCTTCACAACCAACTTTTAATACTCTAGTTTCAATGCAAAGTCATCACCAGTGAGCTCATTTTCCCACTCATCTCCTAGTTTGTAATGATCATACTCTTATAATTTTTCATGAAAATATATTCTTATATCCTTTGTATTCAGAACACCATAGGAAACCCTCGAAAAAGAACCTTCTAGATTGACTTTCATGGATTTATTAGGGTGTTTCTTGAATTTAGGTCAAGATATTTTTATGACCTCAATAATCTGTGGAGTAGCCATTGTAAATGTTTCCAAAATTCTTTTTAAAAAACTATGGTAAGTGAAAAACTATAAATACCTTCTACTTCACTTTTCAGCTAGGGTTTTTATGTGCACAAGAACTCAATCGCTTTGATCACTCCAATTTGCTTTTGCACTGCTCTGCTCTTCTCAAATGCTCATTGTAAATGAATTTGATCAAATGAAATCACTTATGACCCTTTCCACTTAACCTAATTTCACATTGAATTCTCAAACTGAAAATCTGGTAAAAACCCTAACTATCTACACAATCAACTTCAAATCCTTCACAAATTTCTGCATCATGATATTTTCTACCAAGTTCTTCAACAATAGATCAAATTCATTGATCTACATCTCATAGCCATATGTTTAAGCATCAACACCATTTATTTGGAAAGGATGAAATATTTCCATTAAATCTCCCCTTGATCCAAAGCTCTCATCTTAGTTTTTGTAGGAAACATCTACATCGGATGTTGGTACAAACTCTTCCTTCTTTTTCCAAATCTTATTCATTTCCTTCTATCTCTGTCAAATCAATATTTTGTACTAGATCATTCTTCTTTACCGGATTATCCTTTTTCATATTTGTGCTTCTGCAAAACTTGAAATGTGTCCAAATCTATTACAATTGTAGCATATGAAATTATTTTGACCAATCTTACTTCCATTCATTCTAGATTTTCATTTATTAGATTTATTTCCAAATCCATTACATGTATAACAATATCAATTAAAAGATTGAACCACTATGCCATTGTTTTGATTAAAGGTAAAAGACAGGTTTTGAAGGGGTCTGAAACCCTTTACAAAATACAACAGTTGATAGAGAAAGAGAAAAACATAAAGTAGCAATCAGCCTAATGACAGCAGACACAACCAAAAAGTAGCCAAAAAGAGGAAACTAGTCAACAACACTACATATTGTTCAAGATCTCCACAGCTTCCATATCAGTAGCAGCCATTTGATGCACATTCTTTGCTATACCAGACACCTCACCAAATGCCCCAACCTAAGCTTTCATTTTGTTCCTTGTTCTCGCCCCCAGCCCACCCGTCTTTACCTTATCACTCAAAACACTACCTTTACCAACAACTTTCTCACCCTCACAATCCAAAGTCAATAGCTTACTCCCAGCAGTAGTGTCAACAACAGACACATTCTCCTTTTTATTTTTAATCATAGGGGAAATCACCTTGGAAGAATTGAGAATTGCCTCAGCCTTAGAGGCATCACCAGTATTTATCACAACATTCCATAATTTAACAATTCTTTCCTCAATGGAGGAAAATCTTTCTTCCCAATTCTTCTTCAGGTTAGTGGTTTCCTCCACCATAGTGTAAGCAACCGTATTAAGGGATTCCATAAGTTTATCAATTTGGCTTTGTACAGAAGTATCCTCGGCCTTATTGGCAACACCTCTAATTCTAATATTGGTCATGTTGATCTCATGAAAAAACCATTTAAACAACTTAAACAAAACATTAACAAAATCACAGGTCGAGCCCAACACATCAAATAGCTCCTCCCTATCAAAATTCTCAATACGCTTCCCCACAGCAACGTCCTCATCAAAAGGACTAGTAGGAGATTTATCACCAGAAACATCCTTACCTTTACCAACTGGAACAAGGGTCTTCAGCATCCAAATGGAGTAGGAAATTTCCTCCGCAACAGCCTTCCTTTTAAGCAACCTTTCTACTTCCTCTTTACTGGTACCCATCACAACACCACCCTCAATCCTTTCCTACCCTACTTTTGTAGCCCAATAATAGCACTCAAAGAAGCCTCACCATAAATGCCACGGGTCATAGAAAGGGGGAAACCCTTCACCAGGAGATGGTCTGCAGTTGACACCTTTCTCTTCTAGCTACCTTCCTTCGTGTCATGCATAGTTCTAGTCATAGGGGGAGGAGAGGAATTTTCCCCCTAAAGGTCAATATTGTCCTTACCCCTTTTAACAGGAACACTCACCTCCACCTCATCACTACATGTCATGTAGACTACCTTAACCCCCACCTTCCTTTTACTAGAGTGACCCACAATAGGTGAGATGGGACCCTCCTCCAGAGTAGCATAAGAATTTGGAACATAATCAGGGTCATCATCCCTATTCGACTATGAATCCTTATTCAAAATAAGCCTCCTTTTCTTAGCTTTCTTATGACCCCTTCCATCACCCGAATCAGTGTCATAACCCTCCTGGGACTTAGCCAAAATATCCTATGGGGTAGCAGGGGACTTTTGCACCTCATGGGCTTTAACATGTTCATAAATAAGGAGAATTAACCCCACATGTAGAACAGGGTTCTTGGGGTTTTTCAAATGCTCCTTAATCCCCGTATCAAGCGACATAAGCAAATAGTAAGGGAAATACACCCTTTTCTTGTGTTGGAAATGGTTAAGCAGGAGGAAATGGTAAGTATTAATTTTAGTATACTTGCATTCCTAATGCAAAGTGAGCAGGGGAGGCTTCTTCAGATGATCAACTATATGATCAAACCACAAACTTAGCACAACTTCTCTCAAATACTCTTTAAGTGGACTTTGTTAATCCACTACTCCTTCAAGGAAATGACCCAACTCACCTAGGTTTCTTGTACTCAACACAACCAAGGGGATTGGAATTACTTTGAAAAAGTTCCAAATGACCAAAATAGGCCACAACATCCTAATTAGCACTTAGGAAACTCCATTTGTTCATCGCTCATACCACTAGGCCTCTTTAGCCTTGAATGCTTGTAGCACTGCTTGGTAGGAAGTTCTAAATAAAATCCACCCACAAGCCTATATCAGGCTCAAACTACTTAATTTAGGCAACTATGATATGCCTCTACAAGACCCCAAAGTCTCACCTTTTGACAGTGAATGGAAGAGTAACCATGGACCAATGTACCGTTGTCCCCAAGAGGCCTAATTTGTTGATCACAACAGGATTTTGATTACCTAGGCTCTCTCCTTCACCCCAAAGCCTTGATTCAGACTCCTACATGACAATTACAACCATTTTCAACATTCCTAAGTGCCTCTTTAAGAAAAAGCCACACAAAACAAGCAAAAATCACTTTTTGCTTCACCAATTAGGCATGTCACATGAAGATGCCAGACCTAGTTCAATGCATAAACTCCTCCACACACCTTGCCATTCTCCATAACCAAGGAAATATGAAAATGTACACAAGTACCTTCCATCCCACCGAGAATCAACATTTTTACGTGGAGATGGAAGGAAGAGCCATTTTCCAACCAAAACCCTTGTTTTGAGGGTTTCAGACTTTCCCTTGCTAAAATGGAGATAACTTTTGTTACACTTAATGAAATTCAATCAAATCAATGCCAAATGAAAGAAAGGTCTTCCCTCTATCCAACCATATCAATTTTGTACCCGTACAGTCTGTACAACATCCATACCACGTGTTTTAGCAGCAATTTTACACAGATTTTTTCCAGAAAACAACAATTTTTTTCATTAGAACTTCAAAGAAAGTGTTTCATCAATCATTCCTCGACCATGAGAGGCTTATTTCAACTTCTAACAACCTTTCCCAATTTCCTCCAACTGAAACTTTGATTAGTTGGACATTGGAACTAATCAAACTTGTAGACACCAAATTGCCTCATTAAGGAAAATTACACAATCACCACAAACCCGATTACAAGGAGACTTTAAGAGGTGTCAAAAGCACTAACAACACTTCAAAAAAACCAAGGCAACTCCCCTCAAGCACCTGGTTGCAACATGGCAATTTGATTCCTTAATTTTCCAAAGCACACCAAGCTTACAAAGTGAGGATGGAGACCTTGTTAATACACTGAAATTTATCACCAAGACCAAAAACTCAACAAAAAACCTAGAAAACCTATTACAAGGCATTTAAGATGGTCCTTAGGACCTTATTACATCAAAGAAAACTTGACATCAAACACAAAAACCAAACAAGGCCTCAAAGAGGCATGGAATCCCAAGGTGCCCTTGCACCACTTCTAGAGTAACATACCTCATAATTTCTTCAACCACATCACGCCAAAGCACTTTCAATGAGCTCCTTTGATACCCACTGCTCTTAGCCAGCTTCAAATCAGCAACCTCATTCTTTTTAAAGAAAATGGCCATCGCTGCTTGCGCTTCTTTTTTATCCCTGAAAACCTTCATGCCTTGCATGGCCAAACTAGTAATTTGGGCAATAAATTCTTCATCGACCACAATTTCCCTCCCTCCCAGATTCAGGAATCTCTCCTTCCAGCCTTGAACAATCAAATCGGTGACCTGGGGATTGTTATCATGCAATTTCTCCATATATAGAGTAAGACCAC
This sequence comes from Sequoia sempervirens, assembly GCA_007258455.2. NCBI lineage: Eukaryota > Viridiplantae > Streptophyta > Pinopsida > Cupressales > Cupressaceae > Sequoia > Sequoia sempervirens. Next base: position 37,625,673 of record VDFB02000008.1, on the reverse strand, counting down.
TATGCCATTGTTATAACCATTCATCATTTGATTTCTACACTCATTGGCTCTATGACCAAATCTCTTGCATGTAAAACACTTATCGAGAAAAGATAGAACATTCTAATTCATTATAGTTCTACATTATATAGCCTTATGTCCAAATCTATTGCAATAATAACATAAACCATTAAAATATGGGTACCTTTGTGCATTTGGTTGTTTGATCGGTGGTCTTCTAGCTTCATTCCTTTGATTCCAGATTTTCTTTCCATTTTCCTTCTTTCCTTCAATCTTATTTTTAGGTTGGTTTGTAGTTTGATCTACCTTTAAGCTTTCTCCTATCTCAAATCATAATCCACCTTTTTCTTTAGATCCTTTTTTATTTGCAATCATTTCATTAAGCTTTTTAGAGATCATTTTGAATTTTTCTTCATGACTCCTTTCTTTTTCAAGATTTGATCTTAGATTCACAATGTATTGTTCAAGCTTTGTGCATTCTTCATATTTTCTTTTCACCATTGCATATAGGAATTCTTCAATTATTTTTCTTTCTTCAACTTGCACCTTCAGACCGGTAATTATTTCATTTGCTTGCTTCAACTGTTCATTGACCTCCTTATTTCTTTCTTTGAATTTCTTGATTTTCTCTCTCAACTTTCTCATGCATTCATCTCCTTCTTTGAAATTTTCTTTCAGATCTCTATTTTCACCTTCAATTCTTTCCAGATCTTCAAGAGCAACTTTGAGTTCCTCATTCATATCAAATATGTAATATTATTTTGTAGATCCAACAATAGGAATCTCTTCCAAAGGAATAGGTAGTCTTCTAATAGCCATGTATTTAACCTCCAAGATCTTCCCAAAGTGATTAAGCTCCTTCCAAGGAAACAAGTTGTGATACCAATTGTTGAACACTCAGAATGCTGAGAGGGGGGTGAATCAATATTCTTTTAAACCACTTAAGCATTTAAACATTCAAACCTCAATATAGCATAATCAATTTACAGTAATGAATGAAAGCATGAAAACAACCAACAACATCACATAACACATGAACACCTAATTTTTATGTGGAAAACCCAAAATGGAAAAAATTGCGGTGAGGATTAGTTCACAATATATTATAAATGGTTATAGTATACTACAAAAGTGCTCACTACAGGTCGAATCACTATCCAAGTGGACTCACTACCCACTAAAAGAAGAAAAGATAGAAGATATTGTGGCATAGAGCCAAATTTGAATTGTTACAATTGCATCTAATATATGCATGAAATATAGTTCCAATGAAGCTCGGAATACAAAATTTACACACTTTATACTAATCTGACTTAATACTCTGCTTTGATTTTCATTCACTCTATATTTACACAATTCACATCCAAAAACTCTTGTCACATATCACTACTACTCAAAACACCAAAAAAATCCTTCATATATATATCTGCTTCACCTACAACATCAATTAGGTTGGCCTAATTAGATGTAATACAAAATGTAACTCTTTGGCTCAAAATCTATACATACATGCTTTCGTGTCGAGATTCAAAACTCTTAATAATTCAAAGTAGGTTGACATGGACCCAAAATAGCACCCATATAATGGATCAAAACATATCCAAACTCTACAACACAAAAAACTCATTAGGTCGACACCAGTAATGACCTAATAACAAAATTTTCCAATTGTACATCCACATTCAGACATGTGGACCTACAAAATATATGCCATAAGGAATACACACTCTAATAACACCTATAAACCTTCCCACATAACCAAAAATCCATATTCCAATCTATGGAGAAGTGCGGATTCACCAAAATATATGCACTAAACTAGAAAACACATGTTATTGTCTAGACGATACACTATCACTCACAACTTCAACACTAAGATCCAACACAAGATAAAATTATATCTTTAAGTTCCTCTAACATCCAACATAATTATATTAGAAGGAAAAAGCAAAATCTTATACAACGAACCAATGTGGACCCAAAAACCAGATGTCTATACATAGAGTTACCTGTATTGACACTTAGTCAATTTTCCTATCAACTAACTTCATTGGATCAAACCTTCTTGAAAAAATTCCTTTCATAATCATCCTCAAACATGCTCAAGCCATCAAAACTAATCTACACAATGGTCTTCATATAGGAATATAATGTTGACATTAATGACAACACTACAGTGCATAATTGTACAACTTGTGCTCATTCCACATGCTCATGTTGCCAATAAATGCATGAATGAAAAACTCCTTATTCTTCCAACACCATAAGTGTATTCCCACTTTTGGATGATTGTTGAAGATCTAGCTACCAATTGGGATCTAGATCACAGTTCTCATTTGGTTTATTGGATACTTACTATTGCCTAGATGATGATAGTCTCGTTGACGTCACTTTTTTACACATGTACTTCACCTTAGATCTTTCATCCAACCTCTTTAATTAATGTGATATATTTTCTCTGTCCTATCAGCTTGTGTGTGATCTTATCACATGTGGTTGGTGAATGAAGAGATGTGTACAATCTGTTGATATGTACAATGTGGTTACATATTAATCAGTTCTCATGATGGCTTGGATTTGGTATACCTTTATGGTGTAATGTTGTCTTATAGAAGAGGGAGTTGGCAACCTTTATATGTGTCACCTGTTATGTTACTTGTGTGGCATTAAATTGAATCATTTGGGTAATAAAAGAATTGTGGTTGAGGACATGCAACTGTCTTTTCCACAAGCTTATCTATAAAGTATCAACAAGTTTTTTATCTAATTTTTTGGCTGTCACATGTGTAAAATATTTTTTTTTGGTAATTTTCTATTTAGCATAGATAATATAAATGTTTAAGTTGGCCTTGATTTTACTTGTGTGCATGAATTTATAAATCATACTACTTCCTAAATCAGGCAATATCCATTTTGAAAGGCAATTGTTATGGTTTTTTCTCAACAACCTGTATATTTGGTGTTCCATCTCACAGAGTCTATGTTCAGAGTTTACATTCTTTGTTACTATGAAATTATGGTTAATCTTCCCTTCACAAGGAAAAATATTTTCCTTTTTTTTATCATCCAATGTCCACAAGTGGAGGAAGCTTTGATCCTAATAGTGGGCTGAGATCGGCTCTACAATAATTTTGTAGCTCTCTCTAATGAAGTGGCCTCTTTGTTTGTTTCTAATCTCATAGTTGTTTTGAGATGTGTAGATTTGGTTAAATTTCTTATAGGTACCTACATTCTCCTACATTTATGCCCATTTTCTAAGCTTTTTGGGGCTTTGGATAGCTATTCTTTCAATGGTAGTTCTCAGGTGGTGGGAGGTCTATTTGATCATACTACTTTACTCTCAAATTCAACTTAGTATTCTTTGTTGTGGGAAATGGCACATTGCTTGGTTGGTGATAATCCATCAAGATTCTTGTCCTATCTTAATGATCTCAGACCAACAATTAGCAATTTTATGAGTTGCAATGTTCATCACATATTTAATGCAGTTCATTTCTTATATAAGAATGCATTGGAGGATCCTAATGTAGTTCCTTTTTCCCTCCTTTTGACATAGCGTCTTCATTAGAAAGTTGTACTGATTAAGTGGGGGGCTCTTGTAATTATGGAGGAAATAATTTTTTTACACTGATTATTTCTCCTACCATGTATAATCTCCTTTATATTAATATAAATCCTTTACAGTGGCTTTACCATTTTTACTTTTTAAAAAATTATGTAAATAAATCAAAGTAAAAACAAACAAAAATGACTTTTCCAAGTAAAATTAGAAGTTAAAAAAATAAAAATAAAATCCTTCAAATAAAATAAAGTAAATATTGTATATAATTTATCTAAATATTATTATATGTGATCTCTATCCACAAGTTTCATCCTCACCAACTACTTCAACAATGAAAAAGATGTCATTCGTAGATACTTATTTGGAATTGGTGCTAAACTTCCATCCTCCCCACTTCCATCCAATCCCAATCCATCTACTATTTATTATCATTCCTTTTCCTTTGACAAGGGGTATCAAGCCTCTATACAAAATTCCCCTCCAACCCCATCCACATCCCAAATCCCCATCTCCAAATCCTTTTCAAGATCCTCATCCTCATCCTTAATTTACCAATCTATGGAAACCTTCACTCTTTATTCCACTTGCTCATCTCCCACATCCTCACAATCCAAATCACCCCAATCCTAAAAATCCACCTCATCCCATGCCTCCCATGACTTCCTACATGGACTATTAGTCAAGGAGCCTCAATATCCTCCTCCAAACAAAGTGGTGCAATCTTCCCATGGTATGCATCCATCTTCATCCCCTCCACATCAAAATAAACCCCAACTCCCTAAACCTCACACTATTATAGAAACAACAATAAACTATTGAAAAAACTACTAAAAACTATTTATAGATGATTGAACTTGGTCACGTGACCATTAGTAGTTTATTTCTAGACATATATAACACAACCATATTGATGACTAAACCATTTTTACTCATTTATTAGTCGTTTTGATTGATCAATTTGGTAGTATATTTAGTCCTTGATTTAGTCATTCATTATTGTAATCTAGTCACTTATTTAGTCATTGATTGTTGTAATCTAGTCACTTATTTAGTCATTTTGTATTCACTAATATATTTAACTCGTCACTTATTTAGTTGTTGATTTAGTCATTGATTGTTGTAATTTGGTCACTTATTTAGTCATTTTTTTATTCATTGATATATTTAGTCATTGATTATTGTTAACTGGTCACTTATTTAGTCATTTTTATTCAATGTTCACTGATTTATGTCAATTGTTAGTATATTTAGTCAATTTAATTATTAATTGATGTCAATTAGTAGTATATTTAGTCATTTTAATTTATTGATATTTGAGGATTTAAGCATAAAACATAGAAATACACATCAATCACCAATTACACACAATAAGACATCCATTGAGAAGGAAAAATTGGTGAACTTTATTAATAAAAGAAAGATGTTCTAATTACAGCTTAAAAATAGAGTATTACAATTATTATTTTCAGTCACAATACTAAAAATCTGAGTTACAATATTGTACAAAAATGATTGCAAGAAAGAAACTTCTCCAAAAAACTTTTGCAATGAAGGAAACACATGCTTGAAGCCCTTCAATGCAAGCACATGCCCCTTTCATCTCTTAAAACTTCTACAACGTGGGAAGTCTTCCTGGAGCAATATGTAATATGTAAAATCCAAGAAGGAGAGTGTTGATCGTGTCCCATATATATGAAGCTCTCTCCTTCAATGTAGTCAACAATAACCCGGCTAGAATCTTTCCTCTTTTATATGCAACGTGCCATCTAATATGAGCAACAAGGTGCTACCTTTTCTACCATGAGTGAAGTTGTGCCTCAATACAACCAACAAAATTACTATTAGTCTCAATTCAGAAAGAATAAAAGTGCATTGTATATTGCAAGTTTACAAAAGTCCAAACACAGCAGAAAGATAAATCAATTAAAAAACTATAGCCTTGTCAACAAATGCCTTAAATAGAGTGTTCAACATAGGCCTGAAATATGTATATTGAACCCTTGATTTCAGAACCTTGTTAAAAGTTTAAGAAAGGTGATATGCTCAGATTATAGAATGAAGTTGACATTATAGAATGAATTCTATCAACACTAACCATATTGGAACAACATTATCAATAGAAATTTCCTAGAAACCAAGCCCAAGAATTCCATCAGACTTAATTAGACAAAAAAAATGTCAACTTTGGTTCTTGTGTTGTTTGAGTAAGGACATGCACCATGTAAGAATCCATTTATACATAAATTCCAAATTAAGTTGATGAGAAAATATCTTTGATATCCAATTGAGAAGCCTTAACATCCAAAAATTACTAACTTGATGTTTCACAACAAGTTCCCCAACTGTGACATCATCTTTACTTAAGAAACTAGATATTGATCCACTGCTATATTGAATCTCACAGGATTCTCCTTCAAAAATAAAAAATGATATATATTAATTTTTGAGCAACTTCCTTAATATCCCCATGTAAGTAGACTAAACTAAGTGAGGTTGAGGGTTTGAAGTAGAGCACCATCTTCTTGGTATGTGATTGACTTTGATGACTTGTATCTTGAATGAAAATAGCAAGCTAGTTGTACTGTAAAATCATTGTTAATAACTATTACAAAAATAACCACAAAATCCTCTTTAATTAAAATAATCCTTCTAGATATTTCATTTAATTTCTAAGAGAGCTAATTTCACTATCTAAACAACCATCAATCTATTTACTGTATATAATTTCCCAGAATTCAAAATTTGAATATAATGAAACTAACCATAATTACCAAAGATTTGACACCAAAATGTAATAAAAAATGAATTATTTGACAAAATTCCTCAAAGAGATGTCATCTCATGGAATGAAATGATATGATTGCAGAATGTGCACAAAATGGATTTTACAAGGAAGCTCTCAAAATATTTGAATTAATGAAGCATTCTGGAACACCTACATGTAGTTGGATTGAAGGGCATAAAATGGTACATTCTTTTTTGTGTAGGAGATAGATCACATCCACATACATGGGAGATCTATGCAAAATTGGAGAAATTGGCTTGGCAAATGAAGGCAACAGGGTATTTCCAGATTCATAATTTTACTTGATGTTGTGGAATAAAAGAAAAAAGAATCATTTATCTGCCACCATAGTGAAAAGTTAGCAATTACATTTGGTTTGTTAAACATGGCCCTTGGTATAACTATTAGAGTTGTTAAGAACCTTCGAGTATGTTTTTATTTTCACACTACATCTAAATTCATCTCCAAGATTGTTGCAAGATAAATTGTTTTGAGAGATGTGAACCATTTTCATCATTTTAAACAAGGAAAATGTTCTTGTGGAGAATATTGGTGATGCTAAATGAAACAATCTAAAAAATAGGTTTACAATATAATAATGTGCACTACATCAGATATCCAGTAATAACCAAGGGACATCCATCAAAGCATAACAACAAGGATTTTTTTGTCATATGTTGTAGTTACAAGTGCCTTGCTAGACATACATGAAAATGTGGAAGTAATATACACAAGGAAAGTGAACTATCTCAAAAAAAATCCTCAAAGAAATGTGATTTTTTTTATAGTTTAGTCACGATATCGCACCATTTTGACATGATCCTTGCGGTGATGTGGGATGTTACCACTACACTGCACCGTTATTGCTCAGCCTTCGCAGTAATGCAGGATGTTACTGCTACATCGCACAGTGTCTTCTTAGCTCTTGCAAGGATGTAGGAGAAGTATTTGATATACCTCCATACTACACATTTATTGCTCAACCTTCGCAGTAATACAGGATGTTACCGCTACACCACACTGTCTCTTCTTGGCTCTTGCGATATGGCGATATTATGAAACTTGTCACAACACTCTTATGAAACTTGTTACAACCATCTACTAACTTGACACAACAATCTTATGAAACTTTTCAATATTTATGGGCACCTTTTAAATTACATTCAAATCTATAAGGAAACTATCCTATAGGGATGGCAGTCCCAAGAAACATGGCAATGGTTACACCAATAAATAGTTAACTAGAAACCATGAATTTTCAATGCATAATGGACAATATAGAAAGGGTTAAGTTAGTGAGAAAACATCCTTGGAGAATTTTCATCAAAAGTATGACAATCTAAGAGTTCATAGTAGAAAATCATATACCCTTAAAGACCTAACAGTCATAATAGACCTAGTGATAGCTTTCAGAGTCACAAGAATAAATTCATAAGAGAATAGATGCAAGAGCATGAAAAGACACTGAGATGGAAGGTCAGTTGGTAGAGTTGAAGAATCAAACCTATAGTGAGAAGGTAGGGAGAACAAAATAATTTAAATTCAAGAGCATCATGGCAGTTTCTCAGGTGACTATATTTGGGCAAGGAGAGAACTTGGTGACAACATTACCATCAAAACAATAAGGATAATCAAAACCCTACTAAACCCTAGGGCCTTTTTCATCACCTTTTAGAGATCTCAAACATGCATGAAAATATTTCGCAGGAGGGCATGAGACTAAACTCATCTCTATTTTTGATGATCACAAAAAGTAACAAAATTTTAGATTTACAAGTGATGAAAAGATGTACATGGAAAGTATATTATGCTGATTTAAAAAAAAAAAAACGTAACCATTAACTATCCAATACAATCTAACAAAATACAAATATACAATGAAATATTATGATTAACAAAATGATAATTTTATCAGTTATCTTAAGGTAGACAAAAAAAATTGTCTAAGTGAAAAATAACACCCTTAGATTATTCTAAACAAATAACATTTTCAAGCAACAGTTTTTTAGATCTGCCCAGCTGTACAAAAATCAAATCAAATTTGCAACGATCTCAAAGATCTGAAGGTTTAAAAATTTGATATTTTTTAGATCTATTATTGGGTGTATCATGCATCTCACTATAAAAAAGACCGAATATTTTTCTCCAACAAGGTAAACACATAGATCATTATGATATAATTTTTTGACCATAAAGCTTATTTTTCATAGATTATAGGATCCATAAGAAAGTTGTTTTTTTTTGCAGAGTTATCTCCCTTGTGAGACCCCTTTGGTTCTATTAAAGTGGAGGAATGAGGAGCTGACAAGCCTGATAGGCAATGGAATAGGGAAGAAAGAAGAGTGGGGTAAAGTGTATGAATATGATTTGTACAATGATCTGGGAAACCCAGACAAAGATAGAACATGGAAGAGAGAAGAGCGGGACAGGGTAACATGGAGGTCCTAATGAGCCATTTGCATAACTGTGAAGGCCCAACAACAACCGTGCGATGTTGTAGTGGTTGTGCAGAAGTTTTTGTGAAGGCTTTGGTGATCTGAAATGGTACTTGCAACTACAATATCTGATAAAAATCCACTTGGTGATCATTATTAGAGAGTTGCAAACTGTGAATTATCATCTATCCTATAGGACTAAGAAAGGAAGAACATTGTCAAATAGTGATTAAATCATAACAAATAGTCCAAAAACAATGAAAGTTATTGTCAAATGGTGAAAAAGATATGTCCTCTAAGTATGGTGATTGAGAACACAGTGAGTAAGAAGTAAAAGAGCACTGGATCATAGCACTGCAAAATGGTCATGAGTTATGCAATGAACTTCACTATTCTTTTAATCATAAAGGAGATCAAGATAATAACCAACATACTGATGTGCACAAAGAATATTCATGGAATGCAAACTTCCTTACAAACCAATTACCACAACAGAGTTTGAGGTGAATTGCACCTGCTATTTTATGTTGATATGGATATGTTCTAACTTGTAGTTAATTATTCTAGCATAACATATAGGATAAATAGTTGTTCATATACCATTGTTTCAAATTCAAAATTTATATACCTTATTCTAGGATCAAATCATAAGGGGAGTCTATACATAAGACACCATTATTTGAAATTCAAAATTGTTGGCTCTTTCACAATTGTTTGCTTCATTTATTTGATCTAAGATAGCCTGTTGTATAGAAGATGCTCTCAAAATCATAGTAAAATCCTTTATTCCAGGATAGTTGTTCAGAATCTTCCCATCATAACAATGAATAAAAGCATTAGTCATTAACTTGAACTTTGCAAGAGTTTCATCAAATTCTACTTTTCCACTCTCTTTTCCATTCTGAATTTTATTCCTAATTTCATCCATGAAGAACTTCCTCAGCTTGTAGAAAGTTATGGCTAAAATTAGGCTCTACAGGCTGAGGAAGTTCTTCATGGATGAAATTGGGAATAAAATTCAGAATGGAAAAGAGAGTGGAAAAGTATAATTTCATGAAACTCTTGCAAAGTTCAGGTTAATGACTGATGCTTTTGTTCATTGTTATGATGGGAAATATTATGAATAGTCATCTTGGAATAAAGGATTTTACTCTGATTTTGAGAGCATCTTCTATATAGAAGGTTGTCTTAGATCAAATAAATGAAGCAAACAATTGTGAAAGAGCCAACAATTTTGAATTTGAAACAATGGCATCTTATGTCTAGAGTCCCCTTGTGATTTTCTCTTAGAATAATGTATAACAATTTTGAATTTGAAACAATGGTATATGAACAACTATTTAGCCTATTTGTTATGCTACAACAATTAACTACAAGTTAGAACATATCCATATCAACATAAAATACTAAGTGCAATTCACCTCAAACTCTTTTGTACCTGAGTATGAAAGTACCTAAGCTTCTGGTGTTTCTAGACAAAACCTATAGCAGAAAAGTATAGTATCCATCTAAAGGAACCATCTTCTGAGCTCTTCCCTAAAATGAGGGTTGAAAACATTAGAAGAAAAGCAATACCATAATTATAAAGTAACAATTTTTATCAAGCCAAATGTCTGAAAGTATAATTAAAAAGACAAATCCTTACAATTGGACCTCAAACTGGACCAAGCAAATTTATGATTTTATCTTTAGAATGTAGGAACTTTCTCTGTCGGAGCGTCATGACCTCAAATTGGGTCTCGAATTGGACTAGCAGATTTATGATTTTATCTTTAGAATGTAAGAAATTTCTTTATCAGATATTAAAGATGTTAGGTTGGATGTCAAATTGGACTAGCACATTTATGATTTTATCTTTAGAGTGTAGGAACTTCCTTTGTTGGATATTCATAAATTCCTATCCTCAGGTTCTAGTTTTGAACGATCAGGTTCTACTTTTGAACGAAAACACCCAAAAGTGTTTCAGACCAGCTCAAGGTACTCTACAACTTGGTTATATCACTGATATCAATCCAATTTTTCTTGAACCATCCATACCCAAACGTTGCATCACAATCTATTCTTCCTACAAAAAAAGAATCCACATATTAACCCCTTCTAAATAAAACTCAAAATCATCTTAAAACCATAATTAATAAATCATTTTAGTTTCAAAAATAATCCGATGTCACTTACTATCAAAACAAAAGTTGTATAAATCACAAAAAATCCATGAAACCATCCATCCAAAGAGAAAATAAGCAATGTAATGATTTGATCAATATAAGTCCAAAGGATTATGCTATAATGGTAATGGAATCACCATAAGAGCACAACCGAGGAAAAAATTCTTGTGACTATAATTATGTTATCCATAACTCTATTGGTCATGTGAAACCGTTGTGCTATAATAAATATAGGATGCATTCATGTGTGACCCAAGTTTAATGTGGCTATTTTGTGATAGAAATGGAGGCACTCATATGAGCACAATTCATGTACAAATCATTGTCATCACAATTAGGTGTCAATCATCATTGGGTGCATTCAGGTTGACTCAAGTTTAATAGGTTACGATGTAATGATAGCATGATCCAAGAGCGATTACCTTTTTCTACAATAAAGAGCCTATAACTCTCGTTGATATGCAGAGTGGTTGTGTTATATCAATTATGTAGTGCATTCAAACACAACCCATGTTTAATGGACTATTCTAGAGAGTAATCAAGATTTTCTAAACCTTATGAATGTTACTTTAAAGTGTAGCTTAAACTACAAACCAAGTTTGTTACATACTTGAATGCAATCTTGGGTTACCACAAACTATAATAATGTGATGTGCTAATAACCATTATGGAAAGTATTAGAGAAAGACCCATGCTATATAGGATACATTTACCTGATCAGGTTTACATACCTTAATGATCAAACACAAGCTTCCCACACACTCTAGGATACAATCCAAGATCATACCACAACCCTGTCAAGATAGCTAATTTTTTGACCCAAGATTTAAGGTTGTTTTTAAATACCAATAGAAGCATTGGTAAGAGCATGACTAGGGTACAAACCCTAGGCCTCTGTAGAAACATGAACCATAACTCTAGCGGATTAGTGAGGTTGCAATACCAAAAAGATTGATACATTGTATCCAATAATAAAATCTTGCAATCTAAAGATTGTAGCCAATCACAAGCACACTATGTAGCCCAATGACATTTGTAAATGTAATCTATGGTAAGAAGAATGGTAGTCACTTGAGGTGTGATAGTCAAAAAGAGGATGAGCAGTGACAATATAATAAAGCTCAAACCTTGCATAGTAAAGTGGAGATTTTAACAGTGAGTTTCCTTACCCCCTTGTTGACCTTAAGGGTTTTTCAAATACTATTGATAGTGTTACACAAGGAAAATGCAATGAGGGAATGACTGTCCAAATGAAGTAACAGTGGTAATCACATTTTCAATGTTTCTTCTTAGCCATTGTATAATGGAGGTAGTGGATTGCATGTTTGAGGAGTGTTTTGAGACTCATCAAAGATGGGAGAATAGTGAATAATACCTTGTGGATTGTGAAGTAGTGACAATAAGGTTGAAGGATCTTAAGACCCACAATACCATGAAACAATGAGTCCCCTATAGTAAGTAAGTAGGAAGTCTATACATAATAATTTGATTTTATAGAAGGATGCTCATGAAAGGAATCTTCAAGTGATGGTGAGTGAGTTGTTTGAGATTGTAGTTGAGGGTGAAATATCCAGTCTTAAAGGTAGTTAGCAAAGCAGTAAATATGCAATAAAATCAAACCATACACAACAAACAATTCATAATGGTATCTTGCATAATTCCTTGAGTTTGAAGACAAAAATATCATTGTATCTTGATGAAAGTAATGACCTTAATGGTCAATCACTGGAAACCATGATTTTAAAACATGATATTGTGCTTATGGAGGCATCATTTTAAGCAAGGAAGTGAGTGGTGGTTTGGAACAATGGCAAGTATGAAGGAATTGCTTTATATGCATACTATGCAGTCTAGCTTAAGACAACGTTCTTAAAAGAGATTGAAGGTGGATTATGGAACTCAAGGGTTACCATGATAAAGATTAATGCAAATATTAAGATCTATTTAAAATCCATTGTCATGAAGATATTAAAGATGTCACATGCAAAACCCTAGCAGCTGGAGTAATGAATACAGTGCCAAAGAGGACAGTGTGTTGGGGAAGATTTAGGAGATCTCCACATTATCTAATCATAGGAAAATACATCATTTATTTATTTATTTAAATTAAAAGAGATCATTCTAAACCCTATATAAGATACATTGATACTTTAAAAGCATCTGAAGTAATTTAAGATTATGCAAATATATGTCAATTAAATACATGGATTACAAATAGTAGTGTGAACAATGTAACCCTTGTTGAGTAGAGCAGGAATGAGATAAGCAACAATGAATCATATGCCTCCTATCATGCACATATCCTTACCATTCTTTGTCATTCTTTACTGAAACACTTCTCCATTTTGGCAGGCTACACCTAAAAATAAGGTTTTGACGAAGGTTTTAGAGTATGTTTATTAAAATAAAAACTCCATTTTGGAAGACTATGTCTGAAAATAAGATTTCAACAAAAGTTTTAGAGTATGTTTATTAAAGTTTTAGAGTATTTTGGCGGGCTATTGATTCTCGATTCCTTAAATGATTTATTCAAATGGATTAAGACTAAATAATTGACTAACTATTTAGTAATTTTTATTTGTGTGACTAAATAATTTTTAGTCAACAACCAAATTAGTCATTCATTTACTCATTTATTGCTAAGTTGAAAAAAATTAGTAGAATTTAGTCATTTTTAGTTGTTGTGACTAAAATTTTTAGTCACATAGTCATTTATTTTCCAAATTATACTAGTGTCATGAATCTCCTATCCCTCCATATACCAAGTTGAAGATTCTATCCAACCTTCATCACCTCTTACACCATCCATACCAAACTAACAATGTCAATCCCTTGATCCAAAGAATGTCAACATAGATTCCCCTACATATCAAGATCAAATTATCCCTCACATTTCATTACATGATCCATATCAAAATCAAGATCAAAGCACAACTTCTATCCAATATACGTATCCTCTCCCTTCTCATGATCAAGATAACCCTCTCACTCCACCCAATGATCCCCTTCCTAATCAAGATAAAATTATACCATCCACTCCATAAGATGATCCCTCCTAAAGTCAAGATCAAAGTGTGCTCTTCTCTTCATGCCATGATATCAATCCATCTCAAGATCAAATCATTCCTCCATCTCATAATCATATCCCTTCCATACCATCTCCCATTCCCTCTCTAGGTCAAGACCAAAGTGTCCCTTCATCACCATTTCATGGTCCTATCCTTTCCACACCATCATATAATCCTCCTCCATCCCATTATCCTACCACACATCAAGATCAAAGTATCCCTTCATCTCCATGTCATGATCCTAACCATCCACAAGATCTCATCACCCCTATCCAAGATATCCATGAACCCCATACCTATCAAATGGGTTTTGCCACTTTTATCCAATCCTATTTACTCCAAGAATCTATAATTCCTTTCACCTCATACCCCCCTCAAAATGGACCCGTGTCTTGCTTCCAAAATAATAAGTATCCCATTGTCAAAAGGATTTTTCAAACAATGCATTATCAATGCAAAGGGTTAGGCCTACATGAGCAAGGCATATTAGAACCCATCCAAATCCAAGAAAATTTTAATTTTCATGGCCTAGGCTATCAATCTCAAGATGTTGGTACTCCCCCTAAATCTAACATCCATCTATTTAAGTCCAAATATTCATATCCACAATCCTCCAAATCCATCTTGGGTCCTTATATTCCTAAGAAAAATCTTTCATCACTTCCATATATTTTGGTTCCCCATGTCCCAAAATCATATCCTTCATCCCTTCCATCCATTTTAGGTCCTTATGTCCCAAAACTAATCCCTTCCATCCATCTTGGGTCCTTACATTCCATAACTTATCCCTCCTACTTCAAAATCCATTCATCCTATTTATTCATCACCTCATATTTCTAATCAAGATCAACCAAGTCACACATCCTTTAAGCCTCTCCAACATCCTACCTACATAAACCCATCTATAAAATCTCCATATAACTCCTCTTCATCCACCAATCATATTTCTCTTAGAAGAAATTTGGATGTCAAATATAAAAATCATCAATCCCAGAATTCACATAAATTGAAGGATCACCATGTCCCACAAAAAAGACATGTCAAAACAAAGAAAAACATGATCCAATGGCATATATGTCTACACTTGAGATTTTTGATCACGTACTTGGCATATTGTCACCCTGGTTCCTTATACCTTGGTGCATGACGCTAAGTAAATTATCAAATCCAAGTTTCTTATACTGTTGCAGCATGATTCTTATCCATCATCCTCTAGTCCTCTATTATATTTCAAGAGCACACCCATGTTCTTTGAACCCACCTATCCTCTCAAGGGGGAATAACACAACCTTCTCATCATCCTTCTTCATCTTACCAATGACTGGGGCATCATGCCACTAGACATCATCCCTTTCTATCCACTATGTTTTTTTCTTCTTTGATACATGCCACTTCTTACATTCATGATGCTATATCAAAGAGGGGAAAATGTAGACATCTAAATATGTCCATACCCAACCACACTTGAATTTACCCCATTCTACCCATTCTATCCATTAATCAATTAAAAATATTATTTATTTAAACCATCCTTATCTCGCCCCTAATTAAATAAATTAATGTTTATTTAATTAAATCTAACCTTAGCCCACAAACCCTCCAACTAAATAAATTAATTATTACCTACTTAATTAATTTATTTAAGATAATTAACCTTCATTATCATTTTCTAATCATTTAATGCCACCTCACCATCAATCTGTGTCCACTCAATCCTAGCCCTTGAATCCATCTACATGGATGAAGATCTAAACTTGTCACCATGTGATAAGTGTCCTGACCTACCTATCCTACCCCTTGCTCACACATGTGTGAGCATATCTCTCACACATGCGAAGCCACCCTAACCCTTACACATGTCACTTTACCTCTTACACATGTCATAGAAAAGTCTCTTTCATGTTCTTCCCAATGTGTGCTCACACATGTGTGAGCACACCTTTCTCTTACACCTCATTTCCTCTTCACAAGGTTAAGCCTCCACAATCTCATTCAATCTTGACCCTCCATTTAGTCAAGGTATCTTGTTCATTGATTCCCCCCATCGAAAATCTATAAATTGAGGAATTTTCTCTTATTTTGGATACATCTACCTTCATCATATCCTTGTGCTATCATTTTCTTCAAAAGAATATTTTTCCATCATCATAACCTTATGCTGCTATTTTCTTCTATCAATCTTCAATCTCAACATCATTTTTTTTATATAAACAACCACATTCCATCCAAATACAACATCATTAAGGAGTACATCAAGTAGACATGGGTGCATCTACTTCAGCTCAATCCATGAGGTGAGAAAGGTAAAAGGAAAGGTAATTTTTCTTCATTGCATTTATCTTCACATTTCTATCTTTTATCCTTTAACCATCTTCACCTATATAATTAGAATGATTTATTATCTTCATGAAAAACTACGAAAGATGAGAGATGGGGTTTAGGAGTCTCCAAATGATTCGAGATGTCAAATATTCCTTCTACAAAAATAACCTAGACACTTACAAAATGGAAAGAGGAAAAGGGTTGTGTTGTATAGCGGATTTCCTCAGTTAAACCCCATGTTGGTGTTCCCCTCCACAAAAAATAATGATGATCATGATAGAAAGTGTGTGCTCGTGAGAAGTATAGGTTAAATAAATAATAATTATAATGATAAAATAAATCAATAATATATTTTACCTTTCAGATTCAAAACCCTTGTTGGACTAATATAGCCATAAAAATCACACACATGGAGGAGGAAGAGGCTTCCCTAAGATCTTGCAAGTGTTATTACATAAAATAATAATATTAATAAATAAGAAACATCACATGATACTTGAACATAATTTTTTTGTAATAATGGAGTTCATCATTTGGAAAATTGCAAACTATAAATTACTTGGATTATATCTTTAATCATTTTCTTTCTTGCTTGTTTTGTTTCTGACTTGATCTAGACTAGTGAAGGAGAGAAGAGGTTACTTATATATGATACCAAGCACATATACAAGTAATTGTTTGGGAGAGGCTGACAAGAAAATTCTCTTCCTTAATCACAACAAGGCCAACTTTTAAATTCAAAACTTTTGGTGTGTACAACTAGGACACTAGCACACCATACTAGTGTTTTTCCATAAAGTGATTTATACAAGAGGACTTAACAAATTTTTCCAAAAATGTGATGTAACAAGTAAATTTAAAATATAATTAATTAAACACACCAAACTGAGTGCCAAACCTAACATGAAATTGTAAGAGGCAACAACTTACGATGCTATAAGGAGTTAGGGTGCAAACCTGCTCTTATAATTAATATATGTGGAGATTATGAATGTTTATATTTTAAACCTTTATAATAGGGGAGATATTTATAATTCATCCACACATATTTTTTGTTTCAAGGCATACCATGTTCATGCCTACTATTTATTCTATTACTTCTAATCATTTCATCACTTGAATCATCTGAAGCATATGGGGATTTATCTTTCAAATCCAGCATGTTATCCCTACCTAAAGTTCCAACTTCATTATTTAAAGGAAAATTTCTAATAGAATTACCTTTATTTCTAACTTTTCATATAGCATGTTTCCTTCTCTTTTATATCATCATATCCTCCAATTCTTGGTGTTCCCTTGAAATACCCTTTCTTTCTATTTTATATTTCTTTGATCTACTTGGTAGTTCTATATTTTACCTTGGAAGAGAGTAACTCTACTTTTTCAACCATGGTCTTCAAATATCAACCAAAAACATACTTTTCTTGTTGACATTAAACTATTGGTATAAGTTGACATGATATCAACTTATCCAAGTGCATAGCCATGAAACTTCACTTCATTACTAGTTTCTTCAAGATATTTTCTAATGTCCAACTCTCCCTAACAATGATATCATTTTATTGGGTCCTAAAATTGATACTCACACTTCTAGATGAATATATCCACTTCAAGGCTAAGGATATGTCATTCCTAAATGTTTATTGACTAGATCAACAACATAGAGCGAGTGATGATAGGCTAATTATTGAGAGTCAATAATCTCCCCTTCACTTTGGGCTCAATTGGACCTAGGATAGTGTTCCTAGAGGTAATATTTAATAATATTTGAGCACAACCAAATATATACAAAATGAATCAACTACAGTAATATCCAATGTACATCTAATCTTAAAAAAATTCTCTAGATTGAGGAATAACTTATTGTTACCAATTTTTCGCTACAGCTCAATTGGTGGAGCTGGATTAAATACTGTTATATTTAAAAGTGGAAAATACAGTTATTTCTACATATGCTAAGTGTTGATTGCATCTTATTTATCATTATTTATCAAGTGACAATTATGCTTTGAAAAGAGGAATCAGAATTTCAGAAGTTGCTATTCAATGTTTCAGAATCAAATGGAGTACAAAATTGAGCATACAATAATAAAGCATTTCAGATTGCTTTCATTTATTTCATAAAGTGATTCATATTTACAGAATTTCATTTGATTGTGAGAATTCAAATGATAGTACAAATTTGCATTGAAGGTGCATTTTTTATTTTCAAAATGAAAAGCATAAGATTGAAATCAAATATCCACACAAGTCATGGATGGGACTGTTACAGTGCATCATAAACAACACACTACACTATGGAAGATGCATAAAAGGAATAATCACATAAGTATAAACATAATCATCATTGTCTGATTGATTGATGACCAATGCATAATTGGTGCACCATTTGTCTTCTTCGAGCTCCGTTGACCTGTAGGAAAGAAGAGAGGGATGTCAGAGGCTCCGACTATGAATATAAATACATGAACCATCAACGATAATGTAGTATGCTACTAATCATGCACTAAAACAATCAAGAAAAGTGCAGAAACATGAGCTGAAAGAGATATATCAACATGATCATATATTGTTTTATGCTAACATTGTTTGTTTCTTTGTGCAGGTATAGGGAAAATCATGAAGCTGATTATCATTTGAAGACCAAGCATGTGGAGAAAAATGGGCTCCCACAAGGGTAGAGCTCGGCATGCTGCCCCTTATCCATTACAAGTGGGTTGAGATAGAAATTGCAATCATCATATTCATCAAGAAAGGAAATGCAACTGAAAGAGTAAAACAGAGTTTATCCGTTCAGCCATCAAACCAATGGTCCACTCATAACAAACAGAGGGTGATTTCTGAAGGCTATAGGTGGACAGTTAATTTAATTAAGCTCAATTGATTTAACTAATTGCAAATCTCAGCATTGCTGCCATAGTAGTTTTGTTCATCATATTCATGATATTATGCAAGGTTCAACAGTGTTCTTTCTCATAATCAAGGATAGTGAACAGGCATACATAATGCCTCAACGAAGAGAATTGTTTCAGATTTTCATCTCAGAAGATAGCAAGTGCACGGAACAACTTTGTTAAATGAAGCATAAAAATGCATGAAGAGTGCCAGAGAAGAAATAGTGACAGCATCTAATCAATGCATGAACAGTTCAGTCATCTAGTAAGAGGTGAAGCAATCAACTTGCTTGTAAGTACATAATATAGTGATCAGGTGTGTTTGATACATCTTTTTGGCTGACAGTGGAATGAAATAGTCCAAGAGTGCACTATTTTTTAAAAGTTTATTTCCTCATTTATCATGTATTTCAAATAGTGGTACAGCAAGTAAAAAGTATGAATGAAGGTTTGAAGTCCATCCCTGAAGAATGTAGTTGTGAGTGCATGAGATACTAAAGCAAACAAATAGTCTACAGAGTTAAAGTAAAGAGGTTTTTGTGTGTAAGGAGGGTGCAGAACAGCATGGAAATGACACTTAAAAAATGCAAGCAAGTACAGATATATGGAGGAGGTTTCTACTTAAATGCATAATGTAATCAAAATGCATAATCTCAGTCAAAATATTTACATGAAGGCTTCAGTTAATATTCAGTTTTTCATCATGTTATGGTGTACCCAAGTTGAGGAATAACACAAATTTATTCAAGATTCTTAATACTCACAGGAGTCTTCTACCAGAAGGAGGCAGGGTTTATGTTTTCATTCATTTTTCTGGAAACCCGCATTAGGGTTTTGAATAAAAGTGCGGTATATTTAAATTACAAGATGCTATGTGAAAAATAAAATCTAAGACAAATGTTCTAGAATCTCATGAACCCAAATGAGGGTAATCAACAGTAAGGTGGAGGAAATATGTGTTTTCTCCTGAATATTATATACCCACATGGGGATTTTCTACAGAAAGAAGGACGAGTTGGAACATAACTAAAAATACATTCAGAAGTGCATTTTCTTTACAAACAACAAATACCCATATGATGGAGTTAAAGTAGATACAGAAAATGCATAAATACATAATGGGTCGAGCCCAATTTTTTTTTCGTGAAAAATTAAATGAATAGTTTTTTTCTTCATTTTCCAGCATACCCACATTGGGGTTTGTGAACAGAAAATACGTCACCAATTTTCAGTTACCCATAAAGGGTTTTCATAAAAAAACACAGAATTCAAAAGAAAGTAGAAAATCATGATGGTCGAACTCCAAAGGAGGAAAATCACAAGAGTAAGTATGATTTCTTTAAGACAATGAATGCCCACATCAAGTTTTGTGTTTCAAAATACAAAGGTATTGAAATCCTTTGGTGGGTCGAGCTATGGAGTTTCCAATGTCCAGTTAGCATTAAGGAGTCGCGACCTGTCACATTTTCAAGCTTGTAAGCTTTGAAAGAAATAAAGCAACAGAAATGAAAGCTTACCATTGTTGCCTGAAGAGGAATACATGACCCTTGGTCGAGCTCACACAAAGCCTTCAAGATTAGGAGTCGAGTTCATATAAAGGAACATAGAAATAACAGAAGCAAAGCACTGGAAAGTGGAGTAAAGTCAGATAAATGCACATAAATGGCCGCGGCCTTATGGCCAAAGTCTGTGAAAAGATACAACAATAAAGCCTGCAAGAAGCCTGCAAATATGCTTACAGCCAGAGACTTGTGAGGATTCAACCAAAACAACAACAGTGGAGGCTTCAAATGGTGGTTTTTCCAGCTAAAGCCCTAGCATGATGGCGGTGGCTGTAGAGACTCGTT
>VDFB02000008.1:37519033-37604495 GCA_007258455.2 Sequoia sempervirens | reverse complement strand
TTGAAGTAGAGCACCATCTTCTTGGTATGTGATTGACTTTGATGACTTGTATCTTGAATGAAAATAGCAAGCTAGTTGTACTGTAAAATCATTGTTAATAACTATTACAAAAATAACCACAAAATCCTCTTTAATTAAAATAATCCTTCTAGATATTTCATTTAATTTCTAAGAGAGCTAATTTCACTATCTAAACAACCATCAATCTATTTACTGTATATAATTTCCCAGAATTGAAAATTTGAATATAATGAAACTAACCATAATTACCAAAGATTTGACACCAAAATGTAGTAAAAAATGAATTATTTGACAGAATTCCTCAAAGAGATGTCATCTCATGGAATGAAATGATATGATTGCAGAATGTGCACAAAATGGATTTTACAAGGAAGCTCTCAAAATATTTGAATTAATGAAGCATTCTGGAACACCTACATGTAGTTGGATTGAAGGGCATAAAATGGTACATTCTTTTTTGTGTAGGAGACAGATCACATCCACATACATGGGAGATCTATGCAAAATTGGAGAAATTGGCTTGGCAAATGAAGGCAACAGGGTATTTCCAGATTCATAATTTTACTTGATGTTGTGGAATAAAAGAAAAAAGAATCATTTATCTGCCACCATAGTGAAAAGTTAGCAATTACATTTGGTTTGTTAAACATGGCCCTTGGTATAACTATTAGAGTTGTTAAGAACCTTCGAGTATGTTTTTATTTTCACACTACATCTAAATTCATCTCCAAGATTGTTGCAAGATAAATTGTTTTGAGAGATGTGAACCATTTTCATCATTTTAAACAAGGAAAATGTTCTTGTGGAGAATATTGGTGATGCTAAATGAAACAATCTAAAAAATAGGTTTACAATATAATAATGTGCACTACATCAGATATCCAGTAATAACCAAGGGACATCCATCAAAGCATAACAACAAGGATTTTTTTGTCATATGTTGTAGTTACAAGTGCCTTGCTAGACATACATGAAAATGTGGAAGTAATATACACAAGGAAAGTGAACTATCTCAAAAAAAATCCTCAAAGAAATGTGATTTTTTTTATAGTTTAGTCACGATATCGCACCATTTTGACATGATCCTTGCGGTGATGTGGGATGTTACCACTACACTGCACCGTTATTGCTCAGCCTTCGCAGTAATGCAGGATGTTACTGCTACATCGCACAGTGTCTTCTTAGCTCTTGCAAGGATGTAGGAGAAGTATTTGATATACCTCCATACTACACATTTATTGCTCAACCTTCGCAGTAATACAGGATGTTACCGCTACACCACACTGTCTCTTCTTGGCTCTTGCGATATGGCGATATTATGAAACTTGTCACAACACTCTTATGAAACTTGTTACAACCATCTACTAACTTGACACAACAATCTTATGAAACTTTTCAATATTTATGGGCACCTTTTAAATTACATTCAAATCTATAAGGAAACTATCCTATAGGGATGGCAGTCCCAAGAAACATGGCAATGGTTACACCAATAAATATTTAACTAGAAACCATGAATTTTCAATGCATAATGGACAATATAGAAAGGGTTAAGTTAGTGAGAAAACATCCTTGGAGAATTTTCATCAAAAGTATGACAATCTAAGAGTTCATAGTAGAAAATCATATACCCTTAAAGACCTAACAGTCATAATAGACCTAGTGATAGCTTTCAGAGTCACAAGAATAAATTCATAAGAGAATAGATGCAAGAGCATGAAAAGACACTGAGATGGAAGGTCAGTTGGTAGAGTTGAAGAATCAAACCTATAGTGAGAAGGTAGGGAGAACAAAATAATTTAAATTCAAGAGCATCATGGCAGTTTCTCAGGTGACTATATTTGGGCAAGGAGAGAACTTGGTGACAACATTACCATCAAAACAATAAGGATAATCAAAACCCTACTAAACCCTAGGGCCTTTTTCATCACCTTTTAGAGATCTCAAACGATATTATGAAACTTGTCACAACACTCTTATGAAACTTGTTACAACCATCTACTAACTTGACACAACAATCTTATGAAACTTTTCAATATTTATGGGCACCTTTTAAATTACATTCAAATCTATAAGGAAACTATCCTATAGGGATGGCAGTCCCAAGAAACATGGCAATGGTTACACCAATAAATAGTTAACTAGAAACCATGAATTTTCAATGCATAATGGACAATATAGAAAGGGTTAAGTTAGTGAGAAAACATCCTTGGAGAATTTTCATCAAAAGTATGACAATCTAAGAGTTCATAGTAGAAAATCATATACCCTTAAAGACCTAACAGTCATAATAGACCTAGTGATAGCTTTCAGAGTCACAAGAATAAATTCATAAGAGAATAGATGCAAGAGCATGAAAAGACACTGAGATGGAAGGTCAGTTGGTAGAGTTGAAGAATCAAACCTATAGTGAGAAGGTAGGGAGAACAAAATAATTTAAATTCAAGAGCATCATGGCAGTTTCTCAGGTGACTATATTTGGGCAAGGAGAGAACTTGGTGACAACATTACCATCAAAACAATAAGGATAATCAAAACCCTACTAAACCCTAGGGCCTTTTTCATCACCTTTTAGAGATCTCAAACATGCATGAAAATATTTCGCAGGAGGGCATGAGACTAAACTCATCTCTATTTTTGATGATCACAAAAAGTAACAAAATTTTAGATTTACAAGTGATGAAAAGATGTACATGGAAAGTATATTATGCTGATTTAAAAAAAAAAAAACGTAACCATTAACTATCCAATACAATCTAACAAAATACAAATATACAATGAAATATTATGATTAACAAAATGATAATTTTATCAGTTATCTTAAGGTAGACAAAAAAAATTGTCTAAGTGAAAAATAACACCCTTAGATTATTCTAAACAAATAACATTTTCAAGCAACAGTTTTTTAGATCTGCCCAGCTGTACAAAAATCAAATCAAATTTGCAACGATCTCAAAGATCTGAAGGTTTAAAAATTTGATATTTTTTAGATCTATTATTGGGTGTATCATGCATCTCACTATAAAAAAGACCGAATATTTTTCTCCAACAAGGTAAACACATAGATCATTATGATATAATTTTTTGACCATAAAGCTTATTTTTCATAGATTATAGGATCCATAAGAAAGTTGTTTTTTTTTGCAGAGTTATCTCCCTTGTGAGACCCCTTTGGTTCTATTAAAGTGGAGGAATGAGGAGCTGACAAGCCTGATAGGCAATGGAATAGGGAAGAAAGAAGAGTGGGGTAAAGTGTATGAATATGATTTGTACAATGATCTGGGAAACCCAGACAAAGATAGAACATGGAAGAGAGAAGAGCGGGACAGGGTAACATGGAGGTCCTAATGAGCCATTTGCATAACTGTGAAGGCCCAACAACAACCGTGCGATGTTGTAGTGGTTGTGCAGAAGTTTTTGTGAAGGCTTTGGTGATCTGAAATGGTACTTGCAACTACAATATCTGATAAAAATCCACTTGGTGATCATTATTAGAGAGTTGCAAACTGTGAATTATCATCTATCCTATAGGACTAAGAAAGGAAGAACATTGTCAAATAGTGATTAAATCATAACAAATAGTCCAAAAACAATGAAAGTTATTGTCAAATGGTGAAAAAGATATGTCCTCTAAGTATGGTGATTGAGAACACAGTGAGTAAGAAGTAAAAGAGCACTGGATCATAGCACTGCAAAATGGTCATGAGTTATGCAATGAACTTCACTATTCTTTTAATCATAAAGGAGATCAAGATAATAACCAACATACTGATGTGCACAAAGAATATTCATGGAATGCAAACTTCCTTATGCAATAGGTTCATGCTTTTGTTGATGATAAACTTGGTTAATTTTACTCTGATTTTGAGAGCATCTTCTATATAGAAGGTTGTCTTAGATCAAATAAATGAAGCAAACAATTGTGAAAGAGCCAACAATTTTGAATTTGAAACAATGGCATCTTATGTCTAGAGTCCCCTTGTGATTTTCTCTTAGAATAATGTATAACAATTTTGAATTTGAAACAATGGTATATGAACAACTATTTAGCCTATTTGTTATGCTACAACAATTAACTACAAGTTAGAACATATCCATATCAGCATAAAATACTAAGTGCAATTCACCTCAAACTCTTTTGTACCTGAGTATGAAAGTACCTAAGCTTCTGGTGTTTCTAGACAAAACCTATAGCAGAAAAGTATAGTATCCATCTAAAGGAACCATCTTCTGAGCTCTTCCCTAAAATGAGGGTTGAAAACATTAGAAGAAAAGCAATACCATAATTATAAAGTAACAATTTTTATCAAGCCAAATGTCTGAAAGTATAATTAAAAAGACAAATCCTTACAATTGGACCTCAAACTGGACCAAGCAAATTTATGATTTTATCTTTAGAATGTAGGAACTTTCTCTGTCGGAGCGTCATGACCTCAAATTGGGTCTCGAATTGGACTAGCAGATTTATGATTTTATCTTTAGAATGTAAGAAATTTCTTTATCAGATATTAAAGATGTTAGGTTGGATGTCAAATTGGACTAGCACATTTATGATTTTATCTTTAGAGTGTAGGAACTTCCTTTGTTGGATATTCATAAATTCCTATCCTCAGGTTCTAGTTTTGAACGATCAGGTTCTACTTTTGAACGAAAACACCCAAAAGTGTTTCAGACCAGCTCAAGGTACTCTACAACTTGGTTATGTCACTGATATCAATCCAATTTTTCTTGAACCATCCATACCCAAACGTTGCATCACAATCTATTCTTCCTACACAAAAAGAATCCACATATTAACCCCTTCTAAATAAAACTCAAAATCATCTTAAAACCATAATTAATAAATCATTTTAGTTTCAAAAATAATCCGATGTCACTTACTATCAAAACAAAAGTTGTATAAATCACAAAAAATCCATGAAACCATCCATCCAAAGAGAAAATAAGCAATGTAATGATTTGATCAATATAAGTCCAAAGGATTATGCTATAATGGTAATGGAATCACCATAAGAGCACAACCGAGGAAAAAATTCTTGTGACTATAATTATGTTATCCATAACTCTATTGGTCATGTGAAACCGTTGTGCTATAATAAATATAGGATGCATTCATGTGTGACCCAAGTTTAATGTGGCTATTTTGTGATAGAAATGGAGGCACTCATATGAGCACAATTCATGTGCAAATCATTGTCATCACAATTAGGTGTCAATCATCATTGGGTGCATTCAGGTTGACTCAAGTTTAATAGGTTACGATGTAATGATAGCATGATCCAAGAGCGATTACCTTTTTCTACAATAAAGAGCCTATAACTCTCGTTGATATGCAGAGTGGTTGTGTTATATCAATTATGTAGTGCATTCAAACACAACCCATGTTTAATGGACTATTCTAGAGAGTAATCAAGATTTTCTAAACCTTATGAATGTTACTTTAAAGTGTAGCTTAAACTACAAACCAAGTTTGTTACATACTTGAATGCAATCTTGGGTTACCACAAACTATAATAATGTGATGTGCTAATAACCATTATGGAAAGTATTAGAGAAAGACCCATGCTATATAGGATACATTTACCTGATCAGGTTTACATACCTTAATGATCAAACACAAGCTTCCCACACACTCTAGGATACAATCCAAGATCATACCACAACCCTGTCAAGATAGCTAATTTTTTGACCCAAGATTTAAGGTTGTTTTTAAATACCAATAGAAGCATTGGTAAGAGCATGACTAGGGTACAAACCCTAGGCCTCTGTAGAAACATGAACCATAACTCTAGCGGATTAGTGAGGTTGCAATACCAAAAAGATTGATACATTGTATCCAATAATAAAATCTTGCAATCTAAAGATTGTAGCCAATCACAAGCACACTATGTAGCCCAATGACATTTGTAAATGTAATCTATGGTAAGAAGAATGGTAGTCACTTGAGGTGTGATAGTCAAAAAGAGGATGAGCAGTGACAATATAATAAAGCTCAAACCTTGCATAGTAAAGTGGAGATTTTAACAGTGAGTTTCCTTACCCCCTTGTTGACCTTAAGGGTTTTTCAAATACTATTGATAGTGTTACACAAGGAAAATGCAATGAGGGAATGACTGTCCAAATGAAGTAACAGTGGTAATCACATTTTCAATGTTTCTTCTTAGCCATTGTATAATGGAGGTAGTGGATTGCATGTTTGAGGAGTGTTTTGAGACTCATCAAAGATGGGAGAATAGTGAATAATACCTTGTGGATTGTGAAGTAGTGACAATAAGGTTGAAGGATCTTAAGACCCACAATACCATGAAACAATGAGTCCCCTATAGTAAGTAAGTAGGAAGTCTATACATAATAATTTGATTTTATAGAAGGATGCTCATGAAAGGAATCTTCAAGTGATGGTGAGTGAGTTGTTTGAGATTGTAGTTGAGGGTGAAATATCCAGTCTTAAAGGTAGTTAGCAAAGCAGTAAATATGCAATAAAATCAAACCATACACAACAAACAATTCATAATGGTATCTTGCATAATTCCTTGAGTTTGAAGACAAAAATATCATTGTATCTTGATGAAAGTAATGACCTTAATGGTCAATCACTGGAAACCATGATTTTAAAACATGATATTGTGCTTATGGAGGCATCATTTTAAGCAAGGAAGTGAGTGGTGGTTTGGAACAATGGCAAGTATGAAGGAATTGCTTTATATGCATACTATGCAGTCTAGCTTAAGACAACGTTCTTAAAAGAGATTGAAGGTGGATTATGGAACTCAAGGGTTACCATGATAAAGATTAATGCAAATATTAAGATCTATTTAAAATCCATTGTCATGAAGATATTAAAGATGTCACATGCAAAACCCTAGCAGCTGGAGTAATGAATACAGTGCCAAAGAGGACAGTGTGTTGGGGAAGATTTAGGAGATCTCCACATTATCTAATCATAGGAAAATACATCATTTATTTATTTATTTAAATTAAAAGAGATCATTCTAAACCCTATATAAGATACATTGATACTTTAAAAGCATCTGAAGTAATTTAAGATTATGCAAATATATGTCAATTAAATACATGGATTACAAATAGTAGTGTGAACAATGTAACCCTTGTTGAGTAGAGCAGGAATGAGATAAGCAACAATGAATCATATGCCTCCTATCATGCACATATCCTTACCATTCTTTGTCATTCTTTACTGAAACACTTCTCCATTTTGGCAGGCTACACCTAAAAATAAGGTTTTGACGAAGGTTTTAGAGTATGTTTATTAAAATAAAAACTCCATTTTGGAAGACTATGTCTGAAAATAAGATTTCAACAAAAGTTTTAGAGTATGTTTATTAAAGTTTTAGAGTATTTTGGCGGGCTATTGATTCTCGATTCCTTAAATGATTTATTCAAATGGATTAAGACTAAATAATTGACTAACTATTTAGTAATTTTTATTTGTGTGACTAAATAATTTTTAGTCAACAACCAAATTAGTCATTCATTTACTCATTTATTGCTAAGTTGAAAAAAATTAGTAGAATTTAGTCATTTTTAGTTGTTGTGACTAAAATTTTTAGTCACATAGTCATTTATTTTCCAAATTATACTAGTGTCATGAATCTCCTATCCCTCCATATACCAAGTTGAAGATTCTATCCAACCTTCATCACCTCTTACACCATCCATACCAAACTAACAATGTCAATCCCTTGATCCAAAGAATGTCAACATAGATTCCCCTACATATCAAGATCAAATTATCCCTCACATTTCATTACATGATCCATATCAAAATCAAGATCAAAGCACAACTTCTATCCAATATACGTATCCTCTCCCTTCTCATGATCAAGATAACCCTCTCACTCCACCCAATGATCCCCTTCCTAATCAAGATAAAATTATACCATCCACTCCATAAGATGATCCCTCCTAAAGTCAAGATCAAAGTGTGCTCTTCTCTTCATGCCATGATATCAATCCATCTCAAGATCAAATCATTCCTCCATCTCATAATCATATCCCTTCCATACCATCTCCCATTCCCTCTCTAGGTCAAGACCAAAGTGTCCCTTCATCACCATTTCATGGTCCTATCCTTTCCACACCATCATATAATCCTCCTCCATCCCATTATCCTACCACACATCAAGATCAAAGTATCCCTTCATCTCCATGTCATGATCCTAACCATCCACAAGATCTCATCACCCCTATCCAAGATATCCATGAACCCCATACCTATCAAATGGGTTTTGCCACTTTTATCCAATCCTATTTACTCCAAGAATCTATAATTCCTTTCACCTCATACCCCCCTCAAAATGGACCCGTGTCTTGCTTCCAAAATAATAAGTATCCCATTGTCAAAAGGATTTTTCAAACAATGCATTATCAATGCAAAGGGTTAGGCCTACATGAGCAAGGCATATTAGAACCCATCCAAATCCAAGAAAATTTTAATTTTCATGGCCTAGGCTATCAATCTCAAGATGTTGGTACTCCCCCTAAATCTAACATCCATCTATTTAAGTCCAAATATTCATATCCACAATCCTCCAAATCCATCTTGGGTCCTTATATTCCTAAGAAAAATCTTTCATCACTTCCATATATTTTGGTTCCCCATGTCCCAAAATCATATCCTTCATCCCTTCCATCCATTTTAGGTCCTTATGTCCCAAAACTAATCCCTTCCATCCATCTTGGGTCCTTACATTCCATAACTTATCCCTCCTACTTCAAAATCCATTCATCCTATTTATTCATCACCTCATATTTCTAATCAAGATCAACCAAGTCACACATCCTTTAAGCCTCTCCAACATCCTACCTACATAAACCCATCTATAAAATCTCCATATAACTCCTCTTCATCCACCAATCATATTTCTCTTAGAAGAAATTTGGATGTCAAATATAAAAATCATCAATCCCAGAATTCACATAAATTGAAGGATCACCATGTCCCACAAAAAAGACATGTCAAAACAAAGAAAAACATGATCCAATGGAATATATGTCTACACTTGAGATTTTTGATCACGTACTTAGCATATTGTCACCCTGGTTCCTTATACCTTGGTGCATGACGCTAAGTAAATTATCAAATCCAAGTTTCTTATACTGTTGCAGCATGATTCTTATCCATCATCCTCTAGTCCTCTATTATATTTCAAGAGCACACCCATGTTATTTGAACCCACCTATCCTCTCAAGGGGGAATAACACAACCTTCTCATCATCCTTCTTCATCTTACCAATGACTGGGGCATCATGCCACTAGACATCATCCCTTTCTATCCACTATGTTTTTTTCTTCTTTGATACATGCCACTTCTTACATTCATGATGCTATATCAAAAAGGGGAAAATGTAGACATCTAAATATGTCCATACCCAACCACACTTGAATTTACCCCATTCTACCCATTCTATCCATTAATCAATTAAAAATATTATTTATTTAAACCATCCTTATCTTGCCCCTAATTAAATAAATTAATGTTTATTTAATTAAATCTAACCTTAGCCCACAAACCCTCCAACTAAATAAATTAATTATTACCTACTTAATTAATTTATTTAAGATAATTAACCTTAATTATCATTTTCTAATCATTTAATGCCACCTCACCATCAATCTGTGTCCACTCAATCCTAGCCCTTGAATCCATCTACATGGATGAAGATCTAAACTTGTCACCATGTGATAAGTGTCCTGACCTACCTATCCTACCCATTGCTCACACATGTGTGAGCATATCTCTCACACATGCGAAGCCACCCTAACCCTTACACATGTCACTTTACCTCTTACACATGTCATAGAAAAGTCTCTTTCATGTTCTTCCCAATGTGTGCTCACACATGTGTGAGCACACCTTTCTCTTACACCTCATTTCCTCTTCACAAGGTTAAGCCTCCACAATCTCATTCAATCTTGACCCTCCATTTAGTCAAGGTATCTTGTTCATTGATTCCCCCCATCGAAAATCTATAAATTGAGGAATTTTCTCTTATTTTGGATACATCTACCTTCATCATATCCTTGTGCTATCATTTTCTTCAAAAGAATATTTTTCCATCATCATAACCTTATGCTGCTATTTTCTTCTATCAATCTTCAATCTCAACATCATTTTTTTTATATAAACAACCACATTCCATCCAAATACAACATCATTAAGGAGTACATCAAGTAGACATGGGTGCATCTACTTCAGCTCAATCCATGAGGTGAGAAAGGTAAAAGGAAAGGTAATTTTTCTTCATTGCATTTATCTTCACATTTCTATCTTTTATCCTTTAACCATCTTCACCTATATAATTAGAATGATTTATTATCTTCATGAAAAACTACGAAAGATGAGAGATGGGGTTTAGGAGTCTCCAAATGATTCGAGATGTCAAATATTCCTTCTACAAAAATAACCTAGACACTTACAAAATGGAAAGAGGAAAAGGGTTGTGTTGTATAGCGGATTTCCTCAGTCAAACCCCATGTTGGTGTTCCCCTCCACAAAAAATAATGATGATCATGATAGAAAGTGTGTGCTCGTGAGAAGTATAGGTTAAATAAATAATAATTATAATGATAAAATAAATCAATAATATATTTTACCTTTCAGATTCAAAACCCTTGTTGGACTAATATAGCCATAAAAATCACACACATGGAGGAGGAAGAGGCTTCCCTAAGATCTTGCAAGTGTTATTACATAAAATAATAATATCAATAAATAAGAAACATCACATGATACTTGAACATAATTTTTTTGTAATAATGGAGTTCATCATTTGGAAAATTGCAAACTATAAATTACTTGGATTATATCTTTAATCATTTTCTTTCTTGCTTGTTTTGTTTCTGACTTGATCTAGACTAGTGAAGGAGAGAAGAGGTTACTTATATATGATACCAAGCACATATACAAGTAATTGTTTGGGAGAGGCTGACAAGAAAATTCTCTTCCTTAATCACAACAAGGCCAACTTTTAAATTCAAAACTTTTGGTGTGTACAACTAGGACACTAGCACACCATACTAGTGTTTTTCCATAAAGTGATTTATACAAGAGGACTTAACAAATTTTTCCAAAAATGTGATGTAACAAGTAAATTTAAAATATAATTAATTAAACACACCAAACTGAGTGCCAAACCTAACATGAAATTGTAAGAGGCAACAACTTACGATGCCATAAGGAGTTAGGGTGCAAACCTGCTCTTATAATTAATATATGTGGAGATTATGAATGTTTATATTTTAAACCTTTATAATAGGGGAGATATTTATAATTCATCCACACATATTTTTTGTTTCAAGGCATACCATGTTCATGCCTACTATTTATTCTATTACTTCTAATCATTTCATCACTTGAATCATCTGAAGCATATGGGGATTTATCTTTCAAATCCAGCATGTTATCCCTACCTAAAGTTCCAACTTCATTATTTAAAGGAAAATTTCTAATAGAATTACCTTTATTTCTAACTTTTCATATAGCATGTTTCCTTCTCTTTTATATCATCATATCCTCCAATTCTTGGTGTTCCCTTGAAATACCCTTTCTTTCTATTTTATATTTCTTTGATCTACTTGGTAGTTCTATATTTTACCTTGGAAGAGAGTAACTCTACTTTTTCAACCATGGTCTTCAAATATCAACCAAAAACATACTTTTCTTGTTGACATTAAACTATTGGTATAAGTTGACATGATATCAACTTATCCAAGTGCATAGCCATGAAACTTCACTTCATTATTAGTTTCTTCAAGATATTTTCTAATGTCCAACTCTCCCTAACAATGATATCATTTTATTGTGTCCTAAAATTGATACTCACACTTCTAGATGAATATATCCACTTCAAGGCTAAGGATATGTCATTCCTAAATGTTTATTGACTAGATCATCAACATAGAGCGAGTGATGATAGGCTAATTATTGAGAGTCAATAATCTCCCCTTCACTTTGGGCTCAATTGGACCTAGGATAGTGTTCCTAGAGGTAATATTTAATAATATTTGAGCACAACCAAATATATACAAAATGAATCAACTACAGTAATATCCAATGTACATCTAATCTTAAAAAATTTCTCTAGATTGAGGAATAACTTATTGTTACCAATTTTTCGCTACAACTCAATTGGTGGAGCTGGATTAAATACTGTTATATTTAAAAGTGGAAAATATAGTTATTTCTACATATGCTAAGTGTTGATTGCATCTTATTTATCATTATTTATCAAGTGACAGTTATGCTTTGAAAAGAGGAATTAGAATTTTAGAAGTTGCTATTCAATGTTTCAGAATCAAATGGAGTACAAAATTGAGCATACAATAATAAAGCATTTCAGATTGCTTTCATTTATTTCATAAAGTGATTCATATTTACAGAATTTCATTTGATTGTGAGAATTCAAATGATAGTACAAATTTGCATTGAAGGTGCATTTTTTCTTTTCAAAATGAAAAGCATAAGATTGAAATCAAATATCCACACAAGTCATGGATGGGACTGTTATAGTGCATCATAAACAACACACTACACTATGGAAGATGCATAAAAGGAATAATCACATAAGTATAAACATAATCATCATTGTCTGATTGATTGACGACCAATGCATAACTGGTGCACCATTTGTCTTCTTCGAGCTCCGTTGACCTGTAGGAAAGAAGAGAGGGATGTCAGAGGCTCCGACTATGAATATAAATACATGAACCATCAACGATAATGTAGTATGCTACTAATCATGCACTAAAACAATCAAGAAAAGTGCAGAAACATGAGCTGAAAGAGATATATCAACATGATCATATATTGTTTTATGCTAACATTGTTTGTTTCTTTGTGCAGGTATAGGGAAAATCATGAAGCTGATTATCATTTGAAGACCAAGCATGTGGAGAAAAATGGGCTCCCACAAGGGTAGAGCTCGGCATGCTGCCCCTTATCCATTACAAGTGGGTTGAGATAGAAATTGCAATCATCATATTCATCAAGAAAGGAAATGCAACTGAAAGAGTAAAACAGAGTTTATCCGTTCAGCCATCAAACCAATGGTCCACTCATAACAAACAGAGGGTGATTTCTGAAGGCTATAGGTGGACAGTTAATTTAATTAAGCTCAATTGATTTAACTAATTGCAAATCTCAGCATTGCTGCCATAGTAGTTTTGTTCATCATATTCATGATATTATGCAAGGTTCAACAGTGTTCTTTCTCATAATCAAGGATAGTGAACAGGCATACATAATGCCTCAACGAAGAGAATTGTTTCAGATTTTCATCTCAGAAGATAGCAAGTGCACGGAACAACTTTGTTAAATGAAGCATAAAAATGCATGAAGAGTGCCAGAGAAGAAATAGTGACAGCATCTAATCAATGCATGAACAGTTCAGTCATCTAGTAAGAGGTGAAGCAATCAACTTGCTTGTAAGTACATAATATAGTGATCAGGTGTGTTTGATACATCTTTTTGGCTGACAGTGGAATGAAATAGTCCAAGAGTGCACTATTTTTTAAAAGTTTATTTCCTCATTTATCATGTATTTCAAATAGTGGTACAGCAAGTAAAAAGTATGAATGAAGGTTTGAAGTCCATCCCTGAAGAATGTAGTTGTGAGTGCATGAGATACTAAAGCAAACAAATAGTCTACAGAGTTAAAGTAAAGAGGTTTTTGTGTGTAAGGAGGGTGCAGAACAGCATGGAAATGACACTTAAAAAATGCAAGCAAGTACAGATATATGGAGGAGGTTTCTACTTAAATGCATAATGTAATCAAAATGCATAATCTCAGTCAAAATATTTACATGAAGGCTTCAGTTAATATTCAGTTTTTCATCATGTTATGGTGTACCCAAGTTGAGGAATAACACAAATTTATTCAAGATTCTTAATACTCACAGGAGTCTTCTACCAGAAGGAGGCAGGGTTTATGTTTTCATTCATTTTTCTGGAAACCCGCATTAGGGTTTTGAATAAAAGTGCGGTATATTTAAATTACAAGATGCTATGTGAAAAATAAAATCTAAGACAAATGTTCTAGAATCTCATGAACCCAAATGAGGGTAATCAACAGTAAGGTGGAGGAAATATGTGTTTTCTCCTGAATATTATATACCCACATGGGGATTTTCTACAGAAAGAAGGACGAGTTGGAACATAACTAAAAATACATTCAGAAGTGCATTTTCTTTACAAACAACAAATACCCATATGATGGAGTTAAAGTAGATACAGAAAATGCATAAATACATAATGGGTCGAGCCCAATTTTTTTTTCGTGAATAATTAAATGAATAGTTTTTTTCTTCATTTTCCAGCATACCCACATTGGGGTTTGTGAACAGAAAATACGTCACCAATTTTCAGTTACCCATAAAGGGTTTTCATAAAAAAACACAGAATTCAAAAGAAAGTAGAAAATCATGATGGTCGAACTCCAAAGGAGGAAAATCACAAGAGTAAGTATGATTTCTTTAAGACAATGAATGCCCACATCAAGTTTTGTGTTTCAAAATACAAAGGTATTGAAATCCTTTGGTGGGTCGAGCTATGGAGTTTCCAATGTCCAGTTAGCATTAAGGAGTCGCGACCTGTCACATTTTCAAGCTTGTAAGCTTTGAAAGAAATAAAGCAACAGAAATGAAAGCTTACCATTGTTGCCTGAAGAGGAATACATGACCCTTGGTCGAGCTCACACAAAGCCTTCAAGATTAGGAGTCGAGTTCATATAAAGGAACATAGAAATAACAGAAGCAAAGCACTGGAAAGTGGAGTAAAGTCAGATAAATGCACATAAATGGCCGCGGCCTTATGGCCAAAGTCTGTGAAAAGATACAACAATAAAGCCTGCAAGAAGCCTGCAAATATGCTTACAGCCAGAGACTTGTGAGGATTCAACCAAAACAACAACAGTGGAGGCTTCAAATGGTGGTTTTTCCAGCTAAAGCCCTAGCATGATGGCGGTGGCTGTAGAGACTCGTTTCTCCAAAACTTTCACTTGCAAAATGATGCAAAAACATAGGGCATTTTTCATTTTTGTTGTTAGGGTTTCCCACTTTCCCTAATTCGAATGTGATTCTATTACCTTAAGTGAAGCTTAATGCCTTCAATGTTTGTCATTTGATAATATATGCATGCTCTAGGTTGAGCTCTAGGTTTTATTTGACTTCATAAATCTAAGCTTTTAGTTTAGGTTTTGTTACTATGTTTCAAAGTTCAAAAAAACTAAGGCATTTTATTTTAATGTCTATGATATGCCTTAGAGATATTTATTTGGGCCTTAGGTTTATTTTCCAATTGATTTTCTAGAAACCAATTAATTTCAGTGTTAAAATAGTCTCATATTTTTATGATTTTTTAAAGAAAAATCAATTGTTGTATTGGAGAAATAGAGATTAAGTTGTATTTTTCAAAAGATTTCAAAGCAATCTTTAATTGCAAAATAGGCCAAATTGTAAAAATCTGCATATCATGTAAAGCGGGATTAAAGCGGTGCTTTTATAAATCGCTTTATTCTTTGCTATTTTTAGCAGATTGTATTTATTTCTTCCTTGGTCGGATTGGATATTCTTGCTGGAGAGATAAGGTGTTTTATTTGCTTTAAAAGAAAATTTAGCCTATTTTTAGGAGCTTTTCAGTGTGAGCATGGAAAAAGAGAGTTTTTTTGCTTTTATGCAAACTTTTGGGACAGTTTTGAGGCCTTTTCCTTGAGCTTTCTTTGTGAGCTCGGATTAGGGTTTCTAGAGGGTTATATTTTGAAGAAGACTTAGCTTTTTCTTCTTCTTCAGTTCAGTTGACAGTTTCTTGCTCTTAGCATTTTGAGCTTGTAAACTCATTTGTACTCAGTTCAGACAGATACACTCTTTCAGTTTCAATAAAGCAGCAGAGTTCTTCTTCTCATTTCTTGTCTCAACCTTGTAACATCAATTTGATGTCTTTGTGTTTTCAAGTTTGAAGCCTTATATGTCTTTCTTTTATGAGTCTTTGCACAGAATTTCATGTTTTCAGGTTGTATGATGTATTCAATGCCTTCGAATCTTCATGCAAATTACTGATGAAACCATGTACCAATGAGATTGTGAGAGCTATTGTAATAGAGGAATTGTTGTGAATGGTAAAATCTAGATTTTTCAAAAATAACAGTTAATCATCAATTAGTGTTAAATTTCATTTTCAAGCTATGCTTCTATCCCTTTTCCCAGAAATCACTTATAATAATATTTATCATTCAGAGAACTAGCTCACTCTGGAGATTTTTTCTTGCAATGAGTTACCCACAACTCAAGAACGTTTCTAGGTGTCAATATATTGTTGAACCTTCAGTTTCAGTAGGGTACAAATCTATTTGATAACACTTACTACATTTATAAACTCTATAAGGTTCATGAAGACATGTAGGATATGATTCTCTGAGGATAAAACTCTTAAGGTTCACTAGATATGTTTCCCTAGAAGTAATATTGAATCATGAAGTTCATATAAACTAACTTTCTAATCCTAAACTAATAGTTAAATATATAATTCATTTTAAGTCCATGGAGGGTCAAACACTTTCAAGATTGGTCCCTTGTATTGGGTTATAGATTTGTAGTTATTAGAAGATATAACACATAAGTATTACAAAAGAGATATGATCTCAATAACTAGACATGTCTAATAATCCCTCTCTAAACTCCAAAAAGCTATATGTAATAATTTAAAGACCATTATTATTATACTTGAAATGCATTAAATTGATGTGACACTTATTAAATTCTTATTGCATTCACACCAACAAATATGGTGAGAGAAAATCCTAAGCTAAGAAGAACCCATCACACTTTATCACTTGGAAGTTTTTCTAAAGATCTACAAATGGCCAAGAGACATTTTCCTACAAACATCCTCTAAAAATAAGCTACCTCTTCATGATTTACAAAATGAGTTGACAAGAAAATGGAAGTGTCAAATTTTGGTCCCTAAAGGTATTTCACCATTTCAATCACGTGGAAATGAGGAAATGACCAACTATTTGAATATCAAATGAGCTAAAATTTATAGAACTTGATTTGATCATTTAATCCTCATGGGAGTTTAGTCAAGACTAAATCTCATTAATTTTACATGTGGAACAAGTTGAAATTCCACAAAATCTACTATTATGGTATTAGGTTATCTACATCTAAAAATTCAACCATCACATTCATAGACGCATGGGATTATTCATTATCCATCATTGATTTTGAACTTGCATTCATGTCTTTGGGATGAACAATGTTTTTTTGGAAATAAAGACATTTGTTAGTTTTAAGATTTAAATAGGACAACAATGATGCTCTAGAAAGTGCAAGAGAGTGGATTAGGTGAATAGAGGGGGTTGTAAAATTTTGACATGGATCAAGAAGATAAGATGGGAAATGTTATAATTCCATGCGGAACATGACATTGGAACTAAACAACAAAATAGGATTCAAGATGCAATTTGACACTCCAAAATATGAGTGAAAAGAATGGTTGAAATATTAATGGAGAAAATGTAGGAAAAGTAATTAGGAATGGCCATTAGGATAGTATGTCCAAAGGGAAGGAAGGATATCCAAAAGTTAGGTTGAATTCCACATATGAAGAAACAAGCAGCAAAAGGCTTTAGATACCTTTGTAGGAATTCAATGTAGAAGTGGGTGGGGGAAGTGGACACTGAGATGAAAGTCTAGATGTATGGATGTAGGAGAAAATCCCACAAAGAAGAATGTGGGAAATGTTGTTAGAAGTGTAAAATGGATTAGGAGAATGGAGAATATTTAGATCCCTATTTGGATCTTGCAAAGAGGAAAATTAAGGAAATGGGGAAGGTAAGGAACCCAATAGAAAACTATAGAAAACCAATGCAAGAAAGGAGTGGAAGACCAAAGATGGAATAAATTTGTATATCCACAAAGGGAAATGGAAGAAAGAAGAGGGAAAATAATTTTGTGGGATTCTTGAGTGGTAGTAGACATTGGAACTAGATATTTGATGGGTAGGAAATGTTTAAATTTTTAGTAAAATTCTACAACTCTACAGAAGCACCAAAAAATGACCAAAAACACCCTAAAATTTAAAAAAAATAGTATTTTGCAATCTCTAAAAGATGATAGGCACATGGGGATGAAGGATAAATGTTGAACACCCAAAATATTGAGAGGGGTGTGAATCAGTATTCTTTGAAACCACTTCAACATGTGTTCAATACATTTCATCAAACTTGTAGAAATGAAAAGAAGTAATTAAAATATGCATCACATCGCACAACACAAAAACACCAGATTTACATGGAAAACCCAAGATGGGAAAAAAAATAATGAGGATTAGATCACAATATATTATAACCAATTAGAAGATATTATAGAAAGGCTCACTGCTAGGTGGACTCACTGTTTGGAGGACTCACTATCTAGAGAATAAGAGAGAAAGAAGAAAGGATGGCTCACTGCCAAGATTTGAACTGATACAATGCATCTACAATATGCTAGAGATAGTTCCACTAAAGGTCAGTATACTAACTTAACACACTTCATTTTTCTCAACACTTACACCCACTCTACTCTTCTTAGCATCACATTTGCATACTCTGTTTTGGAATTCGCTTCACCACTTTCTCAAATACTTAAAACACTAAAATAATCTTACATGTATATACATTGCATTCAAAAACACCTACAACATCAATTAGGTCGGCCTAATTAGATGAAACATGTAATACAACAACCTATCAGCTCAAGATCCAACCAGACACACCTCAAAACTTGTAACACATCAAAATAGGTAAGCAAGGACCTATAATTACTCCCTTAATTTTATTCAATTCATACTTTAACTCTAGACAACCCCAAACTTTTTAGGTTGGCACCGAATAGCAAAGACTAATGACATGAACCATCTATTCATCCACAACACAACATGGGAACCACCCAAAAAATTCCCACTTGGAGCATAGACACTTCTGACACCTGTAAGAACATCCTCAAAACTGCATAGCTAAATATTCATCCACGGTGGAATGTGGAGCATGCCAATCATGTACTTTGCATCAATAACACTATCACTATTAAGTTTGATACTCTATCACCATTATCTTCGACACCGGAGGACATCAAGACATGAAACTTTGGATCTAGGTTCCTCCAATATACATAAAAATTTCTTTAGAATCGCATAACCTAATTCTTCATGGTGGAGCAATGCAGACCTCAAAACTAGTTCATTATACACTAAAAACTATACTCTAGGACTTAGAAAAATATTTAACACGTATAATTTTCACCAGACCAACTCATTTGTAGCTCTATATTGATTGACATTACTAAAAACACTACATTTTAATCATGCTCATCAATTAGTTATACATAATGTTAACTTCAATGTTGACATCAATGACAACACTATACATTGTCATGCTCATGTTACCAACAATCTACTCAATGAAGAACAAAATTCCAACAATCTCCCCCTTTTTCATTGAAGACAACATGCCCAAAACTCTTCTCTCCTTTTGACATCAATAGAAAAGGGCTCACTGTACAAACATACATATCGTATACTCACCCTAATTGATATATATATATATACAAATATGAGAGTGGCTCCCTTTACTAATATACTTCTCCAATACTTGAGGTAACTCCCCCTAACAATGATATCCATAAAAGAATGACAAAAACTTGCACTGCTACACCATTCACAATCATCCACATATATACAATGAAATTATAAACATAATAGAAATGTACACAATCAACTAGAAGAAGGAAAAAATATTTTGTAAGACACTTGTAATTTTTTAAGGTGTGCCTCCCAATCCTTCTTCCCAATTTCCCAATCCTTCTTGACTACATATAGCATGTTGCACTAAGTCTCAAACTGCATAGAGAGTTCTTCACCTTCATCTGAAGAAATAGATACTAGATTCACTTACTACCTTCTCTGCATTAGCCAGAGCACCAATCATGGATGTAAGTCTTGCACTTATCAAATCTCTGAGTTGATTGTAATCCATAATGATCTTTTCTTTCTATTCTTGCAACTAGAAGAACTGTCCATATAGATTTTTCTATTTCTAACCTTGTAGTTCCATATGCATCATTAGCTGAATCATATGCTCTAGAGGCCTTATCAATTTGTGACTCAATAGAGTCAATTTCATCCTTTATGTTCTTGGTAGAACTAATCCATTTCAAACAAAACTAAAACAATTTTTTTTCTTCCTCTACACAATTTTGAATCTCCTTTAAGTTATTCTACAACTTACCATGATAGATAGCACATTTTTCAGAGGAATTGGCTAACCTCTTATCATTTATCTTCTTAATCACTTCCTTTTCCATTCTCTCCTCTAAGCCAGTAGAATATTCTTTAAAAGAATCAAGGAGTAATCTCAGTTGTTGCACACCGGATAAGTAGTTTTCAATATTTGCACTAGGGAAGCTTTCTTATAACACTTTTACCACCTCATCAATCATCTCAACACACTTTTGGTGAGCTTTTAGGATCTCCTTTCTCATGGAGGCATGAAGTGCATCACCAAGTTACAGTTTATGCAAGGGATATATTTTATTCATGTCAACTTGGCCTTGTTACATGGGGATCTATAGCAATTTTTTGCTGACACCACCAATTGGAACTGAAGTTGCATATCTAGTAGACTTTTCAAGGAATCTCCAAAGGCTCCAGAGGATTCACCTACCATCTTTACACTTTCT
The DNA here is from genome assembly GCA_007258455.2 of Sequoia sempervirens. Taxonomy (NCBI): domain Eukaryota; kingdom Viridiplantae; phylum Streptophyta; class Pinopsida; order Cupressales; family Cupressaceae; genus Sequoia; species Sequoia sempervirens. Next base: position 37,583,737 of record VDFB02000008.1, on the reverse strand, counting down.
ACTTCCTTCTTCTCATTAGCCTTTTCCTTGTCACCAATGCACTTTTCAAGTTTTCCATCATTATACTCCTTATCTCTACTATCGGACTTTTCCTCGGTCTTCTTCTCTTCAACTGATTTCACATTATCTTTTTCCTTGTCACTAATGTTGGAGTCTTCCTTAGCATTATTTTCTTGTTCATTAGACTCTTTATCTTCTGAGAGAGGCAAGTCTTTAGTTTTTTGTGCCTTTGTATTCTTTGGGTTGTCTTGTATGAATTCTTCTTCTTTCTCTATAGTTTTCTCTATATTTGGAGGTGTGTTATGCTTTGTTTGTGCTTCATCCTTTTGCATTTCACCATCCTTTTCTTCTTCAACAATATTTTCTTCTACCAAAGGTGTATGATCAATAAAATCCTCTTGCACATTTTCTCCTTTAGCTACATGCTCATATTTATTCTAGATCATACTCATGTTGTGCATCTTTTGGTTCATTCACTTTAGGGACAGACACATCATCATGCAATTTTTCTTCATTGTCTAGAGACATTCCTAATTTTTTTTCCAGATTGGCAACCTTTTCCACTATCTCACTTCTTAATCTTTCTATGTCTTATTTTTCCTTGCTCGGCAGGGTGTTAACCCTCTACTTAGTCCTAAATTCTTTGTTATATAATTGAGCGTATTTACCTCTGTCCTCATTTGTGAGAGAAGAACTGATCTTCTCCAAAGAGAATGCCTTTAGTTTAGCATCTTTATTTATGGCATCTTACCTTCTTTCATATAATACACTTTTCAAATGCTTAGGTAATTGACTCTTTATATCCTTCATCCTAACATCAAAAGAAATAATGTACCTAACAATGACTTATTTAATGGTTGATTTGTCCATTTCATCTACAGTAGAGTATAGTGCAACAATCTCCATATTCTGAAATACAGCTCGCCAATGCTTCAAGTTTCATAGGACTTTGTTTCCAAACCAAGAGAGTCTTCTTCTTTCCTTTCCCTTTAGGTGATTTTTCTTCTTTTTTGAACTTCTTCTCCCTCATATGAATCATGAAAGCGTGTTTCCCCTTCTCCACTTTTGTCTCACTATCAGTATCCATAATATCCATTTTTGTTCGTTTTACACTTGTCTCTACTTGAGAGACATCGGTTTTTCTCTTTCAAACCAACCGTGGTCCTTCTTCTTGTTCTTATTATTCCTTATCATCAACATTTACACTCACATATTTTTCTCTTATTTCCTTCTCTTTTCTTCTCTTCTGTAGAGCACTCTATAGTTTTGTAAGGGCACTAGAAGATTCTTTCCTTTTCAAACCAACTACAAGTTTAGTCCAAGAGGACTTAGGAGCAACCAAAGAAGGGGTAGAGGTCCTACCAGACCTTCTTGTGTTGGGGGTAACTACCAGAGTATTTGATGTTCCCTTGCATTTCTCCTCAAAATATTTTGGTAACCCCATCATCTCTACAAATTTTTCCTTCATTTTCTCCACATTCTTCTTGATTTCCTTTAACTTGTGCTCCATTTATACTATTGTGTATTTCTCCCCATAAGTTCCATGTATTTCTTGTGTAGTGTCTCTAGGCATACTCAACATGTGATCAGCAAGGCCAGGTCGGTAATCACACTCTCTTCTACCTCATATCCCATTTTAGGAATCCATATAGTCCTTGGTTCAACAGCTTCCATCATATAACAGTATTTTTTTACCATGAAGATAATATCATTCATATACTTCTCAACCACACTCTTAGGAATCCTTTCTCTTGCTTGCATCTAGGATTGGAATGATTTGAAGAATCCCCACAAGGCTTCATCTTTATATGTTGAATTTGGATACCTCAACATATGATCTTTGATTTGTCTAGCCACTGGCACATTGTCTAACCATACTACATTCCTTACACCAGGAAAATCTCTAAGAAAGTAAAATAGTAGACATGTGATCAAGGTACCATATCAAAAAGGGTATTGTGAATCCTTAGTTTTTCATAGGTTCTCCAATAGTTGTTTCCTTAACAACTCACACAAGTCAAAATATTCACCTTTCCTCACCATTTCATATGCAGTATTAATTGCAATAGCAAAAATAGATCTTTCTCTATTTTTGAAGAAAAAAATTTATCCAATCATCATGGATTCATATTTTATAGCTGAGTCTTCAATGTTCTTAACTGTCGGGGCTCTCTTATCAAAAATTGCACTAGTTAATTTCATCGCCACTTCATTTTTCATAGATTTAAGGGTCAAAACCGGTTCTTTAGAACATAACCTTGTCACAACCCTAATGGATTCTTTATTAATCATGTGTGGCAGATCTAACTAGATGAATCTATCATGTATTTTGCTCAATATATATCTAACCCATTCATCAACATAGCAAAAAATAGGAAAGTAGTTCCATACATCTAATTTCTTCTTCGTTAATCTTTCTTAGGTTTCAACTCAAAATCTTCACCAGTAAGCTCATCAACCCACACTTCTCCCAACTTTGCATGATTGTATTCTTCCAAACTTATTACATAAATAGCAATAACTATTAAAAATGGGCACCTTTGTGTGTTTGGTTGTCTGATAGGAGACCTTTTAAAATCTTTCTTTTGATTCTAGACTTGCTTGCCATTGCTCTTCTTGTCTCCAATCTTCTTTTGTTCATTATTCTTCTTTTCAGTACTTGGTGTCCAATCTGCTTTTGAACTTTATCCTTTTTTAAACCCTAATCCTCCTTTGTCTTTAGAAGGCTTTTGGTTTGCAAGCATATAATCAAGCATTGTAGAGCTCTTCTTGAATTTTTCTTCTTGATTCAAGTTGCTTTCTCCAAATCTAATCTCAAATTCACAACCTCTTCTTCAAGTCTTGAACATTCTACATATTTGCTTTTCAATATATCATTGAGGCATTCTTCAACTCTTTTTCCTTCTTTAACTTTCACTTTCAGACTGGTGATTGTCTCATTTAATTGCTTCAACTTTTCATTAACTTCCTTGTGTCTTTCTCTGAACTTCTTGATTTACTTCTTCAACTTCTTGATGCATTCATCTACTTGGACTTTTTCTTTCAAATCTCTATTCTCACTTTTTGTTCTTTATAGATCTTCAAGGGATAATCTGAGTTCCCCATTCATATCAACCTTTCAATCTTCTTTAGTGAATCCTACCATAGGAATTTCTTCTAGTGGGATAGGATATCTCCTAGTAGCCATGTGTTCAACCTCCAAGATCTTCCTCAATTGGTTAAGCTTCTTCCAAGGAACCAAGATCTAATACCAATTGTTGAACACCTAGAATACTAAGAGGGGAGATGAATCAATATTCTCTGAAACCACTTCAACATTTATTCTACATTTCATCAAACTTACATAAATGAAAAGAAGTAATTAAAACATGCATCACATTACACAACACAAGAACACTAGATTTATGTGGAAAACCTAAGAAGGGAAAATCCATGATGAGGATTAGCTCACAACATATTACAACTGGTTACAAGATATTACAGAAAGGCTCACTTCCAAGTGGACTCACTATCAAGAGGACTCACTTTCCATAGAATAAGAGAAAATAAGAAAGAGTGGATCACTGCCAAGATTTGAACTGATACTATACATCTATAATATGTTAGAGATAGCTCCACTGAAGCTCAATATACTAACTTAACACACTTCATGTTTCTCAACTCTTACACCCACTCTACTCTTCTTTGTATCACATTCGCATACTTTGTTTTGGAATTCGCTTCATCACTTTCTCAACTACTTACAACACTGAATATTCTTACATTTATATGCATTACATTTGCAAACACCTATAACATCAATTAGGTCGACCTAATTAGATGAAACATGCAATACAACAACCTGTGGACTCAAGATTCAACCACACACACCTCAAAACTTGTAATACATCAAAATAGGTTAGCAGGGGCCTATAATTACTCCCTTAAGTTTTCTTAATTCATACCTTAACTCCACATAACCCCAAACTTTTTAGGTCAACATCGAATAGCAAAGATTGATGACATGAACCATTTGTTCATCCACAACATAATGTGTGAACCACCAAAACACTTCCCACTTGGAGAATAGATATTTCTGACACCTGTAAGCACTACTTCAAAATTGCATAGCAAAATATTCATCTGTAGTGGAATGCGGAGCATTCCAATCATGTACACTGCATCAATAACACTATCATTGTTAAGTATGATACTTTGTCATCAATATCTTCAACACTGGATACATCAAGACATGGAACTTTGGATCTAGGTTCCTCCAACATACATCAAAAATTCCTTAGAACTACATAACCTGATTCTTCATGGCAAAGCAATGTGAACCTTAGAACTAGTTCATTGTACACTAAAAACTATACTCTGGGACTTTAGAGAAATATCCAACACATTTGATATGCATTGGACCAACTCATATGCACCTCTATACTGGATTGACATTACTGACAACACTACATTCAATCATGTTCATCAATCAACTATGCATAATGTTAACTTCAATGTTGACATCAATTACAACACTATACACTGTCATGCTCATGTTGCCAACAATCTTCTCAATGACAAACAAACTTCCAACAAGAAAAACACAAGAAAATTCAACAAAGGGAGACACATTTGAAGATCTCTCTAATAAATTATCTATGATGGGTAAAATGAAGCCTAAATACATAAAGGAGTTGGGACTCAAGAAATTTTTGGCAATGTCAGATTGAATCCAAATAGGCTACTTTCATGGCAAAGGGTTTCCAAGATGACAAGTTACCTACCTAGAATGTAGTAGCTACCTAAAATGTAGTAGTTAATGCTTTGTACTTAGCTTTATCAATGTCAGTACTAAGTGATTTATGTTCTTAGTGAAATTGTATTAATTACTTTACTAAGCACATGAGGTTCCTTTCTAAAGTTTTTAAAAATTTAAGAAATTGTTCAAAAATATTTTAGACCTACAAATAGGTTTTACTACCTCAAAATGTACCAAACAAAAACATTGATCCTCAACTTCACAACTTAGAATTATATAAATTTAAAGTTATTTTAATGGATTTTGGCCCTCCCAAATGCAATGGTACACTCATATTTTCTCTATTCTATTCTAAAAATAATGTTTTTTTGTCAAAGAAAGCTAATAAATTGCAACCAAAGAAAAGGTAAATTGACTTCTAGGTGTTAATTTTAGACAAAATGAAAGACAAACCTAGAAATTTTAAAGTATCACCCAATAGATACCTCTAATTTCTATGTTTAGAAATTTTCAATTTTTTACCAAGAAAAAATTTGAAGCTATCATTGGTGTACTACTTTATGGCATGAAATATGGGGTCACATTGATGAAAAGGGCCTTTGATCCTTGAATTCTAGATATTTGATAAAGAGGCTTAAAGACTATCCTTTAGATTTTTTATTTCTATGAACATTGTATTTATAGGGGTGGGGGGAATATGCTAAATTTAATTTGAGCTCTACAAAATCGGATGGAATTTGGACTTGATTCATAGTAAAGTTTTCAAACTCATAAATGTGTCTTCATTAGGAAAATTCCAATGTCACATGTTATTTTTTGATGAATTGTATGCATTATTTTTAAGGTAGAAGTTCAAAGCCTTTAATAGACTTGGAGATTTTAAGGCTCTTGTAGAGAGTTAAATTGTGAAGAAGACCAAGGTTCTGAGAACATACAATTATAGAGAATTTTTCTATGAAGAGTTTGAGAATTTTTGTAAGGATAGTGGTATAGCTAGATAAAATACCACTTTGTACAACCCTCAAAAAATAGAAATAAAGAAATAATGGTTAGGGTGCTAACAAAAAAGGCTAGGATCATGCTCAATGGTTTTGGGATGGATAAGAATATTTGGATGGAAGCAGTTAGTACAACTTGTTATCTTATCAATAAATCTCCTATGGTAACACTTACTAATAAAACCCCAAAGGATTTTTGATAAGCAAGAATCCCTCTCTTTTTCATCTCATATTTTTTGGTTTTTATGCATATGTGTGTGTGATGAAGTAGAAAAGGTCTAAGTTGGATATCAATTTTGGGAAAATTATCTCCACTGAATATAATGAAGGTGTGAAAGGATACAAACTTTAGAATCCTAAGACAAGAAAAATGTTATATTGTTAGAATGTGATCTTCAAAAATATCTTATCCTATATAGAAACCTAGCGATGAGGTAAATTTGGCACAATTTGAACCAAAATATGAGGAAGTTGCATTTAATGAGAAATAGATTCATGAAGGTCCTAAGAAGGAATAGTATTAGATTATGATTTTGATGAGGAGGTAGAGGATTTTTTCATTCCACTCTTAATAAGGTCAGCATGGAAAAGGAACTTGAAATGTATTCCCCATCTAATTTTGATTCCATTTTTTTATTATATAATAGTGATGATGAACCTAGAACTATGAAGGAGGTAGTTAAAAATTTGAGGAGAGGAAGTCTTAGAAAAAGTCCATGGATGAGGAGATAGTGACAATGGATAAGAATAGGACATGGGAATTGGTTTAATTTCTTGAAAGAAGGAAATTTTTTGAATGCAAATGGAGCTTTAAGGATAAGTTTAGTTCTTATGGAAAGGTTATAAAAATACAAGACACAGTTGGTTGCCAATTGTTATTCCCAAGTTGAAGGAATATATTTTGGTGATATCTTCTCTTCTATTGTAAAACTAATTTCCATTGGATAATTATTATCTATGGTTTTTGCTTATGATTTAAGGTCAATACAATGGATGTTAAGACAATATTTTTGCATGGGGATTTGGAGGAAATCTAAGTAAAATATTCTAAATAATTTTTGGTAAAGGGAAAGGAAAATATAGTTTGCAGGTCAAAGAAGTCTCTTTATGACTTGAAGCAACTGCCCAAAATGTGATATTAAGAATTCTAATGTTATAAATTTTGGATTTGATAGAGCTTAATCATGTTAATTTGTTTACTTTAAGTATGTAGATGATCATTTTGTTGTTATCATCTTATAGTTTGATAACATTTTAATTAGAAATAAGGATTTCATCAAGGTGTTTGAATCTAAAATTTTACTTCAACTTGATATGGAAGATCTAGGGGATGTTAACTTCATTATTGCAATGGATATAAGGAGAGATATAGCTTAAAAAATATTCTAGTTGAGTTAGAAGTATCTTAATTCTATACTATAATGGTTCACAGTAAGATAGTAAATTGGTGAATGGTCATATTCTTGTGGGAGCTAAATTGTTAATGGAAAAGTATCCTAAGATAAAAGATGAGATTGGGGACATAATTCATGTTCTATATTATATTAGTGGAATCTTTATGTATGTAATGGTTTATCGAAGACTAGATATTTCCCAAGCAATGAGAGTCCTAAGTAGGTTTATGTTCAATTCAAGCAAAGAATATATGACTACTATTACTAGGGTATTTAGATATCTTTGTGGCATTTCATACTATTTTATTTTCCACCAAGGACCTATTTTGGGTAAGGTGTATAATATACAAGGTTTTGTAGATGTAGACTAGGCTAGTGACATTGATAGCAAGAGATTCACTAGTGGTTATCTATTTAACATGATTGGTGGTCCAATGAGTTGGATGAGTAAGAGAAAAGTTGTGGTTGATCTTTTAAGTACAAGATTTGAGTACATGGAAGCCACCCAATCTTGTAAAGCGACGTTGTGGCTTCAGATATTATGTTCAAATGTGGGCCTAAGACATGATATAGTTCAAATTGATTATAAGAGTTAGAGCAATCTTTGTATGGCCAAGAACCTTATGTTCCACACATAGACAAAGCACATTGATGTGTAGTAATATTTTGTTCATGACATGGCGAAGGATAAGATGGAAATCATCAAGAAAGTGGAAACCTCAGAGAATGTTGTGGATTTTTTGACAAATTTAATGAGCAATAAGAAATGATGTTGGTGCAAATTGATTGTGGGAATTGTTGTCCCTAGTTAAAGCATGTTGTAACCCATATACATTGTATATAAAAAGAGAGATTATCAAGTTAGATATTTTCACACACCTTGGAAGCCTTGTAAATATCGTAACTCATATTTGAAATAGATAAAGTTGGTCACACTCCTTTAGACAATTATTGGAATTATTCAACAAGTTAATTATTTGTTTTATGAGAGTTGAGATTGCTTGTATTACAAGTTTGCTTTAACTTTCAACTTAAGTTTGTTTTAAAGAATTTTATTCTTGGGAGATGGATTTTTATTTATTTTGGTTTATTGCATGAATTCAGATGCTCAAGTTGTATGGGTGACTATTGGATTTTGGCTATAAATCTAATTATGACTTTGAAGGATGAGAAATCGACTTTAAAGTAGGTAATTGTTGTCAATGTTTCTCTAGAAAGTTGGTGGTTATGTTGCTACTTGAAGCTTCTATATGTTGAAGATCTCCTTAATAGCATATATTTTATTCTTATTGAATTGTAAAATTGTTACTATGAATAAAATATAAATAGTGTTATTATTTGTTGGGTTTTTCTAAAAAGGTTTCCAAGATTGTATTTAAATTATTTATTATTTTTCACTAGATAATTTTAGAATCTTTTTTTTTTACCATTTTATGAATACTAAGTGGATTATATTCATCATTCCCTTTATACACTACTTTGTTTCACACTTTTTTATCTTTTAAAACAACTTTTACAATATAAGTTCTTCCCTTGTTGATTGCATTAATCTTTCTCAAACTCTATTATTATTTTAAATTGTATTGTGCTTGTCCATATTTTTATATTACAATCACTCTTTAGTATGTCTAATTATTCAGTTCTCATCTAATAGTCATTCTTTAATATTGTAATTATTTGGTCATTTTTTCCAATTTATGTTCTTTGGTTGTTTCATTTTTCTTGTTACATTTCTTAACTATTGCATCTATGGCAATGGGGTCATTAAGATCCATTACAGCTCATGCACTTTATTTTTGTGTTTAACATTGAATTTGGAATTAATTTAGGTAATATTTACTATGTTTTTGATAGTTTTACAATATTTTTGTCTTTGTATTCTTTAATTCATCTTACTTGATGTCTTAGTTTTTCATATTTGATTTGCATCATATTAGTGATATTCTTAATATAAGATAGTGTTAATTATTAGACTATTAATTTATTACTTTTTTTATTTTAGCTTGCACATTCAGTCTTAGGTCTTGATTTTTTTTAGTGGCATTATCTCTAGCACCATATCTTAGAAAACATTTTTTTTAATCTAGAGATGACTTTCAAGATATTAGAGCGTTCTTGAGAAAACATCCAACACTTAAGCATTTTCTTTAATTTCGTATTATAAATATTTAGATATAAAAATGAAAAGATTAGGTATATTTATCTCATTTTCCATTATTTATATACATAGAATAAGAGATTCCAAGAGGTGTAAAGGGTCACTTAAGATTTTGAGTATAAATAGAAGAATTGTCATAAGTATAACAACTGAAGATATGACTCTTCGCTCCAACAAGCGAAACTCTAATTGTAAAACCTAATGGTGTTTGTTTGGGAGCTGGTTTTTTGTTGACTGCAGGCTGTCTTTCCTACAGTATGGTCTTTTTGGCTGTTTTCAGCAGTTTGACTTTTTGGCTGTAAAGGGTTCCAGGTCCCTTCAAAATCTGTTTTCCCCAATATCAAAAACAACTGAATTTATGAACTAAAAGGTTGTAATTAAGAGCATTGATTATTTTGTTGGCTTTTCTTAGCATAATAACTAGATTTCTTGGGGACATGCTTGAAGTTTATCATATCAAAATTGTGAGTCAAAGCATTGATTCTAAATTGTAAAAGTTATTTATATACAGTGAAGACTTTGGAGGTTCTTCAAGGCTTGGATGGTGAGTTTTAAATCCCATAAATAGTGATTATTTTTTAAATTTCCTTGCATACCATTCAAAAATTAATCTCATGTGCCACAACCTTTGCAACATTATTGGTGGTCTTATTAGTATTTGTGCAAAAATCAAGAAGTTTGACATTTTGATTCACCATAATGACACCACCACCACCACTAATAGCAACCTCAAGATTTTATTGAAATCACCATTGAAGAAAAGAGCTAGAAAGGAAAAGAGAAAGAAAGTGACAAGTAGTTTGGGAGTCCTCCTTTTAGGTTAAGTCATTCAAGTGACAATAATTGAGAAGGTGAACTTCAACAATTGAGAGATAACTTACAAAATAAATTTGTTTGAATGAACTTTGCATTGAGAGATATTTTAGCAATGACTTTGTGGATAATAGAGAAATTGGTAATAGATTTATCATAAATATATATATATATGAACCAAACACCAAAAAAATGGGAAGGCATTCCAAATATCTTTGATAAGAGGCTTATGATGAAATAGACAAACAAAAAATTCATTCCAATTGAATGCACAATTCTATTCATTAATAACAATGTGTAGAGTGATTCCCATCACTTGAAAAAGGTGAACCAAAGTTTCATTATTTTTAAAGCATCTTTATCACATGTGAGGACCAACAATTCCTCTCTTGAGCAAATTGTTATTAGTCATGATTATGCATTGACGAAGGAACCAATGAAACATGATATTTTAGGGAATAAGGGGTTGATTCCAAATAAAGTGAAGGATTTTATTACTTGGGTAAGTGATCTCTAGAGGGAAATAGCGCCATGTATAAAGTAGTGACCAATCAAGGTGAGCCCTCTAAGTCAATGTATCTTCCTCATTTAGAGCAAGAGGCCACAATCCAAAATGAAGTTCCCTTTGATAAAGACAATGAATATTAGCCCATGAAACTTGGTTGTTGTCCCACTTTACCAATTGAGAAAGTTGACTAATCTACAAAGGTTGCATGGGCTAGAGGAGATTAAGGCATAAAGTGAGTGAGAGGTCCATTGTTAACGATGGAGTCCTCCCAACACTTGAGAGGAGAAAGATTCTTGAAGAGCTCAAGTCCCTACAAACCATTGCTATATTTGTAAACAATAATAAATTTTCAAAAGGTAAAAGGAGCAATAAGGATCCAAACCAATTTGGCTCCAACAACTTTGCTCATGTGAGGGAATTCAAGGATTTGGATAAAAAAAAATGATCTTAGCTAGAGAGGAACAATGTGTAGGGTTTGTTTTTACTTATGTTGATAATAACGCGAGAAGCATTGTGAAAGAAGAGAAGGATACATTTTATCCTCATTACATTAGATTTGTTGGCCTCACCAAGGAGGATGGTGTCATTTGCAAATTGACCATGAGTGGTTTTCTTGACTTTGTTTGCAACCTTTATCCTAGTTAAGTACTAACTCATTTTATTTATAAAGATAGCTCTTCCAATTGATTCAACAAGACTAATTTGAAGAGAGAGGGTACAAGCTTAACAAATACTTAGGTAGCCTTGAAGAATCTAGAAGGGGATTTATTGACCAAAGGGGTAGTCTAAGGATCTTTGATGCGACTATGGATCCAATTTCTAAATTCAGTGGGGAATCCCATTTTGCTCATGATACAAAGGAGGAAGTTTGTGGTTGACTCTATTGGATGTATTGGACATATCAAGCTTAATAGCAATGTTCTTTTTATGTTTCCCACAAGTGTCTAAGGATTCATGAACACCCACAATGTTATCATAGATTTGCTTGCTATGGATGAAGCTACCTTGCTCTTCAAAAACTATTTTGCAAAAAAGAAAACTGTTTTATTAGCAATAATCTTGGTAAACTTTATTAGCAATAATCTTGAAATAAATCTTATAGGAAGAGTTATAAATAGATATAGGTCTAAAACAATAGAAGTTTGTTGTATTTTTTTCTTTAGGAAACAAAGCAATAAATGTGGAGTTAATAGAGCCTATCATCTCACCTCTATTTTTTATATCTTTGATCATTAGTAGTAAATTGTTGTAGATAAGATCAATAAAGTGTTGATAAAAATTATTGGGACAAGGAGCTTTGTCTTTGGGAGGCTTGGAGACCGCCTCTTGAAGCTTCTCCATAGAAATTGATTGACAAATAATTTATATGGATTCCTTGTTAAGAATGTGAAGGATAAAGGCAAAAAAAAAATCTTGAGCAAGGTCACAAACTTCAACCTCTTATATCTCTTCAAAGTGTTGGGAGGTGGCTACAATGATTTCCATGGGATTATATGTGGCATAATTATCATAAACCTTGATTTCCTTGATCATATTTTTGTTATAACTTTGGTGGACTTTAGATGGAAAACCTTTGTGTTAAGAGTCCCTTTCCTTAGTGAGAACATTCTTCACTTAAGTTTGCAAGTGTGCCCTTCCAATTGGGAAAGATCATTTAAGTTTTTAGGAGTGTGCTTCCTTTGTTAATCAACTCAAGGATGAGAACAAAATCTTTAGAAGTGGATTCAATCCTTTTCAATTTTTGAAGGAGTAGGTTGAAATGGACTTGGGATGAGACCTATCTAATCCAAGCTTTGATAGTCTACTTGAGGTGGTGAATTTTGAATTTATAGGTTTGTTTGGGCTTAGAAGGTAGAAATCAAAAGTTTGAAACCGTTCCAAGAAACTCAAGCAATATTTATTTGAAGGGAATACACTCTCACCAACGATAATCTCTAGAATCAAGAATGATAGGCTTGTGATATAAGATGGTGTTTTTGATAATGTGGCTATCAAAGGAAAAACATTAAGAAGAAGATTTGCAACCACCAAAAGTATATCAAGTCTCTTAGTGATGTACTAGATGCCAACTCTTCTATTGGACCATGTATATTTTCCATGAAGAGGTTTTATGTCTTACAAGTTTTCAATGCTAATGATGTCTTCCGCATACTCTTTTCAAAGATCTTGAACTCAAAAGACCTCTTTCATTTTCAAAACTATACAAAACAAGACTATAATAACCTCATGTGATGAGATTTGTAGGTTTAGAACTTTCTACCATGGTCAAGATAGTATTCTAGCATACATTCCTCTATTATGGGAAATAAGGAGTATAAACATTCAAGAAAGTGGATTGTAGATTAGAATTAGACTAGACGAGGATCTGGAGCTAATGATCCCCGTTCTCTACATAATCATTATGAGTTGAGATGGGTACCAAATTGTAAGAATGCATCCAAAAGCCCTTTTGGCTGAAGTAGACATGCAAAGTTGTTTCAAATGTGTTTCCAATACTTCCAAGCTTATCAAATTTGATTTCTTTTCTTGCAAACTAATAATCAAAGGATTATGATCTTTCACTAGACCTTTGAAATGGTTTTTCTTAGGGGCTCCACCCAAACTCCTACTATTCTATGGGAGGACTTCATTTTCATTTTTGATTTGGAGAATCCCTCCAAGGTCACTTGAGTATTACCAGTAACATTCTTCTTAGCCTCTTTAGTTCTAATCTCCCAATTGGATTGTCGACCAACTTTAGCAATGTAACTTGCATGAGGATGATTAGAGATAAATCCGAGAATAAGCCCTTCCTCTACAAGTTCAATGTGACTATCTTGCTATATATCATCCAAAGTGGCAATGAGGTCAACTCCCTCCGTATCCCTATTAATGTTGCTAGTAGGAACATCTACCCTCTTGTCCATTCAAATCTTTAGTAGTCAAATTAGGCTCCAAATTAGGATTGGTTTTGTGATCCAAATCAAAAATTTGAAAAGGATTGGATTCTTTAGGATGCGGAGAATTAAGTTCTCTTTGAGGACATGGGTGCCTATTTCTATATCTTTTTCTATTTCTTCTATTTTAGGCAAGCTTAAATCCTTCTTTATGATTCCCAAAAGGTTGGTCAGACTTTGATTTGTTTGGACATCCTAGAGAAGTGCCCATAAGTGATGAGAGACATCTGAATGGAATGTGCTCGTAGTCTAGGCTTTAGGTGTGAATCCAATCTAGGATTTCAATACCTATAGCTTCACGAAGCCCCTTTTTTAACAACCTAAGCCCAAATTCTGGCACAAAAGACGTGAGCTTTAGGGGGAACCCATTGAAGAAATTTACTAATCTAATTTCCTATTTGTTCAAGAATTGACTTATTCCGAGTATAAAGGAAGGGGAATCTAACCCAAACAAGAACATCTTCACAGTGAATAGTTGAATGATAGAGAAATAATGAGTTGGACCCCTTGAAACCATGGCCCACCTTAAAAGATTGCATCTCTCTTCGTTGGAGAAAAAGTGAAGAAGAAATAACCTCTCCCACATAGCTAGAGCTCAATGGAAGATATTTTAGATCCCCAAACATTCATTATCCATTTTTCGAAACAATGGGGCCTGGCCAAAGCCCATTTGAAGAGAGATTTAAAACTATTTGTTAGATACTTTCAAGAGGCACTTCCACAATGGATCTTTAGATACTTTTAAGGATGAATGAACTAAACTTAGTAACAAACAGCTAAGAGGTAGTAAAGACAAAGGGCTTGGGAGGGATCCTACCTTTTAAAAGCTCAAAAGAAGTGGGATCAGGTGGCTAGACGTTGTCCATTGATGGTGCAGGTGGCTAGACGTTTCAATATTGCAATAGGAAGAATAATGGTTGTATATAGGGATATGGGGTATTGCTTTAGTGCAACTTCATGTGCTTTATCAGTTAAATAATTGATCAGTTGTAAGAACGTTCAGTTACTTCTAATTTGAAAGCATCGCATCAGTCTAAGAATGCATACAAATCTGATTTCTAATAGCATAGATTGTATTTGAGGCATAAGCACTTTGAATTCAACATAACAGATGTAGGTGACAGAATAAAGTTGTCACACAGTAACTCAACAACCTATGTTGTATTTCAGTGATTTCCCTTGGACCAACAATATAGGTGAAACCACAGGCATGTCATCATGATTTATACCACGTATGGCTTGAGCATATTAAATATCTTCACTTCAACAGGTATTGGCCAGATTACATTACAGAACCACCTTAAACAATCAAAAATTAAAGCATGGGGCAGTATAATACAATTTTTAAACCTTATTTCATGGTTTTTCTGATCACATAACATAACTAATAACATAAAAGGCCTTCAATAATGATGATATTGACAGTGTCCTCACATATTTTACACGTTTAAAATTCCACATGAATTTATTGGTACCATTTCATACATTTCCCCAAGTTACTCTTAATATGGCCTAACTACAAAATATATTTATGTAAATTGGTAAATCAAAGAATGTTGCACCTCTCATTCATATCGAAAATGTAACATAATAAAAATGCATGCAAACTGACATCATTGCATGGAATGGAGTTCAGTGACAATCTTTATTCTGAAGTAGATTGAAAGATGAGCATAGTAGCTTGTAACAGTTTAATATTTGACCATGGCCTAGTACTTCAGTGTACCACTCAATATCAAATCAAACATGTTTTGATGAGGAGAAATTACACGGGAAACGTAGGAATAAAGTAAGGGAGCCCTACAAATGCAAAGGAGTGGGCAACTGCATGATGACATCAGGGTAACCAAAATCAGGAAATTGTGCAGAATTGCCTCAAAAATAAAATAAAAATTAAAACAAAGACAAAATGTAATAAGAAACAGGCCTAAATACATAGAGCAATATGCTATTATCTGAAATAATACTGAGACCAAGTAGAACAAATAAATAACAAAGAGGAATGCATTTATGGATGGCACGGGCACAAGTCAGCAACAAATCTTGAAGCTTCTCAAACAAGGCAATAATTGTAGGACAGGATCTGGACAGTAAAAATAACAAATTTAAAGTCATTCTTACATGCAACAACAGGACCTGCAAATACCAACAATCAATAGCAGCAACTACAATAGCAGAATTGACATCATAGGTATCTAACAATGCTTCTGGACAAGAATTATTAAATATTGCAGTATGTGTCAATACATGACATGCCACCTGTAAATTAAAATGTTTTCAGCAAGTGTGACTGCACAATCTTTGACAGAATCTCCTACAGCATACAGAAATAGAAATTTGAACTTATAAAATAAATGCCTATCACCTCTCTCTGTGCATTAAAAACAAACTTGACATAAAGTAAGGTGTTCTGCCACATGACCTTTGGCAAGAACTGTTGATCATAATTTAAAAAGTCATAATTAAATAACGCAGAATTTGATCCACTTTCAAGCATTATAAAATATATCCATAACATCAAAGATTCCTTCACCAAAGTCACATTAGCCCATATGCAATACAGGAAAACAGTGCAAACTTGTAAATTTGTAGAAATACTCAAGTATATTGACAAAAATGCCATACTATTTTAGATTTACTTTGCACAATTACAGCCAGATATAGCATACCCATAAATCTGCACTGTTTAATATGAACTTGAGGAAACAACAAATCTTTAATCAAACATCTAGCTAGTTTCATTCAACCAAATACAAAGAAAACATAAGTGTTCCCTGACAATGACTGAACCCAGATAAGGAATATAACAGCCCCAGGTGCCAAATCTAATCACCAAATTACTCGATCATGATTCTCATCCTAATGAGGGATGATTGAGCATAATCAGCTTATATAACAGCACTGTACTACTACAGCCACATAATGCATTAACATTGGAACCCAGATGATTTAATTTCTCAAAGTAGGAGCAATACATATGAGCTGCTTGACAATGACTGGAGACAACGAATACAACAATCTATAATACCAGACCCCGATACAGAATTGAGAAATCATGGTCATGATAAGGCAAGGTTAACCATAGGTACACTTTACAAGTCTGATGGTCAAATGGATCCATAACATAATATAAAAGGCAGAACACGCCTAACTGCAATGAACTATAGTTTAAAAATTTGAATTATCACCTCCAAATGACTGGGCTGTTTGTCCATGTCTTCAGAAAATAACATAAGCATGAGAACATTGTTTACTAATTGCATTATGAGCCATGCAGCCATTAAAGTTTGAAAACTTAACTCCATGAAAACTGCTAAAAGCTTGTCAATTGTATTCAGCAAGAATTAATTCAGCCCTGTCTGTTGCTTATTATGATCAAACCTTGCAAAGGCATCTTCGAGAAGAAACAGAAATGATACCATGAAACAATTATCTCCGATATACAGATCAAATTATGCAGTGTGACGAACAACAAATTATAGATCTGAACTAACCAGGTAATAAGTGACTTCAAAAATATGCTTCTCAAAATTGAAGTTCACAAAGAAACAGTAGCATGTAACAATCAACTTCTATGACTTATTCCTATTTAGCATTAAATCAGCACTGATTAACAAATTTATGTCAACAAAGAGCAAGTACAGATTAAAGTACAAGTTCGTTCTTTCTGTTGTATGATAAATAACGATTTCTATCACAACACTCGTATTAAATCAGCACGGATTAACAGTTTTATAGCAACAAATAGCAAGTGTCAAAAACAAAGTACAGGAAGTTCAATCTTTCGAGATCCTTGCCTTTTCAGGAGGGTCCTGGGCATTCACAAAAATAGACACACTTTTATTAGGAAAAGAATAATAAGGAAATTCACACTGTTATAAGACAATACAGAATATCACCAAATTATGCTAGATTTTATTTGAAAAGAACAAATCTCATCTCATATAAGATACAATCCACTTGAACTGTACAGTGCTGTAACAAAACAGTTTATCCACTTCAGTGCTGAGAACATATACTAAAATTAAGAACCTGATACGTGAAGAAAACAGAATCCCAAAAGATGGCAGCATAGCTAACCACTTAAAATTCTGCATTGTCCATACCAAAGAAATTACATGTATAAGACTGCAAGCTGTTTGCATAATCCCAAGAGAGCTGAAATAAATAAGAAAATATTTCTTGTAGGGCAAAGATTATGACCTTTGGCAAACATAACAGTGGAAAAATGCATCAGACATGCATACTACCATGAATTCCACAAACCAAATAGATGTATAAGTACATAAAATTAGAAGTTTCCTTGACCTCACATTATTTGAATCTGAAGTTCAACAGTGTTTACCTCATCCAAAACTATAGAAGCACCAATCCTAATTCTGATGGTTTCAGGGCATCTTTGATGCGATAATTATAGAGGTAATAATGAAGCTGTCCGTCACCTGGTCCAAACTTTAACTCTTTCAAAAAAGACTCATTCTGCATGATGTCCAGAGCATTAAACACGTCATAGTCTTTCTGCTTTGCCACAATAAGAGCATCATTCATTAATTGAAGAAGAGGTGTCTGGGTTGACACATTATAATATGAATAAGCAGCTTTCAGCATAGAATAGTTGGGATTGCCCAGGATTGAGGATGGAAGAGTATAGAAGCTGCAGAAGTCTGTAATTTCATGAGTATCCGGATTTTCTACCAAAAAACTGTCAACCACATTTTCAGTAGGAAGCAGCCAATGCTCAACATCGTCTTCACTAAAATCTGGGGCAACAACAAATTTAGACAAGTAATTCCGCAAAAGCCTAGTGACAGCGGGAACATCATGCCTTTCCATTGCCCTGAAACCAGGAGTCGTGGTATTCTCTGGCAGCCGGTACAACTTGATGGTCCTGCTCATTGTCATCCGAGCTCCAAGCCTTGAGAATCCGACATCTATGAGCTTCTTAGGATTCAATGACCTGTGCCAGTACTGGCAAGTGGCAATTGGAGTAGGCAAAACAACCCCTGCTGTATATGCAGCTTGCCATATGTCTTCCAGATGCACTCTCCTTGTAACTTCCTTAATCAGAACTGGTGCAAGCCTCTTGGATCGGAGTTTCTTATGAACACATAGAAAATTGATCTCTGCCATGAGGATAGATCGCTCTCGAGCTCTGATCTTGGCAGGGACACCAGTAATGAAAGCCACCAGTTTCTTGGTGTTCTTAACCCTTACACCAATATGCCAGCTCTTGAAATAGCCAGGAGGCCTGAGAGCCCATTTCAGGAACTCCTTAGAGTAATCAAATCTAAACATGTTCTCATCATCCTCCACATAGTTATTGGTCAACAGATTGTAAATCTCGGTGAGTGTATTCTCACTATCAATATCACAAGTACACCACTCATACTGATTGGGCAGATTGTATGGCTCCTTCTTAACCTCAGACAAGGGGGTGGGATCCTCTATTGGACCTTCCGGTAGGTTACGATTATCCAAATCCTTGAATTGCCCAACCGGTTGGGTTTCCCAAAATTTGTGCTTTTTGGCCAGGGCGAGGGCATTTTGTGCCTTCCTGCTTAAACTATCAATAGACCCCTCAATCTCAGAAGGCACACCATTGTCATCTTGATTCTGATCCTGCCCCCCGGGGGAAGAGTTACTCCCTACCATATTGATTTCTGATCCAATCCAATAACTGCTCAAGTGGGTGCAAAAAAACCAAAACCTCATCGAATCAGATGAATAAAGAAATGGGTGCCTAAGAAACCTAGAAAGCTCAACAAGAACCTCTTTCATTCGATTTTTGATTGCAGAAAATAAAGAACCCATCAAGAAAATGCATAAAACATGAGTACCCAACAGGTAAAAGAAAAAAATAAACAAAAACTAAGATACTTGAATCCAACAGAATGGTAACGGAAGCTTTCAACTTACATGTCTCTCCCCGATTTGTTTCTGCAGTTTTTTCTTCCACAATTTCCTTTTCTGAATGAAATATAGCCTCCAAAGCCAGGGCGGTCAATCCAATAACCAAAGACCTTATTCGAAGCTTGGATTATTTGGGCATCTGAGAAAAGTGGGATTAAAACCAAGAACAAGACAACTTTGTTCTGTGCCGAGCTGTCTTCTTTTTTCTTTGTAGCATAAACGAAGGGAACCTTGCATTCAATGAATCTTTTATTGACCGTAAATCCTACGCTGTTCGCATGGACGGTTAGGAATCACAACTAACATCCCACGGTTACCGCCTGGGGACCATGGGATTCGTTCTCAACAATGGTCGCAAGTTCGTGACTTTTTTAATATTCTCCAAGAGGAATAAAAGGAACCCTAAATGACCATGAGTCCTCGAATATTCCATAATTCTTTAATTAGTATAAAGACACATCTTAAATACATCCATGTAAAAGATGGAAAGGTAATTAATATAACTAGCAATTGCATTTTTTTGGTGTCCAATAGGTATACGGAAGAAGT
The DNA here is from genome assembly GCA_007258455.2 of Sequoia sempervirens. NCBI lineage: Eukaryota > Viridiplantae > Streptophyta > Pinopsida > Cupressales > Cupressaceae > Sequoia > Sequoia sempervirens. The sequence continues at coordinate 37,563,733 of VDFB02000008.1, read as the reverse complement.
GTGGAAGGTCAATTAGAGAATATTTTGGTTTATTTTAACATACATTTGTGTAGTATACATGAGATCAATTGGTAGGCTATTTAGAAAATGATGTTGTTTGTGCACCAAAGGTCTCAATGGATAAGTGATAGCTTCAAATAAAATATGCATCTACTTACAAGGATTCAAACACAACTAAAACAAAACCTCTGAATTAAGAAGGTAATAAGACTTCATTACCAATAGGCTCATGTTATGTTCTCAATAGGGAGAGGGAGAGGGAGAGAGAGGGAGATATGGGAATAGAAAGAGGGAGAGATTAGGGGGAAGAGAGAAACAAATAGAGAGGTAAGGAGAAAGAGATTGAGAGGAAGTTAGAGATAGAGATGGAGATGGAGAGGAATAGGGAGAGAAGAAGAGAGAGAGGTAAAGAGAGAGTACAAAAGGATAGATAGAGATGGAAGAGATAAGTATATACAGAGGGGGAGAGAGTGAGAGAATCAAAGAGGGGGAGATAGAAATATAAAGATAGAGATAGGAAGTGATATATAGAGAGTGATAGAGAGAGGGAAAGATAGAGGGATAAAGAGATATGGATTGAGATAGAGATAGAGGGAGATAACTAAGAATTTAAATATGTTGAGATAGAGATAGAGATAGAGTTATAGATAGGGAGAGAGAAACAAAGAGTGTTTGTGTATGAGTAAGAGAGAGAGACGGAGAGAGATAGAGAGGGGGGTAGATATGTATAAATGGATAGAGAGGAAGGTAGATGGGGTGAGAGAAATAGAGATAGGAGAGAGAAGTAGAGAGATATAGAAAGAGGAAGTGATAGGGAGAGGGAGAGGGAGAGAGGAAAAATAGGATGAGATAGAGAGATAAATATAATTTGGGAAAGATAGCTCAAGAGAGAGAGTGTGTGTGAGAGAGAGAGGTAGAGACAAAGACAAAATACAAAGACAAAGAGGGATAAATATAAAGGGAGAGATGGAAGAGAGGAAGAGGGAGAGGGAGAGAGATAGAAAGAGGGAGACAATGAAAGAGGGGGAGATGGAGAGATAAATATAAAGATATAGGAAGTGATATATAGAGAGGGATATATATAAAGAGAGAGTAGGAGAGATGGAGGGGGAGATGGAGAGATAAATATAAAGATATAGGAAATAATATATAGAGAGAGGGATATATATAAAGAGAGAGTAGGAGAGATGGAGGGAGAGATGGAGTAAACAAGAGAGAGATAGACACTGAGATATAAATAGAGATGAAGAGGGAGAGATAGGAAGATAGAAATGGAGGGGCAAAAGTGAGAGATAAAGAGGTGATATAAACAATTATAGAGAGGGAGAGAGATAGAGATGGAGATAGGGATAGAGATGGAGATGGAGATGGGGATAGAGAGGGAGAAACAATGAGTGTGCGAGAGAGAGAGAGTGAAAGAGATATAGATATATAGATAAGTAAGGAGAAACAAGGAGTGTGTGTCTAAGTGAGAGAGATGTTGAGATATATATAGAGATGGAGGGAGAGAGGGAGAGAAATTGAGAGAAATTGAGAGCTAGGATAGAGAAGTTGAGAGATATAGAAAGAGAGAGCTAGTGATGGGGAGAGAGGGAGAGATATGGATAGAAAGAGGAAGAGATAGAGAGAGATATATAGTGGGAAATATAGAGGGGAGAGAGAGAAAGAGATGTAAGGAGAGGTAAGGAGATAGAGATAGGGAGAGAGATAGAGATGAAGATATAGATGGAGATGGAGATGTAAATGGAGAGAGGGGGGGGAGAAATAGAGATAGAAAGAAGGGGACACAAAGAGAGGGGGAGATGGAGGGATAGAAATATAGAGATAGGAAGTTATATAGAGAGAGGGAGAGAGAGGGAGATATATATAAAGAGAGGTAGGGAGAGGTACATATGGGGAGATATTATAGAGAGATATGGAAGAGAAAGAGAGATATCTATTTATATCTTTATCTCCCTCTCTATCTTTATATTTTTTATTATCTCTCTATCTCTCTCTTCCTCTCTCCTCTATTTCTCTCTATATTTGTTTTTCCTTCTCTCTTCCTCTATCTCTCTTCCTCTCATTTCTTCTACTATTTCCCTCTCCCCATCTTTCTCTCCTTACTATTTTTGCTCTCTCTCTCTCTCTCTATATATATATATTTGTCTCCTATTTCTCTTTATCTCTCTATCTCTCTCTTTATGTGACTATATCTATCTATGTCTCTCCTCTTCACTTTTCATCTTTCTTTATTTATCTCTCTTCCTCTCTATCTCTTTGTCTCTTCATACTTATTCCTTTATATCTATACCTCTATTTTTGTATCTCTATCTCTCTCTTTTTTCTCTCTATATCTCTTTGTCTGCCTCTCCATTTATCTATTTCTCTCTCTTTATTTGCTTTCTCTCTATTTTCCTCCTAAGTGTGAAATGGGTACACTGAAGAGGTTTTAAAGGTGAATTATCATATCCTTAATCAAATTACATGCTACCCTAATCATAACTCTCTAGGAGTGTGTTATCCTTGGATTGTTGACATGAAACAACTAATCAAAAGTTACCTTCTCTCTCTAACTCTATAAATTTTAATTTATATTTTAAGATTGAAATTCATTTTATTATATAAATTATAACAAAAGTCTAAAATAGAATTATTCTACAATAATAATAAAATTAATAAGATAAATAGTTATAAATTAAAATAATTTAATGTTTTTTAATTATTATATGTAATTTCCTAAAAATACATAAATAATAAAAATAAATTTCAAACCTAAATTTAAATTAAAAACTAAAATAAAATAAACTAAATGGAAAGTCAAAATAGACCAAAATCCAAATATTAATAAACATAATAATTTTACAAAATTAATAACAAATAATAAACTTATTAAGTTAATAAATGATTAAATAAAAAAAACTATTTTTTTAATTTATTAGAATTGAAATATTAATAAAATATGTACCTAAAAAATATAATTAATGTATTAAAAATAATATTAAAATAAACTCAATATTAATAAATAAAAATATATTATAAAACATTATTAAATAAACTAAATTTAGAAATGGTTTAAAGTTGGCACAAGTGAAAGGTTGCAAGAAAGTGTGGCTTGAGGGGGATTCTCTCAATATTATTAATAATCTGAAGAATTGTGCTGCCCCTTCATGGACTATTGAATCTTTGATTAAGGATGCTATTGATATTCCTAAATCCTTTGATGAGTATTATATTTCTCATATTTTGAGAGAAGGAAATGGATTAGTTGATATTTTCACTAATCTAGGTGTAAGGGGTATTAAGGAATGGGGTGTGAACAACCCCCTCCCTATGGAGGCAATTGCTTGTATTAATCATGATTGCCAAAATTAACTTGGTTGATGATTTTTTAAGGCTCGAGGCATGCATGGCTATCTTCATGTGGCAGGTTATTAGGTGGAGTAATGGTGAGCTTGATATGGATCCAGTTGATTGTACCTTGGTTGATATCTATATGGAACGAAACTCTAAGCTCATTATTTTCCCCTGCCATAATTTTGTTGTCACATGAATTGTGGGCATTCTTTGTGTTTCCTTCTCGAGGTTTCTCCTCATTGCTTTCAAGGTTCTCAAACTTCTCGGCTCTACAAATTCTGATGCCATGGGAGGTGATAGGAATCGTGCGAAGCCTTTCTCCTGCGATGTTGTCAAGAAGAAGCCAGAGGTTTGGAAAATTTTAGAGAAAGGTGGTTTGACTCCATATTTGGAAAGGCTACATGGAAACAACCCGCAAACAATGGCTTTGTTTGCTAAAGCATGGAACAACAGGGTTTTGAAGTTGGGCGGAACGGAATTTGATGTGAATCAGGATTTTATAGCCAATATCACTGGGTTGTCTACGAATGGCAAGAAAGTTTTCAGAGACAAGAAGGAATCGCAGGCAACCATGCAAATCTTTTTCAAAGGGAATGAAGCTCAAGACCTAAAGACGACGAAGAGTGGTGGTTACTAGTGAAGCTTATTCAAGGCGCTATGGGGGGATGTGGTTGAGGAACTCATGAGGTATATTACCCTCGAAGGGTGTTTCTCTATAGTAAATGCTTACCATTTTGTTATGCTTAATCATTTCCGCCATAAAAGAGAATTTATTTTCCTTATTATCTCTTGGCGTCGCTAGATTTTGGTCTGAAGGACCACAAAAGGAACCCCAAAAATCTGGTATTGCATGTGGGGCTCATTCTTTTAATCTCTGACTATGCTAAAGCTTTTGAGGCATCTAAGCTGATTGCAACTCCTAAGGGTAAGCAACAGAAGCTAGCTATGGAGTATGAAACAGTTTCTGAAGAGGAGTCAATTAGAAAGAAAGGGAAAAAGAGGAAACTCATCTTGGAAGAGGAGTCGGGGTCTGAGGAGGATGTGGACTATGTATCGGATTCTCTTGCTTCCATGGAGATGGCCTCATGACCCCTGAAGTGGGTAAGTCTAAGAAAGGGGTGCAGAGCCCTAATAAGGGTTATGAGACCTACAATGAGGATATGGTTGCTGAAATGTCGAGTAGATGCCCAAAGGAGAAGATTGAAATGGCTGGTGAGGTGTCTTCGTCGCCCCCTATTTTGGGGACAAAGCATAAGAAGGGGTTGGAGGTGGGTAGTAACAATAAATTGGTTGTTAGGTCTGCGAGCCAATTGCTTGAGATGCAAGTTGATTCTCCCCTCAAGATGGTTAGTGGGCAGGGCGTTGTGGATTCCCCAATTGTGGATTTGGACTCACAGAAGAGAAGGAAGGTTGTTGCTAAGGAGATTGCAGAATCCATTCAAAAAATCAAAATGTTGATTGTTTCCAGTAAGGGTAAGGATGTCTCTGCTAATCAGGACAAGGTAAGCTCCTCTCAGGAGGATGATGCTATGGGTAAGGGTGTTTTTAACTTTGACTGGGAAGACATTTATGATGTTCTAGGAACTACTAGAGAGGGTTCCATTATTTTTTTCAAATTGTTTAAATGGGTGTTCCATGAACTTAACATGACCAATGTTAAAGTGTGGGGTACAATGAGTAAAGCTGGTGAATCTTCAGTTCAGAACTAGATTGATGAACTATTTGATTCTTTGAAAATTGTGGTGGATGAAACACTAAAGATGAAGCAGACTCTTGAGGAAAGAATTCTCACCCTAGAGGACCAAATGGAGAGAATTTGTGCTAATCTGGAGAAGGGTGGGGAGGCAACTAAATTTGTGGTTAAGTTTAAGTCTATTGGCATTTCCTCTCCTTTTGATAGTGCCAAGAAACGCAAGGAGATTGCTCCTGGTGAGGAGACTGGTGCTGGTGGCAGGCTTTTGGAGGAAGAGGTTTCTATTGATAAGGGTGGTGATAAAAATAATGTTTTGATTAGTGAGGTGAATGTGGGTGGGCCTAGGGCTAGAATGCGAAACAAGACCAAGGTTCAGGCTAGGGATCCTGTTAAAGTTTTGTCTAAAGTCATGGATGATGGTCAGAAGGTTGTGGCAAGCGACATGGAAGCTGTTGATATCCTGAAGAATATCTAGTGTTGCTGCTTGTGTCCCTCCTTTTTGGTTGTTGTCGTGTTGATGGTGTGTTGCGTTTGGGGTGTTATATGCTTTATGTAGTTTTTTTTAGTTTAAGCTGATCTTTTTTGTAAAGGGTTTTGGGCCCCTTCAAAACTCGTTATTTACCTCTAATCAAAAACTAAATTTAGAAACTAAAACTATATTTCAAATAAACATTAAAATAAAAAATAAATTATATTAAAATTGTTAAAAGTAAAATTTTAACTTTTATATTAAAAATTACAAGTAATATCAAACTTAGAAAGTGAAAATAAAATAAAACATACTCAATAAAAGTTAGTTTGTAATTTATTGATTTATTGTGTTAACTAGTTATTGGTTTTGAACCAATTAAAAACTAAAATTTTATGCTCTTCAAATATAATTTAATCTTTTCAAAGTAAATATGTTAAATATTTAACTTTAAATCATTATTTTTTTCTAAAATAAATAACTGTTATTATTTTATAGAGATTTGGACACACACTATTAAAATAATAAAATAAAACTTAAATTAAGGAACAATAATCTTTCAAGGATTTGATTTTACATAATTAAAATTAAACCTTAAACATTTTTGACATTGCCACCTTTTTATTTTTTAAATTTTATTAACTTCAAAACATAAATAAATATAAATAAGAATAAAATTAAAATAACCAAAATTATTAGTGATTAAATGGTTTACTTGCAACCAATCAAAACTCATTATTTTATTTTGATACATTATATTTTGATTTTCTTGAAGTAAAATGCAAGATTTTTAACTTATAATATATTATCTTTAATAACGTAATATATTATCTTTTTAATAATTTAATATATTATATTATGAAATTATTTTTAATATATATTATATTAAATTAATATCTAATATATTAAATTAATCTTGATTATTATTTTATATTTTATTTACACAATTCAAACTAAAATATTCTTCATTCTAAACATTTATTTACTTGTTATAATTTTAAATATAACTAAAAAATTTATTATCTAATATATGAAAAATAATCTATAACAAATTAAAATATATATATTATATAATATATAATTTAATATATTTTAGTATATTATATTATTAATTTTTTTAATATATTATATTAGATTATATATTGTATTAATATATTAAATTAGCATGTAATATATTAACTTTAACATAATATTATAATCTTATAATATGTATATTATATAATATGTAACATATGTGACATCTAATATATAATTTAATAAATTAGATAATAAGATTATAATTTTTAATATTTTTTTGTATTATATATAGAGTGATCAACAAGATACAAAGTCATGAGGAGTAGTACTCCTGCTTGCTAAAACATTGTTCAGCTAATACATACATCATTTTACAACTATAATATCATATTTGAGAAACATATTACAAAACCATAGCCAATATAGGACCTTGCTAGGTGTCTTCAACTTGCACATTGTCACTCATATGCCCTGTTAATCATCAAAATCCTACCCCAAAATGTTGCAAGTCGGTCGATATCCATTATCCCTAGCCAAAAAAGATCATGATTTACCTATCCGAACTAATATTTGCACATACCATGTCCAAAAAGCCACATAGTCTTTGCTCCATTACCAAGTGGCCGATTACTCACTACCAACTGGATGCTTCATGCCAAGCAGTGTCTCTACTACCTCTATCTCCTCTTTGGTGAAGTCCTCAAGCGTAATAAGGGGTGGAGGGTCCTCCTTTTGAGCCTCCTTGGCCACCTTCTCATTAAAGTTTTTTTGAAAGACTTCCAAAGCCCATAGAAAGATCTATGTGCTTGGTTGCCCAATTTGTCATGTATGCCCTAGTCTGATTTCCTATAATCTGATTTGCAAAATGTCATCCTCCAATAGCTTGAGGAACTTGAATTTGGAGACTTTCACTGTCATGGTAACCTGCAAAGCAATGTTGTACAAGGTGAGTCTTTTTGTAGACTCAGTAAATGCCCTCAGTTTCCCATTAAATCTTTCATCATTCTGAGCTTTCCAAATGTGCCACAAAATTTCAATAGATACGCAAGACCAAAACAAAGATTGCTATCTACCAAATTTATTGCTTCTAAATAAAAGAACTCTATCCAATCTGATTTCACCATTAGTGCTCCACACATCTAATTTATTACAGAAAAATTCCAAATTTCTTTTGCAAATATACAGTCAAAAAATATATGATTTATTATCTCTAGAACCCTGCACATTCTACAAATTTCAATATTAGTAGAACTTGTTTTAAAAGGCAACCTGTGGAAGATCAACAACCATTTGAAGTAAGGCTTCTTTGGCTCTACTTTTTTGGCCTAGTTATTTGAAATAATTTTAGTCCATTCAATACTATTTAGGTTAATATTCCACTTATTGTTCAAGTAGTCAAAAGTTTCTTGTTGTTTAGTGAGAGTGCTATATATAGTTTTTGCATTAAGTTTGTTGATATTGGTCTCATTTGTCCACTGGAAATCCTTGAATTGCTTTGCATTGAATATGCTAATTACCCGCCAGTTTATTCCACAAGTCTCTCTTATAATGGAGTAAGTCTTCCATTGACTATTAGGGATATGAAATTTAGTTTTCATTTGGGCCCAATATTTTAACATTCCATCATTCAGAATGTCTAAGAAGCTTTTAATTCCTTTGTTGTTTTGATTCTTGGTTGGGCAACCCCGCAAGAGAGCCAAGGGTTTATCTTTATGCTTTAGATTCCACCAAATGGACCTTTGAGTGTACAAAATGTTACCCTGGGAGAACTAAGAATTGCATATGAACCCTTTAACCTACTCCCATGCTTTCCAAATGCTTTTGAACACCATTGAGCCTTTTGAGCATATAGGGTATTGACAACTAAGAAGGTCATTGAGGGGGAGGATTTACATTTTTTACCATTCTTAGGAGTTGCCCTTTGTATATTGTTTCTAATTAATATTTTCCAAGGTTCATCACCATCCAAGGCTTTGATAATCCACTTGGCAGCCAGTGTTATGCCTTGGAATTTCAAGTCCTTTAGACCAAGCCCCCCTTCTGCTTTGCTTCAACAACACCAACTCCATTTAACCACATGCCTTTTCTTCTTACCCTTTCCATTAGACCAAAGAAAACTACAAATCCTTTTTTGGATCTCTTCCACTTGATAACTACTAAACAACCACACCAAGGTGAAATATAGGTTATAAGATGAAAGAATCTTTTGGAAATTTTGAATTCTTCCAACCAATGAGAGGTAGTGCCTATTCCATTTCTTTATCTTTTTCTTAATCCTACTTTTAATCCAGTTCTATGTTTCTTTTAACTTTGGACATACTACAAATGGTATTCCCAAATACCTTACTTGTTTGTGTGGTCCTCCCCATTGGATTCCAAATTTATTTGCCCATTTTGGAGGCATGTCCTGCCACCCAAGCAGGGAAAACTTTAAGAAACCCCCCCCCTTAGAGAAGCTGTAAAATCCTGGCCAATCTTTCATACTCCCGGAAAAAAATATTAATTTTAGAGGCAAATTTTTTCGTTTTTCGTGAAAAAAAATCCCCATTGGCAAATCTTTTGTAATCGCTAGAAGTTTGTGGAAAATCCTAGCGAAATACAATTTTTTTAAAACCACTAAAATATTTTCATTGGTGATTAAAATCTATTTTCAAACCAATAAAATATTTTCATTGGCGAATTAAACCTGTTTTCAAACCAGAAAAAATAAATTTTGTTGGCGATTTTTTTTTTTCAAACTAAAAAATAAAATTCATTGGTGAATTAAACCTATTTTCAATTGATTAAGAAAAAAACATTGGCGAATTAAACATAATATAAAACTAATAAAAAAATTCATTGGCCAATTAAATTCAGTGGCAAATCCACTACCGTTTAATGAATTTTCAATGGGTGGTTGTACTTGCATTCTGGAAGTATATCTCTTAAGCACTAGATTTGAAGGTGTGGACACGTGGCGAGATCAAGGGTCATCATCATGGTAATTAATCTGACGGGTTGGATTTTGGCGATGAGCGATAGAAGAACTTAAGTGGCAGAAATATGCACGTGTATTAAGTTTGTTTTAAAAGAGGGACCGCCTAGAAAGAACATAGGACCAAGGCTTAAAAACTTAAGAACATTTTACACAAAGGATGTGGCACATCAATCTAACCATGACTGTTCGATGAATTTTTGATGGACAACTTTAGTTGCATTCCGGAAGTATATCTCTCAAGCACTAGATTTGTGAATTGAAACCTCTGGAATAACAATATAATCATTAGTTGCGGATGTGTGGCGAGATCAAGGGTCATCATCGTGGTAATGAACTCGACGGGTTGGATTTTGGTGATGAGCAATAGAAGAACTTAAGTGACAGAAATATGCATGTGCATGAAGTTTGTTTTAAAAGAGGGACCACCTAGGAAGAACGTAGGACCAAGGCTTAAAAATTTAAGAATGTTTTTTTTTATCAATGATACTTTTATATTTTATTAATTATAAAGCAAAAGATACAGATTCTATAAAGTTCGCAACATCCAAAAACTACCAAAAAAGTTGATCGGTGATACTTGTTTATTTTATTAATTATAAAGAAAAAGATACAAATTATACAAACTTAGCAACATCCAAAAACTACCAAAAAAGCTGAATAACTAGCTCAAAAACTAGAGTATCAGAACTTCCCTAAACAGCTACGCCTTTGTACTACCCAAACGAGTAATGACCTATACCCAAGAAATAGAAAGATTACAATTTCACAGCCAATCCAAGCTTAACCCCGAAATTTTGACACAGAGGCTAAAAAAAAAACAAAAAACTACACTTTACATTAACCATTATTACTCATTCTTCTTCGAAGACTCACCCATCTCCAGCAGTAGTATCTCCTTTAACTGTTTTGGCTTCTTCCGCAGATGCAATCCCTTCTTTTCGCACATCTCCTCTCTGGCAACTTCTTTTAGATTTTCTATTGTTTCCTCTAATGCCATTAGCTCAGCACGGATTTTAAGTGATTTCCACCCATGCTCAGCTCCTTGCCACCAGTCTTTAGTGCGACCCTCTGGCCATCTGATAAAGAGGTGACTTAAATCTGCAAGCTCTGGGTCCCCACCATTCATTCCTTCTATTTTTACCAACCCTACTCCTAGTATCGCCCATTGCAGAATGCTTTCCATGTCGACTAAAAAATATTTATGCACAAGAGTTTTCATTACTCTCCTCACCTCGTTCACTGGTTCTCCAAAGTCTAAACCCCAAGCCATGACCAACGAATAGATATCCATATTCGTTCTGAATCTATGTGTCAATTTTTTGAATCCATCCCCCAACATTATTTGAACTGCTTGCACCACCTACTCTTCCTTGTAGAGAAATAAACCTCGCAGCCTCTGCATAGATGCTTTACCCACAAAGGGGTCTAGCTTCCTCCACGATGTCATGGTGAAATTGGCCTCCATTGCTTTTTTGTTTCACTGGCTTCCAACCTATCACCCGTCGCCGAAAGGATACAATCCTATTATCCTTACACTCGAACTCGAAGAAGCATCAAGGGTGATAGGTGAATGTCATTATAACACCTCATTTCACATCCTTCTCCATAAATGCACCGTGCTTGTCACCTTTCCTATCTTAATTCACCAAAGTCGAGGTTTTGGTACTTTTCCTAACCTTACTACTTTAGTAACTTAGTTGCAAGTCTTTCTTGGTCATCTTTGTAGTCAGTGGGTCAGAGGTTTCAAAAAATTTGAAACTTCATACTTTGGTTCTAAGGTTCCAAATTTTAGCGACCAAGCGACATTATGGACCAAGACCGTTCGATGAATTTTTGATGGACGGCTGTAGTTACATTCCGGAAGTATATTTCTCAAGCACTAAATTTGTGAATGGAAACCTCCAGAATAACACTAGAACTGTTAGATGTGGACATGTGGCGAGATCAAGGGTCATCATCGTGGTAATGAATATGACGGGTTGGATTTTGGCGATGAGCGATAGAAGAACTTAAGTGGCAGAAATATGCACGTGCATTAAGTTTTTTTTAAAAGAGGGACTGCTTAGGAAGAACGTAGGACCAATGCTTAAAAACTTAAGAATATTTTACACAAAGGATGTTGCAAATCAATCTAACCACGACCATTCAATGAATTTTTGATGGACGATTGTAGGTGCATTATGCAAGTAAATCTCTGAAGCAGTAGACTTGCGAATTGAAACCTCTGGAATAAAACTAGAACCATTAGATGCGGACACGTGGCGAGATCAAGGCTCATTTCTCTCTTTTCAATGACTCAGCGTATTACATTTCATTTAATTGAAATTATCAATCTTTTTGAAGAACGTGTGGTAGTCACACTGCTCATGGCGATTAATGCCATATGAACATCTGAACTTTGAAGCGATTGATTGGACAACTCATGAGTCATAGCTTTAATGAAACAAGATTTGTAATGATTTCAAATTTTCATAATTCATATCGTTCGAGTGACACTGGAGTCTGGCGATTTTGACATCTTGTCACTTGTCAGCTTGAGGTACAGTTTGCATATAGCCAGACGTCAATCAAATTAAACATTTTAATTGTACATGTAAGGCTTAAGTTATTGTTACACAAATCGATTAAGTTAGTTTTTTGGTTTGCGCAAATCGCCATTATGAATCATGATTATACGGTATACGTAACCTCACAGTGCACATGTGACACGTGTGAGGTGTACATAGGAACCAGGTTGGTAGTGGCAATATTGGTGGCACTATTGGCCCATAAATAACTAAATAAGGATAGTGACTAGTAAGCACAACTAAAATCATTCGTTGAAGGCTAAAGGCCTTACTATTGAGTGCAATGTTCGAATTGTCGTAAGGGTTTTCATTTTGTAGGGTTAATAAGGATTCAAGAAGAAGATCATGTGGCATTATTAGGGATACTCTAAATTATCCTGCCTACAGTTATGTAGTCACAGAGTCAACGACCAATTTCGTTCAGGCTTCAAGTTCAGAATGGGTGGAATTGGAAAGAAGTTGATTTGGTTCACCTGACTTCTCAGACAGGTTTTGAACCAGGAGAGGTGCTCTGATGGGCATAACTGCTATTCCCAATGCATAGAAGCTGCAAATAAAAGATGGGAGCAATTTTACAACCCCTCATCTTCTGCATGACTTTGATTTTCAAAGGGGAGAAGTACATTTGTATCTTCACAGCTCCCATTTTCCCAGTTTGATTGCCCCCTTTTCTCCATGCATTCATTTTCAAAGCTACTGGCTGATCCGGGAAGTCCCATGCATTTATTTTTAGGGCCCATGGTTGACTTAGAAAGTCCCATTATTTTCAAACAAACATGTATTACATTTACGTTTTCACCAGTGGTCCAGCAGAAGCTTGGTGCTTGCACTTACATTTGTATTTGTACTATGTAATAATGTGACATTGTCATTCAGTTGCAATAAAATAAATAGTTGTGCTAGCATTAAAAAGCAATTGATGAAATCATAGCAATTGTGCTATTAAAAAGCACAGAAAAGCAATTGATGAATCTATTCATATCAGTTTTTTTTTCCTTTAAGAAATTATCTATTTATGAAATAATTGCATGCAGATTTAAAACTTAAAAGTAAAACATAAAGCAATACAAATACTAAAGTTAAGTACTTGAATTGATTAAGTTGGCTTTTTGGTTTGCACGAATCATGATTATCACTATAGTAACCCAACCTCACATGTGACACATGTGAGGTGTACATAGGGACCAGGTTGGTAGTGGCACTATTGGCGACACTGTTGGCCCATAAATAAGGATAGTGAGCACAACTGAAATAATTCATTGAAGGCTAAAGGCTATACTATTGAATCTCAAGTGCAATGTTTGAATTGTCATAAGGGTTTTCATTTTGTAGGGTTAATAAGGATTTAGGAAGAAGATGTTCTGGTATTATTGGGGATACTCTAAATTCTCCTTCTTGCAGTTATGTAGTTACAGAGTAAAAAACCAATTTCCTTTAAGTTCAGAATGGGTGGAATTGGAAAGAATTTGATTTGGTTGACCAGACTTCTCAGATAGGTTTTGAGCCAGGATGGGGAGCTCTGATGGAGATAAGTGCTCTCCAAGTGCATGGAAGCAGCAAGTAGAAGATGGGAGTAGTTTTACAACCCCTCATCTTTTGCATGACTCTAATTTTCAAAGGGGATAAGTATTTTTTGTATTTTTAACAGCTCCAATTTCCCCCGTTTGATTAGCCCCCCTTTCCCCATGCATATTTTTCAGAAACCATGATTGGTGGTGGCCCCCTCCATGCATTTATTTAAGATGACAGAGAGTTAGAGACCAGGGCAGAAGCTTGGCGCTTGTGCTTACATTTGTATTTTTACTATGTAATAATGTGAATTGTGATAAAAATAAATGGTTGTGCTATTAATGTGATTATGTGACATTGTAATTCCTTTTATTAAGTCCTTTGCAACATTAAGTGTTACTGTGTTATTAATGGTTGTGATATTAATGTGACATTGTAATTAATTTTATAAAGGAATTGATGTGAATTCTAGCGCATTAAAGGTTGAAAAAAATTGTAAAACACATGTTTACTATTTATAATATATATCATAAATTACTCAACTGTTCGATGAACATTTGATGTATGGTTGTAGTTGCATTCCAAAATGAGATGCACGAAGCACTAGGGTTGTGAACCTAAATGTATGGAATCACCCTATAACCATTATATTTACAAAGATCAACAGTTTAGATTCTTTAGAATTTGGCATCAATACAGGACTGAAAAAAGCACTTTTAGTTTATACTGCTAAGTGATTTTATTTTTAAGTGAGAGGGTCAGCACACGGGGAGATTTCAGTCTTCAGTTTGCTCATTGTAGCGCACTATGGCACCACCCTGTTATGGGTTCCACAGGTTCTACTTCCAACAAAGCCATTCTAGAAACCCAGTTTCCACGACTGTCGACATTAATCTTTCCAAGAATCAAAAGTCGGGTAAGTGGAAGAATTCTTGTGGCTACGTTTCATCATTTGACGTTTCTTAAAATCTTATTTTGTCAAACTTTGAAGTTCAGGTTTAGGGCTAAGAGACTTAAGAATTAAGAAAAATTAAGGAGGACTAATAGGGAATTCACAGTTTCACATTGTAAAAGCATGTCTACCAGTAGTACCACTAGAGCAATGTTAGATAAAAAAATACATTATGCAAAATTGCTTAAAACCCCAAGTTTCACTAATGAATACCATGCTATTTATGATCTTGAAACCTATGGTAGGCGTACCTCAGAACTTAGATTTTCATCTGAGAATAAGGCCTCAAAGCAACTACAAGTTAATAGTATCAATGCACCATGGGTAATTGGATTAGGGCGCATGATGTTACATGAGGTTTTCCCTTGCCCTGAATTTATCATGGTCTATGCCCAAAATTATGATGATAACAAAAGAGAAATTGTTAATAAAGATAGCAAAGAAGAATTGTTATCCATTAATGCAGAAGAACTTGGAAAAGTGTTGGGGTTTAGATTTACAATCAAAGAATTTGGAAATGTCCACATTGACCTAGAAAAGCTTGCCAGTGATTATGAAGCAGTGGATGAAATGGAGAAAAGTTATTTCTTAAATAGAATAGTTCAGGATAGAAACAAATTGAAAGGTGATCATAAGCCTCCTTATGATTTGGAAATTTTTAAACCATGGGTTCAGGATACTATTTCCATGCTAGCATTTTTCCTTGGACTAGATAGCAATTTGGAAGTGGGTGCATGCCTCCTTGAAATGGTGTATAATATCCATTATGGTGTTCCACATGTCACATATAAATTTATTGAGCACATTGTAGAATCCATGCATAAACAATTTTTAATGATTAAAGGAGGTTCCACCAAGACATTTAGGTTCACAACCTACTTGTGCTATCTTTTTCTATTCAAATTCAGAGGAATGTTTCAAACCAACAAGCTTCAGATTCGGCCCTATAGTAATCCTGAGGAAAAGAAAATGGCTCCAGTATATGAATGGACCACTGTTATAAGGATGCATGATTCTCGAAGGAACTATAGTCATTTTGTAGACTACTTTTTGGCTCCATTGCATCAAGCAATTACAACTACTCCAATGCCTAGATTGCCTATGTCAAGGAGAAATTGCATTCAACTAGGAAAAGAAATACAATTGGCTGATTGGTACTTAATGGAAGAATATACTGTGCTAAGATTTTATGCATCGGGAGTACAACCATACAAACTTCCAATACATGTGACAGAAAGGGTTTTTGTTTTGGAATATGTAAGGAAGATGTAGAGTAGTGATGAATTGCACTTTACCAGTCAACAAAAGAAGACCTTATTTCCTTCTTTACCTTTTTCATGTGGAGGGATCACATTCGAGAGAAAAGCATTTAGTGTGGCACACAATCTTTTGATTTTTTTTTATTTTGATGCTATCTGTCATTGGCAGTATGATCCATGTGACACCATTAAATCAATGATTGTGCTCAATAAGAATGTTGCAAGTAGAATTCAACATGAAAGTAAACCCTTGCTCGAAAACTTGAGAAACAAGGATTCTTGGGATGAGGTCAAAATTGTAATGGAGAAAAGTGTTGCTAAGAATGGTATTTCTTTTGAGCAATTGTTAGCAGAAATTATGGCATTGCATCGAAAGACAATTAGGAGGTACAATATTTTTTATCAAAAAAGTGATAAACCATGTAGTAGAGTAAAAATTCTAGGTTCTCTAGAGAAGGAAGTTACAGAAAAAAAATTGGTCATGATAAAAAATTACTGCCTTTTGGTCTATGAGGAAGGAGCTAGGTGAACCAAGAGCTCTTGCAGAGTATAGAGATAACAAAGAAAACAGTGAGTTTAGCAAATTTTGGAATATAGAGCATCTAAATGAACAAGAAGATAAAGAAAGTGATCATGAATCTAATGATGATAGGGAAGAAGGAAGCCATGTCAATTTCAAACTTGGTTTAAGTGAGGCCACAAAAGAAGCATATACTACTAGAGCAACCATAGCTAAAAAAATGGGTTATGAAGGTGGTCCTTTGGGATCCCAAAGACAAGGCCCTTGGACGGTAATAGATGTAGAGCATAGAAAAGCAAGTGATTTTTTTGGCCTTGAGATTGGAGGTGAAAAAGTATACCTAGGGAATACAAGTCAATTTGTTAGAGCTTCAAATCCTCATCCTCATGGTCAGACACAATCACAACTAGGACATGCCCATGGTGGAGAGCTTAGTGCAACTGGCAATGCCTCTGGTGGCAATGGTATGGCTAGTAGCACTAGTAGTGGTCAACATGTGCTACAACAACAAACTTCACACAAGAGGACAACAATATAATATACCACAGAAACACCAGGTCATCAAGGCATACAAAAGAGACAAAGGATTTTGACAGGTCCAAGTCACACTACCAGTGGATCCACCACAAAGGAGTTATTTCCAGGCACCCCCCAGTGCCAGTTAGTCTAGTTGTGACATCATTAGCAACTGCAAGTACTACTACTCTTATTCCTTTGCCACTCAAGCATTCCATTGTTCTTGTGTCCCTAGGTTTTGATTACATTGAAGAGTTTAAAAAGAAATTAGACATGAATAAAAAAGAAAAGAAGCAATTGATGGAGAGTGCATTTGTTGTAACTTCAGAACCAAATGCAACTTCAGAACCTGCCACAACCATGGTATTACCCACATTTGACACAAATAAAGAAATCATGGAGTACACATTTCTTGTTCCCACAGTTCAAGACAAACCAGCAAATCAAATGGCTCGATCTGAATTCCAGGTGAACAATATTCAATTGGATCTTTTTGGACTCAGAAATACTGACAAAATTAATGTATCAAAGAAGAACAATGAATTGGTGTACACATCATTGCTAAAGCAAGATAGAGAGAAAAAAAGGTTGCAAACTCAAATTGAAAAGTTACAGGAAAACCTAGCAAATGAGAAAGCAAAGAGGAAAGTAGCAAATAACAAGAGCAATGAATTAGAAAAAAGAATATATTTTTTTTCCTCTGCATCAACAAGCAAAGAGGATAAGCAGAATGAGACTGTAGTGAATGAACTAAAGAAAAGGCTAGATGAGAGCAACAAGAAATATGATGAGAAAAAATCCACTTCAAAAAAACTAAGACTAAGCATTGTGAATGGAAATGCACAGTGGGAACAAAAATTGGAGAAGGAAAGAAAAATAAATGAAAGATTGGTGGCAGAGGTGATGGAAGCAAAAAATGAAATTGAGACTTGTCAAAATAATTTATCTGCATTTTGTAGAGAGACAATGAGCCATATGAAGCAAAAGATCTGGGATGAAATAATGCAGAGGATTGATCATTTGTGTGACACGTTTCAATTGATTGATGCTATCAGACAACATCAGAAGAAGCTCAACAAATATTTAGTGGACAACAAAAATGTACTGGCATTAGAGAAATCTGCAAAAGAAATTCAACAAATAGTCTACAAAGCTAGTGACAATGTTTTGAAATAAAAAGGGATTACTAATTGGCTTGCTACATCAATGACGTTGTCATTTATCATTGAAAAGTGTTTGAGAATGCGTGAAACAAAGGAATATTTGAATTTGGTTGCAGACAAGATGAAGAAGGTGGATGAAAAGGTAAGGAACTTCATAGAACTTGGTTTGCCAGAGGGTTTTGAGACAAATGAGCGATTCATTGGAAAGAATGATTTTAGAAAGAAGATGGAGGATGCAATGAAGATTGATTTGGGCCAGTTTCCTTAGAACCCAAATGTGGTGAACTACTTGGATTCCATCAAACCAAACCATTGCTAACCTTGAATGCAAAATTGACTGAAGAATGCAAGATAGGTTCCAATTTGAATCATGAATTGTTAACAAATCTTCAAGTCAAACAACATCTGTTAGAACAAATGACAATTCCACCACCCGAACAGTGGAAGTTGCTAGAAAAGGTGTTGCAGTGATTTGATTTTTAATAATATGGGTTTCCAAGTTCCAACTTAGCTCTGTGCAGAGTTGTATTTGTTCCAACTCAGACTTCAATAATGTGTCGATGTTAAATAATAAATTATCTGTATTATTTATTTTTTCATTTGAAGAAAAAGTCTGACAATGGTTTCAACTACTAGATACACTTTAAATGATTGTTGATGTTCATTGTTGTATATGCTACTAAGACTATTGCTAATATGTTATTAAGCATTGAGCTGAGTGATGAATCTCTTAGTACATGTTCAAGTTTTACTTTTAACACAATTAAAATATGAACTATAAGGTGACTTTAATTCTAGGCATCCATAATCTTAGTTAAATTGGATTACAATTCACACATCGATACTCAATCTCCATGACTAGTACTACTTATCAGATCCACTAAAAATTTATATGAATTCATGCTTTAATCAAGGTACTTTAACTGGTTCATTAAACTAGATCCAAAATTAAAACATACATCAATGCATAATGACAAAGAAGATTAATGAAAGATCATTGATCAGATTTCATTAATAATTCATGTATAATTCACTTTGTTGAGTAACTTAAGTTCATGCATACATAACCTTTGAGTTACGATGTATTATCTATGAGTTTACTGAGTAGTTTGTCAGTGGATTATCTATTATTGGAATTGGAATGATATATTTTTGGTTAGTCTCTTTACTGTGGTTACTATCACTCAAAGTCGCGGTTTTGGTGCTTTTCCCAACCTTAGTCGTTAGTCCTCAGAGATTTATAATTTATAACCTTATCGGTCGCTAGTCATCAGAGTTTTATAATTTATAACCTTGTCACAGAGTTCTAAATTTTCATAATTTCTTGATTCCTCGATTTGGTTCACTTTGTTGAGTTGCAAACTTGCAAGTCTTTCTAGTTTCTTGGTCATCTTTGTAGTCGGTGGGTCGGAGGTTTCGAAAACTTTGAAACTTCAGACTTTGGTTCTAAGGTTCCTAGTTTCAATGACCACGTGACATTATGGACTTATGTACGGACTAAACTAGAGTTGTCTTTTGAGGAATTTCCAAAAGCATTCATGTTTCAAGGCCATCTTTTCGAGGAATGAAATTGAATGCCACATTTGATGCACGTCCTATCAAAAATAATGACATAAGTGCGTGGAAAAGTTTTACTCAGACATTTAGCCTGCATTCTCATTCTTTGGAAAGGCCAATACTTCTCAAGTGCAAACATTCTTTTTACTCAGACATTTAGCCTGCATTCTTGTTCTCTGCCAAGGCCAGTACTTCTGAGGTGCAAACATTCTTTCTTCGCGAATTTGTATTTTGCACTCATGTAGAGTGAGCGTACAATCGGCGTAAGGAATACAAAGCTCAAACCTTTTAAGTTAGAAGAATTTTGGGTGCGCCTGGAGAGGGATGACAAGTCTAAGTTGGATATAAAACTCTTAGAAAGCGGTCTAGCTCAGGCTGGAGGGTTTCCAGAAGCTGTGTTGAGTGTGGACCTGATAAGTGCATGTGTGAGAAGGTACATTCCGCAAACACAAGGAATTAAAGCTACGGACTGGACTGTAATTGCAGAAATTTCTCTTGAAGCTGTTTCCTAAGCGTTGGGGATTCTAGAAAGGGAACCTTTAGAAGACATGTTTGTTGCAGTGGCAGGTGAATTTTTTGAAGCGAATAAAGACTGGTGTAAGAACTCCATGGCCAAAACCTGGCTGAAGACTGAAAGGAGAGGTAAGTCGCAACTGCCAAATAAACTCAAAAGATTGCATTTTAAGGGAGAAATTGTAGATGCTATTGCTTTATTGCACCACGTTGTTGGGAATGCACAAGTTGAGTTATTTGAGGATTGGATGTACTGGTTTATCTTGACAGTTTGTGATGAGAAAAATTTCATTGATTAGGCTAAAGTTATTTGCTTCCATTTGAATGAGCAATTAATTAATTTCTGTAAGACTGCTACTTTATGTATGTGTTCTTGCCTGACCTACATTGTAGGTAGTCAAAGGTCCTTTTGGCTAGGGTTGGAGCCGCAAGGAACCCCAACTTCTGATATGCATGTGTATAAACGCTTTCCTCAGTTCACTAAAAAATTTGGAATGGGTGATTTTTGTCATGTTAGTGATGAATTTTTAATGGAGGCCGTGAGGAAGCTGGATGGAAATCCAGAAATGAGCCTTTCCCCTGAATCCATTTCTCTTGTATCAAAATATGGGAGTTTTTATATCCAATTTGATAAGTTTTCCTATCTAAGAATAGGGGGTTTTGAGAAAGCCCTGTTGAAATTACCTCGATATCGTGAAGATTTAATGATATTTCTGGAAGTTTGTCGACAAATGACAATGGTTAATATTAAGTATACGAACATGGGGAAACGAGGGTATTCCTTCCCATTGGAGACCCCTTCTTTTTTGTGCAAAACAAACTAGATGGCCAGGGGAGCTAAAGGACTTCTCAAGGAATATAACCTCCAGGATTTGTCTATGAAAGCTAATTTTGATAGTAAGGGTTTTGTGAAGTAGAATCTCTATGGATTGAGCTCATATTGGCATCACCCATCTATCAAAGATTTCTAGGAAGATTGTGTTGATGAGAATGAAGTTTTGAGAAGAGATTATATGAGGATAATGCTAAAAAAGATATAGGCTTTCGGTCTTCAATTTGAGACTCCTGAAAATGTAGCTGAGGATTCAACAATCTTAGATCCTGGGTATGAAAAATTGCCTGATAAATCCCACCCTAGGTTGATTGGAACCAAAGTGAAATTTCAAATGTGAGGGTGTGTGCTGCCCCAGTGCTTAAAAGAACCTGGGACTGGTTGGATGGGAAATGGCGGCAGGTTGTTGGTCCTGTTCAGGAGCCGAAGTCATCACAGAAGAATGAACAAGGGTCTACGCAAGCATCTAGTCCAACTGTATCATCGAGGAAACCCTCTGTTAGGTCATCTAGTGCAAATTCTTAGTCAGGAGGTGATGGTGATAGGCCACAAGAAACAATCAAGTTGAAGAGCATCTGTGAACAAGACAGTGTGCTTTCTCCTACCCCTAAGAATAATACCAATCAACAAAAACTTGTGTCTGTAGATTTTGAAGCTATCTTTAAATAGACCGTTGAAGATAATATCTTCCCTCCTATGTATGAAGACTTTGAAATGCCCTCTTCTTCGCCTAATAATCCATCTTTCACTCCTACTGCTCCTAAAGAAACTATTATTAGAAAAGAAGATTTTGGTCTAGTAGTAGCCTCCCCAGGATGGCTGAAAAAAGCAGTGGAGAAGAAGAGAAAGTATACTCCTACAATGATAGTTGGAGTGGATACAGTTGCAAATTTACTTTGAAACTCTTCAAAACCTAAGAAAGCCAAGAGGATGTCAAGGATGGTGACTGATGCTACTTATAGAAATCAAATGTTAGAAATTGTTGACCCTATCAAGGATTTAAATGAAGATGAAATAACAACGGTGGACTACAAAGTCACACATGTTGATATGGGCCCTCCAACACTGGAAGGTGATATGTACCATGTCAATTATTCAATCATTACCTTGATTAAAAGAGTGAAAGAACAGAGGAAAGAAAATATAAAACTGCAATCTCAAGTCCTCGCATTGAGTAACTTTATTTCTTCCATGGCCACTCCTACATTTGATGAAGCCTCAAGTTCTTAGCCTCAGGTAGAGGGCATCGATGTGCTCACCATAGAGAAAATTAAAAAGAATTTGAGCTATTCCAGAGTAGCTTGTGAGGGGATCGAAACAATATCTCAAGAGGCTATCTTCTTTCTGAATAAATCTTTGCAGTTGGTCATGCCCACAAAAGGATATAAAAGTCATAGCAGAACTAAACCTGGGAATTGGACATTCCAACAGGCGACTCACATCTTCTCATGGTTGTTCATTTACTTTGTCAAACCAGGAAACGTATACTTGAAATGGAGTAGCACAGTATGTGCACTAAGAACTAGTTTCCAGTCACCATCTATAGAAAACAAATGCTTAAAAGAAATGCAACGCAAAGATTTTTAAATTAGACACAACTCAGCTAAAACATAAATCATAGCAACTATTATTAAAGGAAAAACTGTGAACTAGCCTTATGCTGCAGGAACAGACACATGGATGGATTCCTGATGCTGTAAGAACAATACAAGGCTAAGTTTGCGTTGAAATCTACAGAAATAGATTCTAACTAGTAATCAACATGAAATGAACAGTTAACTATAAAAACTTGCTACATAATACTTACTAAGTGGGCCCCCTTAGCAAGCATCAACTAGATTACACAAGAAGTTGACTCAAAGCTTCATCGAATTTTATTCATATTCAGAACCAGGATATATCGATTACTCTGTTTGAAAATAAAACTTAACACAGAACTCTATTGCTTATTCAACTTAATTTTAACACATATTGTTTCATCATCGTTCACTCACGCAGGAGGAACGATTATTTAAAATGAAAAAGGCAACTAACTAACTAACAAAGGAAGTCGTGATCATAAATACATTCTGAATCCGCGGAACAGATATTCATAAATGAAAGTCTATCTGCTCGACGCGACCCAGAGAGAATATAGCATTACACACTCCCTAGATCAAAGGACCATTTAAACTCCTTCCCAAAGATTCGATCAAAGAGTTATTACTAGAACAACTTCTTCAACAGAGCTGAGATTCTTTGCGCTTGATCAGCTTCTGCTCCCTCCAACAACCTGCAATAAGTGACAGAGGCGAAGGAAAGCATACACTCAAGTGACACGACATCCATTCATTAATCACATGTTAATCTATTCCATTATCCAAAATCATAAGCATACATCAGCCATACGGAAGGTCAAAAAGGTAATTAATAAAGTTGTCAAGCTATAGAAATATGGAATTTGTTGCTACAGGATACCACCCAAAAAGTCTTTAATCAACAGGTTTAAACAACTATTAATAACAAAAGTAAGAGTATCAAAAGTTTCAAACTATGAGCATATTTAAGGCTCATCATTCTGCCCCCTACTTATTGTAATGTTGGTCCTCCAGCATTGACTTTCCTTGTTATTTCCCTGAAATTTGTTGGAGCAACATGACCCTGCAGTGAAGTTCCAAACTTGAAGTAAAAACCTCAGGTAAACTGCCACCTTTCAAATCTGCGGTTTTCTATTTCTTCATTGATTTCCTTGGCTTGGTAAGGATAGAGCGGCCATATTAAAACTGGGGGTTGGAAGGTCAGTGGCATCCATAATTCAAATCTGCTTTGCAAACCCAATTGCATGTACCTTTCTGTTCTCCTGAGTGCTGCTGTGAAGTTCAAAGGGCTGTGAGGCTCTGTCTTTCTTAGACCAACCGTGAATCTCTCCCACCTTGTCTCAATCCTAGAAGAGGCAAGTTTCCAAAATATATATTTCTGCTCTTTGAACTCACTGTATACCTATTGTCTAATGTCAAAACTTTTCTCTCTTTCCTCAGCGTGATTCCCTCCATAAGTAACTTTAAACCAGGTTCTTAAAACTGTGCGTGGGTCTGAACTCTCAACTCTTAGAAGAATAGGTTCATTTCTTTCTACTTCCTCATATGTTTCCAATTGTCTCCCATAATTGACCTCATTTGCAGCCCAAGACATAAGTGCTCTTAGATGGATATCACCTATATAAAGGAGTGGGTTCCATTCAGTTTCCGCAGGAATTAAATAACTATGTAAATAAAGTTCACACATGGAGTTTTTCAACCAATTAGGGGCCACTTCATAGGCATCATAGAATTCCTTGGCTATTTCAATATCGGGATTCAAATTTTTGGAGATCCTCATTAGTTTGAACCAAAGAAACTGTTCCTTGAGGCACATTGCATATACTTTGGGTGGCAGCCTACACTCCATTATCTTTCCAGTTATTTTCATCATTTCATCCATTTTCTTCTGCATATCTTGAATTTCTTGCTTTTTCCTTTCAATTTCCCTTTGCGGCTTTTTCTTTTCCTCATCCCATAAACTTTGCTGGACTTCAGTTTTGGCGAAATGGCGAAAACATAAAGTCTGAAATGACACAAGCTTCCACTTAATTCTCAGAAATTCCAAGTATGTAATCAGTAGAGTCCTTTTGTACACAACTAAGTCTGTGCAAACTTTAGTGGGCAATGGATTATCATAGGGTATTTCAGGCAGTTCAAGCACACCTTCTTCTTGCTGTAGGACAAAATCCTCTTACTGCAGGATGAAGCCCTGTTGCAGCATGGGAGAAGATTGTTCTTCCTCAGAAATTTTCTCAGACGCACAAGCCAAGTCGTCCAGACTCAACATTTTCCCCTTATCAACATTATTGGGTTGTGCTGCCTTGGGAACAACAGAGGAGCTTTGTGGAATATTTGTAGACATACCCAGGGAGTTATCATGACCTGATTCAGCAGAGTCCTCCAATATTATGACAGTTTCTATTTGAACAGAGGTTGTAGCAGGCTTAGACTGTTTTCTCAATGAACTCCTTGGTAGTTTTTCATAGGGAGCAGCAGCAAAGGATGCTTCCTTAGCAGTCCTCTTCCTAGCTGGTCTTGAAGATCCAGACTCGGTAGGGGAAGAAGATATTGAAACTGGAGTATTAACGGGTGTTGCTGCAGGAGAGATAGAGACATGCGAAGACTCGGTAGGAGAGGATGAGGCAAAAAGTTTTTGTTTTTGAGTTTGTGGGTCTGACTCAGGAGTCTGCCCTACCCCAGATGACTCTCCTACAATTGTCTTTCCTTTTTCTCTCCTAGTGGCAGACCTTGTTTGCACACCGGTAGAGGACATTGGTATAGAAGCTATAGGACTGGGCACTGCAGGAGCAACAGATTCTTGTTCTGTTTCTGTACTTGTGGACTCAATTCTCATCTTCTTTCTTCTAGGCTGCACAGATAGTGCCCTAGGGGGTTCAGGTAATTGAAGACCTTTTCAGGCAACAAACTTATTCCAGGAAAGAGGTGAAACATCCCTTAAAGATCGCTCAGTCAAAAGTTTTATTAGGGCATGATGTGTGATAGCGTTCCCTTTACCCTTTTGGGTTTCGTGTGCACTACTTTGCAAAAGGTTTAACAAGAAATTCAAAACATTCACTACTAGTCCATGTCTCATATGACTTAACAATTTGAAATGATATGAATGTAGGTAAGAGAATCGCCCTTCACAAGTTAAATACCTGACAATAAAGATGGCATATTTAGAGTATGGATAAGGCAGGGACATTCTTTTGCACCCTTGCTTTGAGATTTCCAAAGGCCCATCAACTGGTAGGATAAACTCTGCTCTAGCAGAGACAACATCCCTTCTAACAGGAAAATTTTCACCAACTGCCGGTAATCTAGTAACTTCTGCAATTCTTTCCTCTATCACAGTCACTGCCAAGCCCCATACCGTAGCCTCATTTTTTGAAAATGTTCTCAAGAATTTGTCTGCAGCCTCTTCATCAAAAGAATCAATTCTCAAGAAATAATTTAACCATCCACAATTGGTGAATACTTACATTAACTGAGGATCCTGTATCAATGCCTCATGAGCCACAGGCTCGTGCCTCACCAGTTGGCCACCCATGATCAAAAATCTTTAAAACAAAAACTCAGACTGATGCTGAAAGCTTGAAAAAGACTCTTCTTCCTTACCGCACTTCCTTTTCCTTACCAAGAATAACAACTAGACATTTTCATAAAATAATTTTAATAACTACTTAAACTAAGTAGTTAACTTGTTCTTAGGATATGGCTTCACAATCGTACTCTAGAAAGTACAAGAACATAACTATTTTGGCAAACGTAAATTTAGCACAGGAAAATTTTAAATTAGAATACCCCCGCCCCCTACTTAGCATTTGACATGTGTCCTCACATGTGCAGGGTGATAAGATTAAAGCATGCAATTACGGCTGATATATACATTACAATTAATGAATAAACAAAAAGAATAAATTATGCGATAATGAAAAGATTTCGCGTACCTTGAATTCAGTTCTCAGGCATGCCGTAAAGGACAACAGCGTATCATGAAATGATAGCTAGGAGAGTGAATGCATGAATGAGGCGGAGTGGTAATATGGATGACGTGGCAGATAAAGGAATGAATGATGTGATAGATGAAAAAAAATGGAGAAAAGTGGTTTTCGTTTAAAAAGAAGACTTTATTATGGGCGGTCAACACAATACTTAAAGAGAAGCTGCAGGAAAAAGGCCTAAGCCTTTTGCTGCAAGAAGACCAGTCGAAACAAACTTTTTCAGGAACTCTTCCTTTGATGTCGACTTATGATATAACCGCAGTCGGTGTCCATTAATTAACAATTTGAAACAGACTGGATCAATTGTGGCCAGCTGTACTGAACTGTTGTCAAACACATTCTCAACTTCATAGGGACCGAGCCAGCGGGTTGTGAGCTTACCTTGGTTTTCTTGATATATGGAATCATATAGCAGAGCCCAATCACCAGTAGAGAATTGCTTGGTTTTGATGTGCTGATCATGCCACTTCTTCCTTTGCTGTTGGACAACTTCTGTATACTACAGGGTAGCTTTTCTCATTTCGTCCAAAGCATTCAGCTGCAGGAGACGTTCCTTCTGTGCTTCAAAAATGTCTATATTGAGTTCGAGAGCTTTCCTCAAATTTTTATGTTCAAATTCAATGGGCAATATGGCTATTTTCCCATAAAGCAGTTCAAAAGGTGTAAACCCAGTTGTTGTCTTCCATACAGTTATGTAGGCCCAGACTGCTTCAGGAAGTCTACTGCTCCAATCTTTCCTATGGAGCTGCACTGTCTTTGTTAGGATTGCCTCAATTTCCCTGTTTGTAACCTCCGCCTGACCATTGGCTTGAGGGTGATAGGGGCTGGACTTCCTATGCTTGATTTTATAGTCATTCATTAGTGCAATGATCAAATTGGATGTGAACTGAGCTCCCTGATCAGTTACAAGCTCTTTAGGAACTCCAAATCTAGTAAAAATTTGCTCATACAGAAATTCAGCAACCTTGTTATCACGAGCATGAGTCATTGCCTTTACTTCAACCCACTTTGTTACATAATCCGTGCAAACTAGAATGTATGACTTGCCATTTGATGGTGGATCAATTGGTCCAACAAAATCCATTCCCCATTTATCAAAGGGGGCGACTATTACCTATGGATATAGTGGCATTTCATCTGACCTGGTTGGTCTTCCCATACGTTGGCATCTGTCACATTTCCTTGTATAAGCTACAACATCCTTATGTAATGTTGGCCAATAATATCCTATTGTAAGAACCTTCATTGATGTTCTCTTGGCTACAAAATGTCCCCCACATGGTTCATCATGGCAAGCATGCGAGATATCATAAGTCTCATCTTCTCTTACACATCTTCACATAACTTGATCAGGGCCTGTGTAAAACAGACAATTTGCAATCCATGAAAAGTTAAAACTTTTCTCAATTAACAGTTTATTTTCTTTTGGGGAGAAGTGAGCTGGTATTCTGCTTGCTGCTAGATAATTGGCAATGTCTGCATACCATGGAGTGTGTGCAATAATGGGAAATAGGTGTTCATCAGGGAACCTATCATCAATGACTTCTTGTTCAGCAGGTGCAGTTGTTTGAAGCCTTGATAAAAAATCAGCCACAACATTAGCTCTTCCTGGTTTATCAATGATTGTAATGTCAAATTCTTGAAACAACAGGAGCCATCTTGCCAACCTACCAGAGATGGTAGGCTTGTTCATCAGATACCTGATTGATGTATGGTTGGTGTGGAAAAATATCTGATAACCTGTGATATAATGCCTAAATTTATTCAAAGCATACACTACTGCTAGCAACTCCTTTTCTGTAACAGTGTAGTTTAGCTCAGGTGCTTGAAGGTTTTTGCTGATAAAGTAGATAGCATGCTCAATTGAATTTTCTTTTTGGGCTAAGATTGCCCCTATGCCAAAATCAGAAGCATCTTCATGTATGTGAAAAGGCAGAGTCCATTTTGGACCTTGAAGAATAGAGGCTTTAGTAAGCAAGTCCTTTAGCTACAGGAAAGATTTTTCACAGGCCTCTGTCCATTCGAATTGAGAATCCTTAGTTAATAAGGCATATAGTGGACTGATAATTTTGCTGAAATCTTTTATAAACCTTCTATAATACCCTGCATGGCCAAGGAAGCTTTTGAAATCCTTTTGTTTTGCAGGAGTTTGTAAATTTAGAATAACTTCAATTTTAGCAGGGTCAACCTAAATTCCATCATTGGAGAGATGATGGCCTAGAACAATACCTTCTTGCATCATCATAAAACACTTTTCATTGTTCATAAACAATTTTTTCTCTTTACACCTTTCCAATACTTTTTCTAAATTCACTAGTGCTTGTTCAAATGTAACCCCATAGGTAGTGAAGTCATCCATATAAATTTCCATACAGTCATGAGATATATATCAGCAAAAATACTAATTATTGCTCTTTGAAATGTTGCTGGCGCATTGCATAGACCAAAAGGCAAGACTGAGTAAGCAAATGTTCCCCAAGGATAGATAAAAGTGGTCTTATCTTGATCTTTAGGGGAAATTTTATCTGATTGTACCCACTGTAGCCATCCAAGAAGGAGAAATAGCTTTTACCAGACAAGGAGTCTAGCACTTGGTCTACAAACGGCAGTGGAAAGTGATCTTTTTTAGTGGCAGTGTTCAACTCTCTATAATCTACACACACTCTCCATTTTCCACCTTTCTTAGGGACAGTAACTAACGGAGAGACCCACTGACTGTCAGAGATTGGGTAGATAAAACTAGCAGCAGGCAACTTTTGAAGCTCATTCTTAACTATTTCTCCGAGTGCTGGATTTATTCTTCTTTGAGGCTGCCTAACTGATAAACAGTCTTCTTTGATATAGATCCTATGAGTACAAATTCGAGGATCTATTCCTTTCATGTCCCCATATTCCCATGCAAAAGCTTTATGCTAATCTTGCAGCATTTTGAGTAGGACAGCCTGTTGAGATTGTGACAGCTTGCTATTGATATTCAAACAGTGACCTGGAGACAATTCTATCTACTTAGTGAGATCACTCATAGAATCTACAGGTGATGTTTGTACCTCTTGTGAAAGCAAGTTATGAAAAATTGTAGGAAATTTAGGCAGCAAACTCTTAGAATTGAGTTGCTGCAGGAAACATTATAGATGACTACTATTTGGATCAGATGAACTACCCGTATCAGAGTTAGACTGCAGAATTTGAAAAAGCAAGGCATCCTCATTCTGAAGTTGTGAGAATGGATTAGTTTGGAGCATCATTAATTGAACCAACGAATTGGCTTCTTTAGTTTCTTCCTCCACATCTGGCTAAACAGGTTGGGACAAATCTGGTTGAGGTCTAACAGGCAGATACAAAGCCAATTTTTTTGTGGACTGTCCATAAAAAATAGTCATATCTCCAGAACGACATCCTATAAAAGCATCAGCAGTTGCTAACCATGGTCTACCTAGGATAACAGGGTATCCTCCTAAAGTTTCCTTAGTAGATAATATTGTAAAATTAGTTGGATACTCCCAAGATTCAAGAGTGACAATTACATCTTCCACCAATCCATCAGGTGTGACTGTGGAGCTATCAGCAAGCTGCAGGACTGTAGGTGTAGACCGAATGTTTAGGATGTTCAAGTAGTCCATAGTATGCTTGGTCATGACATTGATGGCAACACCAAGGTCAATCAAAACATTTTTTACAATTTGGCCATTTATATGTATTTGCACTACAAGACTTCCAGGGTCAGTGTACTTTGGAATGACTACATTTCCCAACATTATATCAGCCAATTTCCCTAAGACATGAATTGTTTGGGGATCCTTTTTCTTTCGTCCAGGTTTCTTCAAACAGACCTCTTTAATAGCTTTTCCATAAATTGGAACATCTTTAATGGCCTGAAATAAATGAATTTGAATTTGTACATTCTTTAGCTGATCCAGAATGTCAAAAGTGGGTTCTTCCAGGTATTTAGGTGCGGTACTTTGTAACCTCTGAGGAAAAGGTGGTTTGTGTTGACTTTGCAAAACAGGCTCCTTAGAAACTGTATCAGCTATAGGCATATGCTCAGTAGGATCAGCAGGTGCAGTAGGTTCTTCAGGGGAAGAATCTGGTATCTCAGTAATTAGAGGCGGTTGTGGAGCAGGAATAGTGGTTCCAGACCTCAAATGGATATCATTAATGTTTAAGGCATAAGCTGGATATTGATTGGCTTCAACAAAATACATGGGCTACTGTGGTTGTTGCTGTTGCTTATTATTGGGATTTGGCAACGGCTGAGCAGGCATAGGCGTTTGTTTTGGAGGGCCAGTATTTGTGGCAGGTGTTGTAGGAGGTGGCATGAGGGCCTGAGGTTGTGGCTGTGGAAGTTGCAAGAACCCAGGGGACTGGTTCTGTCATTGCTAAGAACCTCTCCATTGAGGATTTTGCTGCCAATTACCTTGGGGTGGGGTCCATTGTCCTTGTGGCTGCTGCCAACCTCCTTGAAGAGATTGCCATTGAGGGGTCTAATAGTTAAGCCAAGGTGGTTGAGCTGTATTCTAAGGTGGTGGTGGTCCATATGTAGGTTGCCATTGGTTATTATAGCTAGAATAAGGATTACCAAAGGTCAAAGGGTCTTGAGGCATACCTTGTCTTTGAGCCCATGGTCTCCTTTGTGCAATGAAAAACACTTGATCATCATCACCTTCGACTAGCTTAAAGTCAGTACGTAATTGCTTAGCTTCCAAATTAGCCACCATCTTGCATCTACAGTCACGTTTCTTCTGTCTGCAATGTGGACAGAACTCGGCCAAGATTGCTTCAGCTTCCTCATGTTTCTTTCGAGCTTGCATAGTGTCTAGTTGTGTAGCCATATTGTTAATGATAGCCTGCTTGAAATCAGACATCAAATTTGTTATCTCCATCCTTGAAACTCCACTAGAAGAAGACTTTCCCATTGTAACTTGATGACCTCTACCCTTCTTCACATTTGCTCAGGAGTAATTGAGACATATCTTCATGAGATCATCCCAAGATGCTTGAGTGATATCACCGCCTCCCATCAGGTCCAAGGCATCTATGCAGGTATCATTGATTCCCCTTAGAAAAAACAATTTCTGAGATTCTTCATTAAGAGTATGGTTTGAATTCTTTTTTAGAGAAAACAAGAATCTTGATATATAATCCTCCAGACTTTCATCTTCCTTCTGTTGAATTCGAAATATGTCATCACCTTTACTGCCACTCTTACAATATTCCTTGTATTTCTCAAGAAATTTTATTTGCATGGCTGGCCAACTATCGACAACACCCCTTCCCAGACTCATGAACCATCTGAGAGCTCCCTCCTTCAAGGTAGCAGGGAACAATTTCAGTTTGTGAGCATCTGAAGTGTAGTCATAACTGCGACAGAGGATATCAAACTTGAACAAGAAGGTCTCTGGGTCTTCTGTGACTAAGCCATAGAACTTGGGAAGTAATGAAGAAGGAATATTCTTAAGGTTGTCATTGTTTTGCTGAGGAGTAATGGGGAATTCAAAAGTAGGAGGTTGATTCGGTGGATTACGTGCCATGTTCACCTGACCAAGTATAGGAGCAAATGGATTTTCTTCAGGTTCTTTGTCAAATGGGCCAAACAGCAAGTCAGCACATAGATCTTCAGCAAATGGGTCAATATCTAAGTCTCCTTCGTCCTCAAATAGGCTATAAGCTGGTTCAGTTTTCTTGGCAATGAATGGCAGGTTGGGGAGAAATCTTCCCTGAGCGTCTTTGCTTCTATGCATGCAATGAAAATGAATGGTATTTTAAAAGATTTTGAAAAACTGACTAAACTACTGCTAACAATGACTATAGCAGGTTCGTAGATTGACACCATCCCCAGCAACGGCGCCAAAAATGGTCATGCCCACAAAAGGATATAAAAGTCATAACAAAACTAAACCTGGGAATTGGACATTCCAACAGGTGACTCACATCTTCTCATGGTCGTTCATTTACTTTGTTAAACCAGGGAACGTATACTTGAAATGGAGCAGCACGGTATGTGCACTAAGAACTAGTTTCCAATCACCATCTATAGAAAACAAATGCTTAAAATAAATGCAACGCAAAGCTTTTTAACTTAGACACAACTCGGCTAAAACATAAATCATAACAACTATTATTAAAGGAAAAACTGTGAACTGGCCTTATGCTGCAGGAATAGACACAGGGATGGATTCCCGATGCTGCAGGAACAATACAAGGCTGAGTTTGCATTGAAATCTATAGAAATAGATTCTAACTAGTAAGCAACATGAAATGAACAGTTAACTACAACAACTTGCTACAAAATACTTAATAAGTGGGCCCCCTTAGCAAGCATCAACTAGATTATACAAGAAGTTGACTCAAAGCTTCATCAAATTTTATTCATATTCAGAACCAGGATACATCGATTACTCTATTTGAAAATAAAACTTAACACAGAACTCTATTGCTTATTCAACTTAATTTTAACACATACTATTTCATCATCGTTCACTCACGCAGGAGGAATGGTTATTTAAAATGAAAAAGGCAACTAACTAACTAACAAAGGAAGTCGTGATCATAAATACATTCTGAATCCGCAGAACAAATATTCATAAATGAAAGTCTATCTGCTCGACGCGACCCAGAGAGAATATAGCATTACACACTCCCTAGATCAAAGGACCGTTTAAAATCCTTCCCAAAGATTCGATCAAAGAGTTATTACTGGAACAACTTCTTCAACAGAACCAAGATTCTTTGCGCTTGATCATCTTTTGCTCCCTCCAACAACCTGCAATAAGTGACAGAGGCGAAGGAAAGCATACACTCAAGTGACACGACATCCATTCATTAATCACATGTTAATCCTATTCCATTATCCAAAATCATAAGCATACATCAGCCATACAGGAGGTCAAAAAGGTAATTAATAAAGTTGTCAAGCTACAGGAATATGGAATTCGTTGCTACAGGATACCACCCAAAAAGTCTTTAATCAACAGGTTTAAACAACTATTAATAACAAAAGTAAGAGTATCAAAAGTTTCAAACTATGAGCATATTTAAGGCTCATCAACAGTTTTACACTCGAGTTCTTGACAAGAGGAAGGAGTTAGTAGGAGAACTTTAGGATGTCAGAAAATATCAAACTAGTCTGTATGTGGTCTCTCGGGAAATGAAAGAATTGAACTCTATGGATCTGAAGATATTAATTGGTGAGCAAATTTTGAATAATCCTAAGGAGCTAGACCCTTCCTGGTCCGATTCATTAGAATGGAAATTGAATATATATGATAATCTGGTGAATGAAATTAAGAACACACTTGAAAAATATTATGAAATGTTGGAGGAAATTAAAAAATATTTTCATATTCTAGGAGCAGAAATTACTGATGAGTTTGATGAAAGGATTCTAGATATAAGAGAGATCTCTCTGAAATTTAGAGAGAAATTCAATAAAGAAATATATGATCCTACTACAGTGACTTGGGAGTCCTTCTCGAAACTCAGTGCAATGGAGCTCCACCTAAAGACTTATAATTCTGAAGAAGAGAGAAGATCTCAGATGTTGTTTGATTCTAAAAAGGCTTTGGGAAAATGGAGAACCAGGTTACAAATTACTACAACGCCAAGGAGCAAAAACATCACCGCAATTTTCACCAAGTACCGGGAATACAGGCAAAGAATACAGGCACAAGAGGCATTATTGAAGGAGGAGGCGGAAGATATTGAAAGCAAAGGAGTCGGTGTTGTTTAGTTTTTAGTTTTTATGTTATTTTCTTTAATTTGGCCTCTTGATACTTTAAAGACTTTTTATTTTAATTTCTAAAACGGTTGTCTTCAAGGAATCGTTATCAAGACAAGAAAAACTCTGCTATTTTTATTGCTTTTTTGTTATTTCAATATAGAAAGACAATGGTGAAGTTCATGCATGCGCAATCTTTGAGTTATG
Source organism: Sequoia sempervirens (assembly GCA_007258455.2). Taxonomy (NCBI): domain Eukaryota; kingdom Viridiplantae; phylum Streptophyta; class Pinopsida; order Cupressales; family Cupressaceae; genus Sequoia; species Sequoia sempervirens. The sequence continues at coordinate 37,529,369 of VDFB02000008.1, read as the reverse complement.
GTGTGTACTGTGTGGATTTATTATGCTTTTGTTGAGTAGTTTTCCAGTGGATTGTCTATTATTGGAATGATAAATTTTTTGTTAATTTCATTGCTATGGAATGTTTATCTATGAATAAATATTTTATGGTGATGGATGCATAAGGAGTTCTCTAAATAATTTAGGTGATTTGGTAGTTTAAGCTTTTATTGTTTAAGTTGTGTAGATGTCTTTATAAGTTATTTATGTTGAACTGTTAGCTCTTGTTAGCTTATAAGTTGTGGATGTTGAACTTTTAACTTCTGTTCAATGAATGGATTAATATTCTTTGAGTTATTTATCAAAGATTTTGTGAATGGAAATTCAATAGGAATTTATGAGTTGAGTGATAAGTGTTGTTCTTTAAAAATGATGCAGAAACACATATCAAATTCAATACCATGGAATACAATATAAAATATAAAATATCATAATTTCATGGAATAGAATATAAAATATCATCAACTAAAGTTTGGAATATGATTCATGAAGTGCAATATAAAATAAAATATCATGAAGTGCAATGATTCACAATTTCAATTTTCATTCAATACAATATAAAATATCATCAACTACAGTTTGGAACAATGGAAACTAATACATGAATCTTGTAGTGTAGTATAAATACCTAAAAGCTGCTAATTCTCTTCCATTTCCCAAATGGAGTAAGGGTCCCGAAACTGACATTCAACATCAGATAGAGTAAAATATTCATCTTGAAGCTCTTGATTCTGAGTCTGCTCTTCACCTTCTTCAGCCTGTATCTCAAATTCAACATTCACTATGTCATTTTCGTCAATGTCATTTGTCCCAGTCTCACTTACCATGGCAGTGCCACCAGTACTAGCCTTTGGAATTGGAGTGTTGCACAGACTAGTCCCTCTTCTTTCACATGTGGACCTCTAGATTGTGAGTGCCCTATCAAAAGGAATTTTTTTGATATTATACGCAATTCCTTTCATCCTCAAGAAATTTTCCAAATTCTTGTCTAGTTTGTTTCTTAACTTTGATTTCAAAAACCCTAATGTACTGAAAACTCTCTCATCCTCCACCGACCTCAATATCATTGTTTGACATAAATTAGCAAGTTTGAAATATTTTGATATCTTATCACGCAATATCTCACTCTGACTTAAGTTTGTCCAAACCCTTTTTATTGATCCCGGTTCAAAGGCCTTGTCCTTGCCCATGGATTTATACTTGTCCTTAATAGCTACTACAAAATCCTTACATTGCTTTCTTAGCTTATCTTCATTTAAAATTCCTTCTATTTTCTGCTCATTGATTGTTACAATTTTCAAAAATTGTTCGATCAAGATCTTTACTTGAGCATGAAAAAATCTTGGGTTATCTCGGTTTTCCCAAAATTGAGGATACACAATACTCATGGCTTCAATTATTTCATCTCAAGGGAATCTTTCACGAATCTCTAAGGAAAGAGATTTTGCAATTTCCTTCAAATTATCACCAATAGATTTAACAATGTCTTTAAAATCTTCCTCGTTAACAGGTACCTCTCTGCTAGAGCACCTGGTAATCTTACATTGGTACATTTGTATCTCATATCCACGTACACAGATACATAAGTGCCTGCTTCCATTAAACTATAAATAATTATCAGGATCATTCAAATCAATAATTTTCTACCACAAGTTATAATCTACGCCATCTTGTGTTAGATCTAGATATAGATGATCGAGGGCCAAGTATGTATGTTTACACAAATTGGCATATTCATTAATATACATAGCTCTGTCTTGGGATTTCTTCACAAGATTGTTCATTTCATCCAGCATGGGGAGAAGACTAGCTAAAGTCAAGAGTGTCTCTATATCGCTTAACCTATGCAAGAGGTCAAGAGCTTTGTCTACCCTACTGCAATTTTCGCACATCACTCCAATTAAGGATTGATATTCTGAAAGAACTCATTGCACTGGTCCATGCAGGGAGATCCATCTGGTATCAACATCCTTGAGAAGCTTGTTTCCTGGTGTTATTCCCTCAACAAAATTCTAAAATTCTGTGAAACATTTGGGACTTCACCAGAAGTATGCGTGGATCTCATGGACTAGATTTTCAACTTTTGATACTGTAGGAAACTTACTTACAATTTTGAATGCCAAATTTATTCTATGGGCCATGTAGTGAATGCCAAGCATGTATGGTGCACAAGTAGTTTGTAACTTTGTGCAAACACCGGTCCTTTGACCTTGCATCACTGCAGCTCCATCAGCTCCTACACACACCAATTTTTTTGCAATTGTCAACTCATCCATACCTACAATTTCATTCAAATATTTCTTGACTAGTTCAAATATATTATGCGATGTTGAACTGTCCTTCATTTTATGAACACAGAGAAGATGAGCTTGGCGAACATGTTGTTGTATAATATACAAATGCATATAGACCCAAGAAGTATTGTCTATCACAGTAACTTCATCTAAAGATAATACAATGAAGTTTGACTCTTTTACTTTCTCCTTTAAATCTTCCTTTTCCACTACAGCAAGACACTTTGCCAATTCCCATCCAACGTTTATTGACCAATGTGTGTAGGGATAGTGAGGAACATTCAAAAAAGATAATAAACCAGAATATTCTGGGTAGTCTGTCATAGGATGCCCTCTAGAAAAAATATGAAAAATAACACTCATCTGAACAGTTTTTGACATATTTGCTCCTTCCATTGCTTTTCCAAATTGAGCCTCAAGTGTACCTTTACATGCAGCAAGCTTCGACATGCTTTGGTGATGCTCTTCATAATCCATGGCATACCTAACATGAAGACATTCTTCCTTTGATTTCCATCGTAAGACTGATTGTTCCTTTCTGTCTATGATTTGTTTTTCATAAACTTTACCGATATGCTTTTCTATAGTGCCAATCTTTAGCTGCAATGTCTTGGGTTTTCCCAATTTCCAAGTACAAATCATACATTTGGCATGTGTTTCTTTTTCAATATCATCTAATTCCCCCACTGCTACAATGAATGGGTACTTTGACAACCAACCAAGTTGAAAATTCCTTGTCATTTCCCACTCACGCCCCTTTTTGGTTTGTTTTTCCTTTTCTTGCTACCAACATCATCCTCATCCAATTCAATTATCTCATTCTGGCTAACCAAGGTATCCCTTGGAGCATCTTCTGCGGTATTGCCATCCCCATTTGAATTTGATACATTTTGATTTAAATCAATGAAAATATCAACTTGACCTTCTGCTGGCACTGAGGTATTGTGAATGCTACCAATATTTGGTGGAAGAGTTGATGATGTAGCTCCATCTTGACCTGATTGATCAGAAGCTTTGGCAATTCCAAAGTAAGACTTGTATGGTACGTCTAAGTTTTGGGCATTTTTATGGCCTCTCAATCTCTTGATCTTCACCAGACTGAGGGGCGGAAGGAGTATTTTCAACACCCTGAGGAGCGTAGGAGTATTTTCACCACCCTGACTCTGAGGAGTGGCAGGAGTAGTTTCACCACCCTAAGGAGCGACAAGAGTATTTTCAACACCCTAAGGAGCGGCAGGAGTAGTTTCACCACCCTGAGGAGTGGCAGGAGTATTTTCAACATCCTGAGGAGTAGCAGGAGTAGTTTCACCACCTTGAGGAGCAGCAAGAGCCTTACCGTTGCTACTCGATTCACTTGACATATTAATCTCTGTAGACATGCAAAATTAACATTATGCATTCGATCAGATTTAGTCAAATTAGATGTTGCATTAGGACCATTCATCAATTAATCAAGTGCATTTTCATCCATTCAAATAAACATTATCATTCAACCTTCATCTTGCATCATCCACTTAATTAAATAAATCAGGACTTCATTTAAATCAAATCCTAAATCATATTCCATCATTTTCTAATTTAAATAAATCAATTATCAAAGTCTTGAAAGTCAAATAATCTAATCAGCATTAAATCAGCATAATCATCATCTAACCCTAATTGAATGTTAATCCCATCCCACTTGCATTATCTAGATCTAGCCACTTGCACAATAAATCAATTTTATTGATTTATTAAAACACTCATTTTCCCTCAACATGACAAGTCAAACATGGCATTTATTGCTATTTTTCTTGTCCCCCTCTCAAAATTTATTACAAATTTGAATTCAAAATTTCCCCTCTTGGGCACTCTTCCCAAATCTTGCACAACCATTGACCTATCATCATTTGACAAGTGTCATCTTCTCATTGGAGGATCTTTAGTCCCACATTCACAATCTTGGCCAATCTCTCATCAACAAAATCTATAAAATGAGGCCTTCATTCTCATTCATGGATCCATAATTTTAGGCAAGGTTACTCTCTTCATTTGAGATTTGATCTTGTTCATCATCACTCCACCATCTTCATAGCATTTTCAATTTGAGCTTTGATCAAGGGTTGGGAAAGGGTCACTAGCACATGTGACACCAATCTAACTATGGAATAGGTAGCTTGCTTTTGTTTTCATAATGCTTTAGTCTTTTTATCATCATTTGTGGCATTTTGAAAGCATTTGCAATGTATTTCATAGAGGTATTTTGATAGATTTTGCAAGGCACTAACCCATTGTTTGAAGTTTAGTTGTTTGCAGATTTTAAAATGATGCCTACATTTGGCGCTAGAAGGAGGGCAACCTTATGCATTCCTTCATAATAGAATATGATAGGGATTATGGCTCCAACAATATGGTTATGCATTTAAAGAAAGATGCATATTTTTATTTTCATATGTTGTATTGACATGCAATAGAGTTGAGATTCCACCGTTATTATCAAAATTTGCATCAGAGCAAGATTTGCATTTATATTATGGAATTTAGCTTTGCATCTGCTGATTTCATTTGCTACTCAGTTTCTAAAGGTTTCTGCAATAAATTCTGATTACTTTCCACTGAAGAAAAATAAAAAGTTGCAGATGTATTTAATAAATGACAGGATTTGATCACTATGATTAACTATTGCGTAGTAAGAATAGATAGATTTCCACGTGGTATTCAAATCTGTATTTTTCAAAATTTCAATTCAAATCATGTTATCTGTGTCATAGGTTATAGAAAATTTTTGTACATCTTGCCTTCTTTTGACAAAGCCTTTTTAATGAGCACAGAACTCAAATCTTTTATCTTGCATTGTCTTGTTCAAAGCTTCTGTCTGAGTATCTAACCTGTCATTAAATATTGTGGCATCCATAATCATAGGACGTCGGCCATTCTCCAATAAGCTTTTGGATGAAATTAAAAAGCTTCCTGTATGCCGTCCCAAAATAGCTAAGCTTCTTGGTCTATTGAATGGTGGGTTCTCATCGTATTCTTGTCCATTACTAAGCTACATCTGTTATTTAATCTGACGAGGTTTTGAAAATATAAAATGAAGGCTGTATTTGCTTGAAAGTCTCCTGCGCCCTGTCCTCTTTTGTGCGGGTCTATTGGTTTTACATCTGCCAAATGCATTGGCTTGAATGTTTTAATTAAAGCTGCGCAGGTTTCCAAAAGAGTAATGCGGAGGATTGAATGAGGTAGTACGGTGCGAGTAAGGGAAGATATCAGACTTAGAAGGCTCAAGGCTCGAGCAATAAGCATGGAACTGTTTCCAGCTCTTTCAAGGGCGAAGTTTCTTGATAAGTTTCTCTGTTTCTAAGTAGAAGCAGCCTCTCTTACGCGCAAACTAAATCATTCTCTTTCCTGCACGCAGATTACTTTAACATGTCATTGGGAAACTCACTGGCCTCGTCACAGTAGAAGTAGATGAAGTGTATTAGTAAAAATATCTGTCAGTCCATAGGGGTTCCCAGGCGTCAGGGGTGTCGATGGTAAGGCAAATATCATTACAAATGTCAGATTTTATGATATGTGATGATTTCTTTTTTTATGAGTTGTGTTTAGTGATTGAAAACTTTTTAAATGCTTAGATTCACGCCATTAAATCGCTGATAAACTTTGAGCCAACCATCATTGTTATAATTTGAGAAAAGACGTATTCACCAGGCATAAACTCTCATAATGTGGAGTTTGTTGACTTTATCCAGTGCCACCGAGATACATCACTATCTACACCTGCAAATTTCATCAGATTGAAATTTTTGTCAAAGCATAGTAAATGCACGCCACTTCTCATGGTATCTACAACTTGATTGCAGATTTATGGACTGTAGGGATGTTATATAATAACCAGTGGTGTCTAAAAGCGGGGCTGCAAGTAGAACGCACAAGGAACATGGTCCACGAAGCTATATGAAAAAGACATGAGTAGATGGTTGAAGAAGGAAGTAGCTTGAATAATTAAATAAGACTCTTGCAATTCAAACTCAAATAGCTACTCATTTATTGATGATTTGTTCTTCACTATGTTTGCTAAGTATAATTTGTAGCAAAATTGGAATTTATGAAACTTTAATGTGGTATGTTTTTATGTCTTATATAACTTATATATGTATAGAATCTACATTAAATAGATTCATATATATTTTGTTATCTTAGAAGCTACCTCATTAAATAATTAAATTAAGAAGACAATTCATTCTTGTTTGGTCTTAACAAAAAGGATAGATTAAAGGGTTTAATGAAGATAAGATAAGTCTTTTCTTTTGCAAATTGCATACTTTAAATAAAGACTTTTCTTAAATTTATTAGAATCAAGATCCTTTTATTAATGATTCATTATGTGAAATCATTTATTTTGATTGGGTGACTTGGTCTCACATTATTGTCTTTTCCATTTTATAGGTACAAACGAACAACAAAGGCGAAAAGGTACAAAGGAAAAACGAAAGCAAAAAGTCAACAAGGAGGAGGCTAGCAAACGAAAACGAAAGGAGGAGGATTTTTTTTTTTTTCCTTTTTTTGAAAACACAATGTGTTTTTTAACACTTTAAGTGTTGATCAACACTACTTCACGAAGTTGTTTATCCTTTCGTTTTAGAACACTAATTTTCATTTGGGTCTAAAACGAACAATTTAATTTTCATTGCAAGGGGCTTAAAAGGAATCTTAGGACAAACTTACTAGATTTCATTTTGGGATAAAAATTGGACAAGCAATCTTCATATTTCATTTGGTGCTTAAAACGAACTCACAATTGCTTTGAAGGTTATAAAACGAACAAGTGTTTGAATTGTGTGATCTTGTCTTTTGAGTACGTATCCTCTCCCCTTGCGCTTCGTGCGATCTAGGGTGTAAGAGAAACACTCAAAATACATTTTATTGCTTTGAAAAACTTCAATTTGGGCTTAAAAAATTGAACATCTTGTGCGAGTGTGAGTAGGGGAATTTTCGCGTACATTCTCTTTCTTTGTGCCATCAAAGATCGATCGAGTTACGGATTGTGTCTTTGCTCGCTTTTGTTTATCTTAGAGGGCCTGCCTTGGGGAAAAAGTACTCACCCAAGGGATGACTCAACCGGTAACACTCTAAAGCCAAGAGTATTTCCAGCCGGGATATAAATGAGGGTTTTGGTTAAACACCATAATCACGCGGTTGGCTCCGACAAGATGGATCCGAAGGGGACTCTTGCCGTATGGGTCAATCTCCACGAACGGAAAGTCCTTACTAGAACCCATGTGCTAGAATTTGCCAAAATCCTTAATCTATTTGTTGGTGCAAGAGCGATTGCGTTGAAGCCACCCTCTTCACGGTCTTCTAGTAGAGATGGAAAGCATGCCATGGGAGTTTCATGGGTGTTGATGCTTGGCTGCCGTTAATGAGCCGTGGAGGGGCCAGTGGGGTCAAGCATCTAACCATCTGCTAGAGATAAGCGTAGCTAGACTTGTCCAAGTGGGAATCCAACAAATATTGTCTTACACATCCATAGGGCTTGTAATTATTCTTTGTTTGAAAACACAGTGTGTATTCGAAAACATTTTGCAAACAAGCATTCAACATGATTCTCAAAATTTCAAACCCTCTTGAAGATAAATATCATTGACTCAATCCATATGTTACTGCTTTCCCTGCGGATTCACATTCGTAGAGGTTCCTAAGCATTGGATTATATCTCAATTTGTCTTCTTGAGTAAACAATAGGAAAACCCTTGCCTTAAGTTCATTGAATTTCCACATAAAATATCTTGTGGGGTTTAAAGAAATTAAGACATTGGACATATTAGTTTGAAACTTTAATCAAAGAGAGTGTTTTTGGTAAAATAAATCCATTAAGCAAAGCTAAGCAAAATGAACTTTCATGTGTGTTGAAGACTCCAAATCCCAAAAAGCACAAATCATTGATTGGAAATCCAAAATGTTCAAATCATTCCTTGGTTACAAAGGTCTTTAGGAAGCATATGCATGCTCTTCAATACCTAGGTCTTGGAAAATACAAAGTGGTCTTTTTTAGGTTCATCTAGGGATCAAAACAAATCAAACCTCTTTCATCCATCTTTCAAAACATCCAAACATCCATCTCACAAGTCATCTTTTGAAAAACCTTGAAATCATCCTTGAAATGCTAGGCTTTATGACAAAATCAAGCAATCATCCAAACTCATTGAGATCAAGTCCTTGAAAACATTTATCAAAACACCTTTGGCTAGGAATGTGTGAATGCATCCTTTTGCATATCTTTAGTCAAAGTCATCCAAATCATCTTGTCTAGCTTAGTTTATGTAGATGAATCCTTCTCCATATACTTAGTGAAACAATCATTTTGTTTGGGTAGGTGTGGGTAGATGCATCCTTCTCCTCACACATATCCAAATCATCATCCTTTGAACGCAACTATCCTTTAGATCATTATCAAACATCTTAGGGTTCCTTTTTGTTCAAAATCCAAAACAAAATCCAAATCAAGATCAAGGACAAAGTCTCAAAATACAAAAAATCAAACCAATCAAAAATCCAAAGCCTAGTATTTCATTCAAGATCTATCAAAAGTAAAAACATCCATAACATCCATCTTTAAACATCACCATCATATCACCATCACATTTGATCCTAAAAGCATCCAAAAACATTCACTTTGGGACATAAAATAGAGATTAATCCAAGGAATCAAGAGATTCATCTCCCATATTCTCGAAGATTGATCCTTGTTTTATGGTTCAAACGAGATCTCAATACAAGAAGAGTATGGAAGCCCACAAAGAAACTCCCACTTCAAGTGACCTTAGCCAAACAAATGCAGAAATGAATCTTGCAGAATCAAGCAATCCATTGGTCCCCTCATCATCACAAAACCCACAAGAAGAAAATCAAGGGGAAGACCTCACCTTTGGAATGTCTCGCGAAGAAATAGCTGAAATGCTCCAAAATCCGGACAACCATAGAATCATCAACATCATGATGAGACTCAACCCTTCGTTGTACATGCTTGAACTAGCAAAACAAGGGGCCAAGTTGCCTTCGGATTTTGATGTGACCACTATAGTAGAGACATCTTTTCCACCAATCTCATCCACCATCCCCATTTCATCTACACCCCCATCTCAAAACGTCACGGAAAATATCCCACAAATCACAACATCATTTGCTCCAACTCAACCCAACGTTAACAAGGGAAACACATTCCTCAATGAACTTCAATCACATCCCCTTGTGAATAACCAAAACTTGGACGCATGAACACCACAGTGGAACAAAACATCCTCCATAATCCATTACACCAAAATGTTCCTCTCACTTTACATTATGACCTATCATCAACATCTTTTCACGAGCACCACAAACACCTCTTCTCACAAAATTCACAAGGAGGGGGATATTATTAGGACAAGGGGGCATTTTCAACACCACAACACTTTCGCAAGGATTCACCCCCTTACATTTCCACCTCTCCCACCATCACCATTGTCATCAACACCACTCCTTGGTTTAGGGCTTCCCCCTCTACCGAGTATCCATCAAACATACATCCCAACCATCAATCAAAACATCTTGCCAAACGCTCAAAAATTATTGTTGACATCACAACAACAAACGACAAACACACAAGCAATGGCAACATCATCAAACACCCCTAAAACATTGCAAAGCATGGTCTCTCAAGGGACAATCACATCAACGACACCACTTACCACATCAACAACACCATCCACCAACCAAATAATCAACACAACATCATTTACCACCATTCCAAATCCACCACCACCTCCACCACCACCAACATTCACCACATCAAACCAATTTGATGCAACATTACAAGCTGCTTTTCAAAGAGGATACCAACAAGTGTAGAAACAAAAAGTCATGCAACAAGCCGCTGAAAGCCGCATTACAAGCGCAACAAGCACAACAAACCAAAGCTTTATTGCAACAACAACAACAACAAGCCACTCAAGCTACCCAAGCAGCACAAGCATTACAAGCACAAAGGGTCGCTCAAGCACAACTAT